>CM054410.1:92359896-93559896 GCA_028858755.1 Ara ararauna
AAAATGCTAAGCAAACTATAGGACAAAGACCAAAAGATAATTTTAGTATCCTACCCCAACATGTAGTTAAATTTTGAATACCATTTTAATTTCTAAAGATACAATTAAAAAATCACTCTGCTAGTCTTAATTAGATTCCTGTCTTCTCGAAAAACTAATTACGTGTCAGATGGAGCACTGTTTTAGGAAGCTCCTGTATTATTGCAAAGCCAGAGATAGTTCTATTCCCAGCTGTGCTACAGTGACTTGCTATATGCCTCCCAGCAAGAAAAAATGCACACAATTTCAAAACGTGATCAGTAACTACAAAGCTTTCTAGACACTGATTTACCTTTTTATGTGTGCTCAACCTCCACATCTCCAACAGAAATCAGCAGGAACCATCACCAATTTTGAAAAATAAGGCCTTATAGTCTAGATTTAAAAAATAATTAGGCAACAACAATTGCGCAGAAATGGCAGACACCTAACCTGTTTATATTCCCTTGAAAATCCTATCAGTACAGATCTACCATTTCAATGTACTCACAAAGGTATGAAAATGTCCACATTATTGTGGACATCCACAGAAATTTAGGTATTACCTAAGCACCTTTTATGAGGCCAGCACGTAAATGTCTTTAATAAACTGGTAAAATAAGACTCATGCTAGGGCAATCAAATTTTTCAGAATACACGGTGAAATCCTGGCCCTATGAAATTCAACAGGCAGAACCCTCACTGACTTAAAAGAAGAAAGGTGAAGATTTACCCTTATCTCAGCTTCTTCATCAGCAAATCTGCAATAGGCATATAGTTAAGAATAACTGGAACTTATGTAAACATGTAATTAAAACCAGGACTTGTGTTATAATGGAAAAGCCTGGCTAGATAACAAGGCCCTTCTGAAAGGTCAGGATGACCTGGGGGCAACACTGACTAATGAAGAGAATTGATAGCCATGGAGAAGTCCTTGTGCAGGTGGATTAAACAGAGCTAAAGAATCCCTTATCAGAAAAGACCATCCTTGAAGACTGGTACATCCTGAAAACCCATTGAAGGAATCTCTTATCAGAAAACACTATCCTTGAAGACTCCTACCTCCTGAAAACCCATTGACATCATCAAGGTATCACTTTAATGTTAAAAATCTCGCCTACAGGTCAAAATACCCTGACCCAGGTTAAAAGACCCTTCCTTGAGCATGCTTAATGAGAAATCAGTGATATAACCTTCTGTAAATTAACTGACCAATTGGTAAATGGTGGATTATTGGGAGTTACTAACCTGAACTCAACTGTATAAATACGTGAATTTTGAATGGGGCGTGTGCTAGCTTTGAAGGACACCACCTAGCGCTCCTTTTTTGCACAAACATGGAATAGTTTGCATCTGTTTATGTTTGCTTGTAAATACCTCATCTCTAAGTGAATTGGCTATTGCACACCAGGTAACGGACCTTGGTTTTGGGACAACAAATCTGCAATAAAAAAATTGTCAGAGATGATGTACTCAATCTCTTCCTACTCCTTTCTGTCTGCATATCTTAGCATCCAGCCATCAAAATGATTACCGAAATTTGGAGGGCATCCTTAAGATGTGAAATGACCTGTGAGTGGTAATTAAATTTTGTAATCAGAGATTCTGTTATTGACTATTTCCAGGAAGGTTAGAGAAGTAAACATGGCCAGAAAACTTCAGTCTTCTGCTAATCTGCGATTAAAACCAGTAAATCTTCCACTAATACAGAGCTTTTGACCTGAAGATCTTCTCAGAACCTTTAATTAAGACAGAGCCATGAAGACTAATGAAAAGAAAAATGAGATGCTATGAAGATAACAAAACCAATTAACCTATAGAATGAAAGATAAAAGGATACAGCACCAAAGACTAACTCCTCCTTTCTTGATGTCTCACTGACACCAGGTGCACTTGCAGTGACTTCAAGAACTGTTCAGCCAGCAGTGCCCCAGACTGCAGAGATAGTATTAATGGAAGCAGTAATGCAGATGCAAGTGCTTGTCACCCTGTTTACTGAGGCCACTCTACTGAGCAACCTAAATATAGAGATTTAAAAAAGTCTGATTTAGACATCTACATTGTAAAATCTGGGCCAGTGGTTACCAAGATCAAAACTGTCTTCTCAGGCATGTCAGGATACATGAAACACACACAGTACCAGGAAACTGAATGGCAAACAGTTCAAAATAGGCAGAGTCAAAATAATGTACACATAAACAGTTTAGGTTCTCAGGTTCTTCTTGAGGGGGGAGAGTTCACAAAGAAAAACCTTCAGCTGGTACACTCCATTTTAATCACATCAAAAAAATTCCCCTGAAAAATGTACAAGCAGACATGGCAGTTTGACACTGCTCACCTGCTCTCACAACTGTTTATCACCAGATGCATCAGCGATCATAAGCCATGAGAACGCGTCTATCAATAAACACCCCTATTTCTTTCACAGCTCCCTTGGGTGCTACAGAGCTATTGCGAAGGCTGCTCCTCCAGCACAAAAAATCAGGAGCTTGGTGGCAGAGTGATGATAGTTGATCCATGTAGAAAGGTCACTCACTCTCCATCATCTGGTAGTGTCATTAAGTCCAAGAGAAGTGGGATAATTGTCTGAAATTACTGCCTCTGGTGAAATGGAGCAGTAAAGCCGTATCACTTACTTGCACCAAAGAAATTAACAGGAAAAATAGTCTCCTTTCACACCAGGACACATATAGGAGAGGGCCTGAAAAATATGGCAAGACTGTACTGCTTAACAAAATGCTCACAATGATGTATTGAGGTACAGAGATTATTACTGCAGGAGAATCCATGATGTATAAATCAAATCAGATTTGAAAAGCTTTATCATATTTTCAAGTGACGCTAGACTGTGTGATCTGGGCCTCATGAGGACTAAGCCACATTCTGGGGCTTGGTGTGCTCCCACCTTCTAGTTAGAATGCTGTGGGAGCAGAGGATGCTTACTTAGCACTTTGTAGGATAGGTCCCTTAGTGCTCAAAGGAAAATATAACCTAAGTTTAACCTAAATGACTCGATCAGATCAAGCAGTTTTTATGAACAACATCTAACAAGAACACAGTGAGGTAAGCAAACAAACTTCAAGCTTAAAAAAAAAAGACAAACCACAAAACAACTAAAAAAACACTGGCACACAACAACTTAGCACTATTTCACCTGCCATGTTATTCAGAAGCAGAACCCTGGTGGAGCTGAAGGAAACAGGAATAAGCCTCTCTTCCCCCACCCCCAACTTCTCTAGTTAGTGGACCACCAGAGGACATGCCTATTGCTCTTGTTCATTCCTTCTTTCTGGGCTTCAGCACTGCCGAAGCACCATCAAAAGGCACTGCTGGGACAATGCCTTGGCAGGAAAGCCATTGAGAGCCCTCCTATTTTATAGAAAAGAAGAAAGACCCAGGTATGATGTTGAACTGTTTCAGCTCACACAGACAGTCAGTGGTAGATAACAAGAGATCTTTTCCATCACAGGCACCAGCTGGAAGACCATCCTTTCTCCCATCAAGTTCTTCAATGCTGGCAAGACTATTGTTATCCAGAGGATATGAATCTTCCCTATTGAATGACTCCTGCCAAACACAGGTATTTTCAACCCCGGTAGAAGGTTTAGAGTTGACTTGAGGTTTTGCTACATTTTTTCAAGTAATTGGATATATTTAATCAAAATGTCACATATACTATGTGCCTAATTTAGCTAGGAATATCTCGTGCAATGAAATTCCAACTAGTTCAGACAGCACAGCTCTACTCCTCTGCAAACTGCCACTTCCTTTTTGAAATAACCAAGTAGAAAGACTTACATGAAGGTAACTTCTATGCATCTTCACAGCAATTTAATCTTTAAAATAAACATTTTTAGTTTTACTTTTGGAACATGCACTATACATTTTTTACCAAACTTCCACCAGTCACAGCAGTTCACCATTCAATTGTGACTGCTTCCCAGAGCAAGATTTTACTGACCTCACATTCACTACACTGTCTACAAATAGGATGAGATGAGTATTAATCAGTTTGATTTTTATAAGCTTGAAAATTTTACTAACATTATGTCCTGTAAGTAGTATAACAGGCAATGGGAACAAGAGGTAATTCCATTGGGAATAAGAGGTATAGCTACATCTCTTGTAACTCGGACAATGCATTTACACAAGGCTTTACTGAGCATGAGTGCTCTTTCACAGTCCCACCAAAAGGACCAATCCATCATTGCCATAAGCTTTGCAGCAACAGCAAAGCCAATATAGAGATTGCATATACAGCAACGCTATAGAAAATTGGCAAGCAAAACCAGAAGAAAAAGCATACAGAGGCAGTTAAGTAACTAATCTACAGACAAATTTTTTTTGCTTATAGATTTTCTTCTGGTTTGGGTTGGGTTTTTTTAAAAAACATTCTTTGCAACATGAATCCCATTGAAAGATAAGAAAACTGCTCTTGTACGATATACTTCACTAATGAATCCAGCTTTAATGAGAAATTACAATTCAAATTCAATGTCTTCAACAATTTGTTGTCCCTCACCTTCTGTGAATTCACCAAGACACTCTAACCTACTGAGCTTCAGCATAATGCATACTACATTTTTCTAACATAAAAACCAACTGCCTCTCAAAATGGTAATTGGAAAGAAATGAAATTACAGAGAAATAACTACAATTTGTTTGTTTGATTTGTTTTAAAAATAAAAAGCAGATCCTTCAGGGCACTGGATCCACTACTGAGTAAGTGTGAAATGAAGCTAATTTCATTTGATGCACTATATTTACTTTATTTGATCAGGAGAGAAACGGAAATGCAGCAGCATACTGTAAAATTGTGCCTAATAAAGTAGGCAAACACAGGCATTTCAACACACAATATGTTTCTACTGAGCAGTATTTGTTTTCATCAAAGTATTTGTGTAAACCGAAACTATGGTCTAAATCTAAATCTGAAAAAGAAAACAAAAAAGGTATGGCTCATTCAGACACCTACAGGTCTATACATGTAAGCTGTTTAATTTAGGAGTCTATTCTTTCCAGGGTCATGCAAATCTTCCAGTGACCTCGGTGGATCTTATGCCTTCAGAGAAACAGAATTCTAAGAAAAAAGTTTGGTTTTGCCTCTCATTTTATAGAATAGAATCATAGAAACAACTAGTTTGGAAAAGACCTTTAAGATGATCAAGTCTAACTCTGATTTCAAATCGATAGGCACAGATGAACCTCTTTTCTTAAGCAAGAACTGAAACCAACATGCCAGCCCCCTATTTTACAGAAGAGGGCAGGGGAAGAGGGGCAAGAAGTGGGTATGCTTTAACCCAAAGTACGTGTGGGGCTGAAAAGATGTAGAGAGTGATGTGAACTGGAAATGCTTAGCAATTACATTTCTAAATCAATCTGCTTCTAAAACCAGTGAGAGCCCCAAAATACATTTCCATAGGGAAAAACTGCTTCTGTGTGGTTACAAAGCTTCACAGAGGATCAAGCAAGGAAAGATTTCACAAAGTGAACATCCAGTATGAGAGATGAAAGTGAACTGGCTGCTTTAGGAGGAAATCTAGCCATACAGGGGAAAAAAGAAAAAAAGAACAAAACTCTGCCTGACTCAGTTTGTACTCAAATCATACTTAATTTAAACAAACAGATGCAAGGGTTCAAGGAGTTCAGCTCTGCCTCAGCACAAATGAAAGGAATGCAAGATGCTTTATTAATAGACAACTAAAACCATCCGGAAACAGGCTAATGAGTCAGTATGACTCAGCAGCTGAGGGAGATCTCCACAGCTTTCACATATCATGGGTGCCTCTGACAACAAGGTCTACAGCTGAAGGCCCTGGTGGCAGCACATAGCTCTCTGGAGCTGACGGTGGGAAGCACCAAGCAGCTGTAATAGGAATGGGGGCACTTGGCACTTCACTCCTGATACTGGCAGGTTAGGTGATCATCTCCACGCACAGTCATGCCAATGAGTGAAGGAACCCTAATAGCCTGGTCTGAGCAAGGGAGCCCCAATGGAGCCTGGAGTTGGCTCCATGGGCTGGGGCCAACACCCGACACAGGGGGTCAGTGGGACCGGCACCCTGCAGCCATCTTGCTGACTAAGGGGTTACTGCCAGAGGGCAAGGGACACATTATGAGGTGTCTGGGAACTGACCAAGTGGGTGCTTTGGAACTGACCAAGACTTATGATGGGAAGGACCAAAGGTGGACAAAGGTAGTCTGGATGGGGGGGAACAAGCAAAGGAAAACAGAGGGACAGGGGATAAAAGAGGCTGATCCTGTGTCAACAGGTCAGTACACTTGACTGGCCATGCCCTACACTGGCTAAGTGTGGCCTGGCCTTTCATAAGCACCAAGCTGGGGTAGCTGGTGAGCAGGATAGGAGGACAGTGGAGGTTATATATATATGTGTGCATATTCTGCCTACTGGGAATACATGCTCAGCCTCGCTATAGGCTGGACTTGGGGACATGGCACTGTGACAGCCTCACCTCTGGCAGTCTACCAGGGTCAGCAACTCCTGCCAGATACTATCTCTGTGCTAGATTTACACAAATAATTGTCAACTCCTCATCTGATATCCAAACAGGAAGAACTATATACCCACCAAACTACGGTGAAGGATATCCTAACTATAATCCTCACAGCTCACAAACTCCCAAAGACCAGTTACCATGGAAAAATATAGAAAGCTTTCAGATATTGTGCCTGTGTAAACTTAATATCTGATAGTAAATACTAAAAAATCTGTGTTTCTACTGAGGAAAACTATTCACACAAAACTTGCATTGGCCTAACAGAAAACAAGTTTGGGTGATAAATATTGGTTTGTGGCTGTAGGGCTGTAGCTTTGCATTCAGCTGAGCCATCAGTGCCCTTGAACAGCAGAGACTAATGAAAGCGTGGTCCAGTGAAAACAAATGAGGATGAGGTCTGTGCTTTGCACCTGGCAATTGGAAAACACCTTCACACAGCTTTGAGCCTCCTGCTTCCTCTTCTGCTTCTGAACAATGCTTTGAAAACTACAGATGAAAAGCCTTTATAATTACGCATTATACTGAAGCCTTACACTCCAAAATAAGATACAGATTAAATTAATGGCCAGATTCTCAGATGGTAAACACCAGCCTTCCCCCTATCTCAGGGGCCTGTTATGACAGAATGAGCGGTAATGGGTTTTAGCTAAAATAGGGGAGATTCAGGCTGGATGTAAGGAAAAAATTTACAACAAGGGTGGTAAAATACTGGCACAGGTTGCCCAGAGAGGTGGTAGATGCACCACCCCTGGAGACATTCAAGGCCAGGCTGTATGTGGTTCTGGCCAACCTGACCTAGTCCCTGCTCATTGCAGGGAGATTGAACTAGATGCTCTTTGAAGGTCCCTTCCAAACCAAACTGTTCTATGATATAAATGATCCCAGCTGATAATTTTCTCAGACCAAGAGGCCAGCTCACAAATCAGTTCTTACTTTTCACCTATGGCAGAAGACTTCCCAAAAACTGATTGCAAGCCTCCACCTCTGAAAGCAGCTAACATCCCTGGTCACATCCCACAGAACTGAAGCCGAGCCAGCAAGCGAGCCCCATCCCGGCAGGTACACTGTGCCACCACGGGGTGTGCTGGGGTGGCGCTTGCAAAAGGGCTTGGGACAATCAATCTCTGCTGAGGATTTGCCCTGGTTTCTTCCAAAGACAGACTTGGATAACCCAGCAGGCTGGCACAGACCTCATATCAGCCATGTCATACAACTGCCAAGGTGGGAGCCAAATCTGAGCTGTCTGTGAATTCTGGGCAGCTCATGTTGGTCACCTCTTGCTGTTTCTTCCCAGCTGTTCAAAAGAAAGTAAGATGTATGTAAAGTGGACACAGGCAGGATCAGACCTTTTGACTGGTAAATCAATTGATACACAGTTTGTCTGAAGATCAATGATTCTCTGATATCTGTTGCAAAGTAAAAATATCTTTTCTTGATGACTCATTTTCCACACTAAAGAATGTCCGTGGGTGGGAGAACAGAACTGAAGCAATTCTATTTTTTAACTCCTGTCACTGTTGTAGCAGCTCTAAACTCCAGCATGAAACAGAAATGAAGCCCTTGCAAGCTGTTTTCAGCAAGTGAACTGAACAGCACTGTTTTGTTGCTTCTTTTGTCATTTTTATCCAGGTGTATATTATATTATAATCATTTTAGCATAGTTATGCTCATCCCCAGAATCTGACCTTTCAAACATAAATGCAGAGTAGGGGTTTTATTGTTTAAACTACTCAAATGGATGGTGTGTTATTTGCAAAAAGTTCTCTGCTGTTAGTGTTGTTAGTCCAGTCATGCTTTAGTTAAGTTAGGATGAGAGTCCCTATGCATTTAATGGGAATATATTTATCCCATGCGATTAGACTACACAACAGCCTCTCAGAGTAAGGAGTACCTCAGAAATCCTCTGCAACACTGCTGTACTCTGAAACCCTAAAGAGCTTGGCAAAGGCATTCTCCTGTCCCAGGGTCCCCATACTACACCCTGCTTCCAGTGGAGACGACACATTATCCCTTCTGTTGTAAATGGGGAAAGGCATGGGATGCTGACACCTAGTATCAGGACAAGTAGGTGAACCTCTTAGGGAAGGAACAATTTTAATACGCCCAGAAGCCGGGCAGAAAACAGCCCACAGCTACTGAATCAGTGTGCCCAAAACAGAAACAGCAGGAAGTGTGGGAAGACTCATAATAAAGGAGATTTCCTCACCTCCTCCTCTTTCCCTTGAGCAAGCTGACTCACGCTTTCTCAGAAGCACAGGAACAGTCTTTCGCATCCATCCTGGAGTGGCTCTTAACTGAACTCCAGGGAGTTGAAAGGGGATGACAGAAAAATTAAGTTTTTTTGAAAGGTAAGGGGTCAGGAGGAGCTAGTTTCAAGGGGGATCAGAAAGCTCTCATCTGGTGATAAGAAGGACTAGGCACCACTTGCCCTCCAGCATTCCACCCTGTTCCCATACATCTCCATTATCTAGTATCCCTCCAGCAGAACCTGAAAAGCCCTCCTGAGCATCCTTTCTGCCCTTACCCGTGTCTGCATCCCTCCCTGCCACAGAGGAGAAGAGGATAGCACTGGAGGAGGGGGAAGCCCATGCACTTTGTTCCTTGCCACCATGGAAAGAGCAAGCATTAAAAAGAAGAAAGTTTTCTGGATGGTGAAGGAGGCAGAGGTACTCTCTCCATACATGAGGCCATCCAAGCGCGGATTAGCCCAACAGGTCCTACACTTTGTTCATAAACATAAATCAAGAGTTGCTTTGTTCTCAGCTTAAGAGGGAAGCCATTTGTGCTCATTTTCAGTGAAACATCATAGAATCATAGAATAGTTAGGGTTGGAAAGGAACTTAAGATTATCTAGTTCCAACCCACCTGCCAGGGGCAGGGACACCTCACACTAAACCATGCCACACAAGGCTATGTCCAATCCAGCCTTGAACACCGCCAGCGATGGAGCATTCACAACTTCCCTTGGCAACCCATTCCAGTGCCTCACCACCCCTACAGTAAAGAATTTCTTCCTCATATCCAGTCTAAACTTCCCCTGTTTAAGTTTGAACCCATTACCCCTTGTCCTCTTACTACAGTTCCTCATGAAGAGTCCCTCCCCAGAATCCGTATACGCCCCCTTCAGATACTGGATATGAAAATATATTAATTTAAACTCAAGTGCCTCTTATTATTTTCAGAAAATTTTCTCTAATGCTTTGCTGTGTTGAAAAAGTCGTCACTTTTTAGGGTTGTCTGTGATGAATCAGGAATTCCTTCCTATGCTCTTTTCTTATTTGCTAGATAAACATATTTATTTGTTCAGGTTTAAACATTACACAGTGCGAGGTCCACTCTGTTAAAACCACTGAAAACACAGGTGTCCAGTTAAACCTGTCCAATAACAAATATTTGACATGGCTCATAGATCTCTGTCTGAGATAGTACAATCTTGCAGACCGACTTTGATTTTACATTTATATGGGGAAAAGATGAAGGTTTGTTCACACAAAGAGAGAGGACAGGTGCTTTCACACAGAGAGAAAAATGTTCACAAGCAACCACAGGTACACCAAAAAGAGTAGTAGCGCTTTCAGAGAGCATTTGTGAGAGCAGCCATAAAGATACAAATGGAGTATCAGTCTCCTGTGCGTATAAACTCCTTAACCCAGCCACTCCTGGTCTGAGAACAGATCTGAAGGTTCCTTTTCACACTCTTAATCTCTCAAGTCAGTATTAAATACAAATATACAGATTTATTTCCCAGATTTCTCAACATAAGAATAACCTGGGCACTTTTTACTGCATGCAGACCCAAAAGCGGGTAACACCACATGGATTCACTAATACTTGTAGGATATGATGAAGAAACAAAAAAAGAAACTGCAAAACAGTGCCTCAGAAGAGGCACTAAGGTTTTCTATTCACTGCATTTCCAACCCAAGCATGATTTTCTAGAAATTGCTGACACTGTCAAAGTGCTGACAGCTGTTATATATATGGATTTCTCTTCGTGAACCTTTTCACCTCCAAAACCTTGACAAGTGCAGGTGCTAAGCCAAGAAATCCTAGTACAAGTTACTATTCTTTACTAACCTCAAACCTCAACGAAGAAACTACCCTTGGTGTATCTCCCAGGATTAGGGATATAGCCATAATAAATACATTCACCATATAAGTCTACAGTTATAAACATGGGCCATGCCCTTCTACATCTGTCTGAGTCTGTTGTACAGAAACACTAGCTAAACACAGATCATCTACCAAATAAAAGAGAACTATTTCTGGAAGACCTGTAGAACTTCAGAGAGTTCAGGTTTCACTGGCCAACTGGCGAAGGCATCTTCACTCAGGATTCAGACTTCCTGTTAGTCATGAGTAGTCACAGAATCATTGAATCATTTAGGTTGGAAAAGACTTAAGATCATCAAGTCCAACCACTAATGGTGGCTATTCATAACTCATGTAAAATATTTGCAGGGTGATCAATCTCTCCTTAGTTGAGAACCTCCAAAGCAATGTAACACAAAAGAACACAAGATCTGTTCTTACATGATTCCTCAGTCTTTCAGGGTACTGTTCTGTATTTCTTTTAAGCTGGGTCAGAACAGTACTCACAGGCAAAATATGAAAGATCTGCAAAATCTTGTCTCAGATTTTTTTTCAGTCTATGCATGCCCCTCACTCTAATACAAGAATGGAGAAAGGTTTATTTCTCTTTCTCTCCATTTCAAACTGATGTAGATGGCAATAGTGTACTTTCAGTGACAGCTTGTCACCTCCTTTGCAGAGAGATAAACTTTTCACCCTTGGCACTTCATTTAGATATGGTAAGATCAGAAGTCTGGCAGAAGTATCTTTGCTTATATGCACTTCACAATGATCAAAAAGAGAAATAAGAATGAAACAAAAAGCATTTGAATAAAAATAGAACCAAACCAATGGCAAACAATCCCATTGTCTCAGGAATTATTTTTAAAACAACCTTGTCCCTCTCCCCCAGTATAAAGCCGTTTGTTTAGATGGAGCGCAACACTTGGCTTGGTGAGAATTCCAGCTCAGCTCTGCCAGGGCAGCCTGAGGTCTCTGCCACCCTCAGCCAGCAGACAGAAGAACACTTGTTTTCCAAATCCCCAACTAATTTAACTATCAGGACTGAGCAGTCTGAAAAGAATACTATGCATATTCTATGCCAACTTGCTCCCCCATCCTGTAAAAAACCCCTGAGTGATAATAAATTCAGGACTATTTTTAACTTAAAAAAAATGTAAGTTACTATATTTTCAGCATACGAATAAAATCTAGTGGTATTAATTTGACAGTTTCTAAAATCTAAGTTTCAAATACAAAATGACACTAGGAAAGCATTGTTAGCCATGAAAATACAAGTCTGCAGATTCTGTGGAAAGCAATTTTTTAATAACTTATGTTTACAACACTAAAGTGCACATTTATTTATGAAAGAAATCATTAAAATTACTTTTGCTAAGGATCTCTGCACTTCAAATTACATTGCTTTAAAATCACTGAAGAGGCAACTTTTTGTTTCTTTTTGTTCTGTTCTTTTAATCACTTACTGATATACAAACTTCATTTCACTCTAATATGGTGAGACTGTCCTCTCTCCCCTAAGAGGTCTTTCTTCCTGATTTGCCTATGAGATTCCTTCCTCCTTCCCAATTTTCTTCTGCATTTTATTTGCTTACCTTATCTTCACAACAATTTCTCCTCTTTTGGTCTGCATTAAGCCCTAAAATGGCTATAGTTCATTATGCTAAATGGAATAGGTTTAAAAATTTCTTGTAATTTATTTCTCCACTGAAAATCATGTCTCCACTGCACATCACCCTAGGTAAATGACCAACCAACCACACATTTCATTGCAAAGAGATAATAAAACTAACTGTAGAGGGAAAATGGACACAGAAGCTCCATGGGAGCCAAAGTGCAAAATGTCCTGGGCTGAAATGAGAAATTTAAACTTGGCCACATTCAGCTGCCAGGTAAGGCAGGCACAAAGGGCACAGAAGCAGCAGTCCAGAGGTCACCAGGAACAGTAATGTTCATTTGCTTTGCAGCTTCCTTGACAAGAATACAACAAGGAAGACAAGAAATAACATTAAACCAGTATCTAAGCTGAGAGTTTACAACACTTTTCTAATTAGACAATTTATTACCAAAAATCACTTTAATTGTATTTAATTATGAACAGCTTAAATTACTAGTACAACATTAACTCAGAGTGGGACTCCCTGTATCTTGCACAGATATGCATTCCAAAAGTACCTACCCAAGCAAAACTGGACTAAACCTCGTGGATTTAGACAGGAGATCCTGCATGTAAGCAGGGAGAGAATGTTCATACCAGGCCTTTGCAAATATATAATGCGTAAGACTGTGGCTTTTCTGGCTTTATTGTTGGTTCACCCATGTATGTTGGACAGATGACTGACCTTCCTTCCAACTATATTTTCCATTCTGCTACGAAGGGTGACCGGAGGGTGACAGCCATAAAACTCAGCAGTGAGATCCTATCTATGCTCTAGGAGGAGGCACTAAGATGATCTTTTCAAACCTCTGCAGATAACCTCGGATAAATCCTCACCACGGCAACTAACACCATAGAAGCCCAAACAGCGAAAGAAATGTAATAACCTTCACTGAATATTTCTGTGCAATAAGAACTGCTACACTACTAGGATCAGTTCTCCCTGAGATTTTATTTGATACTGGTGACTGAGGAACAAGGTACACAGCAGGGCAAGTTTGACAAAAGTTGTCAGGGAACCCTAGTATCACTCTATCCCCTCAGTCTGTTCAGTCTTGTAAAACTTATCTCAGCACTACTTCCATCAGGGACTTTTTTGCCTCATGGTGGGAGAGAAAAACAAACTTCAGCTGAAAATTGCACATCAACAATTAAAATTCTCCCTAGGCTATAATTCCAAGTATTGTAGAGTATTTACTCAAAAGCACTAAAGGGGATGAAATGCATAAGCCTCTTTAGAGAACACACAGACTTATGTACTACCTTAGTATTCTGCCTCTTCCCCCATTCATATTAGGACACAGAATTAACAACTCCCATCTAACTGTCTGTGGTAATAAATAATAAAAAATAGTAATAATGCTAGTGCAAGCACAGAAAATTCTCCACAGCCTGAGGGTATAGGTAGTATATTTATTGTTCCCCTAAGACTTGCTATGTTGGTCAAGTAAGGAAGTAAGCACAAAGCCCAAATCCCACTGTCTCCATAATCACTAAATTATAATACTAGTGAAAAACTATTAAGGCTTTTTAATACAATTGTCTTAAGAGTTCCAAAGATCTTTCACATTATGTCTACTTACAAATACATTAAAATGAATCCTAGCTAAATTATTGTTTTGGTTACTTTGGAGTCTGCTCATCAGCAGAACCCCTACCTTCTCCATGCATCATTAAAATTCCTTTATCAATAAATCTTTCTCCACATAGAAATATACTATTGACACAACTCAAAACACAAGTATACACTGTGTCAACAATGCTAAATTATCTTCAACGCACAGCAGTGCAGAACTGAAACAAAAGCTACAGCATGGCACCACTAAATACGCATGCTAGGCTAAATGGTCTCACTTTAATAAGCAGTCTAGAAATCATGGATTTCAAAGAGAAGAGCACCTGTTGATTTCATACAGGAATCTGAAAGGCTTGCTTAGACAAAATAGAGATATGTAACTCCTGTAACTCCTTGCTTTCTCTAAAATGCAGAGAGAAAAAAAGTTTTTTTCCCTGAGGAAGACGAAACAGCTGAAGAGACAACGCACAGAGAAAAACAGCTTATTTTGATCATTCAACCTTTACATAGTCAAACATCACACAATCAAATGATCAAAGCAAGAAGGCAAAAATATGAGACAGTAAATGCAATACAGAATAAAATGCTATATTAATTCAAGGAAGTTATAGAATTATATTAATTAACATACTTTGCACATCAATTCCACCCACTGGAGCAGAAACATCAGTTCCAGGTTAGCAGCTAAAGCTAGGTGGAATGGAATACACCTCTGTGTCAAGAAACCCTACAAAATTTGAAGACATGGCCTGAAGAAATGAAGGCACACCCTTGCACAAAAACACATATGCGCAAAGTGAAACTTGGCTGAGGGCTTAGTCTACAGCGCATACATTGCTGGGGCTCTAGCAAAGCAGGCAGAACCACCTTACGCCAGTGCTCTAATATGCAAAGTAGAGTTGGTAACCTTTAAATATAAATTCAAGTATAGCTGCCCAATACATACCATACGGGGTTCATGTGCAAAATATATATCAATGAAAGAAAAAATGGTGGTGCAGCTCTTATTTTTTTAGCATCAAAAGAAAGTACTTCTACAGCCATTTTTGAGCTATGTCTACATGCCCCATATTGAGACTCTCCATCAAAGTCAGAAAACCAACCATGTGAATTATAAAGTATTCCTATGTACTTGCACTTGCCTTAATTTTATCCTAGCATTTCCAATTTTTATATAAAAGGACAGCCATCCCCTTAATCACTAGGCCAGATTTTCCAGATACAATTTTTATTAGCAGAAGCCAGCGCAACATGCATTTGCATTAAAGTACCAAGAAACTTCTTCACTCCACAGGCTCTTCCTTCTATCTCTACCGTATATAAACCTACAACTTACCAAACTATATTATAGATAAGTTGCTACAGTGGAACAGTCAAGTCTAACAAATGAGACTGTTAGATAATACTAGGGAACACTGAGTTCCTTCATTTACATTACTGTCTTCTACTAAGAACAAATGGTTCAAGAGAAAAAGCAAACATTCCCTTAGATGCCACATTAATGGCTGCTACTTTTTAAATGGCTGAAATCTTTTCCTGCTGAGCAGAACAAACAAAATAAAGCCATGAACAAGACGCTATGGTGTTCAGTTACTAACCTCTGATTTGGAAGTCTCTTTAAATCATACATACTTGTCAAAGGTGCAGTTAATAAACATTTACTATGATTAAACAGGACCTATCTAAGACAAGAATCCAAAACTCAGAGATAAAGTCAAGAATTTATTTTGCAGCCTGAAATCATATGTGATGTCCCAGGTTCTCTGCAGCCACTCTCAAACTGAATGATGAAGTAGAGGGATCCACCCCATGAGGCCAAGAAAAAGCAAAGCTGAGATGAGGTATCTTGTCTATGACAGAATGCCAAATTAAAGAGCAACTTTTTAATGTAAAGGAAAACATTTGTGCAAGAACAAGTGGATGGGTGCTAGTTTACTACCTAAATTTAGGCTGGAAATTGGAGAAATATCTAATAATCTAAACAAAGGTGTCTGAAACTGTTTCTGAACATCATAGAGTGAGGCGTCCCTGCCTATGGCAGGGGGGTTGGAACTAGATGATCTTAGGGTTCTTTCCAACCCTAACTATTCTATGATTCTATGATTCATTTATCTTCTATGGAGATTTACATATCTGTAAAGTGGACTACCACAAAAGGGTTGCCCAGAAATAGCTTGGATTCAGTGCTACATGATCTATTCAATATTATATTTGAAGCTTCAGCCAGGTCTCTCACCAGAATACATCCTCTTCAGAAGGTCCATCCGTTTCTCAGTAGTATTATTAGGTAGGCAAGCCCCAAAGCATGTCTAACACTCCTTTCCCAGTTCTTCTATCTTCATGTGTGAGGATGTGGCTGCCTAGTTATCACAGTTACCTGCTTTACCAGATACAGATAGTTGGAAGTCATAATACTATCACTGCTGCCCTACAGCAACTAATATAAAGGCTAAATGAATTTCCTGATAGTGAATTCTCAACCTGACAGCTATAACCAGAGCCTAGTGGGAGCAGAACTGCTCCTGAATCCTTAACTGGTTTGTGTGCGCAAAGATGTGTCTGTTCCTGCTGCTGCAGCAAGGCAGTGAGAGATTGTCTCAATGTGCTCTCTGCATAAAAACATGAGTCTGAAGGAGCAAATCTTAACAGCGTGTATTGCTTCTTCTCAGGCATCAGAGGAACTAAACAGCAGGTGTATGCCTAATGAAATCCAAACCAGGCCACAGGGGAACAAGGCAGGGTGTTATGGCTTTCTCTGTCCAAATGTGTATGGCATACAGCTATGTCCAGGATGACAACTGCATAAAGGATAAAGCAAAACAAACTAAAACCAAGGGAGAGCAAAATGTTCTGATATCAGAGATACGTGCAAAAAGGACAGTGAGTTACAATGGTACTGAAAGATCTCACAGTTAACTAAATACCAGGTCCCTGAGAGAACAGCTTCATACTGCGTTTAATTAGACCTGAACAGTGGGCCACCACCAGAAAGACACCCCTTTCTCTCCCCTCCCCTCATTGCTTTCGCTTCTCTCAAGACTCAGAAACCCATTTAATCTCTCTCTTGTGCTGTACCTAAAAACTGCACCCATACTCATTAGTTCCCTAACAAATCAGCTCACTGGTGGACGGAAGGCAGATTAATATAGCCAGGGGGCAATGAAAAAGCTGCCTTTGGGCAGCAGTCTGCAACTAGGTTGGATTACATATGAGGAACTAAGCTCTGGAACTGCGCAGCCTCTGCACCCTTGCTTTCCTAAATGTTTCCCCCATTTGAACCTTGAATTTCCATTATCTGCTTTAAATTTTCCAATCTGGATGGCTGTACACATAAAGAGATCATCTTGGTTATGAAGATGTTTCCCTCTCTGGTTCTAGAACTGTAATGAAAAGCTTTCAGACATACCAAGGAATGTCAAAGCCCCTGAAAGAATAACTAGCACGGCCACAAGCACGAACCATGAAATGCTCTTCTTGCAAATCAGTGAAAAGCTAAACACTGAAATGTCAAGTCCTTTGTCAATATCCACAAAAAAGTGTCAATATCCACAAAGTGTCAACTGCATGTTCAGTTCAAAAAAAAAAAAAAAAAATTTAAGTTGCACAAGCAAAGGCAAAAAAAAAAATTAAAAAGAAAACACAATGATGTTTGTTAGGCAGATAAATGGACTACCTTGTAATTTTCACATAAGCCATGGCAGGTGAGTACACAGAGTTCAGCTGGGAGAGCAGAGATTATCTAGTGCTGAAACTGCAACTGCTCGTGCTGCCTCAACCTCAGATATCATAACGATGGCAAGGTTTGACAGTTCTGATTTAGTACTGATAAAGCAACATAAACTAATTAATATCACAATACCACTGTGAAGTAAAGTAACATTACTCCCAGGCAATACAGGTGAAATGGAAGGACTAAAAGAGTTGACAGAACGCTTTTCTGGATTTCAGGCATGTACTATAGGCTTGCTTTTGTAAGAACAAAATATTTTCTGCAACAAACTGAATCTACCACACAGATAATTCGTTCTTTGACCACACAAAGGCTAAGGATGTGACAGCTGAGTGGAACAAAAAATGAAAAATAATATATTTAATGCAGCTAAATATACTACAAAACAGGAACTCTTTGGTGCCACATCTTTATTGTAAAGTCACTACGTAAAAACCTACGCGTATGCAAGAAACCGCCTTTACAAAAATCTTCTATGGTCATCAGATTAATTCTGGCAACACATTATAAGGTCTTACCCATACAGTAATCCCTTTGAAACTGATAGTTTCCTTCTCCAAAACTGCTACATGGAGGTATCCTCCTCCTTGACAAGTGTGCTAGTCTTTATTTCAGCTCTCGCTCACAGGACCTCTATGATTCTGCATGTGGTTTCCTGTGCAGGATGGCAGCAACTGGAGCTTGAGGAAATGAACACTGCATAATGCTAGCTGCATCCCCACCCTCAAGTTTCAAGTCTCCACTCAGACACAAAAACCCCAAGGAAAGACAAGACAGCAGAAGCAACATGCAAGAGCGAAGGATTTGGGAAAAAAGAGCATCTGCATTGGGCATCTTAAGCTCACATTTCTGCAGCATGCGCAAATGAAAGCATGACAAACATTTTACATAAAGAAGGAGACTGCACAAGCAAAACTTGAAAATGCTGTCTGTAGTGTTGTGGGTGAATCTGTATATACAAAACACATTAATTCTGCTTTGCCTTTATGAACTGCTCTCTTTTTATGTCTAACAGCTGCTTTTCACTCTCACAGTGTATTGAACTGTGCTCCTTCCACTGAAAGAGCAGTAACAACTACCAATTTCCCCCCCCCAAAAAAAAAAGCCAACAAAACACCACAGTAATTAAGAGCTAGTAAGTTATGAGTAAGGTTACTTCAACACAAAATGGCTCTTCTGTTTTCTCTGAAAAAGGTGTTAAGTTTGGAAATAAGTAACTTTCACAACAACAAAAAAAGAGTCCAGGCTCCCTTCTGTGCTGCCTTCTGCGATCACTGGGGGACCATGGGGAAGAACACATGGACAGAAGTGCAAAGCTGGAGACAGGCTGAGAGGTAGAGCTGTCCAGCAGGCCAGCAAGCCTCAAGTCTGTGGTCAGCCTGGGCTCTGGGAAGTTGGTTGACACAGAAGACAGCCAGCAAAAAAAGCCCTGACCCAGGGCCACTGTGTGTTTCACAGCAGCAAAGAAGTAATCCAGTCAGCCTATGTATAAAATATGGGTTAAATTACACAAAACTGAGACAAGAAACTCATGTTGAACTTACCCTTCTACTTCTTTCCCTTACCTGTCACTTGACAGGTTCTTGTTAGAGTGTAAATCCACCCTGGAGGAGAAGCTCTGGAAACAAATGTTAGTAAGCAGAACAGAGCCTGAGGCAGCAACAGCAGTATTGGGATCTGTAGGCTACATGGTCCCAAACCTGGAAGAGTATCAACAGAGTGCCAAGACCAGGGAACACATGAATAAATAGAGTAGTAGCCTCTACAAAAGCCAAAGAAACATGGAAGCTACAATTACACAACCCAAACTCCATCTCCCACTGACTGTACAGGAAGGGGCAGAGGTGACAGCATCCCTGCAGCTTTGCTTGTTGTGTCCTTATATCTGATTCCCTGTTCTGATTTACCCTCTTCTTACTGCCATCCCCACTACTTCACTTTTGGAGGAGGACCCACACCAGTCAAGAGACAAAGCTAGGAAGTCTGACCTGTTTCCAAAAAGTCTCTGCGGATATAAAGGGCACAGCCCAGAAAACTGCTTTGGCTCTCTGAAAGACTGGGATCTAGCTAGGGAGACCTACCAGACACTGCTCAGACAGAGCACTTTTTAAAAACAGGTAGACCTGAGTATGAAAGCCAAGGACAAAACAATCACCTAGGAAGGTCTAAGTTCCCTAGGGGAGATCATCTGAATTCACTGCACCTCTTTAGGATACATGAAAACCATTTCCTTTCAGACAAAGCATTTCTACCAAACACACCCAAAACAACATTCACAACACAAAATGCCTTCTATGCAGAAGGTGCAGCAGTAGAAACACTTCTTGCAAAGGGAAAAGTATTCAATATCAAGAACTACTTTGAACAGAAGAGCCTCGGGTTCCTTGGAAAAAATACCCAAAACAACAAGTATCTGCACGTGTTATATATCTAGAGACATTGATATATCATAGAATTAACTAGGTTGGAAAAGACCTTTAAGACCATCAAGTCCAACTGTTACCCCAGGATAGACAGAGCCAGAGCAGAATCAGTGCACTTATGCTTAAATTGGAGCAAGGTTAGGAGAATCTAAGCTTTAGTACAGAGAATATTTGATTATGCATCTGGGCTTCCTATGCAAGCCAGCAAAGGGTAGACTAGCAGTGTGGCAGGCACATTCCACCCTTCAGATCTGTACAGCAGAAACACAGAGCTCCTGCTCTGCCTGCAAATGTGAGTGCCTACAGACCTCAGTGATCATGCAGTTTCAGCAGCAGATCTTAATGAAACACTTTGGAACAGATGCTGCTAAGAAACAGCACTGGCAGCAGCCATTTACATAAATCTTAATCCTCTTCCAGAAAAGAGGAAACTCTTCAAAAGATAGGAGACAGGAGGCTGATGTTCCCACTGCTGCCTCCAGAGAGTACACAGATGACTGGCTCTAACCCACAGCCCTGCACTGCTCTAACGGTGCACATCAGGGACTCTTTAAGAAATCTACCCAGTAAAAACAGTTAATGGAACCGTATATTTTAATTTCAAAGTGCCTCAGCACTGATGGATTAAAAACATGACAGCATAAAAATGCCATTCATTTTTCTTTCAAGCTTACTAAATATTTCTGAGTTCCCACTGAGACCAGAAGTCTTAAATCAAAAAGGAAGATCTGAATTAAACCTGATTCTCCCTCAGACATACTTTATTCCATATCGGTTGAACACAAGTGCTCAAAGATTTATTCTAAGGTGGATCAGTGGAGAAGTAGAGTCAGGTAAACAAATCCTCCGAACAACAAAATGTAGAATGTTATCTTGATGTGACTTAATTTCCCTGAACCTGGAAAAGTGACCCTGGTGTCTCCCTGCAACAAAGACTTCTGTTTCATGATGATTTAGCAGTTATACGTATATGAAAAATGAGGTATATAAATTAAAGCAATCTTAGAAACAGATACAAGTGTTTGTTTAACATGCTTCAATACACTTTAATACATTTTATGGATGTTATGCAAACCCAGGTAGGTAAGAGTTGTTACAATTTAGGATAAAAGTGATTTACAGTTTGTGTTGTGGGAAAAGAAGCATATGAGAAGATTAAAAAGAATAAATTTCTTTTTTTCTTTTTTTTTTCTTAATTATAGTTCCATCAAACTTCATTGATTTCTAAGGAAATTGTTCACAATTTAAATGTCATTAGTGAGGGGAGAAAGGGACTTGCTGAGCTGTGGAATAACTAGCAACTTCCTCCCTTCTTCCTGTAGGAGGACAAATTGCCATAAATGCCAATGTCAGTACAGACTGACACAGATCTTCTTAGTTTATGTGTTAGCTAGTTCTTAAACTATTAGTACAAAAGAGTGGTATGTACTGGCTTTGGGTGGGATAGTAGCTAATTTTCCTCACAACAGCTTGCATGGTGCTGTATGTTGGCTATGTGGCCAGAATGGTGTTGATAACACAGGGATATTTCAGTTATTCCTGAGCGGTGTGTATACAGCATCAAGGCTATTCCTGCTTCTCCTGCTGCCCCATCAGCAAGTAGCCTGGCGGTGGGCAGGAGTTTTTGGGGGCATAGCACATCTGACCCCAAGGAATCCCACTGGATGTGGGGAGCTGCCCAACAGACACTGCACAACAGGTAAAGTGTCAGGAGGCAGCTCGTAACTATATGCTGTAAACTCAGGTATCTTCTCGCATTACAAATGTCTCCAATTTCCAATATTTCTGTAAATCTTCAGATACATCCAGATCCACTTTTCCCATCTCTTGTCTCCATTTTAGCTCATGCAGGTCCCTGCAAGACTGTACGTCTCCAGTTTAAAAGGAAGTTTGAAAAGCATCAAGGATACTACCTTTCAGTGATGCCCAGTCTTGCTTGGTGTTTTTATTTTTTGAAGGCCATGAGAGCTGCCTTTAAAATATGCATTACAGGACCAGCAATAGGACCATACTTCACTGCAGATCCTGATGGTAGGTACCTATGACCATCCCCACTTACTTCTGCAGACGTTGCTCTGAATCCTTACCTAAACATCCCCCGCGGTAACCTCTTTATACGGGTAAATTTACATGAATCATGATTGCAATCCATATTTAAAATCCCACTGACAATTAGACAGATGTTACAAACCTCTTCCTCATCTTTATGCATGCAAATATGTAAGTATTTAATTCCCAGACTGCAGCCAAAAAGTAAAGTGTTTTAATAAGAAACCTAAGCTGTGTACATCCAAAAGCTATTCTATAATTAACACAGTTTTAATTTGTTTGCCTGAAATGAAAATGCTAGTTCGGCCAGGAGCTAGATCTAGTGATTGCTATTATAGTTTGCAACCAGACTCATGAGTTATAGGGACACAAATTAATTTAAAGCCAAATTTGAATCTGATTACGGTACACAGCGTGGCCACCATTAAAAATGCCCTATGATTTTATCAGATTAATGTTTTAGAGGCTGTTTTCCTAAGTGACTATCTATCTTTAGTTTTCTTTCTTTTAAAAAGTAAAATCTAAAATGGGCCAGTTATTCTGAGACTAATAAAAACTATGATTTTACCCATATGAATAAAGCATATAAGGCCTTTATAAGACCTGGAGGCCTCATGGTTTTGATTAAGAATTTGACGGCTGGCAAGAGGGAGGTAATGTTTCATGTACCTCTCCATATGGACTTCTGTTCATAATGCATATTGACAAAACCTGCCTCACTCTACATAGCTGCACAGAACACATACCCAATTACACACAGCTCTGATTTTTACTCTATTTTATTTTTCTGTAGTCTGTTTTGTCCCAGTAAATACAACAACAAAATACATTTTTCCCTTTACTCCTTGACTCTTTTACAATATGGAATGGTACATTTCTTCAGAATTTAGCTGATTTTAAAATCATCTCCTTTTTTCTTAAGAGGGTTTCTTTTTTTTCCCCAAGACATGATCTTTTCCTCACATGTTCTTATTGACGGCATTTTCTCTCTGACTCAAGCGCTCACACCTGCCTTTCCATTTCCCCTCCCAAAGTACGTGCATATCATCTTGTCTCTTCCTCTAACTTTCGTATCAGCATCAGCCATCTTCAGCTCCCCATTCTTCCCCAGTTTCTCTGTCTCTTTGTTACGCCTTTCTCTACCCCTGTGCTGTCTCTGACTGGGTAGGGCAGCTCCAACACACTGGTCCTGCGGAGGACTGGGTTTGTGTTTAGGCTGAGCTATGGTCCCAAGTTGAATTTTCAACTTGCATTGCTTCTGGAAGGCATGAAGCTGGATGTGAGGCACTGAAAGAACAATATCCTGCAGTGTCCCAAAACACTCCAGTGAAGCCAGGGACATCCCCTCATGTCACTAAACCTTTGCATTTGTAGTCTTCATAATGAAACAAGACAACAGCATTCACTGGGTTGAGAGACATGCACCAAAGCTACAGTAGTGCAAGACTTGCACAATCATGTTGCTTTAAAATTGACCTAACAGCATTTCTCATTGAGATCTGCAGATGTCCATGCTGATACAGCTGTATGTCACCTTTCCCTATTCCATTAAATAACACCTCAAACATGATTTCAAGTATCTGAATGTAAGTATATGCATTCATACAGTACAGATGCTTGGGTTCATAAACTCAAGATTGGATTGCATTGTTTCATCAAGGCAGTACTCATCTGTGAAATATAATATAGTTTAGACCTTCTCCATTATCTCTAACCTTTTTGAAAAATACCACCTGAGAAGGAGAACACACAAGAGTAGAAACTGATTATAAATCATGTTGCACCAAGGCAGCTTGAGGTTAAGTTGTAAGAATGAGATATATTTATTTGGGAATCAGCATACACAGAATTTATCTGGGTGAAAAAAGAAAAAAGAAAAAAAAAAAAAAAAAAAAAAAAAGAAGAGCAAGCTGTTATTTTTCTTTACTGAAGAAATACATCCTCGATGACAAGGGCTTGATGTATCCTTCACAATTCAGCAGCTCACACAGACAGTCTGCTGAAGCTGTAACTGTCGTTTTACTCAGAGCACCACAGTGAGGCAAGAATCTCACAACTACTTTGTATTAAAAGATGGATTTAGAGCAAAATTCCACTGAAAAATACATGAATCTATGTCAGCTGACATCAGATGAGTTTCACTTCACAAAAGGAACTCATTAGCTGACCCAGGAGACAGAAGTTTGAATGATCTTTAAAGTCTTTTGACATCTCTGTTCCTAACCAACCATGTCACTGGAGCACCTATGTCTCAGCTCTGGAGCCTGAGTCCAAGGCGCCAACACCCAAACAGTCTTACACAATTAGTTACAGGCATACAAAAGGATTTATGGCTAGTGAGACAAAATTTTAGAAGCCTCCACCACTAAATGACAAACAAGAAGGGGCCTGGACAACATGGAGGTTGTTAGAAATGTTTAGGCTCTGTTTTCAGGCCAGGGAAGACTAATAGTGCGATTGGATGTGCTGTGGAGTCTCACTGTTGTAGCTCTCCTACGGGACTACAGCAAGACCATATACTATCAAAGGAAAGGGAGCACTGCCACAAAGCATTTAGCCATATTTTGGAACAAAAAGGGCTGGCATATATACTTAATGCTTCACAACTCTGGACACGAGGCAAGCACCTAAATTCCCTGGGAGTGCATGTCCTGACACAAGCCTGGCAGCTTTTCCTACTGGGCACCTCAGGACATTCCCTTTGCAAAGCCTCACCTCAGCAGACTGTCAGTCCTGCTGAGAGACAGATCCCCACACCAGCACCTCCAATGCACAGGAAAACAGATACAGGCCAGTATTAGATACAGGCCCACCTTGCAAGGCAGGTGCTGCAAGACAAATAAATTTCACTCAATGGATACTTGGAGAACGGTTCAAAAGGCCACCAAGCCTAAGTTTCTCTGCTGCAATCATCCCACTGCCTTGTTACTAGTACACATGCACATGCTTGGCATGCTCATCCATCTTCACTTTCAGGGAAAAATAAAGTTCTTGTAGATTTTATTCTAAAAGATTAATGTTTTTTACCATGCTGTTTCTCAGGATACTTCTGCAGGGTCATTTGCCATTTTACTAGTGGAAGTGTGAAGCAGCTTGCTATCAAAGCTGAAAGTTCAGTGATCTAACTTCCCATCGTCCATACAAATATACATGCTTGTATCAGGAACATAAACATGGCATGTTACATGTTGGAGGATCCTGATGAAATCTCAGATAAGTAGAATCCCTCACAGATGCATTTAATGGATAGTTCACTTTACAGCTATTCTCCTCTCAAAATGCTATTGGCCATGTGAGGTGGTCAGTGTTAATGAAAATAATACTACCAAAGGAATCACTGAGTACTAGAAGCCTCTGTAAATAAATATACACTATGTCTAAACATAAGGAGAGTTTTTAACTAGATAGATGGCCAGGCACATACCCAGGGTTATGTTCTTTGAGTGTAAATAAAACCAGTATCATTGTCTCAGCTTTATGCAGATGACTGCAGCTACAGGTATTAAGACAGCAAAACACACCAAAGCAACTGAACTATAAATGGAATTCTTATAAAATAAAATTTGGCCAAATGTTAAACATTTGCCTCAATTACTCCAATAATCTCTAACTTAAATAAATGGACTTATAAAGGTAAAATATGACCACATAAAGGAAATCAAACTGTGCTTTCTCTTTGGTTAGGCTTATGTCATCTCATCTCATCCGTTTACATAGCCTAGCGGTAGAGGGTAACAGGTTAAATGTAGAAACCTTTTATGTATTGTATTTCATTCAAAATATCAATCAGCAGCAAAATGAAAATGCTTATGGGATAATCTCCTGAAACTTATCAAGTACAAGAATAAAAACCTCAGCAGTTCTGACTGATTGACTTCAAAATAGAAATAATCTATTCAGGAAAGTCCCAGCATCACCCCAGCTCACTCAGCCTTTACCTCATAAGTCAAAGATTTTTCAGTAGAGTATATTAGCTAGTTAATCATGAGCATATTGCAATCATTAGACACTGAAATCACTGAAGTTTGAGAGCTGTAACGTATTCTCACTGAGTAGCAGCTGATGTCCCTGCCACGTACTGCCACTGCAGAGCCATGGGCAGCATCCAACAAGGAACTTCAAAATACTAGGGACAGAATGGCTCAGCTGTTTTACCTGCCTGAGCCTTGAATGCATGTTAGGCAGATGCATAAATTGTTGAGGGGGCTAAATTTTATTTAGAAATACTAGAATAAGGTGTGGTATTGATCATTCTCGGCCCTTCAAAATAAAATGAAACAAAACTTGGCATTATCTCTGAAGGAAATAACACTACCATAATATGTAAGCCACCCAGCTTCAACCTCCTGCCAGAATTATTCATTACCATTAAAAATAAATGATAAACAATTCTGAGAGAAAAATTACAGAGGTAAATGTATAATGAGAAAACAGGTATTTACATTGTGCTTCTTATCTTTAAACGTATATTAAATGCAGATAAAAGCAGATGGCAACAAATCACATCTTATTCTGTCTTTACTGTTTAACACATAATCTCTTTAATAAAGATGTGTTTATTAAAGAGATCTTTAATAAAGATGCCACACAGAGCCAGACTTTGTACTGATGTAACTCAGAGCTGAATGCTGACCTGTGCTCTTTCATTCCCCTACTCTCTCCAGATTTCTCTTCTACAGATTTCTCTTCTACAGTCCTTCATGTAACAGCAGCAGCAACAAAAATGGAACAGTGAACCTCCTTCTGTGACAAGGCTCTGCCCCGTTCGGTCACACACTAGCGCTCCCCCGAGCAATCTCGCAGAGCCTCTGCCACCCTCTTGGCCATTGTGGCAGGTTACCAGGAAACTGGGGGGGAAACTCATTTGCATCAACATTTTAAACACTCATACAGATTTGAATAAGAGAAAAATGGAAAAAAAATATATATATAAAAAAGAAGAGATCTCATTATGGAGAGCTCAGATGTTTTCAGAGCTATAAATCCTCTGAGGAAGAAGAAAAGATAGAATGCTAAAGAGAAAGCGGACACCACTTGCCTAAAACCAACGTGCATGCAAGCACTGGATGTGGTCTGGAGTGCATGCATATGCTGCAGGTTTGTACATGCTAGGTTACTACATAAAATTAGCAGTGGAATGGAGATACTCTCTGCTTAGCTCCCCTCCAGGAGAAAGTATTTTAAGCCTAACCTGAAGAACTCTGACCCCTCTAAGAAGCAGAGGCAATGAGAAAGGTCTGTGATCCATCTCCAACTCCTTTTTACCGAATTTCACAGATAACTGATCTCACAGACTTCCTCCCGTTTGCCTGATGCGCTTTTTGATGGCAACAAAGATTCCACCACAGCTCCATCCCCCCTCCCTTCGCTTATTTCACTGAAGTAGTTAACTATTTCTTTTACCTGACCTGACTCCCTCCGATCGGTCCGTGGAGTTACACTGCCTGTCAGCCTGCAGCCAATCACCCTTGTCCTGACACGGGAGGAAGCACACGCTCCCATGGCAGGCTGCCAGGCCCTGCCCCACAGCCCCTGCTCCCAAATCTCTCTGATCAAAGATGGTCACTTCAGGTAGAATTTTTTGCCCTGTACTGGGCACTGGTGAGGCTGCACCTCGATTCCTGTGTTCAGTTCTGGCCCCCTCACTGCAACAAAGACATTGAGGTGCTGGAGCAGGTCCAGAGTAGGGCAGAGGAGCTGGTGAAGGGTCTGGAGCACAAGTGTGATGGGGAACGGCTGAGGGACCTGGGGGGGTTTAGGATGGAGAAGAGAAGGCTCAGGGAGGACTTTATGGCTCTCTACAACTGCCTGAAAAGAGGTTGTAGTGAGGTGGGGGTCGGTCCCATCTCCCAGCTAACAAGTGATGGGACAAGAGGAAACAGCCTCAAGCTGCACCAGGGGCGGTTTAGGTTGGATATTAGGAAAAATTTCTTCACAGAGGAGGTGCTCAGGCATTGGAACAGGCTGCTCAGGGCAGTGGTGGAATCAGCATTCCTGGAAGTGTTCAAAATCCGTGTAGATGAGGCCCTTAGTGACGTGGTTTAGTGGTGGACTTGGGAGTCCTGGGTAGAGGTTGGACTTGGTGACCTTAAAGGTCTTTTCCAACCTGGTTGATTCTGTGACTGATTCTATGGTTCTATGATCCCAGTGTTATATCAACCAAGGTGTGGAAGAGCACCCTTAAGGGAAGGTATGCTCAATGAGTGCACCCTCCCTCCACTTACACAGTTGTGCAGGGCAGACCCCATGGCCCATTCCTCTGGCTGTACCTACTGGCACACCACTTGACAGATTTCCTTAGTCCTACAGGTGCAGAAGACATACTTCATTCATCCTGTGCCTTTGGGCCTGTGATATTCTCAACAGGTAAAGGGTTTGAAGCCCAACCCTTAAAAAACATACCCAAGGAGTCCAGCTCACGCTGGTGAAACCCCATGTTGGCAACAGATTAATCTTTCATCCATCACTTTCATCATTGCACATCAAGGCAGAAGCCAATAAAGGAAAACCTCAAACAGTACCACAGAGGGCAAAAACTCACCCTCAACCAGTTTTTTTAGGGGACACATCCATGAAAAGAACATTGCAATGATTCCAAAGACAAGTACTGAACACCTCAGAAGTTCAGAATGACAGTTAACAGCACCATGCATGTAAGGAACTGTGCACTGTTACTGACAGAAATATCAAAAGGTTTTCTATATTTGGGGGAGCAGAATTATAAATAGTTACTGGAGAGACACTCCCAAAGATCCATAAAGAGTGCTTTATAAAGAGTAAGTAGCCTATAAGGTGAAGAATGGGAACTGTATAAAGTAACTTTTTTTTTTATTGTTAACTTTGCTGTTCTATTTAGAACATTTTCTATAATGCACTAAGAGCATTCAAATGCTATTGGTTCAAGCTAAATTTCATTTTTACAACTGCACAGCATTTGCAGTGAAAAATCCCAAATACATACTATTTCTAAACATCTCTGTTCAGTCCTACTTAGGTACAACAGAAACCACAAAAACAACCCAGCTAAAAAAGATTTTCAAACTTAAATCATCAAACAGCTCAGGCTGCAGCTGCAATTATTTCAGCAGTGATTTCTTCCCTAGCCACCCACGTATTAGACACCAAAACCAGAATAACGAACAGCAGCGAACATGTGATTGCTCTGATCAACAGTGTGAGCACCTGTTTTTACTCTGGTGAAACTTCCCAAGAACCTAAACAAGCATTTATTAAAAAGGAGATATATCTATATATCTATATATAAAAAAGCTGGTAGATACGTGATCTATAGCTGCTCCATGTTTCTAACCTGCATAGTACAGTTGTTTAATACCAAGTATTTCATGTCTGTGTATGAACACAACAGATACCACCAGTTTTTGTAGAGCACCTCTGGAAAACAAAGGGCCAGGAAAAAGACAGGTAGGAAAGGACAAATTGGGAAGGCATGGAAAGACGATTTTAAGGAGCCTATGCCCTGCAGCAGCATGGCGGAAATTGATATGGTCATTTCACACCAAGGTTGGTGTGAAACTCTAAATTATGCAGATTAAAGTCATCATTATCTCTCAAGGAAGGCTGCAGGTGGTATTTTGTGGGACAAGATCTTCCCTGTGCCAGAGGGATCCTGTGGGAACATCTACATTGCAGACAAACAGGTAAGAGCTTTGTCAAGCTCACCTTAGCACTGGAAATAAAAAAGGACACCACTGTGATGTCTTGGCTAGTGCCTTTGCTCACAGGGTTGCACCACACGCAAACCTGAGACTCAAGTGCCACACTGCTGAGAACAGCTGTTTGCTATGCACAAAAACTTCTCAAGTCTCTGTCACGAGACATCTCTGTCCCATTTTAGTCTGCCCCATCTTGTCTCATTCTGCCCCAATAAGAGCCACTCCCAAAGAACTTTATTTATAGCTCACTCTTTCAGCTTCCATGAAATTCATCCTTACCTGTCACCTAAAATGCAAAAACACGTAATGTGTAGCTTCACTTTGGTATGTAACTAATCATGCATAGATTAAACTATACTATTACAAGTCAATGAAGATAACATACTGCATTTATATTTAGCTTTGTTCTATTCAAACTTCCTTAACGAGATGACTATAATTATAGATAGGTCCTCAGTGCTGTAAGTTGGCACAACTTTACTGAATTCCAGGGCAATTTGTCAATTTAAATTAGCTGACAATATGGTAATCATGTTATATCACATAAAGCAAAACAGAGAAATAACTTGGGACAAAATACAGATGGAAATACACTGTAAGCAGCCAGAGTAGTGGTGAAATGCTCATTAGCACCAGCAATTTATGATTATTTGCTCAGCACTTATGTCAAAAGTTCTGCAACTGTTACATACACTGAAATACACTGGAAATACACTTCAGGAATTGTCACCTTTCACAATGGTCTTTCAGTCAAGGACTTGACCCACTGTGTTGTTGGCTGATTATGACTTACTAATAGGTGAAATAAGGAAGCACTTTGCAGCCTGGGTAAAAGCTTTTCTTGACCTCAAATGGTAATCCATTTATGCCATAGAATCATAAAATCATAGAATAGTTAGGGTTGGAAAGGACCTTAAGATCATCTAGTTCCAACCCCACCGTCATGGACAGGGACACCTCCCACTAAACCATGCCACCCAAGGCTATGTCCAACCTGGCCCTGACCACTGCCAGTGATGGAGCATTCACAACTTCCCTGGGCAACCCATTCCAGTGCCTCACCACCTTCACAGTAAAGAACTTCCTTATATCCAATCTAAACTTTTAAGTCTAAGTTTTAACCCACTACCCCTTGTCCTACCACTACATCCTTAATGCAGAGTCCCTCCCCAGCATCCTTACAGGCCCCCTTCAGATACTGGAAGGCAGCTCTGAGGTCTCCACGCACCCTTCTCTTCCCCAGGTTGAACAGCCCCAACTTTCTCAGCCTATCTTCATACGGGCGGTGCTCCAGTCCCCTGATCATCCTCGCGGCCCTCCTCTGCACTTGTTCCAACAGTTCCATGTGCTTTTTATGTGGAGGACACCAGAACTGCACACAATACTCCAAGTGAGGTCTCACAAGAGCAGAGTAGAGGGGCAGGATCACCTCCTTTGACCTGCTGGTCACACTCCTGTTGATGCAGCCCAGTATACGGTTGGCTTTCTGGGCTGTGAGCGCACACTGCCGGCTCATGTTCATTTTCTCATCGCCCAACACCCCCAAGTCCTTCTCTGCAGGGCTGCTCTGAATCTCTTCCCTGCCCAACCTGTAGCTGTGCCTGGGATTGCTCCGACCCAGGTGGAGGACCTTGCACTTGGCATGGTTAAATTTCATCAGGTTGTGAAGTAGTATTTTTTAGTATCTACTTATTTATTTTTAAACACAGGAACAGTATAGTGGGCAGTTATTCATCATAAGGGGGACAATTTAAAACAAGTAATAGCTTTTGCATAAAATACAGATTCAGGTACAGAAAGAACCTGGAGTCTCCGTGCTCTCATCTACTCCCTGTAGTACGGTTCACAGAGAGAGCATTTCTTTTAATTCACTAGAAATAGCTAAAACTATATAAATACTAGAACTTCTCACAATTTACCATTTTAAAGAAGAATTTTAAAACAAACAAGTAAAATGGAAGAGCTAAAACATGGAATTGTAAATGCCCTTAGATTACCTAGCAAAATACCTTAACAAGGAGAACTGGTGGCTGCTAGTTGCATGCAATTTCACTGCAGTAATGAAGGTAGAACAGCTTTAACCAACACTAACGTTTGCTATAAAAACTCCATCAACAGCAAAATCTGGTATAGGGATTATATGCCAAAAGCAATGATGCTCTTGTGTTATACTGCTATTTAAAAATAAAAGAAAAAAAAAGTATGTGCACACAGGTTTGATAAAGGTGAAAGAGCTTTCATCTTTGGTGGGCTGATTATTGTGACTCCTTACTTCGTGCTCTAGAGACCAATACTGAACTAAATTAAAACTTCTGTTGGCCTGAGTTAACAAAACTAGTGTATGCCCAAGGAGATTCTTGAAGAGATTATGTTCCTCCTGTTACCACCTAAACACATCCAATTTCACTGTTCTTGTCATCCACTGATAAAACATGAGTCTTTCAACCTATAAGCCTACAAAATCCTACTACTGAAGTTTTACACCAAGCCTAACAAACCTTGTTCTATAAGATGGCTAAAAGACTTTACAGCAAAATAATTCTCTAAAATTACACCTACTTAAAGAAATTAATATGATCAGTTTTCAGTTGGAAGTCTATTAGAGCTATGACGAAGTATGAAAGATTTCCTGCGATATTGACAGACCCTTATTAAACCAGTAGATTACTTTATGCAATTCCATATCTGTAAGAGAAGGCTGTTGATGGTATTCATAACTGTTGTACTAAGGTATTAACTAAATATGGTTTTCAGAATTTTTTTTGCATTTGAAGGTTATGGTTTTGGCTTGAAACACTGTAAATACAGTAAAACTCTTTTTTTTTTTTTTTCCTGGGGAGGTAAAGAGGGTGTTTTGTGTTTGTTCAGGGGGGGATGTTGGAGAGTGCTGGGTTTGGGTTTTGGTTGGGTTTTTTTGTTTGTTTCCACTGTTTCGCCTACATGTATACTAAAATGACTGGATTTCACATAGTTTTAATCTGGACAAAGTCAATACAATCAATTTAGGTGTTTTCACAAAACAGTCCTTGTGAAGAAATCATCATTTCTATTTCAACTAATGTTTATACCTGCAAAAGCTCTGAAATCATTCTGGGACTCAGCTTAAGATTTCGTACTAATTCTGAGTGAGGGACAGGTAAAGAGGTTTTCTTGTGGCACAAAACATTTAGAACTCATTTTTTTAAATTACACTCTTTAATGACCTGAACAGAAAATTAAGCACAGCCATCAGCAACAGAAGATGAACTGTCCTTGCACAAACCCCTCCTAAGCCCTGTATAAAACCTATTCCAGCTAAACTGAAACCATCCAGCGCAATGGATTTCATAAAAATCTTATTCTCATCTTCTTAGGTCATATTTTCATGGACACTTTCATACTATGTAAGCCACCACTGGTTCCAAAAGAAACTGTCTGACCTTATCTTGCCAAACACCATATAGCCAGTAAACAGACTCATGCAAGGAACCTGACAGAGGAGCTAGGTTAAAAACAACCTATCAAAACAATGCTGACATTAAAATTGATCATTTTGGAAAGAACAAAATGAAAATGTTCAAAAAAAGTGCTCCATTTTGATATTTTCTGATGGATGCAATTTTACATTTTGGTTTAAAAAATGTTTTTCAGTTTTCTCCTTTCTTGCTAAAGTATAAATTGAACATAAATTTTAAGATTAAAAACCACATCAATTATCCCAAAAGCATTTCTCTTCAAAGCTTTTTTTTTATATGGAAGGCTTTCAGTGTCATCAGAGCGACATAAGAATTTCAAAATTATTCACCAAATGAAATCTCTCATGCCGGCAGTTTAATGAAATTCACACAAGTAGTAATCAGGCATACCACGAAATGGGGAAAAAAGGTTATCTCTATCTGTTTATCATCAAGTATTTCAAACACCTGGTAGACATAATGGGCCAGGGCATCAGATACTAGTTTTCATCTCTAGCTATAGAAAGTCACAAGCAATTTAGTTACTGTTTCAGTAGCACAGCTCCCCAGCTGTGAAATATTTCACTGCTACAGTAAGGTGGGAATTAATTCATCAGTTTTCATAAGAATTTCTGATACTACAATATTAAGTGCTATGTATAATCTCTTAAATAGAATACAAGAAGCCAAATACTCAAAATGAATACAGTGTCAGTTAAAAATCCATCAATATTTTAGGAAAAAAAAAAATCACTTTGGAATAAAATCCAACTTTCTTTGCTTCTTCAGAACTGCTATTGTTACGATCACTGTGCTAAAAAGTACAGAAAGCAGAACACAAGAATCTACAGTGATGGAAATGATGAGAGGAGAATTTTGCTGACAAAATTAATCTGTATGTTCAGTTCTCACAGGTCTTATCTAGTTTCTTTATAATATGCTGCAGTATTAGATCTGCTCTTACGCACAGTCTTATTGTCACTGTCCCTCGCTGCCAATGAAAGGTAAGTACATATTTGAACAAAGAGGCATTTTAGGACTGATATGATGTCCTTGTTTAGCCTCAGGAAAAAAAAAAAAAAAAAGACAAGCGGGGGTGAGAAAAACACTAAGAAAAGGAAACACCTTTTTTCAGGACAACCAAGCACTGCTTCCATGTAAACCATGTCAAATGGCATATAAAGTGAAAACAACTTCAGGGCATCACACATTTTCATTTGAAAAATGACAGATCATCAGTTCGGAGCCTGCATGGCTTACGGAGGAGCAATGTCTGACACAGAGGCAGAAAATAGTAAAAGGGAAACAAGAGATTCTTTAAAAAAATAGAAAAAAAAAAAAGAGAGAGAGAGCTCAACATGTTCACAGTTCAATATCCTTTTTAGATCCTGCAGTCAAAAGCACAAAATTCCAGCCATTTCCGATATTCTGCCTGACATAGTTAAAGAAGAATAAATCTTGCACAGTCACAGCACCCAAATGGACACCTCCCTTTGTACAAAATCCATCGCCCTACTTATTGCTTTCTGACAATGAAATTAAAAATTACTAAACTGATAAAAAATCTGCCCTGTGTTTAGTTCCCATATTGTGCACAAAGATGTCCTTTCTCTAACGAATTGCTAGTTACAACCTTCCCAAACCAGGAAGCATCTCTGCAGTGTCAGACAACTCTAATAGCCTGGAAGTGTGAAGACAGGGCACTTAAAAAAAAAGTACAGCGAAATACAGCCCAAAAGGATTAACTGAACTATTTACTACTTTTCTATGGGAATACATGTTAACTCCACTGAAGAGATGATAAATTTGCTCCAGATCAGGCCTATCTATTTGGATTGATCTGCAGCGTAGCCATGTACTACTTCAATAGTTGAATAGTACTAATGCTGTGCAATCAATACAAGCAACAAGGAAAAAATCAGGTAATGTCAGAGAAGCTGGCCCCAAGCAGAAAAATCTCCTACAGATAAACTTAATAGTTTAAAGAGCAAATACAAACAGACTTTAGGTCCTCATCATAACTGAAATAATACTAATACAGTGACTTCATTAATTTACACTGATTTACTGAGAATCTAGCTGAGATTATAAATTGGGACCACTGATAAATGGACTTAGTGGGCACTAGAGGCAACTACAGTATCCAGAGGAAAACCCCCAGCGATGTTTAACTTGCTGGTATTGTCACCTGCCTTTATACAAGGGTAAGAGAGACTCCTCCTTCTCAAATGGAAAACATATTGCCTTCTTTCAAGGGTTTCCACTCTTGTATCTAACCACTATAGCTAAAACAAAGCCATAACACACACACACACACACGCTGACCTAAAGCAAATTCTAACGGAAACAAAGCAAGAAAAAGATTTCATTCCAAGCATGGCTAACAACTGCTTACATACTGTAGTCTTCCTTCCACCCTATTTCTGGTCTTGCTCATTTAAATCTGTCTCTCAGTTTGTAAATCCATGCAGTGAACATCCACCCCTGTGGCCAATACCGAAAAGCTCGTGTTCCTGTTAGTTCGAAAAACAAAGTCATCAGCCTGCATATCTGAAGTAACAGGACAAGACCTGTCAGCTAATATTCAAGTCTATAATCACAAGTAAATAGAAGTTTTGTCATTTAGAGACAATTCCTGAGTACAGTAGTCAAAAAACTGGGGTCACCACTCAAGAAGTCCACAGCTGCAGCAATGGCAGCAAGAAAAAAATCACAGAATCATGGAATTGTGGCCAAATGCAAGAAGATCCTTCAGATAGCCTTGTACTCTCCTAAACTGTTCTTGTTACGTGTACGTCACAGCTGTTGACCTTGTAGTGGAGACTTGCCCGAATGCTGCTGTTCAGTCAGCATCTCCTCTGAGAAGAAAACACTAACTCATCCTTGACGCAAGAAACTGAAGTTTTCAAGTTTCAAGGCTTAGGGTTTTTGTTCTATGTATGTCACAAGAGAGCTCACTACCATAAACCTGCCACTGAGTACATCCCTGTACAATCAGGATATTGTAAATTGTCTTTCTAGGTCATAATACAAGCAAGTGGAGAACACCAAACCCTTATGTCAAAGGATGCTTTTTAACTGTCCTTAAAATGTGAAAAGGAAAGTGATATTAAAGTATGCACTAAGTAACAACCCACTTTCACCCATTTCTGTAAATGTAATGTTTGTTTCTCCATTCAGTTTCAATTTTTAAGGCCCTGAGACTAGTTTCCAGTAAACAGTGTCATAGCAAATGTTGACCACCACTAAAATTCAAGTCTGCCGGATGTAAGGCCTCCTTACAACTCTCCTTGTAGAACGGACATTTTGTTCTAACATTTATAAACTAGTTTGCTTCCAATCAGTTATGCCCTTAGGCTTTTTACTTTGTTCAGCTTGGAAACTGGAAACAATAGACAGGTTTCACTTCCTGGTTCCCTTCTGCAATATTTGTATTAGAAAACAATGCAAAGTAACTTTCAAAACAAATCATTTTAATTACATGGTAAATAATATGTTAGATAATTTTTACTGAATCAACCCTTTCAAAATCTTCTTTTTAAACAAGACTAAAATGAAATAAATGCTAAAACACTAAATGAAAGAGTATATATTACAAGCAACCTAAAAATACAATGATTTTCAGCTGCTGAGTGAACTGTTTTACTTCACTGAAAATGGAACTGAAAACAGAAGTTGTCTTTTCCTTTAGCAGGCATAGGCAGGGTAGTGAGGTGGGAAAGCACTTTTCTGAGTGATTCCACAGCCTGGGGACTATCTGGAAGTCTGATCCTGCAGCCAGACCCCAAGCGTGCACAGGGGAGAACCCATGGCTGCGGGAGTGCTGCCTACACCGAAAGGTGCACTTGCAAGGGAGACAGTACTTTAACCTGACATACCCTGGGAAAGAAAAACAATTCCTGAAGGTAACAGGCCAATTGGGGGGGGGGGGGGGGGGGGAAGTAAGATTAACAAACAAAAGCAGGACTTCTTGCCCTGTGTAATAAAATTCAGATAAAAGAGAGAGACGTAGCATGTACTGTTAACACCTTTCTAAGTAAAGGCAAGGGAAACAAAAGGGAAACAAAAGTAACAGCCAGGGAAACAAAAGGATGTGTGCTCAAGCTTTTACATATATTTCCTTTTGAAAACAAATACCACAAACACTGAAATACAATTTAAAAACATGTACATGCAGAGTCCAAAAGCTCACAGACTGTGAGAAACAGTATTTAAACTAACATTCAACAAAAACATTTTCCAGCCTCTTCAACTATACTGACTGACATTCCACTTACTGTGTCAGGAATTTGATTTGGTCAGTTGCAGTCTTGCATGTGTCACGAGACTAAATATGTCTCTTGTGTGAGAAAGTAAGGTGCTGATGTGTAATTTGGCCTACTCTTTATTAAAATTGTAGTTTTCCCTATTTTTGAACATGAATTAACTTTGTATCATATATTGGTGCCTTTGCTGCATTTCTGTTACGTTTACGTACAGCAGAGATTCTACATATTCACAAATAATCAAGGAGTAACAGTGAAAGTTCACAGACAGCACTCAGAGGAACCAGCCTCTGACAACTCAGACCACCTTTCTGATCACCTTGCTCAACACCTCTTCCTCAGTTTATGTTTGTGCCAAGACAGGTGATTTACTGACCCTCCTTGCAAGAGGAAACAAAAATGCCTGCCATGGTACTGAATCACTGCACCTCACTGCCAGCAGGAAGGGAGTCACTACTGTGGGAAAAAAGTACCTTTTGGAGCCTCCAATATAGGTGAAGGTAAAGGTGGAGTCTGAGTACCTGAAATCTGAAAGACAAACAACTGTGTTAATACAACTTGTTTTATTTTGGCTGAATTAGGCGGGTTTTACGGACCCGCATTCCGGTTACCGACCCCGGGGTGGGCGGAAAGGGGGTCGGGGTGAACGGGGGACAGACGCAGCATCTCCCCCAGGCCCTCGCAACAAGTGCCGGTGCTATGGCAACGGCCGGGATCTCCATTGTCGGGAACGGCAACAGGCAGCAGCCAGGCACGCTCCTGCGGCGGATCAGCGAGGAAGCCTCGAAACCCCGGGAAACGGGTGGGAAGGGGCGTTTGTAACGGGAAAGGGGCACGTTCACCGCCGGCCGCGTTGCCGGGGGGACGCGGGTGAAGCCCGGCCGCCCGGGAGGCAGCGGCGCAGCGAGGCACCAGGTGCGGCACCAGGAGCTGCGCCACGCAACGGCAACACGCACCCGCACCCGCACGGCTCTGTGTGCGGCCGCTGCCGCGATCGGGATCCCCGCTCTCCCCGTCTCAGCTGGCCTCACATGCTCTCGGAAAGGCAGGAGAGGAGGAGGAGGAAGGGAGCGGAGGGCCGGCACACGCGGGCAAGGCAGCAGCCCCCGCTACCAGTAACAGCGGCGAAGGGCACGGGCACCGCGGGGGGAGCGCGGTCCGGGGGGGACAGCGGCAGCCTCCGCGCCGCCAGCCTGGCGCCCGGGATTGAAACTCACCTGCAAACAGGCAGTCCTTCTCCGCCTTGCACTTTTGGATCACAACGTCAATATCCTTCTGAATCCTCTCTTGTCTTGAACACATCCCCATGAAATAAATCCCGGGGGGGAAAAAAATAAAAAGCAGCCTTTATTTCCACACACCCCACCCCCCGGGGCTGCCAGCTTTTAATACTCGGTCCGAAAGACTGACCCCGGGGCTGGCGAGCGGCGGCCCGGAGGGATCCGCTCGGCCGGCTGGAGGACGGGGGAGGAAGGCGGCGGGAGCCGATGTTGCATGCCCAGATGTGCCCGCCCAGATGTGCCGCCGCTGCCGGCGAACAGCAATTTCCTCACAATGGATCCAGCGAAGGGTGGCGGCGGCGACACGGGAACCCCCACCTCCCCACGCCCTCTGGGGTTTTGGGGTTGGTTGGCTGGCTTGGTCTTATTTAAAAGGAGGGAGGAGGAAGGGAGGGGAAAGGGGGGAAAAAGGGGGCGGGGGGGGGGCCAAGGCCACCCGACGCTCACATCCCGGCCCCTCCCGCCGGCAGCGGCGATGGCAGCGCAGCAGCAGCGCGGAAGGACAGTGGCGGAGCCCGCACCCGGTCCTTGTCGGCGCGGCGGGGCCGGCGCTGCTGCAGCGACGCTGAGCCGCAGACACTCCCCTCGCTGCCGGCCCGGCACGTACGGCCCCCGCCGGGTCCCCCGTTGGAGGCGGCGCGGGGAAAGGAAGAGGCGGATGCACAGAGCTGTACGGGCGGACCCGGAGGCGGCGGGATCGATGGCCTAGTCCCCGCCGCCGGCCCTCGCCTCCTCGCCGTTGCCCCAGCCCTGGGCATAGGCTGCCGCCACCTCCCAAGCAGCGGGAAATGCAGATGGCAAGTGATCCGGGCGGCGGGGCGGCTCGAGGGAGACAGCGGGCAGCGCCGCGGGACAGGAGCGCTTCTCGGGCCGGGCGGAGGAGCGGGGCCGGCTGCCGCTGTGTCCTAGGGGACACACGGGGAAGGCGTGCAGCAGGATCCTTCTTGGTCGCCCTCCGCGGTCCCGGCGGACCGGCGCTGCGGGAGGCCCCTGCAGCTCTCCCCGCCGGCGGCTGCGCTCCTCCCCTGCCCCGCAGGCAGGGCTGCTGCTCCCGGCCCTTCCTGGGCACGGAGCCCGGCAGCAGAGCCTCAGCAGCCTGCCCTGCCGAGCCCTGCCTGCCTCCGCCCTGCCCTGTCCACGGGGATGCGTGCCCGCCGAGACAGTAAAACAAAATCAACGAGTCCCTGGTCCCCGTGCGCCCACCGCGGGTTTTAATCGTGCCCCTGCCCCTTCGCTCTTTCTCAAACAGAGGATGCAGTCGGTTTGTCGGTACACTGCCTCACGGTGCTAACCCAGGCTTTGGGCACTAATGAATACTAGTAATAACACTAAACTCAGAAGGGGTGATCGAGTCTGAAAAACTGAGCATTTTTCATCAAAGGGCAAAGTGAATAATTAATAAAAATGGGTGTGAGTGCAGTAGAAACAATTTTATTTAAAAAAAATATTCGCAAAATCCATTTTTTACGTTTTTGCCCACTCCTAAACATCTCCCATGGATTATTCATTATTGAGCTCTGTTGTTTTAGTGTTTTTTCATTTAGCAAGTCTGCATTAATCATGTATTGTTGTTTTCAGACACAGGAACACAGTCATTATTTTCTTGTTCGTACATGGAAATGGCTAAACCTGTGAGTATAAAAAGATTCTATATTTATTCCTATGTCGATAAGATTCTGTCTGAAGGAGGGAACAGAACGGAAATTACAATACATCATGTGATAGGACTCTGCTTCTAAGAAAATAATTTAACTTGAAGGGAGATTTCCAGATGACTTTTCAGTTCGGAAATTGTACAAGAATGCTTTCATGTCACTCTGTCCTTGGGTAAAATTTGCGTATGGTTAGGAACAGGGTTTTTACCGTAACAGCTCACGCTTTTTCCGTGGTACTTTGCAAATGGGGAACACCTAGCTAATGTTTTTCAGCAGAAGTTACCAGTTCTGTATGAGCAACCTAATCTAGTGGAAGGTGGCCCTGACCATGGCAGGGGGATTGGAACTATATGAGCTTTAAGTGCCTTTCCAACCCAAATCTCTCTGATCCTACTGCATCAAGACACTTCCAAGGCAGGATATGGAACATGTCACTGCAGTCAGAAATAGAGTGTAATATTGTAAGACACTGTCATTTAGTCAAGTTACACCAGCTCAGTCAACAAGGGATGCTTTTCTATAAGTTTTTTCCTAGATATTCAAGACAGGACATCAGCAGCCATGCTTGCTGCCTTCCCGTTAATCGTTGTTAAAAGGTGCAATCAGAATTCGATTTATTCTGTTGGGGTTTTAGTCCTGAACTTCGTAGGGAATGGTCCCTGTCACCCCTCCCATGTGGATCAGGAAGGGCGGGTTATTAGATAGTTACAGGGTATTTGTGCTGACAATTCTGCTCACAGCTTAATATGACCACAGGGTTCTTCTCAGTGTCATGTCAATTAACATGATTTTTGACCGCCTTTTTAAGCCTCACACTATTTTCATAGGCTTGGTAACAGTGAAGTCATCCACAAAGAAACACTGCTGTCTTCAAGAAAACTAATATGGCTGGTACCTGGTTTGACAGCATCAGCTGGATAGAACAAGAAGTCTGGAAATATGGTTGGTTATTTATTCCATTTATTGTAAGTGGCTCTTAATTTCTGGGTTTTTAGCCGAACTGAATTTACTGATGACTCTAGTACTGTTGCAACAGGAATGGCTGGTTTTGGTGAGAAAAAGATAGATTAAGGTCATTCTTGTGGTTAAAATACTGAAAATTGAAGTGCTAGAAAATTGAAGTGGATCTTTAGAGTTGATCCTTACATTTGTGAAGATTGACAAGCTGCTGACATCCAGGGACCCTGAGCGTTATTGCAACAGTATCTGCATATGTGCGGTTGTCCCTACAATGATGTCCATTATAGCACCCAGCCTCTTGAAGAAACTTTCTGAAGATCTTTACAAGTAATTTCATGAACGATAGGACAGTTGGTCTTGGAAGTAATGGTCTTCGGTGAAGAGAATTCAATATATGTCTTTCCAATTGCTTTTTCAGCCTGGAAAATTGGCTCATGTCATTTCTAGTTTTGCCCCAAGTTCAGCTCAGCTTGTACTTAACTGATTACCCCAATTAAGTGAAAAAAACCGCACAAGTAACTTTCATGTTTGCACTTCTGGGAACCTGAAAATATTTACAGTGGTGTAAATAAAAGGAAATCGAAATCCGTTCAGCTACATGATTATAAAATATATGTCAAGATTAGCTCAAAATGGAATGGGGAAAATTATCTAAAGAGAGAAAGAGCATGGTGAAAGCATCCAAATAATGTGTAAGCAGTGGCTGAGACGTTATTGAGGAAATGCACATGTCAGCCAATTTCTGCTCATAGATGGGTTCTGCCTGCTTCAGACTGAGCAGATTTTTTTATTTTAAGCCAGGAAAAACTCTTCCACCTATTAGTAAAGCTGTTAGAAAAGTTTCAGTAAGCATCAGGGCACCCTGTTCAGTTCCCAGTTATCTTCTTTATATATTTCCTAAACATGTTCCTCTTACGTACAAGCAGATATTAAAAGTCTTAAGAAAAATGAAAACATGCAGATTTGCCATTGTAGAGAATGTACAGAATTCAGGGCCATCTGATATGGCATTTGTCAAGTATTTTGAATATGGGAGAGTATTCAAAAGGGTAGAGATAACAAAAGAATGCAAAGCCTTCCAAAGGCCAAAATTGACATCAACCTTCCAAAACAAAACCAGAATCCTTTCTCCACTTTTATGTTCTACAGATAAAACTAGTACAAAACAAACTCAACCTCTGCATTTCTCCAAACTCAAGGACTATGTGCCAGTTGCCAATACAGCAAAGCTCCGTGATATCTGTAGACAGTGAGCTCTGGAAAGTGGAATATTTAAAGTATCAATACTGTTCCATTCTTGCAGCATAAAGCACAATGCCACCCCTCCAGTAAGCCACCTCAAAATTACACGGTCATTTCTAAATGATGCTGTGGCGTTAAAGTCTGAAAACACAGGCACTATGTTATGAGAGATGTAGGAGCAGCTCTTACCTGTTCCCACCAAAAGAGCAGTGACACAACACATAAGGAAAATGTCAAAGCTTTAAGCATGGTTTTCACTAGAACACTATTACTATCAGTTACAATCTAATATTCTGATGTAATGTTCAAGTAAATACTGTTAAGCTTCATTACCTAAGTCTGTTGCAGTTTTAGACAGATACCAAGTCAGCTGTCCTCTACACCATTGCTCTCAGTTGTCCATCCAAGTAGTCACTGCCACTCTTCGTAGCCGCCAATCCTTAGCCAAAGCAGACCTTAATAGAATACAAAAAAACCATGATTACGATTTATTTTATTAAAGGTATAAATAGATATTTTAATAGATATTTTATTGAAGTTGTAAGTGGATTGGTGCCTTTGGGCCATCAGTCTGTCATGACTTGGATTAAAACACACCATGTGGTGGACCTATCATTATTTATAAGGGAATTTTACTGTGACTAAAGCACCTTAGCTGATTTTTTTGAGTGGGTTAGCACTGGTGAATGATAAAAAGCCTTTGCTTTTTAAAAAAGAATGGCAGTTAAAATGTAATTAATAACACTACTGCTTAATGCTTAATAAAGCTTTAAATATTTTTGTGTGATAAGACCTGAAGTAATGATTTAGATTACAGTGCGAAACAATAGCTTAAGCCATCACCCGTCCAATTCTTCATGAGATTTTTTTAAATTATTTTAAGCTGTCTCATCTAGTGTAGGGGGTGAAAAACCTTCAGCTGACGTATTTTAACATTATGTATTTTACTTGCTTTTTTTTTAATGGAGGGAAAAAAATAAAAGCATTTGTGTACCTGAGGACCAAGGCTTATTTTTTCCAATTCAGTGCTGAAATTTCCAAAGCAATTGTATTTATTTTTAAATAAAAAATAAATATATAAAATATATATGTATATAAAACAGCAGCAATAGTAACCTCAAACAAAACAGAATGATATACATGTACAGTTGTTACACACAGATGTGTGACCTCTAATTTTCTATCAGAGATCAAGTACTCATCCTTCCAAATGTCACTGATGCCCACACTTGCCAAGCCAATGGCTGCTGGCATGATAAATGCTCCTAGCGGTGTTCAATAAATCATGCAATCAGAGTCCCAAATGACACCACAATTTATTGTAGCTCTTTGCATTACACTTTCTAATGATGGTTTTAACTTGTTTTTTCTCCTTCACTAATGTCATCTCATCTTTCAGTCTCTGCCTGTGAGCCTAATTTCTCCTATTCCTTTTTCCTTTCCTCACTAACTCTTACACCATTAAGAGCTTTTTTTGCTAGTGCACCTCATTATTCCTTCTTTTCAACTCTTCTGTCTACCCCATCCATTTTCGTTCCCTCTTCCACCTAACTCTTGGCATCTCCCTTCATGAGCAGCTCAAGGAAGACAGCTAAAATGGAGTTTTCTCTACAGAGAAAGAGTTTTGTAAGAGAGGCAAGCAGGAATATTTTTAAACTTTTTATCCATGACTTTCTGATGCCAGTCAGAAAAAAATCCACAAGGGGAACCCTGTGTTTCCTGCCAGCTCCTGAAATGAGATGCCTCTTTCCAGCATCCTCTTTATTTCCATGACATTTCTGTTTGCGCAATGGCAATGCTCAGTAAGGCAAGCAACGGGGCCTCCATCTCAGTTACTCTGGTAACTAGGATATTTCTCCAGAAGTTGAGAGTTGTGAGCATATACTCATAGGTTAACATTAAGTTGACTCTTCTTGCACCACATTTACACCCCAAGGTCAACCAGTAATTACTGGTGAAGGTACACCATCCTGCTAATCATAAGAAATGGCTTCCCAGTCAGTCTGAGGTGCTTATCTCCAGGGTGCAGATAAGCACCTAAGCCCAGGCAAGAGGCAGAATTTCAGCTCCATTCCTTACTTGGCCGTGGGCTGTGCTCCCTTGACAGCTATTCTAAATCCCCTTTCCAAGAGCTTTACTGCTCCCAGTCACTGCACAGGGAACCTGGATGGCTTAGCTACGCTCATGGAGTAGCTGCCTTAGCTATGCTTACAGAGTAGCTGCTTTTTCTGCTCTCGCAGGTAAGCACTGCTGCTCCCAGTTTACACTTAGTCCCAGATAATAATGGTTCAAGGGTATACAGACTGTTTCTGAAATCTGTAGTATCACTGGTGTCATTTACTACAGCTGTACTTAATACCTGGCAAATCTCTCAATTGCTGAGCAACTACATAGTTAAAAAGGCTTAAAATAAAGCTTCTCTGTTGCCTATATCCCAACTGCAATTTCTTAATTGCATATAGTCATGCCAGAAACTACTCAAAACCCAAAAATCTTACCTTGCTAAAAATACCCCATTTAGTCCTTTTTCTGCAACAGTAAATATGATTCACTATGTCACCATCTGTTATCAGGTACTGATGCTTTCCTGCTGTAACTACCTCCATTGCAGCCAACTTGTGCCTGATCTTAACTAAGAATTTGTAACCCCAAATTAAAAGGAGTTGTTAAGTACTCTCAGTTTAGCTGAAATTTGTAGGCTAGGAAGCGCTCAGCGCCTTCTAAGATTAGCCCTTAGAAACTGAGGAGTAATTCCATCAGTAGACCATATCTCATTTATGCTGCAAGCTGTGGGGTACTGTTTTGATCTTGGACAAACTCTAAATGAGAAGCTGAAAAAGAGGGAAAATTAGCACATGCAGAGTTTCATGCTGCTGCAACTACACTTCTTGCTATACCCAAGCAAACTCATTTAGTGTTTGCTCAGCTATTGCTGCTGTTTAACCTCACAGATGTAATTAGATTTGGGGCCTGCAATCGTTCCCTTCAGAAGTTTGGAACTGGGGGTTAATGCAATGTTCAGTCAGCCTTCTTAAACCAAGGCACTCTTTAATCTCAAGGAACTAGACATAAAAGAAGGTGACATTTACAATAATTAATGAGCCTATGCAACTGTTTCATCTAACTCTTACCAAAAGCATCCCAAGCTTGCAGACAAAAGCCTAACTTTCAGGATTCATATGGATGTCTTCCTTAGCCACTTTCCCACAGTCTCCAGTCCAGTGCCATTGTGGCTAAGGAAAGGGTTTTGGCTTTTTAACTGTTCATAGGCCATCTTTTATGGTTGTTTCTCATCTGGTAAAATAGTTGTGCAGCCTGGCAGGAGCCAGAGTAAGTTTTTTGCTTCATAAATAATAGCTTAGATACTGTATACAACTCATAGAAGGGAATACATTGTGTGCGGTTTTGCTTATTTAGCTGCTAAAAAACAGCCAAGCTTGTACAGTATTCATCCCATTAACCATTTTGGTAGTTATCCATATAATTTGTTTGCAGGCAGTGTTCTTGATTACCACAAGACAACCCGTTCCTTGTCTTCACTGTTATCTTAACCCTGAAGTACCATGTGAGACAACAGTATCCAGAACATGGAAGTCACTGTTAAGCTAAATAACACCATAATCTAAACAATTAAAAATCTTCAGTCTCTGCTATAAAGCAATCAAACTGGATCAGTTATAGAAAATCTTAGGGAAAACATCTGTGGAGTTATAAATCAAAGCTACCGGAGTATCTGGAGAAACAAATCCACTCCTTTTCATATATTTGCTCCATTTGCTGCACTTTGTACAAAATCATGCCTTTTAAAGGTGAGGACAATTACCCGTTTTTCCTTTTAAAACTGTGTGCTATCTTCAGAAGGCTATTCAGTAGATGACCAGCTTTAGATGTCCAGTGGGAGACTGCTACCTGTCTACAAGATAGGAAATGAGACAGAAGTGGCAGTGAAACACAATCTGACACTCCTCAAGGACATATATCTCAAATGCAAAAGAAAGTGTGCAACATTTAAAACAAAAAGATCTATCTGAAGTAAATCTTCAGTGTGGCAGGGGGAAGGCAGGAAGGGGAGGGAAAAGCTAGAAGAGTTAATAAGACAAATTCAGAAATTACTGGCAGGAAAAAAGCAAGATTTCTTTTACTTGGAAGAGAAGAAATATTTAAGTACTTCATTTTTTTTGTGGTTTTGTTGGGGTTTTTTTAATAAAGGAGATGTCAGTATTCTTACTTCTTGTTAAAAACCATAATGTCCTTGGGTATTAAAATTTCATAATGAAAACCTTGCTTTGGCAAATTGCATTCAAGCTTTCAGCATGAGTAGTGCCACTGATACAAACAAGTTATGAATTAAAAGGAAATTGTTATTTTTTTAACACATCTTAGTTGTGCCACTTCCATACTTTGAGTTTTAGAACCCATAAGTTTATATGCAGCATGTAACAAAAACTGGTATTTTCTGTAAGCCTACTGAAGTTTTGCCTATTCTGGTAATATTTTTATACACTTCTAATAATATAATATTAAAGGAAGTCTCCTTTAATCCAGGATATTATAGGAAAGTGTACCAAAAGGTTCACTTGTGAAAAGGTTCCTAAGTGACTTTGTGAGGAATTAAGTTAGGATATGCCCATTAATGGAGCAAATGCCTGTACAGCATACAAGTTTGAGCATTCACAATGCTATCCACCTTCTCAGTTCCTTTTCTGATGCACAAATCATTCAATAAAACCAAAGTTATATCCTAAAAGTAAAATAAGGATACACTGTTTTAGACAAGTCCTTTATCACAGCCCAGAGGGGTACCATATTACTTCAAAATCATAAAATTAATGAGGCAAAATCATGAAAAAAAAAGTTCCTGGGTTAAGTGTTGTTTTCACATCTTCTATATGACCTTTGTGTCTTTTCTCTTCTTACTCAATTCAGTTTTGATTTTTCTCTGAAATGAGATGTAGGCTGCCAGCAGTGAAGTAACCCATTTTAGAAATCCTATTGGAGCCCCATCTGTTTTGGTTGAACTTTGTATTTATTTTGTCCCATCTAGCACTAATTATACATAATTAAAAATGTAAATGAGCTGTCTTGTGACTGATAAGGTTGTTCTACAAGGCTTATAGTGTGTTTATACGAAAGGTTGTGTAGAATGAGACCTATTTTCTTCTAACATTCACAACATAAAGAATATACTTCTGTTAATAGATTAAGTCAATTATACAACTGTCCTTGCCCTGTAAGTGTTGTGGTTTAAGCCCAGACGGTAATTCAGAACCATGCAGCTGCTCTCTCACTCCCCCCTTTCCTCTCCCTGCCCCCGGAGGGATGGGGAGGAGAATAAACAGAATGTACCTCCTATGGATTGAGATAAGAACAGTCCAGTAACTAAGGTATAACACAAATCACTACTGCTGCCACCAGTAATAATAATGACAAGGGAAGTAACAAGGGAAGAGAATACAACCAATCATCACCCGCTGACCGATACCCAGCCCGACCCAAGCAGTGATCTGACCCTTCCGGGAAACTGCCCCCAGTTTATATACTGAGCATGGCGTGCTGTGGTATGGAATACCTTTTTGGTCAGTTTGGGTCAGGTGTCCTGTCTCTGCTTCTTCCCGGCTTCCCCTCCACCCTGGCAGAGCATGAGGCTCAGAAAGACCTTGGTCAGACTAAGCATCATTTAGCAGCAACTAAAAACATCAGTGTTATCAGCACTGTTCCCAGGCCGAAAGTCAAAACCACACCACTGCACCAGCTACTAAGAAGGAGAAAAATGACTGCTACTGCTGAACCCAGGACAGTATCCACCCCTTATTCCATACCAGTCATGTCATACTCAGATCCCACATTTTCAATATACCATCACTCTTATATATATACATATATATACATCCACAGAGAGAGAGATATATCATTCCTTAGTGCATGGACCAATCCCTATAAAGCTGCTGAGTCCATCCAGGCCAAGATGTTGGGCTCTATCTCTTGTAACAGTCTTTGAGAGCAGGAGAGGCTGTGTGCAGTGTTGGATCATTGCCTGCTGATGCAGGAGGGTGCAGGAGACCACGCAGCACTTCCCAGCAAGGCAGAGGAGGAAGAACTGGACTCAGACAAAGAGCAGCTGGTGGTGAGAGAACCGGCAAGCACAGCAGCTGCACCAGCCTCAGTGACAAGTACAGCAGCATCATTTGAGAGCTCTGAAGGGTTGGAATGGCCTTTGGGTACCCTTGAGACCTGCCTGCTGATTGTGATGGGGATCACAGTGTTGGCATGCATACACAGTGTGTTTTACCCACAACCATTTTGTCTGGTCCCGACAGTTAAGCAGTCGGGTTTGGGCCTTGTCTGGGGTTACACTACGATGTAGGATGACCAAGAGATTTTCCCCGAGGCTGGACAGTCATGAGTGGCAGGGTGTGTGGGACAGTATGGGCGAGTAACTAGTCCACTGGGCCCCTCCAGTGCTTTGGAAGCGTCACAGATGGAAGGCAGCTGTATGGAGTCCCCAACAACAAGCTGCAGAAACTGCTGGAGGGGAGTGTGAATTATTTTGAGCGTGGTGGGCCCATGACACCTCAGGCCATCAGGGCAGAGATGCAGCATACAGATGGACTCATGATCGAGGGGTGGACTTAGCAATGGACACTATTGCCCAGGTTATTCATGAGTGTGAACACTGCACACAGCCTCTCCTGCTCTGAAAGACTGCTAAAAGAGATGGAGCCTGACATCATGGGCCTGACAGGGATTGGTCCATGCACTAAGGGATGATCTCTCTCCCTCTGTGTGTGTGTGTGGATGTACATATATAGATGTGATGGTATATTGAAAATGTGGGATCTGAGCATGGCGTGAATGGTATGGAATAAGGGGTGGATACTGTCCTGAGTTCAGCAGTAGCAGTCTTTTTTCTCCTTCTTAGTAGCTGGTGCAATGCTGTGGTTTTGACTTTTGGTCTGGGAACAGCACTCATAATACCGATGTTTTTAGTTACGGCTTAGAATGTTTGGTCTGACCAAGGACTTTCTGAGCCTCATGCTCTGCTAGGGTGGAGGGGAAGCCGGGAGGAAGCAGAGACAGGACACCTGACCCAAACTGACCAAAAAGGTATTCCATACCACAGCATGTCATGCCCAGGATGTAAAAACGAGGGTCAGGGACCCAGAAGGGTTGGGTTCACTGCTCGGGTCAGGCTTGGTATCAGGTGGTGAGCAGTTGTATTCTCTTCCCTTGTTATTTCCCTTATCATATTATTATTGGTGGTAGCAGTAGTGGTTTGTGTTATACCTTAGTTACTGGACTGTTCTTATCTGAACCTGCGGGAGTTGCATTCTTTCGATTCTCCTTCCCATCCCTCCGGGAGCGGGGGGAAGAAAGAAGGGGGAGTGAGTGAGCAAACTGCGTGAGTTATGGCTTAAACCACGACACTCATCTTCCCACATTACCCACCAAGTATATCCAGGTCCCTGAGCAAAAGCAGTCCCATGAGTGGGTTTACCTTTACCTGAAGCAGGAATAACCCAGTCTGTCTTCCCCAGCAAATTCTTTATGTGCACCACAGGAACTTTATCCCCATCTACAGTATGTAAAAGTTCTGACTGGGCTGGGCCAGCCCTGTTGGCAGATCCTCTGGTGTTGACCAACCAGGTGGCTTTTGGTAAATGTGTATCTCAATGTCCGAATGTCCCACTACCCATTGCTCTCAGTGTAATTTTTAACAGCCCATTGTACCGTTCGATTTTCCCAGAGGCTGGTGCATGGTAGGGGATGTGATATACCCACTCAATGCCATGCTCTTTGGCCCAAGTGTCTATAAGATTGTTCCGGAAATGAGTCCCACTGTCTGACTCAATTCTCTCTGGGGTGCCGTCTCACCACAAAATCTGTTTCTCAAGGCCCAGGATAGTGTTCTGGGCAGTGGCGTGGGGCACAGCATATGTTTCTAGCCATCCGGTGGTTGCTTCCACCATGGTAAGCACATGGCTGTTGCCTTGGTGGGTTGGTGAGAGTGTGATATAATCAATCTGCCAGGCCTCCCCATATTTGTACTTCAGCAATCGTCCTCCATACCGAAGAGGCTTTAACAGTTTAGCTCACTTAATTGCAACACTTTTCACATTCGTAAATAACCTGGGCAAGAGTGTCCATTGTTAAGTCCACCCCTCGATCACGAGCCCATCTGTATGTTGCATCTCTGCTTTGGTGGCCTGAGGTGTTATGGCCCACCGAGCCAAAAATAATTCACCCTTATGTTGCCAATATAAGTCCATCTGAGCCAGTTCAATCTTAGCAGCTTTATCCACTTGTTGGTTGTTCTGGTGCTCCTCAGTGGCCTGACTCTTGGGTACATGAACATCTATCTACATGGCATACCTTCACCTGGTGGTTCTGCACCCAGGCAGCGATATCTTGCACAGTGTAGCAGCTCAGATGGGTTTACCTCTGTGTTGCCAGTTGCTCTGCTTCCATTGCTGCAACCACCCCCACAGGGTATTTGCCACCATCCATGAGTCAATATAGAGATAAAGTACTGGCCACTTTTCTCGTTCAGCAATGTCCAAAGCCAGCTGGGTGGCTTTCACCTTTGCAAACTGACTTGATTCACCCTCTCTTTCAGCAGTTTCTGCAACTTGTCGTCGAGGACTCCATACAGCTGCCTTCCATCTCCGATGCTTTTCCACAATATGGCAGGACCCATCAGTAAACAAGGCATACTGCTTTTTGCTTCTATTATATACCTCCTAAAGTATAGAGGTAGTGACCACACTGGGAACACAAGCCAGATCAGTTTCATGATCAATGAGTCTATTGTATTACGAGTCATTACCATAAATGAAACAAGAACCTTAGCCCAAGCATCCCAGCCGATAAACACTAACACAGCAAATACCAGCTGTAAGTAAGGTATGACATGCTGAAACTCCGAGATCAAGAGCAACAACTTTGAGAGCCAATAAATCTGCTTTGTGACGAGTGACTATTAATCTGAAACAATGAATGCTTATCACAAATACGATTAGGCACACTCTGGTCAGATCTGTCATTATCTCAACCCTTCATGCCCTACGTTGGGCACCACAAAGAACTGTTGTGGTTTATGCCCAGACGGTAATTCAGAACCATGCAGCTGCTCTCTCACTCCTCCCTTTCCTCTCCCTGCTGCTGGAGGGATGGGGAAGAGAATCGCGAGAATGTACCTCCAGCGGTCTGAGATAAGAACAGTCCAGTAACTAAGGTATAACACAAACCACTGCTGCTGCCACCAATAATAATAATGATAAGGGAAATAACAAGGGGAGAGAATACAACTGCTCACCACCGATACCCAGCCTGACCCAAGCAGTGGTCTAGCCCTTCCAGGTAACTGCCCCCAGTTTATATACTGGGCATGATGTGCTGTGGTATGGAATACCCCTTTAGCTCAGTTTAGATCAGGTGTCCTGTCTCTGCTTCTTCCCGGCTTCCCCTCCTCCCTGGCAGACCATGACACTCAGAAAGTCCTTGGTCAGACTAAACATTACTGAGCAGCAACTAAACCCATCAGTGTTATGAGCATTTTTCCCAGGCTGAAAGTCAAAAACACAGCACTGCATCAGCTCGTAAGAAGGAGAAAAATGACTGCTACTGCTGAATCCAGGACAGTGACAATAGTATAGAAAAACAGCCATAGTTGAAACTAGGTCATTATTCATTATTCCTAGATGTAAACTTTATTTAATTTATATTTTTATATAGCAGTTTATGTTCAATGCTTTCTTTTTTTTCTTTCAAAATGGTGAAAACAATGAGGCTAGCACATACAACTTTCAGAATATTTCAAGGGTGAGGAGAAATATCCCATAAAATAATCAGTTGATAACATTTCAGTAAATTTTTCTTTATACATCTGCCATTCTCAGAAATAAGTTATTAATATGTTCATCATTGTCTTTATACTACTGCAGTTTTATAGAGATGTTCTATAAGGTTTTGGTGTGCAAAACAGTGTTAAAATGTTACATAAGATTTATCTTAGTTCTCATATTGTGGTGACTTTTTTATGTAGCTATGGACTGTTCTTTACTATAAAGCCCATTTTTGTTTTCTTACTAATTTTTTACCTTCCTACATAATTCTCTAAATTCTGTAAACTACACAGATACAGCTTTTGGTACAATATTTCTTATTGACAAGAGAATGCTAAAAGAGAAATACAGCTGGATAGACTCCTAAAATACTCAGCACTGATTTATCCATTTCAGCAAGCTCAGTCACAATGGCAGAGCTGCGTAAATAGTACGAAGAATTATTCATGGAGACATTTACAAGTCCCTTACAATTTGGCTGTAGTCCCACTCCTTACACTTGCTTGTTTTAAAAAATACTCAGCCAGCAGGATGGTTTTATTGGATGATGTCAGTATGCGCCCATGTACCATTATACTATGTCTGGTACCAGTATTAGTGCTTACCTTTGAGACGAAACTTTGTTTACCTATTTACATGGCATCATATAAAGGGGAGGAAATTTTATGGACCCCTAGTGTTTGATCTGTCTATTGGCACCCCAGGAAAGCCAAGATCCTTATGCACAACCAGTCTGTGAGCATCCCATTATAGGGACCCTTCATTGAACAGTCCTGCTGCATCAGAGAGTGATTCAACTGACTTGTTCAGGGAAATGTGCCAACAGCATAAGGGCGAGCCCTCAGCAGGTCTGCCACCTTTATCTGAATATGTTACCTGCTGCCAGTGACTGCAGGTGCCAACGAAGGACTAACACTGACAGTTTATGGAATAACACTCTTTATTAATATAAAATCGTGACAAATTAAGGTTCGTGATTGCCGGTGATAGGGACTGTCTGCAAAAACAAGCTTGAAGTGATACATAACCAGACTATAATCACTAAGAACAGCTGGCATGAGTTATTTAGCACGCATAAGATAAAGTTCTTACCAAATAGGTGTCCCTATGGGGGAGAACACAAGTTCAGCCCATTTACTGCTCCCAGAAGTTAGGATGGAGTCTTCCCCACTTTCCTAATTTCATACTAAGGGGTTCTTAGGGTAAAATGCAGTTGCTGCTTCCAGGGTGGGATGCAGTTGGCATGCATGGAATCTACCTGGTGATAGTTCCCCAGGCAACCCTGCAGCCTTGGCACATCCTGAGAGAAACTGACTGGAGTCATTGGACTGCATCCCACCCTGGAAGTTTACCTGCATTTTACCCTAAGAACCCCTTAGTGTTATAATATAACTTTGGGGTCTGATGGGGAGATGATCTCTTAATTTCCCCCATTTTCTCATACATGACCAAAAAAGACACAGTATTAAGTAACATCATTCCAACACATATCATAGATAAAGTATTATAAATTATTAAAAATAGAGTGAACAGATTTCACACAATACAGTACTTAGTAGCTGTTCACGTAGAGGTGTTTAAAAAATGAAGTAGTGATACATACATACATAAAAATGGCAGGGCAAAGGTCTTCAGCCTTCTTAGCTCCTTTCAACTGGGAATTCTGCTGCTGAATCAAAGACAATGGAAACTCATGCTTGGTTTGTACCAAGCTGACTTTATTTTTGTCATCTCTTGTGATTGAAGTAGGAGACAGAGAAGTTCTGGTCCATTTATCACAACATTAATCTTTTCAGCCTGAAACAAAAAGTTTCATTTTGGGACACTCATTTGAGGAAAACCAAGAAAACACAAAACTGGACTGTGAAGAAACATCTTTTTATTCTGTAGCTTACAAGGCCTGAGGAGGCCTCATGCCGATGTCTCATATCTTGGTCTCTTGACATCTACTGAAGTATTTTACAGAAGGTGAAATGAGTTCAAGAAAAGCACCCCCCTCTAAAGAATTCTCTCAGCTCCTACCTTGGAACACTTGTCAGAAGCCAGGTTTGGTTTTGTTTATGCCTTGATTGGAACAGAGAAGTAATGAACCTTCAGCTCCCTCGTTTAACAGTCACTCAGGCAGATTTCAGGCCCACGCTCAATGTACTTTTGATTAAAGAAGAAAAGCTTCACAAATGCAGAGCAAGAGCACTCATCTGAGAGCTGAGTATTAATGGCACTCTGTATAGAACCGTAAGATCTGTCTCCTTAAGAGGAAGGAACTCAGTTCACTTTTCCCATATCTGGAATGAATGCACTTGCCACATTACTCAAGGAAGGAGATTACTTTCTGCTGAGAATAAAAAATACCCAAACTTTTTTTTACTTGATAGAAAGAAATTGTTCATATATCACTCTGATACTCTCCTAAGAGGAATGTCCAGAAAAGCAAGGCATAGTTTATGCACTTCTGGAGTTTGGGAATCCTTAAGTCTCAGAAAAATACCTGATTGACAGTCTTTAGTTTTCTCTAGGGCCATGTTTTTCAAATGGTCAAAATGTGATCAGTGAAAATGGCTGTAAATAGAAGATTTTTAACCATACACACAAGCAGGGAAACATGAAAGCCGATAAATAAAAAAAACCCAAAACAAACAAACCAAACTTTGAACATATGAATTTCTATGTGAATGTAAACAACAGTCTCTGCAAAATACTGTACAAGGTAGTTCCTTCATCCCCCTCTCCTTCCCAAAAAATGATGACGGAATTTGACCAATCAAGTTCAAGCTTCCACAGTCCACTTGCCTCCTATCTTTGGCTGTGTGTTTTAACTCTCTTTGCTAGACCAGCATTGGAGTTTTTGTGAACCCACAGTGAGTTTGTGCAGGGAATGAAGTAAAAAATCAGGTGTACATAAAAAGCACTTTACAGCAAAATCAACTCTTGAAGTAGCTCATTACAAAACTATACATTAAGCAACGTGCTGATTCAAGAGAGGGGACAGGACCACAGCAAACACTGACAGATCATAGCTATTCTGAGAAGTTTCTCAAGTCCAAATGTGATCTTGCATACACTGATTACAGTCAAGTAGTCTACTTAACCCATGCACAGGCAAGAACATAAATCTGATAGTCTAAACCATATAAACCTTTTGCTGAAGTAGAGAATATGTCACTCCACATCAGGGATCCTAAAAATTGCTGGTTGAGCTGTACTGCATGAAACACTTGACGAGAGAAGGACACAGCAACTCATCACAAAGTGGAGTTTTAGAACACAGAAGGCCAAATAACATGATGCAATTATCTCAGTTACTTCTTTACTGCAAAGGAGACAGGGAGAGCTTGAATCTGGAGAGGGGGAGGCTGCCAAGTGGGTAAGGACACAAACTAACCAGCAAGGAATGCTCACCATGGTAATCTAAACTGCAGTCTCAAAAACTATTTTCCAGATAGTCAGAGAATGGTGGACCCCAGTTTATGAGGGTACAGAGCCCCAAGTCAAGCAATGACCTCTGCACAGCCTGGAAAAACAAGTGTCATTGTTCTACCTAAATAGACACCAGCATTTTTAATGAAATGAGTTTTCCCACCACGTGAACCATAGAAGCAATCCTTGTTAAGACCATCCCTCACTTCTGTCCTCCTACTTATGCAGGAGTGGTGATACTATCCAAAAATTTAAACACCACTTGTGAGGAATGTAAATTAGAAAAAATACTGCAGGGGAGGGGGGGTAGGGTGGAGGGGAGATATAGTTACTCTCCATACAAGCATGTGATAAGAAGTTCAGAAACTCATTTCCTTTAGTAGAATATGGCCCATTAAATTCTTTCACATTTAAAATTTATGTATTGTACTATGGCCACATTACATTTTAAGAAAGTAATGTAGTATTTCTAAGTCTTCAGGAAGAAATGTGGGTAGAGACCTATATACCTGTGGTAATTCTTTGTCCATTGCAGTAGTCAGCTTTAGTTTTTAGTTGGTTTATACTGGTTATCCTCCAATATTTTGTAGTGGTAAAAACAGTCTATTGGAATCAAACTTCTTCCAGTGAGTTGAAAGAATAAAGCACGTTATGCGGCCTTTTACAGCTTTCGTTAAATATTCTGTATGTCTACTTTCTGATGTACATCCAGAAATAACTAGGAGAAAAGAAGTCAGTTTGTGCTTCATAACCTTATAATAAAAATGTAAAAATGATTTGAAATTATAAGATTTGCTAAATCCTTACATTTGTCTCTGAGGCCATAGCAAGTAATAGACATCTGAGTGAGAAAAGAACTCGATGATTGATGAACGGGTTCAAACTTAAACAGGGGAAGTTTAGACTGGATATGAGGAAGAAATTCTTTACTGTAAGGGTGGTGAGGCACTGGAATGGGTTGCCCAGGGAAGTTGTGAATGCTCCACCGCTGACGGTGTTCAAGGCTGGATTGGACATAGCCTTGGGTGGCATGGTTGAGTGGGAGGTGTCCCTGCCCCTGGCAGGTGGGTTGGAACTAGATGATTTTAAGGTCCATTCCAACCGTAACTATTCTATGATTCTATGACCACTGAACACGATCCAGCTGATGCCCAGGCAACCAAGAAAGCCAATAGCATCCTGGCCTGTATCAGCAATAGTGTGGCCAGCAGGGCCAGGGCAGTGATCATCCCCCTGTACTGGGCACTGGTGAGGCTGCACCTCGATTCCTGTGTTCAGTTCTGGCCCCCTCACTGCAACAAAGACATTGAGGTGTTGGACCAGGCCCTGAGAAGTGCAATGGAGCTGGTGAAGGGTCTGGAGCACAAGTGTGATGAGGAACGGCTGAGGGACCTGGGGGGGGTTTAGGATGGAGAAAAGAAGGCTCAGGGGGGACCTTATCACTCTCTACAACTACCTGAAAGGAGGTTGTAGTGAGGTGGGGGTCAGTCTCTTCTCCCAACTAACAAGTGATAGGACAAAAGGAAACAGCCTCAAGCTGCACCAGGAGAGGTTTAGGTTGGATATTAGGAAAAATTTCTTCACAGAGGAGGTGCTCAGGCATTGGAACAGGCTGCTCAGGGCAGTGGTGGAGTCACCGTCCCTGGAAGTGTTCAAAATCCTTGTAGATGCCTTCAGCGACATGGTTTAGTGGTGGACTTGGCAGTCCTGGGGTAGAGGTTGGACATGATGATCTTAAAGGTCTTTTCCAACCAAGTTGATTCTCTGATTCTATGAATGGTGTGTACCACTGCCTCAAAATGCTGTATATAATCAAAACTGTACAGTTAAGATGTCTGAAGCCTTGTGTAGTCACTATTTGTAAAAGCTAAAAATTGCCTTTTGGCTGTACAAATTCTTTGGGTTCTAGTACCGCCCCTCATGTTAGTTGGTGTAATTTTGTTTTGTTTGGGATCATCTGGGAGATTAGTGGGGCCAAGGACTTTCGGAAGTAGGGGAAGGGTTAACCACAACAGGTGAACAAGAAAGGAAATGTACTGAAACAAAGAAATACAATCTGAAGCATAATGTTTTGTAAATAAGTAAAATCGTGATTAAGTAGCGTTGAGCTTGGTGGGTTTGCACCAATAGCAATGGGTAAGAGCTTTGTGGTAGATGACAGTGAAGAAGTATCTTAGGTAAATGTTTTACAACAACCAGCTAGAACCGAACTAGTGTTTGCTGGCGTGACAACGGGACTTTGCAAACCTAAAGTTCAGCCAAAGGACGAAGCGAGGAAGAGGAAGATGATGAAGAAATGACCACCAGGGGGCCCAAAGACCACTACCACGTTCCTGTGTGTGTGAGTGTGGAAATGGGCATGGCATTATGGAAAGCGGTTCTTGGAAATTTTATGAATATGTATGACATTTATTTGAAATGTAATGAATATGTACATTAAGTGACAATATAATCATAGTCTGTTTGATGTTCAGATGAGACACATTAGGAGGAGATATCCTCCATGTTTCCCAGTGCTGCAATAAAGAATACCTACTTCTTAACTTTGTTGGCGAGTTCTTAGCAAGTTCTACTAATCAGTACTAGGTACAAAAGCCAAGTGGACAATAAAAGTGGATGGTTTACTTTTTACTTTCAATTTAAAAAAGTTGCCTCCTATCATACTTTTTTTTTTAACTTACTTGAGTTTAATTGATATATTTCCAATATACCAACATGTATTACCTTTCAAAACATAATATGGTTAAATATCTCAGTGTAAGGGTCTGTGATAACTTGAAATTCATGTACGTATTTTCCAAATACCAGTTTATTTTCTCATATGGATGAAAGATTTCCTCTTTCTCAGTTAGATCATTACCACACAGCGTAATTTCCTATTTTGAAGAAGAGAAATATCACTACTGGGTATTTGAAGAAATTTCACCACTAGCAGTTTAAGCAAAACCAAGTAGGAGGGTTTGTGTTAAACTATCATCTTGTGGTTAATAAACAGCCATCCATATACACAGACTGTGCTGTTCTGGGTTGTAATAACTATTCTGCTTAATAATGCTGTAGGGCAGCCTAAAATCAGATATAAACAATTGATCCAATTTTGAAGCACATGCAAGATTCACTGGCAACTGTTTCTATGTTTTATATAGAATCATAGAATCATATAAGGTTGATAGTGTATGTTGCATACAATTTACTAACCCAATCTTAAAGAACCAGTAACAAATGAAAAGGACTTAAATGTATATCATGGAAAAGAGTTATAATCCAAGAATGAATTGACAGAAAAAATGGCAAAGACTGCAAGACAGAAGACAGTTCAGAGACAAGAGCATAAAAAATATTAAAACCAAGCAAGGAACATCTTGCTTTTTATTGTTTTATATTGAAGACACTAATTTTGCCTCTGTAGTTATATTGTCTGATGCCTGTTCCAGAAATTGGAATCTCAGATTTAATACCATTTTTTTTATCCCTAAAAATACAGCTGATTGTGGTAAGTAATTAGTTTACCAGTGTTATTTACTCTGTCACAGTAGCACATACTTCAGTCCTTCTCCAAAGTGAACTATAAGCAATCTTCTCCGTGAAATAGAACATTCTTGAAACAGTGATAAAGCTCATTTAAAAAAACACTCAAATTGCCCTTTGATCTGAAGATGCATTTCAAGTTTAGCCACAACAAAGTTTATTTCACCTTTGATAGTGGAGAAATCTATCCTCAAATGACCATGATGTATGGGTCAAAACTGATTTAATCATGTTAGTGACAGTTCCCAAAGGAAGTGATTGGGGGTGGGGTGTAGATGAGTCAGTTCAAATAGTCTCTGAACTTCGATGTTTCAGTACTTGGAATTACTTACAGTCTCTGGGTTATATGAGAATTTTAAACAAGGTCATCAGAAAGGACTAGACATCTTCAGAAGCATTGGCCAGCCATTATTATTGACCTCTCCACAAGTTTTCCCAGTTTGGAATGATTCAATTTATTTGTATGTTATTTTGCTGATACCTTCTTAAGGTATGTGAAAATCCTTCCTCCTAGAAAAGTCTGGTTGATTTTCAACATAGTCCAAGAAATGCTCTGGGCTATTGACAGTTAACATTGTGCGCATGCTTCATTATATTCTCTGAAACTGAAATGCCATCTGCTTTAGTTTGTAATATTTCTGCCGCTATACCTTCTTCTGCCTTTTACCAAGGACCCTCAGGAAGGAAAAGTAATTTTTCAAAGGAACACTGCAACTAGAAGAAATTACTTAAGAAGTCATTGCCAAGTCCTAAAGAGGCACAAACTGATGACAAATTGCATGCATAAAAATAGAAGTAAAACGCTGACTATTGTGCAACATGAGCAGTTCTTACTGTTGCTTAAAAGTAGTGGGTGAGCAAAACACAGGTGTATTTTTACTTCAAAAATTGCTAAAACACTAGAATTACAGATAAGATTATTCTACATCATTCAGTGGTATGTTGTTAGCAAGAATTCATTGCTCTAGTTCAGAAAAAAAAATCATAATTAAAGGAATAAAATGACCATATTTCTCCTTGCACTTTTTTTCTTTAGATAAAATAAAATACTAAAATCCTGGACTGTTATCAAATCTGTAGTTTCCTGAATGAGAATAAAAGAGGACATTTAAAGACTGAACCATGTAAAAGCGCTTGGATTTGAGGAGATTCATTATGACAATCACAAAAGAGTTTGCCTGTCTTGAGGCAATGAAAGATTACTTTTTTGAATAGATTATTATGTGAGTGCTTTAAAGAAAATGTAACCCTTAGGAGGTATGTAACAATCAAACAACAACTACTATGAACCTGGGGTAGATCCAGGGAAGACAGAGGTGCTTCAAAGAGAGAGGGGTTTAGAGAGGAATTATCTACTCAGTCTGAAAAAGACACCCAAATGTCACAGGGTGCCATGGGGCTGTGCCTTTGATAAGTGTCTCTCAAAAGGTCTAGCTCTGTACATCAAGCATTAATATTGATGGGATTGAGGTGCTCAGATTCCCCAACCAGACTGTACTACAATGCATGCATGTGCCTCTGTGTTTTGGGGTGGTTTATTAGCACTGCTAAGAGCCACCTCCCTTCCCAAGGAAAGCCAGTTCCCAAACACTAGGTCTGTACAAGACAGCCAGGGGACAGACAGCCCCACAGTGAGTCCCAGGAGCCAGAGTTAATGATCAGAAGGTATGATGCATTTGTAAGCAGGAGAAAGCGCCGCTGTGCAAAGTCCCCTCTGCAAGGTGTCCCTCACCAAGGGCTACTGCCAAAAGTCCCTCTTCAGTAACTGGGTTTCAGGGGCTGGCATGAAAGGGATATAACTTCACAAGGGCCTTTTCCTGGTCGTTGCTCCAAGGTCTATTACTAATTAAACTGTCATTAGGTAAAATGCTCATGTAGTGATTGGAGCAGAGCCTAGCACACAAACGGCACCACTGCCTGCCTGCACTTGCTGTCATGGTATACCCTCCCTGGCCTCTCACACTTCTGCATCTTCCTGGGCTCCACCACTGAAATACCCCACTGCCCAGGCTGGCCACCTCCTTGAAATGAGAGATGAAGATGTACCTGAAAGAGGCAGACATCTGGTCACAGCATCCATCAGTAGCCCCAGGGACCTCCAGGCAGCCCTGTCAGGAGCAAGAGGAGATGGACTACAGACAAGCTCCAACAGGGGCTTAACCCCCACTCTGGGCAGGGCCTGAAGCAAGCACACAAAGAGCTGGAAGCCATTGTGCAACAGGGAAATCATGACATAATTGTCATCACAGAAACATGGTGGAATGATTTGCATGATTGGAGTGCTGCAGTGGATGTCTACAGCCTTTTCAGAAGGGATAGGCACAGAAAAAGATGTGGTGGGGTTGTGTTGTATGTCAGGGAGTGCATCAGCTGCCTTGAACTCAATGTTGTGAGTGAGAAGGCTGCAGGTTGAAAAGGCCAACAAAGCTGATATTCTGGTTGGAGTCCATTATAGACCACCCAGCCATGATGAACTGACAGATGAAGTGTTCTTCAAACAAGTGTGACAAGTTTCACAATTGCTTGCCCTTGCTCTTGTGCAGGACTTCAACCTACCAGATGTCTGGTAGCACAACACAGCAGAAAAGAAACAACCCAGGAGGTTCTCGGAAGGTATGGAAGGTAGCTTCCTGACCCAGTGAGCCAACTAGGCGAGATGCATGCTTTGATTTGCTGTTCCAAATAGAGAGGACTGGTGTGTGATGTGATGGTTGGAGGCCGTCTTGGGCAAAACAATTGCGAAATGATTGAATTTTCAGTCCTTGGAGAAGTCAGCAAGGAAGTCATCAAAACCTCTACCTTAGACTTCCAAAGGGCTGACTTTAGCCTGTTTAGGATGCTGGTTGGCAGAATTCCTTGGGAAAGATTACTGAAGGACAAAGGGGTCCAGGAAGGCTGGACACTCTTCAAGAATGAAATCCTTAAGGTGCAGGAGCAGGCGGTCCCTGTGTGCTGAATATCAAACTGACAGGTTAGGAATCAGCCTTGCTGCACAGGGAGATAGTGCTGGAACTCAGGTAAAAAAGAGAATCTATCACCTGCGGAAGAAGGGGCTGTCACCCCATGAAAAGTAGAAGAATGTTGTTAGGTTATGTAGAGAGGAAGTTAGAAAGGCGAAGGCACAGATGGAACTAGATCTGGCCTCTGCCATAAAAGATAATAACAAGTACTTTCACAAATATATTAGCAATAAAAAGAGGGCCAAGGAGAACTGACATCCTTTACAGAATACTGGGGGAAAGCTAGTAACCAAGGATGAGGAAAAGGCTGAGGTACTTATGCTACCTTTGCCTCAGTCTTCAGTAGTCACACCAGTCATCCCCACGGTATTCAGTTCCCTGAGCTGGATGGCAGAGACAGGAGCTGACTGAAGTCCCCATAATTCAGGAAGAAGTGGTTACCAACCTCCTGCTCCAGTTAGATGTACACAAGCCTATGGGGCCAGATGGGTTAAACCCAAGAGTGCTGAAGGAGCTGGCAGAGGAGCTTGCCAAGCTGTTCTCCATCATCTGTCAGCAGCCCTGGTCTAACAGGCAGGTCCTGGAGGATTTGATGTTGGCCAGTGTGACACCTCTTTACAAAAATAGCAGGAAAGAAGTCCCCAGAAGCTACAGGCCTCTCAGCCTGAGCTCAGGGCTGGGGAAGGTCATGGAGCAGAAGATCCTAAGTGAGATCACAAACCATGTGTGGGAAAATGGAGGGATCATAGGATCATAGAATCATAGAATAGTTAGGGTTGGAAAGGAACTTAAGCTCATCCAGTTCCAACCCCCCTGCCAGGGGCAGGGACACCTCCCACTAAACCATGCCACCCAAGGCTATGTCCAATCCATCCTTGAACACTGCCAGTGATGGAGGATCAGACTCAGTCAGCACAGGTTCAGGAAGTGCAGGTCCTGCTTGACCAACCTGATCTCCTTCTACAATAAGGTGACCCATCTGGTTGAGGAAGGAAAGGCTGTGGATATTGTATTTTCGGCTTTAAGTAAGTAAAGCATTTGACACTGTCTCTCACAGTGCTCTCCTGGAGAAACTGGCTGTTCATGGCCTGTACGGAAGGCTTCTTCAGCAGGTTGGAAACTGCCTGGATGGCCAAGCCCAAAGAGTGGTGGTAAATGGCATCACATCTTGTTGGTGACCTGCCACTAGTGGTGCCCCTCAGAGCTCGGTGTTAGGGCCATTGTTGTTTAGTACCTTTATTGACAATCTGGATGAGGGGATCAAATGCACCCTCAGTAAATTTGTGGATGACACCAAGTTGGGTGGGAGTGTTGATCTGCTGATGGATAAGAAGGCTCTGCAGAGAGATCTGGACAGGCTGGATTGATGGGCTGTGGCCAACGGAATGAGGTTCAACAAGACAAAGTGCGGCCCTGCGCTTGGCCAACAACAAACCCATGCAATGCCACAGACTTGGGGCAGAGTGGCTGGAAAACTGCTCACAGAAAAGGGCCTGTGGGTGCTGACTGACAGGTGAACAAGATCCAGCTTGTGTTCAGGCAATCAAGAAGGCCAACAGCATCCTGGCCTGTATCAGCAATAGTGTGGCCAGCAGGGCCAGGGCAGTGATCATCCCCCTTACTGGCACTGGTGAGGCTGCACCTCGAATCTTGTGTTCAGTTCTGGGCCCCTCACTGCAACAAAGACATTGAGGTGTTGGACCAGGCCCTGAGAAGTGCAATGGAGCTGGTGAAGGGTCTGGAGCACAAGTGTGATGGGGAACAGCTGAGGGACCTGGGGAGGTTAGTCTGGAGAAGAGAAAGGGAGACCTTATCACTCTCTATGACTACCTGAAAGGAGGTTGTATTGAGGTGGGGGTCAGTCCCTTCTCCCAACTAACAAGTGATAGGACAAGAGGAAACAGCGTCAAGCTGCACCAGGGGAGGTTTAGATTGGCTATGAGGAATAATTAGGAAAAATATTAGGAGCGGGTGCTCAGGCATTGGAACAGGCTGCCCAGGGCAGTGGTAGAATCAGCATCCCTGGAGGTGCTCAAAATCTGTGTAGATGAGGCCCTCAGTGACATGGTTCAGTGGTGGACTTGGCAGTTCTGGAGTAATGGTTGGACCTGATGATCTTAAAGGTCTTTTTCAAACCAGTTGATTCTATGATTCTATGAAAACGCAGCCCAATCAGGGACTGACAGCCTGGTCTGGGTGCAAATGGGGGCATGGGAGGCTAAGCGGGGCAGGGGACCAGTCAGGACCTGCTGATGCCTCCTGGACCGGCACACATAGGTACCAGGTGGGACATGACATGTCTCCTGTGGGGAGGGAAGAGAAGGACGTTGCCTGTATGGCTTCATTCTTCATTTGTCTTCTTGCTCTCTGACCAACAAGGGAATGCTCATTTTCACATCTGTACTCAGAGGGGCTGGAGTTACTAAGAGTGCCATGCACACCTCAGGGCTAGGGCTGGACACCTTCCCCTGCTGCTGGGGCTTCTTCTGCTTCCCACTGCAGGGCTGAAAAAAGGTTTTAACCACAGGAAAACCATGATTTGATACCTACTGGGTAAGACTTTCACACTGAAAATAAAATGTGAAAGACAAAATGAAAATAAAAAATGGATTCTCAACACTGTTTCAATAACAGTTACTGAACAAAGTACGTATATGGGATTTGGAGTATTTCCAGTCACTCTATGGCAAGTGCTCTGGCCGTGACACCACAGATTCATGCTTCTTTTCAGTCTGTATCTTTGGCCCAATTAATCTTTAATTATGCTGTGACAAATGTAAAAGCTGTTGCAGAGAGAGGGAGGAGGGGGGAGTGAGGGATGGGGCTGGAGCCTGCAATGGTGAAAGAGCAAGTCTCATCTCAGTGCTGCCTCAACATGGGGATCTACCCCACTCTGGATGTTGAGAGGATGTCATTTTACAGTATCTCATTCATCAATCAATTTAGGTCAGGATCAATCCCCAGGACACATAGATCTCTAGATCTGTCCTAATTATAAATGTAGAAAGGGCAATTTAGTCAGGACGTTGGTATCAATAACTCTTGCCTTGAGAATGAGCTTGCAATATCTGGTTATGTACTTTAAGTCCCGTATTAGCAAGACAAAGATAGATTTGCTTTACCTTTTTCCCCAAGGAAATTAATATATTCTGAAGTGTTTGTACAAGTATAGCTACTGAAGCAGAATAAAAAATCACAATACTAAATAGGTACAAAAATAAAAGCATTGTCTTCATTCTTGGACCTGCGATGGAAAAGAATCTGCTAAAAAGACAAAGCTCTGAAGGGTGTCAGGACAAGCACAAGGGAAAGGGAAGAGAAAAGACAACCCTTTCTTGAGGGAGAGAAGCATGAGCCCTGAGAAGGCATACAAATGATGGCAGATTACAGCATAAAAACAGATGCAAATTGCTGACTGTGGTACTGAACAGGCTGTTCTAAATTCAGTATAATGATAGGTGAGCAGATTTTCATGTGCAGGAGTACATGAATTCCTTGTTCCAACAAAATAGAGACAGAATCTAGAACAGCATTTGGATTATAAACAGAGAATTTAGTGCAAGGAAAGACCAGGAATAAATGACTCCAGTCTTACTCTGAGGTATAACTTTCTCAAGTCCCAGCTTTTCTCACCATGAATTCATGGACGTTTGAGCAAGTACAGCAAGGGGAAAAAAACCAGAAATAAGTAGGTGTTGACTTCATGCATAGGGAAAGGCAAGGAAAGAAATAGTAAGACACACAACAAACATCTTTTTCCCTAATGTGGTTTCCCTAGCTTTCCCACTAGTTTTGCTAGATGCTGTCTACCATTCTGAAGCATCTAGCACTTAAAGATATTTAAGGTGCTGTGCCAAACCTTTAAGGACTTGACCCACACTTCTTTTTTTTTCCTCTCTTTAAAAGAAATGAAAGCTCTCAAAAGCTCCTGTGAGGAAAGTTTTCACAATGCACTCGTCACCATCACTAGAATTCTGAAATTATCAACTATAATTAGATAATTAAGGCTTTGCTTTGGGGATTACCAGATTACAGGGATGTCCTCAGTAGCATTTAGGCAGATACACCAGGATTAACTGTAGCATTCAAGTGTTTGAAATAATGCACTTTAATGTTCACAAGGAAGAGCCAAGGTACTATTTCTAAGGCTGTCTCCTCATATTGTGTTGATTGCAACAAAAAGAACTCTTTGCCAACGTTCAGTATTCAGTATTCTCTCAGATTTCTAAGAGTCTGACACACCAAACACTGTCACCATCCAACCTACTATTATAATAAGCATGAGAGGTGAATAATGGTTTGAAAAGTTGAACTGATATAAGTATTATCAGAAATAACTGAAAAATCACACAGACCATATTAAAACATTTACACTTCTTGATCTAGTCACGTGACTGATGTACATCATCTTGCAGCTTGCTATCAAGAAGAAATGAGACATTCTTAGATGCAATCCTGCACACATAAAATGACAGTTTCTCTTAAGTGAGGAAAAATCAAGGATCTGACACACACTGGTGACAACTGAAAATCTTTCACCTTTTCAAACTGCTGTTGACAACACTCATTTTAATAAAGTCTATTTTGCTTCTTCATGGTTGTACTAGTTCTTCATCATCATTATGGTCCTGGTGCTTCTTTGAAATTCTGTGAGCTCAGGCATTTATTAGAGCTCCCTATGGAAGTCGTTAATATTGAAATAGCATTCAAATCTAGGAATAAAAGACCCCTGTAAAAACACACAGCTCATTTCTTATTCTAACTTTTCCCCTCTGTTTAGACAATAAATACTCCACATCTCCTTTTAAATCACCCATACATTAATGTGTTCATTTTATATATGTTTGTACACTGCATCACAGCATTAATTTTTTTATGCAGTACTTAGCAGAACAATATAATGCAAGTCAGAGAAAAGAAGACACTGCAGTGATTCAATAGTATCAGTAAAATTCAGTTATTAGGAACACTGATGATGACTATGACATTTCACTAAATGTAAGATCCACCACAACCAGTCTCACCTGACTCCTGCCACCTGCACTCAAAAATCCAAGATCTCTCAAACCAACCAAACATGCAGCATATTCTAGTGAGGATCAATGAAATATTTTACATTTAAAACTGCACAGCTGCTTAGGTATCTACAGAGAATGATAACCTCTTCTTTTATCTCACAGGTCAGCAGTTTAAAACAGGCTTGTCTCAGCAATGAGTGAATGCTGTCACCTTTATAAAAGTACTCAGTACTCTACATACTGCATTATAAAGTCTTGTTGCACTCTGAGCTGCTTACACCAAAACATTATTGCACTATATGTAGTGCAACCATATCACACTCTATACAGATAATCATAGCACATTTAAAAGCAACTGGAATATTGACTGTTAGATTATGTCCTACCTAAGAGAAAAAATAGTAAGCTGAGAAAAGGGAAAATGAGCATAGGCTGCTGATCTGTTTTCGAAGGAAGATGGCTTTAAAATGAAAGAATAAAGGGACTAAATGTGTGAGTGTCCAATGCAATAACAAAACACAGTAGGCATCTAAAACTGTTTGGAGACTACATACAAAGAAGTATAAGAAAGTGATTTATTATAATACAGGAATGCTATCAGATTCTTAACTGTGTTTAAAATAGTACCAGATATTGTAGCCCCAGGAGTTTCTCTGCAATCTCAAGGCTAAACACAAACAAGGGGAATGCCATTCAAAAGTGTGTTCACAGTGTCTGCTTTGCATGGTCCAGTTACAAGGATCTTGGCTCTTAACCTGGTGGTTTCTGGTGTCCAAACACAGCCTGGCTGCTGGGATGTTTGCTGCAAGGCACTGTGCCTCAGTTGTTTGGAGCTGGGATTCAGGAGATGCACAACTTACACTGAGTATCAGGGGGTGATCAAGTTGTCTGAGAGGGCTGGCTCTTCTCCAAGAAGATTTCTAGTCATAAATGCAGAGGAAACTAGATGGCGTGCCAGGAGTAGGATATTCCTCTAGCTCATTTGAGAGAACTGAGGTTCAGGCATGCACTCCCAATACAGACAGCATAAATGTGCCCTATGGAAAGTGCAGCAGAAGGTGCAAAAAAGTAAAAGCAAATTCAATTTTCTCTTCCAGTTTATAATTTTTAATGGTAAATATTGTAACCAGAATTGGTGAGAAGTCAGAGAATGGCAGATTCTGCATGATTTCAAGATGGATGTTACTCTTGGTTGTCTTTAAAAGGGAAAGTGTTTTCTTAATTTATATCAGTGATTTCTGTTATACAAAGATTTAACCCAACACTGAATTGTTGCAGATGCATGCATTTTTCTTCTTTCTAGCTTAACAGGGCTTACTGATTTGAAAAACAGATATTGTGATTTAAAAATATATTTAGTGGAAGATAGACTGTGATAAAAATCAATTTATCTCCCAGCTGAGCAGGGATCACCTTCCGCCTCAAAATAAAAACAGCTGCCACCACTCATCTACTCTCTCTACCGTTACTGCATCCAGCGTGTTGGCAAGTCAATATGTTGGTATCAGCAGTTGCCTGGGGATAATGAGGCAGAACCTATAAAGAAGTTTTCTTTTCTGCACAGTTGTGCCCCAGGGCAGACTGCTGTTATCTGTGAAAAAACCCAAACCGAACTACTTGCCATTATCATACAAAAATTTAGTTTTGCATTGGAAAAAGGTTTCCCCGCTTTAAGCATGATTTGCATATTTGTTAGTTGTGTTTCATATAAACATGGTTTCTTTCAGCTACGTCTACAGTGCCTTCCAGATACAGACGCAAACCTGCACTCAAGTTCAAGTTCATCCATATCAGAAGTCTATCTATGGACTTTGGGTGAGATTCAACCATTCCTAATACAAGATAGTTGAATGAATCACACACTAATGCTTAGCATGATCCCAAGCATGCTCCTGCCTGCTCTTTGATCAGTCCCTACTCATGGTAAAACTGGTACCTTAGAGCAGACCTGTGAAGAACCTAATGCATGTTTCCTACAAGCCTGTGGTTCACAATCTGATAGTATTCTACAGACAGGTCTACGTAGGAAGAAAAGTATATTAAAAAAAAAAAAACCTATGTAAAATTAGCATTATGGGGATGATACTTTTCTTATCTTCTTCAGTAAGAAATACAACTGATGACTATACTTCTTCATTCAAATTACACTCATGCATGCGCACACAAAAAAAAACGGCAAAAGCTATTGCAGGTAATACAATACACCAAGAGAGCAAGAAACAAACACGCAATTGATAAGCATTATTTACTAGCTTCTGCTGTAAGACTGAAAAAGAAGCCAACACTGCACAAAGGCATTGTCTGAATAAGAGACATAAAAGAGCTACTTGATAGCACTGCTGTTCTCAGTAGAAATCTTCTGGAAAAATGTATGCTCAATTCCCAGAGAAGTCCAGTCCTTTTGTGAGATTTTTCCTTTTGTAATTTGCTCCCTCTTTAAAAGCCCAGAAGTTAATTTTATTATTTATTTTTTTTTTAACTACAGAAGAGGCCTGTTTAGGAGTAAATGTGAACAGTCATACTGTGAATCAGATAAGCTGCATACTTGGCATAAAGACAAAGAATTGGAAACGGTGATGTATCCGGCTTCAGTTGACTTCAGATTGCCATTACAAGAGCCCATCTTTTTTGAAAAGTTCCTCTTTTGAAAAGCTCCAAGTGCAGTTTTTTTTGTGTCTTACACGTTACACAGTATGTGTTTTAGGAAAATGTAGACAGTAAAAAATGCGCCCCTTTCTTCCAACATCAACACCGTCAAAAAGTATGTGATCGGGGATTCATTTTTTTTGCAGAAAAAGGGTGTGAAATGAGGTAACTGAAAGGTCATGTCATGGTGTAACACTGGGTAGCAACTAAGTCCCACCCAGCCAGTTGCTCACACTCCCCTGGTGGGATGGGGGAAAGAATCAGAAAGGTAAAAGTGAGAAAACTCATGGGTTGAGATAAAGACAGTTTAATGGGTAAAGAATGGGTAAAGCAAAAGCTCCACACACAAGCGAAGCAAATGGTGAGTTCATTCACCACTTCTGATGGTCAGGTACGTGTTCAGCCACACTTGGGAAAGCGGGCTTCCATCATGCATAATGGTTACTTGAGAAGACAGAAGCTTTAATTCCACATATTATCCCACTTTCCTTCCTTCTTCCCAGAGCTCTATATATTGAGTGCGAAGTTCTATGGCGTGGGATATCCCTTGGTTCATTTGGGGTCAGCTGTCCTGACTGTCCCTTCCCAACTCCTTGTGCACCCCCAGTCTGCTCGCTGGTGGGGTGGTGTGAAGAGCAGAAAAGGCCTTGACTCTGTAAGCCCCGCTCAGCAATAGTGAAAATGTTCCTGTTATTTATGCTGTTTCCAGCACAGATTTGAAACACAGCCCACACCAGCTACTGTGAAGAAAATGAATTCTATTCCCAGCAAAACAAGCCTAGGTCATCACTCAGTCTGTAAGTGAGATTAAATTTAAGTGTTACATGGAACATATAAGGTTCCTTGTTACAAGAAGTAACTTGCAAGGATCTCTGTTTCTCCATTAATAACTCTTGTATTGCTTCTATTGGAGATATCACAGAGTATGCTTTAAAGGTCTGCTAAAGAATGCAAAGATTTTCAAGAATGAATACATAACCTAAAGGGTAAAGAGCCAAAAAAGCAATAAACATATATGATTTTTTTTTTCCTACAAGGAAGGAGAGATGTGATTCATGAAGTTTCCGTGGGCAGAGCAACTTCTGCAGCACTGAATGGCTGGAAAAATAGTGCACTGTGTCATGGGTTCAGCAGCAGCAGTCATTTTTCTCCTCCTTGGTAGCTGGCGCAGCGCTGTGTTTTTGATTTTGGGCCTGGGAACAGCACTGATAACACCAGTGTTTCGGTTACTGCTTGGTAATGTTTTGGTCTGACCAAGGACTTTCTGAGTTCCATGCTCTGCCAGGGAGGAGGGGAAGCCGGGAGGAAGCAGAGACAGGACACCTGACCCAAACTGACCAAAGAGGTTATTCCATACCACAGCACGTCATGCCCAGGATGGAGGACGGAGAGGAGAGACCCAGAAGGGTGGGGGGTGCACTGCGTGGTCGGGCTTGGTATTAGGTGGTGAGAATTGTATTCTTTCCTTGTATTTGCCTTGTCATTATTGTTATTATTGGTGGTAGCAGTAGTGGTTTGTGTTATACTTTAGTTACTAAACTGTTCTTATCTCAACCTGTGGGAGTTGCATTCTTTTCGATTCTCCTTCTCATCCCTCTGGGAGCGGGGGAAGAAAAAGGGGCAAGTGAGGGGAGAACGAGCTGCATGGTTAGAGAGGCTTAAACCACGACACACTGTCATGTTGATACCTTGGAGGGAAGGGATGCCACCCAGAAGGACCTTGACAGACTTGATAGGCGGGCCAGCGCAAATCTCATGACATTCAACAAGGCCAAGTGCAAGGTCCTACACCTGGGTCAGGGCAATCCCAGGCCTACCTACAGGTTGAGGTGAGAAATGATTCAGAGCAGCCCTCTGGAAAACGACTTGGGAGTGCTGGTTGATGAGAAACTGAACATGAGCCAGCAGTATGCACTCGCAGCCCAGAAAGCCAACCGTGTGCTGAGCTGCACCAAAGGAAGTGTGGCCAGGAGGTCGAAGGAGGTGATCCGGCCCCTCTACTCTGCTCTCTTGAGACCCTTTCTGCAGTACCGCATCCAGTTCTGGAGAAAACACCACAAGTGGACATGAACCTGTTGGAGTGAGTCTAGAGGAGGGCCACAAAGTTGCTCAGAGAGCTGGAGGACCTCTCCTATGAAGACAGGCTGAGAAAGTTGGGAGTTGTTCAGCCTGGAGAAGAGAAGGCTCCAAAGAGACCTTAGAGCAGCTTCCAGTACCTAAAGGGGCCTACAGGAACGGCTGGTCTACTGGAAGGTGTCCCTGCCCATGGCAGGGGGATTGGAATGAGATATCTTTAAGGTCCCTTCCAACCTTTACCATTCTGTGATCCTATAAGAGCTGCCTTAGAACTGGTCTCTCTTTCACTGTTCAAGGATGGTGCTGCAGAGCAGCTGTCAAAATAGTCATGAATTATGCTTCACTGATAAACTGGGGCATAATAGACGATGCAGAAAATTTGTCCATACCTGTACATGATCACAGAATGATCTGGGTTGGAAAGAACCTTTAAAGGCCATCTAGTCCAACCCCCCTTAGCAAGATTAAGTAGAACAGTGACTAAGAAAGGCGTGTGAAAACAGGATCATGTATTTTTCAACCACTCCAGTCACAGGTTTCTGGCAGCAACTTCTGGAATCCAAATTTATTATTGTTGTAGTTTAAGCCTCTCTAACTCATGCAGTCTCTCTCTCACTCACTCCCCTCTCTTTCTTCCCCCCGCTCCTGGGTGGATGGGGAGGAGAATCAGAAGAATGCAACTCCCACAGGTTGAGATAAGAACAGTTTAGTAACTAAGGTATAACACAAGACCACTACTGCTACCACCAATAATAACAATAATGACAAGGCAAATACAAGGAAAGAATACAATTGCTCATCCAGCCCAACACCAAGCCCGACCCACCAGTGCACCCCCACCCTTCCAGGTTTCTGCTCTCTGCTTTTACATCCTGGGCATGATGTGCTGTGGTATGGAATAACCTCTTTGGTCAGTTTGGGTCAGGTGTCCTGTCTCTGCTTCCTCCCGGCTTCCCTCCTCCCTGGCAGAGCATGAAACTCAGAAAGTCCTTGGCCAGACCAAAACATCACTAAGCAGTAACCGAAACACTGGTGTTATCAGCGCTGTTCCCAGGCCCAAAATCAAAAACACAGCGCTGCACCAGCTACCAAGGAGGAGGAAAATGACTGCTGCTGCTGAACCCATGACAATTATCCTATTTTTCTGCTGCTAAGTTACTGTGTGAAGTATAAACTATTTAATAATTAAAAAAAATTAATTAACACCTGTACTGCCACTGACTTGAGACATTCTGATAGTGAGGCACCATTATCTTGAAGAGTGTATTATCACGAGAAGAAAAACCTGAAAGTAATTTAGAACTAATAATCTTCATTTTAGCAACTTTGTGAAAAGCTTAAAATAATTTTATTAAATTTTCAGACATGTTTAAAAGAAATGTGTACCAGTAATGAACTGTATGTGAATTTTACTTCCACTTTGAATATCCCAGGACAGTTCAAATCAGCACATCACTTCAGTAAAGCGGGACAGTATTTATCTCAAAAGCCTAGCGAAGACCTCTGCAAGAAGCTTCAGCTTAAAAAAACTGTGGTTTCAACAGTTGATATACTACACTAGATATATGCCCAGGAGACCTGTAATCATCAAGCCCTAGAGATCTACAAACAATCAAATTATTTGCAGAAGTCCTAGAGGATCAAGAACCTGCTGCACAACAGCAGTTTTTCACATCACTCGTACTTGGAATCTAATTTCCAACATAATGCAGTGTGTAAAAGTGCTCAAATATCTGCTTACATCAAAATCACCATGTTCACACAGCTGTCTGCAGCCTCATATGCTCACCTTGCAATCTCTGCTGTGTATCACAGGGGCAACTCAAATTCTTCCCAAGCCAAGTCCAAACATGCTGTCTGTACAAAGGGCATGGCTTGCTCTTGCCTACAAGAACAGTAATAAAACAGGTCAGCAGGAAATGCCTCTGACTTTTTCAGTGCACCCTGAGTAGCCTTTTTTATCTACTCTACTTCATCCTGGGGAATCAAAATGAACCTCGTGCAGGGCAGAAAAAGCTAGAAAAGAACAGTCAAGTGTAACACTTTTCCAGGGTTATCTCAGGTGAGCCACTTAGTGCGTCACTGGAGTTAACATTACCCGTTAACTCTGATGTGAGGACAAACCCACTAAATGTTGGCAAGCAGGGGAATACAGAATACAGCCCACATGGAGAGATCACATTTTCTTCTGAAAGACTTATTTCAAGTATTATAAGAAGTCAGAGGAATACATTTCATCGAAGCAGTCAGAAATGACCCAACATCCTCCTAGCAGACTGATTTACACTTTTTTCTGAAACATTTTCCAGTAAATAATTAAGCAGCCCTTACAATAGGCTTTCTAAAGTCCTGATGTCAGATATAATTTAGTACTTATGCTGCTCATTTCAGTTATTTAAAAAACTATTATTTTTTCTTCTGAAAAGCTTAGTGTTGCTAACTTGCAGATGAATTAAAGAAAATGCAATAATTGCAAACAAATTAACTCTTATAGTATAAACTGAAATTCTACAATACAGTTTACTGCTTACTATTGGTTCCAGTAACTCTTATAGCCAAATAAGGTGAAGCAAGCTGCAGAGGAAGCTGGCACAATGAAGCATGAGAAGATGCTTCTTTCTGACATATGTGGGGTTTACAAAACCTAAAATAAACTTCGTAGATCAGCCAGCATAAGTTCATATCAGTTATTGCTGACAAAACCCCAAACATTACCTTTATAGATTTCTCACTATTGATACATTCTGCACATTCTTCTCTTCATGAGAAATCTTTTTTTTTTTTCAACTATATTAAAAGGTGAAACTCAATTAGGATAAGCTATCTTTGCATAATCCTCCCCCAGCTGAGTGCAGATGTATTTGGAAATATTTTAACAATTGCTACATCAGACCTAAACATAAAACCTACTTACTACCATTTTTTTCTCTTTGAAATTCACAATCTACACACTAACATATTTTAGCCTTCTTTCATTTAAATATATATTATATATATTATATACATAATATAATGCATACACTTAATATATACTTATATAATTATACATTATGCATTTTTCCCCTGGAAATACTGATAACATTGTCCAAGTTATAAAATAACCCTAATGAATTCTTTGTGGAAATGCCAAGCACAACAAATTTGTTGTTAAAAAGTCACCTTAAGAAGTTCGTCTTTGAACACTTCTGGTGTGACATAAGCACAGCTGAAAAAGGCATTGTAACTCCATTATTACCAGTGTCGAATAAAATTTATGCATTAATAGCACTAAAAAGATACATCTTACAATTCTGCAGTTCCCCTCTCACAGATACCACTGAACACTTCTAATGAGGCTGTTCACAGCTCTGTATGAAAATGTTTTCCATGCAGAAGTAAAGAGCACATACCACTTTAGGCATCAAAGAAACAGTAGATTATGACATATACTTGGGCTGAAAAAGCCAATGAGGGAAAATGGTTTGTACAAATAAGTATTCTAGTCACGGAAAGCCTGACTCCTGGTTCTCTTTCTCACTGCAGACTATTAGGTTTCTTTATTAGAGTTCTTGTAGCTTTCCTTTGCCTGAACTCTTTGCTGTATGCAATTTCTACTTCTCTAAACAAAATATTTGCAGACTGGAAACCAGTCAATTCCTGAAAGCAGCTCTTCCATACGTGAAGAACTAGAAGTATTTGCAGCCTGTTTTGTTCTAGAATGATGTTTTCCTTCCCACCTGAAGAAAAATATCCAAAACCACCTCTCACTGGACTAACATAAATTTTATTTATTTTTAATTAGAGTAGTAAGCTATTCAAGTCTGTGTAGTGTTCATTTCAGAAGGTATTTAAATAGTACCTGTTAAATAAATGTTGCATTTGGGTGAATTAAGTGCTATGAGAATTATCACTGCAGTAAACTCTAAGATGGAATTTTCTCTTGAACAGAAACCATATGGTACAAGAAAAAGGGGTATATTCCTGTAGCACGTGGATTCCAGGGTACATCTGCTTGTGCTGCCTCAGATGGTGTGGTTCTGACAACCCGTGTACAGTTTAGTTTTAGGAGAGTGAAAGCTCACAGTCAGTCACAGCGACTGCTGTTAGGTACTCCCACTGCATCCGGACTGAGTTCTCTGCCTCTGTGCTGATGAGGAGAGGCACATACCTTACCTGTGCCCTGCAAAGTTCTGTAGTGATCAAATGACAGCATGCTCTTCCCACTTCAATTTTTCAGGTTTGGTTATGACTCTGCAGTCAGTAAAAGTGCTGAACATTTTTATCACAACTTTTGCAATCCTTTTTCTTCTTTTTTCTGCTCCTTTTGTGGAGTCCCGTGATTTCAGAAAAAAAAAAAAAAAAAAAACAAACCAAACAAGACAAACCCTTAGCTTTTATTTAAGACAGAAAAGATTTAAAAAGCAGGGCTAATAAAAACTTTTAAAACTCAGGATTTTCATATTAAAAATAACAGGTTTAGTTCCATAACTTTCTCCACTTTTTTTTCCTCATTCTAAAATAACACATGAAGACTAAAGGGAAAAACTACGTTGAAAGTGAAAGGATGCTGTAAAAGTTTCTAAAGTTTACTGAGGTTGACTAATAAATGCATGGAGCGATTTTTATTGTGAATGACTTCCCTCCACCTGGACTATTATCACTAAGGCCTAGGCCACTTCCCTTGTTACTTTTTTATGGTGTCTTATCTTCAGGTTTTATCTTCAGCATTACAAACATACTTCAAAATTTAAAAAAAACCCACATAAATTCAGAGGAACTAAGTTAGTGTCAACTACCTAGAAAAAAAACCACAAACCAACCAACCCACTGCCCAGGAAGACCATAAAATAGGTCAGCAGAATGAGACAAAGTCTACACTCTGTCATCACACCCACAAAAAAAATGCGGAGAAGCATTACCTTGTGCAACATGTGCATTACTTCCCCCAGAGAAGGAACTCACATAGCCCAATTTCAGTGATGTAAACAAGGCCTATTTCACCCTATGACTTAGTGACCCACTCAGTGCTGCTAATAATTGAGCAAGTGGCAGAATGGAGGAGACTTTCCCATATAGTTTATTATATACAAGGCCTCTCATGATTTTTTATCTTTACCACAAAAGAGAAACCATTTTAAAGAGCTTAAAGGTTGGAAAATAGATAATTTATTCTTTCTCATATTAAAGCAGTAGTTGAGACTGTGTACCCTCAGCATAATTACTATTATACAGAGCAATTGCTCTTAAACTGTGTCCAGATCAGAAGCTGTCTTACTTTTTCCAGGTACATTACTGTAATGAAAGATACCACCCCCCCGAAAGTGTGGTCTTGCTTCAGATATTTAAAATGTTTTCTGCGCACTGTGAAGCAACAGCTTGCAAAACAAACCCTGTAATAGGGTGGCATGCATTGTTATCATTTCTATATTAAGATAACGGATTGTAGGAAATCTTGTAGGTGTCAGTATATAACATTTCAATTGCGTTTTGAACAAACTAATCTTTTTTTTATTATTTCCACTAAAAACGTCAATTTTGTTCAGGCTTCAGGCCAGGATGTGCATGCATGCGTGTGTGCAGGCAGAAGAGACAAAAGAACTGTTTGCCAGAAATCTTACTTGGCTGACTTTCTGGTTGCCAGTTCCTGATGATGGTGGGTTTGCCATGTGAATAAAGCCTTTTCTGAGCAAAGCCATACCGCATAATCTGCAAACCTGCACAAAAGCAAATTCTGCACAATAACAATCGATACTGTATCTTATATCATCAGTATTGCCAATCTCAAAACTTGGTACTGGCAGCAACCCAAGATTTTTAAGAAATATATTTATAAAGCACTACAGCCCAAACTTTTGTTTCATCTACAGCTTCGATTTTAGAACACGACATTAAGCATTTGATAAATGGCAGGATTCTCAATAGAGATTATATACTTAATCTTTGAAATTGCCTTTGAGGAGGCTACAGGAGGTACTGGGATTTACAGCTGCTCAGCAGAATGCAGACATTGCAGAGTGGGCAATTGCAGAGTACGCAGATTGCATAATCTGGCCGGTAATTTTAAATCCAACCAAGAGGTCAGTTTAAAATCCTTCGAAGAGGGCAAGCAAAAGATAAGTGCTTGGGGAAGACAATACAGTTCTGGTTCTAGTCCTGTTCTAGCATTCAGTATATAGCTTTGGTCTTCAGAAACACGCATTCTGCATTGTTTTTTTTTTGATTATAACCTGACTGTTACCATAGAACTGGGGACTTGTGGAAATGTTGCACAGCACCTACTCCAGCACATTTTTTTTGACAGTGGCCCATACAGATTGGTCACTACCTAGCCTTGCAAGATTATCTCCTGGCCATGCTTACAAGACTAGTTTCTGACGTAAATCTAAACTGATTCTCCTATTTTCCACTGTTTATTTTGATACTTTTTCAATTAAAAAAAATCACACCCATAAAAAAATACCTACTCATTACTATTGGAATGTTAGAAAAATCTAGAGACTAGTAAGGTCTTGATGACTCAGCTGCAAATACTGAAAACTGCTAAGCACCATCCTTGAAGCATATCTGAACTGCCACTTCGAGAGGTTTTCAGTCCCTTTTGGCTGTTTCTTCCTTTTTCCGGTTCTTCTCACATATGAGTTAGTTACCTTTTCACAGTTTGAGTGGATTTTATAAAAAAAGCAAACCTCCAGCCAAGGAAACTGCTGGATCAAGTATGTCCTTTCATTATTTTACTCAATTAGTTTTTAACAGAAATAAAGGAATGCCAGAGACTGGGCTTTGAGAGCACAGACTTGGTAGCTGTGAAAGTACAAACAGTTATCCACATCTTTCTTCAGCCGATAATCAGTATGTCACAGCAATTTTCAGAGTTTCATTTAAAAGTTTTCTTGTAAGCCAAGTATGGTTCAACATATGAATGTTGAATATCCTTGTTCCAAGATGACTGTCACATTTGCCAATTAATTACCATGTGAGAACAAGTCAAAGTTTCTCTCTGGAAGTGAGACAAACGAATCAGCTCAAGACAGAAAAGGAAAATATGCTGTATGTTAACAGATGGAGCAGGATAGTCTTAGTATGTAAAATTTAAGTAGAGATACATTTCTTGAAACTCCTCATTACTCACCTGTGTTTCCAAAGGCAAACAAATAAAATGGCTGATTTAAGATCCCCAATATTTTACTTTCTCATAGTTTGTTAACACTAACCTTGTAATTTCTGAAATCTCTCACTCCTACACTTTTAATGATCTACCAAATCCAGCAGCAGCACTGGATTATTATTATGTAATAATAATTATTACCAGCTTAGTAGTATGTACTAGCTTATTATTATGGTACTGCAAACTCTGGAGCACTGAAACCCTTAAATAACTGTTTAGTTCTTCGCTCGATTGGTTTCTCCAAATTCTGCTTCCTCTTTGCCTTTCTCCCTTCCACTGCTTTGTGGTTTGTGCATTTCATATAATGAGTATAGGAAAATACAGCACTCTCAGAAAGAGTTTAGTTATCACTTGTTTTCTTCCCTCCCCAGAATTAGGTACATATTGGATGCACCTTTAGCAGAGGACAAGCCCTAAAGAAGAGTTGAGAAGGAATCCTGAAAATGTCATCACGTCTCCACACTGCTCTGATGTTCTACCCAAGATGACTTGGTGGGAAAGACAGAAGACAGTTCTATAAAACAGGACATAATGTCAAGTCACTCAAAATGAATTACCTCCATCAGAACCTCTGTAATTTGCACTGAGCAAGGACTGATGAAATTACAGCTAGGTTCTAGATGACGCTGTCCTCACAGCTCCACTCCTCCCAGCTGGTGTTTAGCCACACAGAGTCACCCAACACTGTGAACCCAACCACATGCTTTACAGGGGGATAAAATCTGCCTTACCAGTCAGGTGAACATAAGGTTTTCTTTTCATGCAGTCCAGGGAGAGCTAACTACAAACCAGCCCCTTCATATCTAAAGGAAGTCAGCACACCCTTTTCTCTCCTTTCTCCCCCGAGGAGATGAGGCTATTCACGCCTAACTGGCTCAGATAAAAGAGCTTTCAAGCTCCATTTTTTTCTTGTTAAAAGCTGACATGTTCTGCCATTCCTAACAGCCTTATCTGAATTGGATTCTTTCTCTGAATCTCATTGCCCTGTGCAGTTTTAGCAGGCTGGCAGATTAACAAAACTGGGGATTCAATCCCTCCCTAGAGCACACTGGGGCTGTCTATCACACCACAGAACTATAGGTTGGAGCTAAATTTCAAAAGCAGTGAATTTACAGCTGTATAGCCATCAATGTGCAACTACTCAGATGCATGACCTCTTACACTTCGTGAGCTGAACAGCCTTAGAGCTGAAGAACAGAAGGCTCCATCCCACTGCTGCAAATGCATGAAAGGTGTTAATTCTTCTAACAACAGAAAAGACTCCTATCTATACAGGGTCCCATTTAGCCAGCAGGAATCATGAGGCTTCCTGTGACATGCAGCAGGGGCTTAACAAAACAATCCTGATCCCAGTCTTTCGCCATTAATTTTATTTAGGGGGAGATTTTCTGATGGAAAACTTTAATCTGAAGGACACTGTACTGGTATTGGAGGACATGGATGGCAGCATGTCAAACATGCAGTGCTAGAAAATCAACACACTGGGCATTTGACTTCTGCTCTGCATAAACTTCTACAGCTCTGCCAGCACAGGAGAGCTAAGATGATGCACCAGCTTAATTGCAGTGACCTTTTTGCATCATTGATAGAGACCTCATATAGAGCTCAACTTCAGCATTAGCCAAAGCTACTGTATCGTGATAGGAACAGGCAGCAAGTACCTCATCATCAAGACTGTCTCTCATAGAATGCCACCCTGCCAGATTTTATACTGCAAAAGTCAGTTATCAAGAAACAAATGCATACGTACTTACATGTATGACAGGTTTTACTATGCATGCACTTATATATAGATTCACACAATCTGAGCAATTAAATGTGATTTTGAAGGTGCCAAGCCTTTCAGATTTGATCTTATAGGTCTTTTCCAACCTAGTTCACTCTATAGTCCAAATCCTGAGGCACGTTAGTTAGAAACGGTTCTCCCTGGGTACTGCTGCCCAAACCCGGAGATTCAGAGAAAGGCCTGTGAAAAGGCACAGCTCTCACACAGTGCAACCCACCCGTCCTGCAGCAACTGACCCCCAAAGCTGGGCTCTCCGTAAGAGCGCCAGCCAAAGGGCAAGGCCGGCTGCGCCAAGGCAGACTCCCCCAGGCAGACCCTACCAGAGCCAGCTGCCTCCCGAGGACGGCTGCTCGACGTGAGGTGGGTCCCGCAACAACACCAGCTTCCAGCCATAGGCAAGACCCACCCCCGTCCGCGCTCGTCAGCTCCAGCAGCCCCAGCGAGGCTCCGAGCCGGGTCAGCTGCGGAGCACCCACCAATTAACCATCGGTGCTCACACCCTCCCTTCCTCCGGCCGCAGAAAGCACAGCGGGGACATACTCTCCCTGTGAGGCGCAGCGGTGGTGCCTCTGGTGGCTCCACAGCCTTTTTCTCGCAGTCGTTGCCTGACACTTGCCCTGTCCGCGACTTTTGGGCTGCTTTGTTTCGGTTCTGATCCGTGCCGAGGCCAGCAATCCCTCAGAGCCGCCCCGGCCCGCTAGAGGCATCCTCAGTGACCGCTGCCGAGCCAACTGCCTGTGCGTCGCCGGGAGCGGCAGATCTCGGCGGTTGTAGCGTTATGCCTGCCGCCTTCGCCGGGAAGTGCTTGGGGCGGTTGCTGCTGCTTTGCCTCTACCTCAGTCTCTCTGGCGGGAGCCCAGCAGGTAAATGCCCCCTCGTTTCGCGGGTTGGGCTGGGTGGTTGCCATGCCCAAGGGGGCCCTGGGCACCACCTGGGAGCTGCGGCCGGGCAAAGGTTCTCACTGCCCTGCAGCATCCCCCTGGCTCCCCAGGGGAACGAGGCGGTGGCGCGGCGAGGAGGGTGTTTCTTGGCCCTGCCTGTTCAAAGGATCGAGGCGTTTCTTCTCCGAAGCGATACTGACCCTCCCCAGGTCGGAGCTCCTTAGTGCCGTCTTCCTTTTGCCACCGCGTGCTCTCGCCTTTAGTTTCAAAACCGTGCTCGGGTTTCTTATAGACCTGCTGGAAGTAGGGACGCCCTCCCTGCCTCCCTCTACTTGGCGGTAACATGGTGGTCGGCGCGGTGCTGGCTGAGGGGCAGAGGGCGCCCTGGGCCTGGGGTCGGGCACTATCTCTGCTCCCTGCCTCGCGGACCGGAGGGTTTATTATTTCACAGGTGCGGGACTTACCGTTTTACTGCTGTCTTACGATTATTGGATAAGGCATTGTTTAAGTTCTGAAAAAAACACAAATTGATAAATTGCATAAACTACAAGTATGCCTGGCAGGTTGTGAGGAATATTCCTTGGAGGATTTTAGTTTGGGTTTTTGAATGGGGTATCTAAAATCCAAGAAGGAAGAGGGACTTAGACCATCTGGGCCCTGTTCTTCCTGTAGTGGTTTTCAACAGACATAGGAGATGGATTTTTTTTTTTTTTTTTTTTTCCCCTTCCCTAAAGCTGGTGTATTTTTGTTAATTGCTGGTTTTGGAGCATTGCAGAATAGTACAGAATGGTAGTGGAAGGAAATATCAGATTGCTGATGTTTGCTGTGCAAGACGCGACTGTTGGGAGTGTGCCTGGCCAGGGCAGAAAGTTCTGCCAGTGCATGTATGTGGACATTATTGCTGAGTCTTCAATTCACTATCAGTGGTTTAGCTGCATTTTCAGCGTATGATATGTAAGCAATTACATATCAACACAAGTTTTTGTGCCTGGTTTTTTTTTCTAATATTAAGAGAAGCAGTACTGCTCCGTGTGTATGATAACTTCTGTAGAATTTGTAGTAATTTCATATAATATATGAATAATATGGTTTGTATGAATATATAAGGACAGAAAATGTGTTTTATATTTACTAAGGCTTGTTTAAAATACATACGCTTATGTATGCATGCGGAGGAAAATCTGTAGTTATTAAGTTTCTGTAAAATACATGTGTATTTATGTACACAAAGCTTTAAGTCCTTTCAAGCAATTTATTTCATTAATCAAAATATTTTCCGACTGTAAATGGCCTGATAATTATAGGAGTGTGAGTCACATTATAGCAAGTTAGCCACATGTTTTTCTTTTTGGTTACTGCTACTGCTGAAAACTACCTAAAGGTAGTTGAAGCAGTTTTAAGTTTATGTAAAGCCATCAATGAAGTATAATCTGAAAAATAAATAAAGTATATTAAAAAAAAAAAAGGCCAAAACCACACAAAAAAACCCCAACCCAACAAAATTCTATTTGTGTTTCCAAGATTTCCAGACTCTATCTTCCTGAAGTGGTGGATATTATGTTTGGCTTTGAGCGGACTTCAGGAGTAAGCCACCTGCATTAGTACCCTTTATCTGTGTGGAGGCTGTTGTTTTTTGGATTTATATTAAATGCTTTTATATTCGTATGAACTAGGTAGGAAGTCTTCATACTTCCGACCATGATGATTTCCATGGTGACTTAAATGTGAGGAATGTAAGCTTTCATTGGTTATTAACCGAACGTACAAAAACCTTGTCAGGCACAGGGGCTGTCTGCGCACCTGCAGTAACGGGGAATATCATGTTCTTTTGGAGGTTGGAGAACTAAAACTGCCTTCCTGTGAAGTCCAGAAGCAGTGTGCATTCAGGGGATGTGGGAGTTCAGCAGGCTTCTTCAGGCAAAAGGAGTGCTTGCAGTAGAAACAAACAGAGGGAGTAGTAAGTGTACAAGGACAAAGTTGCAGAAAGCTGGGTTGCGTAGTCTTCTGCAGCTAGTCAGACAAACCACAAGAGGCCTCTTTGATTTTATTTTGATAAGTAGCTTGAGAAGAGTTCTTATTCTGTTGCTTTTGTCTTTTAGTCTTGTAAATGTTAATTGTTTTGAAAAAAAGAAAATAAAAATTAAACTATCACTCTTACTCTGTCCTGAATTGAGAGTAATTTCTAAGGGAGGGTAGTGTCACAACACTGTACTTCAGAATTTGCTGCTTCATTAGGTAACCTTCGGGGTTGCCTAGTTTAGTTGCGGCATTCCTTTAAGAAAAGCAAACCCACCACATCCCATCTCCCAGCTTCTGCCCGTAAAGGTACTAAAGGAGTTACAGGAATAGAGGATACATCTAATTTCTTAAAGACTTTGCTTCCAGGTTGGATTTTTCTGGTTTGCCCTGAGGGATGGGCTTCTATGTCAGGGCATTTGGAAGCCTTATTTGTGTGAATCCTCTGTTGCTTTCGGGAGAGCTCAGCTTGCAGCTTTTACCTTTCCTAGGTGTACTAAGAGGTTCTGGTGGCTGGTTTTGGATAGTGAGTGCTGTATGCTTGTGCAAACTTGTGAAATTGGTATGAAATAAATTGGCATTAAATTAGACATTAAATTGATGATGTTAAATTAAACCAAATTACATCTCAGTGCTTTTCTATTCAGCTGCTTTTCTGGCTGAAAAAGAATGAATAGATTTTAAAGCCTGAAATTGCTCTGATGATAAGTGTGGTACGTCCACACTCTATCCCCCAAGTATTGGCTGCAATATAGAGCAGAGGTAGGGCAGAAAAGCAAATTAATGACCTCATACTCTCCCCAGCTCCTTCCTGCATAGAGATCAGGGCACCAAGAGAATAGCAAGCCACCGCACCATTGATTAAATCTAATGCACATCAGTTGTAGGTGAAGGTATGCAGCCAAGGCTCAGTTGTTTGAAAAGTTATTCTATTTGACTTGCTTACAGTACTGCCTGATTTGGTGACGCTAAAAATGCAGCATTGGGTCATCTTGATCTCCGATGCTATTCAGCAGGTGTATATGAGAGGAGAAGAGCGGTGCAGTGTTATCTCTGCTATGTAGTTTGACATGTGGACAGATAAGAGCTAAGATGTGGAAGTGGTGGTGACTAGAAATAATGCTACTTGAACTGCTTTTACTTGGTATGTGAATCAAGGAAGACAGCCAAGATGAAAGCCATATTAGTATGCAAAACATGTTGCAGGTTATCTGCGTTCGTTGCAGAGCGATAACAGAGCTGCTGTATATCTTGGCTCTAGCATCTTCTAAATTAATCTTTTGGGATTTTAATTACTGTGCGGGTGATGCATCTACTGAACTGACAGGTGATCCATGACATCTTTAGAATGCCTCAAGATGCTACAGATACAAAAATTCATGGACCTTTCTTCAACCTTACCATGAATATTGGAAGCATAATAGCTCTCCCTGCTCTCAGGACCTTTGTTAAGAAGAGAATAAGACTTTGTCTTCTTGCTGCCTGGGTCATAAATCAGAAGATACTCAGAGGAGATTTCTTAAGTTTTTTGCTTAGGTGAAGGGCTGGGAGGGAACCCTTGGCTGCAGGACCAGTGGGTTGGTGTGAAGAAGTATGAAGAATTAAGAGCCTGTTGCGAAGAGCTGCTAATGCTGAATTTTTAAATAATATTATTTGACTATCTTGTTTTACTTTTGAGGCAGATTGAGAAGACAGATGGTGCAAGCTGGGCATGACTCTGATGTAGTCTGGAGTAACCATGTGCTGGAGGTGCCAGTGGGAAAGTCTGTAGGTGGTCTATGCCCATCGTGCTGAAATGAGGCAGGAGTGTTAGTAGCGTTGTTCACTTGTAGGAGCTGGCAGGGTGCTGACTTTACCTTCTGCTGAAGGCGTGCAGCTCTCAGTGAGCTTGGGCGCACTTAAAAGTATGATGTAGCTTTTGACTTTCAATCTATACTTGCTGTTGGCTTGGATGTCTAGCACAGATTATTACCCTTGCCAGACTTTAATTACAAATGCAAAACAGGTGTCCTTTTCTCCCTGTGTAAGTACCAGCCAAACCACTTAAAAGCTGCTAATGTGGGATTGCCCTGAGTTTGAGAACAAGTGTGTCCTAGTGTTATGGCAGTAAAATATGTCCTGGAATACATAAGCATCTGAAGGTAGTAGCATTTATTTTACAATACCTAGTTCTGCCATCCAAATGTGGGAACAGAAAGGAAGAGATAAATATCTTGTTTTTTATAAAATAACTAGGGACCTTGAATTCTTAATAGAAGGGCGACATAGCAATATACACAGACTAAGCAAGTCCTCTGCCTCTTCCCCTGTCCTTTCTCCAGTCAAGACCATAAAGCAAAACCCTAGAGTCATGCGTGGCTCTAGCAGAAACTGTATTACAGGAGCAGGATCAGGTTTGCAGTGGTGATAAATGGAAATAGTCATTATTACTACTTGAACTCCATATTTAAGATAAATGCTTTTGCTTTGCTCACCAGGGTAATAATAGTAGGAAAGGAAGTTTTTCACTGCATCACAAAAAAGGCTAGATGTACAAGGTTGTGTCGTGGTTTAAGTCTCTCACACAGTTTGCTCACTCACTCCCCCCTCTTTCTTCCCCCCAGCTCGCAGGGGGTAGGGAGGAGAATCGAAAGAATGTAACTCCCACAGATTGAGATAAGAACAGTTTAGTAACTAAGGTATAACACAAACCACTACTGCTGCCACCAATAATAATAATGATAAGGGAGGTACAAGGGAAGATAATACAATCGCTCACCACCCAATACCAAGCCTGACCAAGCAGTGAACCCCCCTGTTCTGGGTCCCTGCCCTTAGTTTTTTACATCCTGGGCATGACATGCTGTGGTATGGGATACCTCTTTGGTCAGTTTGGATGAGGTGTCCTGTCTCTGCTTCCTCCCAGCTTCCCCTCCTCCCTGGCAGAGCATGAAGCTCAGAAAGTCCTTAGTCAGACTAAACATTACTAAGCAGTAAGTGAAAACATCGGTGTCCTCAGCGCTGTTCCCAGGCTGAAAGTCAAAAACACAGCGCGGCACTAGCTACCAAGGAGGAGAAAAATGACAGCTACTGCTGAACCCAGGACAGGTTGTAATGAGGTCCTTATTCTATTAGTAAATCTGCTAATCTTTGTTAAAAATAACCAGCTAGGGTCAGTGTCATAAAACATTGTGGTCTAAGCCCCTAAACGAGACAGAATTTGAGTGCAGCTTATAAAGTTTATTGGTTTGGTGGAATATCCTGAAGAACAGCTTTGCCTGGCTATAGGCTAGCTACGGGAAAGGGTATGTCTGCATATCTTAGAGGTCAAATACTGCTTCTGTTCTTTAATCTTTTCTTGCCTAAAGTAAGCTAAAGAAATAATGAAAAGTAGTTCTTGCACACTTTGGCTGTATGTACTGAGATCTTTGGGAAAAAATTTAGGTAGTAGGCTTGGTGAGGAGCTTCTGTTTTAATTCTTTTCATTGACTAGATGCTTCTGACTCAGTTCAGCTTAGGGAGAGTAAAGTTTCTTTAAACCCTTTTTTCTTTCTTTAGATCCAGCTATGACAACACAAGGTGCAAGCAGTCAGTCTCAGGCAAACTCTGTGACTAATATGAAGAATGGACTTAATGAGTCATTTCGTGGTAATTGTTTTATTTCAGTACACCTAAAGCTATAATACATTTTCCTAGTGATACTAAATTATGGTGTAGAGTTCACATTTTTATACTAAAGTCTTTCAAAATAAGATTGTGACTTTTCAGAGGGAAGAGAAGTAAATATGTAATCTAGGTCTTTTAAAACCACTGCAAGAGCTGAGGTGTAAGCATCTTGAGGACCGGAAAAAGCTGTCTAAGTGCTAATTGTGTGATCTGTTGCCTTCATGCATATATGCGATAAAAGCAGACAATGACCCCTGGAGATGGGATAATTCCCAACCTACAACCATTGTTGGAGGTTCTGTTTGAGTACTTACCCATGATAATTTTTTGTGTGAGGAATCTTCCTCTTGAGCTGGTGAGAGGTATAATAATGCCCTTGCACCCGGGCATTAATTATATATATTATTAACTAACTATATATATATACACACACTAACTATTCTATGATTCTATTAATAATGCCAGGCATCTTCCTAGTGCCTGCTATCTTCATCTATTCTTTTATTTAATTATGGATGTGTCAAAACCTTTGGTTGTCCCTGCACTTTATTCATCATTTTCTGGACCTTAATTGTGGTTTTAATAGGGAGCAGAGAATAAGTTCCAGGCAGGAGAAGAAACTGATCATTGTTGATTCCACCTCTCCTTTCTCATAAACACAGAGAAGCAGGAATTGAGCGGTGTACCAAAGCTCATGTTGGTTACTGCTTATCAAACATGGACTAAGTTGCATTTATACATGAACTTAAGCAAGTTTGGACAAGTTATTCCATTTACAATTTTGTTGTTGGAGATTATAATGCTATTTAACTGGTGTTCCTCTTAAGAGCTTTTTTAGCACGATGTGTGTGTGAGGGAGTGCAACAGCTGATGGATTCAGTAACTCTTTCCATACATAAACACACATACACATAGAATCACAGAATAGTTTGGGTTGAAAAGGACCTTAAAGATCATCTAGTTCCAGCCCCCTTGCTATGGGTAGGATCACCTTCCACTAGAGGTTGTATAAAAAGATGTGATCTAGAAAGGACTACAAATATGTTTTTGAAAGCTTCCCTGAACTAAAATAAAATACACAAGTATTTTATATAATATGACCTAATCTGATTATTTTCATTTATACGTAAATTGAGAAAGAAAGTCAGTATAATGATCCTATTAGTGCGCAGGACATTTTAAAGGTGGTTTTGTTTTCTGTGGATGGATAACAGTTACCATATGGACTGGATCTGCTGCCTTCTGAATGTATCATCATCAGAGATTTTAGTAACAAATGAAGTGATGCTTGTACTAGACTGACATAAACTCAAGTGATCCATGACATAACAGGGTGCTTTCACACATAAGCAAAGAAAGGTTCTCCAGAACTCATTCAGCCTTTATGTCTTATTTCAGGGGTAAACACTTGGGCTAGTTTTTGCCTGTTGGGTAGAGATCAAGGCTTGCCTGTGCTCTTATCTAGAGAGCCAGGACTTACTGTCTACTGCTGGAAGACAGCTTTATAATTTTGTTTTGCTTAAAAAGCTATTTTGTAATAGCATCTGAGATTGACAACAGTCTACTGTCAACAGCAACCAAATGTAGCTGTGTTCTTCTGTGTCATCCACCTTAATATACAGATTTATTGTTTAACTTGTTGAAGCAGGAGGGAAGGTATGAAAGTGTAGAAGGAACAAGCCAGGCAAAAGGCTGATTGCCTGTGGCATAGTGTTCTTAGCGTTGTGAGCTGACATGCAGATAAAAGAAAAACACTGCTTTACAGAACGGTCTTGCAGCTTGGAAGGCATGTGGAACCTGTGCTTATGCTTGCTCAGAGACCTTTGGATGCGAATCACTAGCAGGGCCCTCCTTCAGCAAAGCCAGATTCTCTCAAATTGTAGCTGGGAGAAACACGTTCAAGAACTTTGCCTCAAAGTTCAGTATTTTATGCAGGAATAGTGAAGGAGTAATTCTGAGAAGACCTAGGCTTTCAGAGACACTATTTTTACTGCACAGTGATCAACTCTGCCACCCAGTGCTTCTGTCAGTAAGAAATCAAGCTATAGGCCAGTTTTCTCCATTTTCCTGACTGAATATGAACCTTTTCAATCCATGCATAGGAGACATAATGAAGCCCTTTTTCTTCTACAAAAACTAGTATAAATTTCCCCTATAATGTTGTATGATTAGACAGATTCAGTGTATAGTTACTATTTATAAATTTCTGAAAGGCATTATAAAATTGACAATAAAATTACTTCGCAAGCACGTGAAACTAAAAACATTTAGTGTATTTTATCTACTATGGGGCAGGAGGAATCTCTGTTGCTTTTGTTTCTTCACTAAATTGGAAGAAAAATATTTTTTTGTAACAGGTTTGTTTTTTGTCACCTTTCAGAACCCATGGCAACTACGCAAATTATCAATTGGCAAACGCAGGGGCGCCCTTCGGATCATTTGACATTTGGACGTGAAGTATCTGTACCTGGTAAAAGTAGTCACGTCTTCTACTGAAATGGTTGTTTCAGCTACCCTAAGGTTTTACCTCAATATTTTTTTTAATTTTTTTTTTAATATGAAATGATTATGGAGGGTTTGTATTTGTTAGTAATTAAGAAGACAAAGATGTTTAAGCTGTACAGAAAATAACTGTGGAAACTGAAAGAAAATAAAATTGCTAGAACTGTGTTAAATTGACCTCTCGTTTAAGCGTAACTTCTAATGCCTTCTCCCGCAGTGTGTTTCAGTTTACTAGGAATATTTATGCAGATAGTGCAATAGTAAGGAAACAATTATGTGTGTAGATGTGGAAGGATGATGCTTCCTTAGTGGGGCTACATCTGCTGTTAATGCTGTAGTTTATCAATTTGCTTTCTTGCTCTGTCCTTGAAATGCATGGAGCATGAAAACAGCCAGAGTAGTGGGAACATACTGTTCATGCTTTCAGTTGCCTGCCTGAGAGCTGCCTTGAGTTTTATAAAGGTAGTCCCTGAAAAGTAGGCTATCCATAGCCCTACAGAAAAGAGTTTTTGCAGGCTGTATTAAACTTCCTAAACACAGTTTTCCCTCACAGAAGGAAATGAGTATATTTTAGTCAGGCAGATAATGGTCAATGTATATTACCTCTGAGGAAGAGGATTCCCTGCAGTTTTGTTTAGCAGTGAGGGACTGACCATGTTCCAGTGGAGCGCAAGATGTTCTTGCCTCTGCATTTATTAGAGCGGCATCTAGATTAGATAGTCTGCCTCTGGCTTTTTGCCGTATTGTTAAATTGTTGTGGCTTTGGGAATGGCACTGTTCTGTACTTCTGGGTTACTTTGTGTGTGTTTGTGATGTGGGTTTTTTTTTTTTTTTTTTTTTCTGTGTGTGGCGCTTTTTTTTTGTGGATGGGTGTTTTTTGTTTTTTGCCTTTTTTTTTTTTTTTTTTTTGAGCTTATTGCTTTTCCAAGCTCTACTTAAACATTGATGTAGTCCTATACAGTTCTAGGGCCCACCTATAATCTCTGAATCAGGCTGTAAAATGGATAGTTACAACTTCTTTAGAGTATTGACATTCACAGTTAGACAGTATATTAAAGCTATAAACAGTCTTCTAAAATAACAAAATTACTATAGCAGCAGCCACACAACACTGCATTTTTCAGATTCTGATTAGTAACCCACAAGGTATGTGAAGGGATCTCCACAGTAGCCTGCATTTAGCAAGGTCCTTTTCTCTCTGTCATATTACTGTAAGAAATAATTGCAGCACTGTATTGATGTTCTGCAATTACCTTTATAATTACCTTTATAGGATCATAACATATCACTTTGCTTCCTTTGCAACCTTGTTAGGTCCAAGTCTTGCCACAAAAGAGTCCAGGCAGACAAGCAATCAGAGTGTCGCTTCTGTGCAGTATGAGTTACTCCTACCTGGTATGTAATTTTTCTCTTCCAGTTATGTTATATTGAATGCCTATGATTTTGCACAATCTTTTGTATGAGTTACAGAAGTAGCTAGGATGGCACTTTCTTGATAAAGTTACAGTGCTCACAGTAAGCATGTGATGAGCCCAGTAAAGGGAAATACTAATAAGTTTGTTGCATTATTGAGTATTGTTTTAATAATTATTTTTATTAGTGGAGAATGAGATTCTTACTTTTTAAAAATCACAAGTGAAACCAGCTCATAGAAATGTGTTTCCCCCAAATCAATCCAAGTGACAATTTCTTTGCACCAGTGAATCCGCTTGCGAAGATCACATAAGCCAGGGTACTTGTTAACCACCAGGTGTTAGTCAACTTTGCAGCATTACAGGATTTAAAGCATGGAGAAAAGGCAAGATAAAGCTCTTCCTACAGTAGATGTGAAGTTCCCATAATAATCATTTATAACTAATTTCTTGGACAACTGGAAAAATTAATCTAACTGAAATATCTCTCAACTGGAAGAGATAATTTAGAATTCCATTGCAAAATTCTGGTATGATATTTTAATGACATTATTCTACGTCATTTACACTGTATTTCTTCTAGCAAGAAGCTTAAGGTAGTATTTCTTGTTCTGATACTTGTACTCTTGGTACAGAGATGTCTCAGATATCGGTTGTGGTAGTGGTTAGCCTTCAACAGCATAGGATTTTCACATTCCATTTGTTTAAAGTGTGAAGTTTTTAAATAATCTCAAAGTACAGATTCTACTTTTAGCCAGTGTAATTAAACTGACTGTAAAGGTTTAGCTACTCCGAAACCAATTCCATTTGTAAAATTTCTTCTATCATAAGCAACAAGGTGAGTTATGCTTGGCTCATTTATTAAGCGTAATGGCTCTAATAAATGAGTTGCCATTACTGACTTTCCTCTTCCGTGAAAGCTTAAGGTGGCACCTGTAAGTTTGACCCCAGTTCAACAGATCTGTGGTATTTTGGCTGGGATTTGGACTTCTGAGCATGCTGTTCTGCAGGCTGTAAACGTGTTGTTGTGGTTTAAGCTGTAAATCACGCAGCTTGCTTACTCACTCCTCCCTCTTTCTTCCCCCAGTCCCGGGGGGATGAGGGGGAGAATCGAAAGAATGCAACTCCCACAGGTTGAGATAAGAACAGTTTAGTAACTAAAGTATAACACAAATCACTTCTGCTACCATCAATAATAATTATAACAAGAGAAATACAAGGGAAAAGAATACAATCACTCACCACCTATACCCAGCCCGACCAAGCAGTGCACCCCCACCCTTCCAGATTTCTGCTCTCTGTTTATATACTGGGCATGACGTGCTGTGGCATGGAATACCTCTTTGGTAAGTTTGGGTCACGTGTCCTGTCTCTGCTTCCTCCCGGCTTCCCCTCCTCCCTGGCAAAGCATGAGACTCAGAAAGTCCTTGGTCAAACCAAAACATTACCAAGCAGTAACTGAAAACACTGGTGTTATCAGCGCTGCTCCCAGGCCGAAAGTCAAAACCACAGCACTGCACCAGCTACCAAGAAGGAGAAAAATGACTGCTGCTGCTGAACCCATGGCATGTGTGTACCAGACCCAGTGAAGTTTAAATATTTTGTGGGAGTATCTGAGGCTTCCACTTCAGCCAGTCGTTGCTGCTGCTTAGGTATGACTTGCAGTGCTAGGGCAATGAGCTCTACCTTGAAACTTGCTTTTTCTCAAAGAATTTGAGTGAGCTGTGAAATACAGTTGTACGCTTGAGCTGTGAAATACAACTGTACCCTTGACCATTAAATACTATAGGGTAGGTGTAGGATTGAGGTGAGGCCTGGAATAAGTTTTGGTGGAGTATTTGAATAGACTAACCACAGTTGTATCTAAAAGGTATGAAAGGAAATGCCAATTGTGAAATAAAATTTCAGTGCTGACTAGTAAAAAGTCAAGTATGCTTTTTTATAAAAGGCTGTGTAGATCAGAGAAGATACAAGATATTCAGATGATCATGGACTGGTTAACATCGGAAGGGACCTTAACGATCATCTGGTTCTAACCTCTGCTGCCACGAGCAGGACATTTTCCACTAGACCAGGTTGTTCTAAGCGCTGTCCAACCTGGACTTGAACTCTCCCACAGATGGGGCAGCCACAGCTTCTTTGGGCAACTTGTTCCAGTGCCTTAACACTCTTGCAGTATCTGCTGTTGAAATCTACTTTTTGGATACACTCACTTTTGCTTTTAACAAGCTTCATGAACATAAAAAGTGTCAGGTGCTTTTACTGTATTGGAATGTTTTCATATTGTAATTGTACTGGCTTGCCTCTAGGAAGGCAAAGGCAGCCATAATTTGAAGATGATCTGTTTTCAAATTCAGCAGCTGTAGCATGAAAAGCCAGATCCAAAAATGTTAAAGCTGTAGATTTTTGTCAACATCTTCACTAGCAGTGGGACATTACCTATGGTCTCATAGTGTCATAAAAATATACAACTGGCTAAAACTTGGGTGCTTGTAGATATTTACAAGTCTAACTTTTTGACATTATTAATATTTTTACTATGCTTACTATTATTTTTAATCCAATAAATCCTGCTCTTCTAATACCAAATGTGAATTTGAAAAGGAAGTTTAGAGTGGGAGCAGATATTTTTGCCCCTGGCGAGAGCTATACTTTGGTTTGGGTTAAATTACGTAGAATGTGTTCTCTTGCTTTCAGTGAAATGAGTATCTATGTTTCTATATTAGAACTCCATAGGAATTTTACCTACAGAATGAGTGAGTGGGTAATTTTTGTAGTGGGTGTGTATCATAACTCAGTTATGGCTTAAGAAAATTACTGTCATTTTCTGATTTTGCAGTTTTAGCCTGGAAAGTATAATGGCAACGCAGTATATCCACTTGTAATCCAGGATATGTAAAACACAAATTTGAATCTGTTCTTCCTCCACAATGAAGAAATGTTTTTCGTAAATGTAATTCTTAAACTTTTTAGGTGCTTCTGGTACTTCTGTGGACACAACTATCAGTTTGGACAAGGCAGTTGAAGTTGAACTTACTTGCATATTGGACAAGGAATATTCTTATTTGAAAACTTTTCAGGTGACTTGGAAGATGGGAAATGAAACAATCAGTCATACCAATAAAACTGATAGCAGGTGGAGCATCAAGTAAGTAGCATTCTTTACAGTTTGGCTTGCAGATTCTAATGAGTTATCCCTTGCATATACGCTGCCAGCACTAGTCATGTGTGTCTTAGAGCAAGATGCAGTGATTAATATATGTCTATAATTGGCATATTGAAGCTGCAGGAAAGGAGAAAGGTTGCAGTTACTTCAACCATGAAGGAAGAACTCCTGTATTACCAAGAACTTAAGTAGTCTTAGTCTGAGATTGGTAAAATATCTCAATTACTTTTTCAAGTTCCCTGTTTTTCCACATTCTCTTTTCCATCTCAGTGCTCCTTTGCAGTAATCTGAAAGTCATCAATGATTAGGTCATAATTAGCAAAACAGAGAAGAAGACAGCTTTGCAGCAAAAATGTTTTGTTTTAAAGGTTTTCTTAACTCTCTAGAACCTCTGAAGAGACTCAAGAAATGTAGAAGTCTTCCTCAGTTGATAACATTTACTGTTGGACTCTAAAATTAACCCCTCTACAGATATTTAACGAGGTAGTCTCCAGTTGATTTCTGTATAGCTTTGGTTTCTTAACGTCAGTAATATTTATCTAAAATTTCTATGATGGAAAATTTGGTGAGAATGTATTTCACTTTTCTGCTACTCTGTATGCACGAGCACAGCTGTGTAAATCTTTGTACAAAGTGCCTATGAAATGTTTACTGCAGAGATGCTGGGCTTCAGTAGGTGGCAGCTCTTTAAAACTGTTCTGTGTCGAAGCTGTGCTAGTCATTAACTGGCTTTAGAAAGTATAAGCCATTTAAATAATCTCTTCTGAAGTCCTACACTGGACATGGGTTTGCCATGTGAACTATATAGTATATCCTGTTTGGTGAACTGTAGATCATACTGCTTAAAAATGTTTGGCCTTCTAGGAGCATCAAGGGTGAAAATATTTATGTTTGCAGCTGTGCTTGTACTTTTCTGTTTTCTTAAAATTGCCATGCTGTTTCTACATTGCAGTGAGTCTGATCCAGTGTTTCAGCAATGTCTCTTCTCTGTTGGCACTACCAATCTCTTTGTTTATTTAGAATGTTAATTAGCAGCCCCCAACAGTTGTAGGACAAAAGATAATACAAGCAAAAAAACAAATTGGTGATTTTTTTTTTTTTTTTTTTTTTTTAAGAGTAAGTGTCTCGGATAGCAGTAAGTTGGGAAGTTACAGTTGTACCCTGAAAGGTGAAAAACAGCTCAGTGGTATTTTTCACTTACAAGGTAATTGTATTCAATTTTAACTAACTTCAGGTTTATTTTATTTTAGATTTTGCTTCACTCGACTGTTGAAATTGTGTGTTATTATGGTTTCTGGATAGTACGGAAATTGCAACTTAATTTGATAAGCAGTGACTAATATGGACGAGCTAAGTGATGCTCACTATCAAAGGTGTGGAGGGAAGAAGAATTTTGAAGCCTTTTTAACAAAACTCATTAGCAACAAAAAGAGCATATAAGCCTACTTTTTTCCTAAATGAGCAACTGATTTCCCCTTCCTTTTCCATCCCAAAGCAGGAGTAAATGCTCATCACTTTCTGGGGGTTGGGAGAAGAGGATGGTATCTCAGATAAATTCTTCAATAAGCAGGGCCAGTGACTTAGAAGTCTGACTTGAGATTCGATGTTACAAGAGGAGCAAATGATTGGCAGAATGGAGGCAGGTTTTTGAACAAATTCAATTGTATTTCTGAAACACCAAATTACTGCTTTAGTGCACCTGTCATTCTGTCTTAACAGCACTTACATTAAAAGTTACTGTGTTTAATTGGACAGTAGGAATGCCCTGTCTTCTGTTTTACATTCTTTTCTCTAATAATGTTGGTCCAACAGTAGTAGGTGAAATCCAGTTGAATGAAAGATGTGGGAATTGAACAAATACAAGCTGCTGCGAACCTTTGTATCTTAATGAGAGCTATTGCCTTTTCCATTCTCACCATCTAGATTTTGTAATGAGCAAGACAAACATTTAATCTGTGAAAGGTCTACAGGCTACTATATATATATGAGAGATTCCCACTGAACACAAGCTTCTAAAACTGCTACCTCTGGAAATACTTACCCTAACCTCAGCTGAGCTAACCAGCAGGGTATTGCACTTCAGTGCTGGAAGCCGCCTTTGTTCAGTGGGATATCTGCTCATCTGACTTGAGGAAACTAATGTATGTTCAACTCTTGAAACAATAACCTGCTTTCAAACCTTCAGCCAGGGGAGACTAGCTTGTAGTATTGAAGAAAGTCAAATTTGTAGGTTATTCAGTTTTTTTAATCTCTAAAAATGATTGTATGCTTTTCTTGTCAGTATATGGTTAAAGTTTAGTTGAATGTCTACCCAATTCTGTTTAGATTAAAAAAATGGAGGCCTTATTCCTTTGAAAGTATGCAGTAACTGCTTCAGTAAGGGCAGGAATGACTCAATAGGGAAGTCATCTTTTCCAGAGCAGTGCATAGGACTGGTTGATTTATTACAAGAAGATGGGACAGTTGTTTCACAATGGTTGAATGCTGCCACTTCTGGTGCCATAAAAAGTACTGGCTTGACATTTTTTAAGATTAGTGCTAAGAGTGAAGGAAATGGGAAGGAGAAGTCCTTGAATCTTCCCGTCAATAATGCAGAGAGAACAAATCTCAAACTTAAAGATGAGTAATATGTTGATAGAGACTCGGTGGCTAAAGTCATCGCTGCTGTAACTAACTGCAATGATTTTCCACAAGGCAGTTAGGCATTATGGATGTCTTACCTCTCCTCCCCTTCCTCCCCATTCTGGCATGGCATGACCCTGCAAATTTTGAGGCATTAAGCTTTTACCCGTGTCTGCAGAAAACAATGCGATGCTTATAGGAAGATCGAATTATTAAATATGGAGACCATTCATGGATATTTTGAAGTGTTGTAGTCGCTATATTAAAGGGTAGAATAGGTTAATTTGTTTGTCCTTTGTTCAGGGATCCTTAAGCACCTGTCCAGGTATATGCACTATGAAACAACTCTCGTCTTTATAAATTAGTGTGGAACTCCTGACTGTAACAAATGCTGGTGTGATCACCTGTCTGCTCATCTCAACATTTTTCAGCACCGGTGCTGGGTAAAAATTCTTGCAAAAATATCTGGGACAAAGCACAATATTTCCTTGCACATTCAGGATTAACCACTCTGTTAGAGCCAGATCCCAGAACTCATGATGGATATTTGTGTCCTTGTTCATGGCTAATGTGGTCATATGTGTTGTTGGTATGCCAATAGCTGTAGTTTGTTTGCCACTCATCAGAATGGCTAAATCTTTTTGACTAAAAAACCCTGTTGTGCTGAGTATAAGGGTTTTCTGTTTGTTTTCCCATGTTAAGTTCTTTTTTTCCATAACTTCTTTTGGTTTTTCTCTTTTGTAAATTGCCAAGGAGGTGTAAACAATTACTGGCAGTTACCTGACAGGAGTGAAGGTACTCTGCCACAGCTCTTTAGAAGGATAGTGTTTAATGATTAAAATATATGTATGGAGTGAGAAGACTTCACTAGTAATGATGCTGGGTTGATGTATAGTACAGCAAATTCTGAGGTTTTAAGCAGTGTTCTTTTTAAGAAATTGGTTTCCTATCTGTTTGTGGAACAGAAATTTTGAAGCTTGGTTACTCACAAGAAGAGAACTTTTTGTGGAAAATTAATCTGTGCTCAGCCAATCAAGAGGGGGGTGAACAAGCACAATCTTAGTTTATACCAAATTGTTCCATTATAACTGCTGAAAACAAATTCTTAGTGTGTTTAGTCTAGTGTGACCACTATAATTTAAGGTGTACTGGATTTGTAGTTAAAAGATAGAGCAATGAAACTTTTAAGTAAAATTTAAAGTAAATGGATCTGAAGAAACCATGCTGGTGAACATCCTAATAAAGAGGGGAAGAAGGGGGAAGGGAAAATACATACTCTAGCATGATATAATTACAGCTGAGCAAATATATCTGGCATGCCTGAATATATTCACCGACTCGGCTTTTGCCGTTGGAAGGCTGTGGGTCATCTGTAGCAATAGTGGCTGGGACAAGTAGCTCTGAAGTTACGAACTGATGCCTTGTTTCGTCTGGCAATGTTCTGTCCTTATCAGGATTGGACTGACATTCTTTTATATTGGCATGCACCTAAAAGCTATGCTTCAACTCAGAAAATATTTTTAACTGCAAAGTTCTATCAGTCTGTTTTGTCTTAATTGCAAAGAGAAGCTCCCTGCATATACAATCATTGCCACATACCATTATGTTGTACCATTATGGCTGGAATAGACTTCTATGACTTTTTGCTGATTGAGTGAAGTTGCACAAAAATTAGTATGTTTTTCTAGTTTACTAGAGTTGAAGCATGTAGCTCACAGGTTTTAAGGAAAGAGGAAATGGGCAAGGGTAGAAATCGCAATCTGAGTATCACTTGGTTTTCAGTTTTAATTGACAACTTTTAAGATCAGACAGCAACTGTGAACAGGATTCTTGAAGTTACTGCATAAATTCTGTTATGTGTAGTGTCAGCCTGAAATGACTCTTCATTTACAGCATGTCATGAATAATGGAATCATCTATGTTTTAAGGGACAGAGACTTGAATGGACTACTATAAGTAGATACATAAATATCTTTTTGCAGTATTGTAATTAAAACTTGTAGCTCTCACATAATGAATTTTTTTTCTACCTCGTAGTACCGAAAATTGAGCGAAAAGAAAAACCCACGATCAGTTACCTTAGAGATACAGCTGTAATGTCTTGTGAATGTCCTGGCTATACGGCCATTTCTTGGACCTGGTATATGACCAATGGAAGTAAACAGGTAAGGTTTCCATTTGTTTGCCAAACAAAACAACGTGGCAAAATCCAAGTACAGACGCTTTATAAAATATGATGACTTTTTGCTGTAGGCTCTACTAATTGAATTTCTGTTAAAGCTCATTTCAATCTGTATACATGAGGGGGAAAAAATCTGTGATATTTAGGAATAGTCGTTATTACAGTGATTTAGTTTTTGTTCTGTTTTTTATGATGCTCCCTTTCCAGAAAGTCCCTGCCATACTCTTACAGCCCAGATAGAAGGGAAACCAATCAGGCGGGTCATTAGATATTTCATTTTACTATATTAATGGTCATATTTTGTTCAAATTTTGCTGCTTGATACCAAGAAAAATCTTACAGCACAGCATTTCTAAACACATGAAAGGTATTGGAGGCTTGAGGTGAACAGGCACGTCCCCATTTTTCTCATTCTCTATATACAAGTAATTCTGTATTTCCCAGTCTGTATGGCCTCTGGGGCACTGGAGCTAAAGGAGGTCATCCCATTGTGGAAGCTGGTGTGTGACTTGATACTGAAGGAGCTGGAATCTCTTCTCACTTCTGCTCTTGCCTTAAAGGCTGTAAGGAAACATCTTGCTCAGCAGTTTCCCTCCTTCACATACCCACGTTTTGAGATCCCCATTAGTCTTGGAAGCATAGCCACTTTGTTCTAGCCCTTTTCTGGGGGAAGCACTATTTAACTTCTAAAATAAGTTAGAGAGGAGGTAAATCGATCTGTGTCCTCCATGCTGCTGGAGATTAGCACCAGCTTGTAAGAGTGTCAGCATAATTTCCAGTGAAGTAGCATTCCCAGTTCAACTTGAAAATAGATGTTTTGTGCTGTGGTAAAACCTGGGTATTGCATCCTGACACCTGAGGCTGCCTTTGTCAGTGGAGAGTCAGTAGAGTCAGGGCTACCTTTCATCTCATCTTGAGTAGACTAAAACAGGTCAGAGAACTTGCTCATTAAAAGTGTGTATTTTCCTCCACGGAATATAAAGGGAGCGCAGACAGACAGCTAAGATAAAACCTTCCCTTGGAGATGCACTAAACATAATTCACAAATGCCATTTCTGAACTTGTTTGTACATCTCTCTATATAGTACTATCTATTGATAATATAAATAATTTGATTAGGCACTTTCTCATTGCGTTAATAAGACTTGTATTTTTTAATTTCAGATTGTCATTAATGAGTCTTTGGTGGCAGACAGGTATGTAATTAGTAAAAAGTCTGCCAGTATAACCCAGCTGAAGATACTGAAGCTTTCGAAGGAGGACGGTGGTGAATACTGGTGTGAAGCTACTTTTGAATTAGGGAAAAGTGAAGGAAGACTGGAACTTAAAGTTCTGTCCTTTGTGGTGCCTCTCAAACCCTTCATAGCAATTGTGGTTGAAGTTATTGTTTTCGTAGCTCTCATTGTCTGTTATGAGATATATTCAACGAAAGTAAAACGTACAGGTAAGCCTTTCCTAGCTTTCCATTGAAATTGCAGACAAAAATAGAAAGATGTGACATGTAACACTTCACGCATGAAGTTCAGTGTGATTTTTTTTCTTTTTTTCCCCCCACACACTCCTTTTTTTCTGATAAAATACTTTCTTCTAGAACACTGCATTATTTTTAGATTTTTAAATCTCTCTCATGAGTCTTGAATTCAGGTACAAAGTGCTTTCAGTAAGCACTGTTTTTCCATAAATGTTTTGATACAGTCATTACTTTTTTCCTTACAAGACAAAATAATCTAGAGGCTATACTTGTTTAGGAATGGAAGTAACTTAGTATCTTGAAGAGAGAAACTTCTGTTAAGCAATTGAGTAAGAAGGAAAAAATGCATTAAACCAGAACGCACTGATGTTGGTGGTTGAACCTAAGGCACGTATACGTGAGCCAAACTAGATGTACAAGATGAAACAGAAGTGATATATGTATATAAAAACCCTATGCATATATATATCTATATTATATGTATATGTATATATGTTTTTCAGTTTTATACATATATGTATGTATAAATATTGTATATTTAACATGAATTAAAATCAGGCTAAAACTTGATCAAAGTAAGCTTTTTGAAAAATTCACAGGTATTTCCACTGAACAGAGAAACAAGATAATTTGAACTATAAATCTGGGAAAACTAATAAAATGAAAAAAATGTTTTGCTTAGACATGGTGTAAATAACATAATAAGACAGAACTTTTCTAGTGTTTGTTAAACTGAGACGTTATATAATTCTTTTTCTGTTATGCAGAAGCTGAAAAAGAATTTGACCAAAATGAGCATCTGTAAGTAAAGAATTAGTGTACTATAGTTAAATATTTGCTCTTTTGCATATTAGTGTGTTGTATAAAATTATACCTTGTTGTTGACCCAATTGGTAAGAGTTAGTGATGAATGAGAAGGTATAATTCATTCCTTTCCTTGAGACTTCCTTAAAAATTCCAGTGTGCAGAATGCTGTTTTCTAGGCAGCACTAAATTTTGATGTTCAGAATATATTTATTTTTTTTTTAAAACACCATGTATTCTCATTATGAACTCATTATAAAATCATAGAATCATAGAATGGTTTGAGTTGAAAGGACCTAAAAGATCATCTCATTCTATCCCCTCCTGCCACGGGCAGGGAAGCTCTATGATTAGGAAAAAATCACTTTCAGGTAGAAATTTTTTAAAAGAGTCTTTGAAATTTTTCTATTTTTTATACATATTAACATAAATTTCTCCCACTTGCATGTTGTCAAAGCCCAGATTATTTTGGGTAAGCCTGTAGTTGCTGGGTTATTGGGAGCTGGTGTTATTGCCTATTTTGATGGTTAACACCAGCCTCCAGAGTAGTGCCTCTCATGGTACTGATAGCTTGGGCTCCCTGGGCACAAGGGTGGCTGCAGTGCTGGAGCTGAAGGGGCAGCTGTAGGCACTTGTGTTGCTGTTCTGCTGCTTGAGTGTTGGTGCTCCCATGTAGGCTTCCCCATCCTGGGGATGATGCAAAGCTTGCTTGCTAAAGTAAGCTATAGCTCTCTTACTCAGCCCATCATTTGAAGCTCAGTCACTTCATCTGGCATGTTAACTTTCCTTTTGTTTTGAGATGCAGCCTAGCAGTTCTTTTTCAATGTGTCCAATCTAATGCATGTTTTAGTCTCAATCCCTTCACGTCAGTTTATCTCTTTTTGTCCTTCTGCATGGCACCCTTCTTGAAGTTCTTGCTGCAGTAACCTTTGTTTCCCTCTGTTGTATTTATGTTTCCATTCGTACTTGCAGTGCTAGATCATAGAATCATAGAATATTTAGGGTTGGAAAGGAACTTAAGATCATCTAGTTCCAACCCCCCTGCCAGGGGCAGGGACACCTCCCACTAAACCATGCCACCCAAGGCTATGTCCAATCCAGCCTTGAACACCGCCAGCGATGGAGCATTCACAGCTTCCCTGGCCAACCCATTGCAGTGCCTCACCACCCTTACAGTAAAGAATTTCTTCCTCATATCCAATCTAAACTTTCCTTGTTTCAGTTTGAACCTGTTAAAATGTATTTTTAGTATTTACCCCCCTTTTAACCAGCTTTAAAATTCAGTTACATTATAAACTGGGAATATGTCTTGGAAATTTATTATGCTATTATACTGCTGTTTCATATGAATCATAGAATAGTTAGGGTTTGAAAGCACCTAAAGATCATCTAGTTCCAACCTCCTTGCCTTGGGCAGGGACACCAGATGCTAAACTGTGTCACCCAAGACTCTGTCCAGCCTGGCCTTGAACACTACCAGGGATGGAGCATTCACGACTTCTCTGGGCAGCCAGTTCCAGTGCCTCACCACTCTCACAGTAGAATCATAGAATAGTTAGGGTTGGAAAGGACCTTAAGATCATCTAGTTCCAACCCCCCTGCCATGGGCAGGGACACCTCACACTAAACCATGTTACTCAAGGCTCTGTCCAACCTGGCCTTGAACACCACCAGCAATGGAGCATTCACAGCTTCCCTGGGCAACCCATTCCAGTTCCTCACCACCCTTACAGTAAAGAATTTCTTCCTCATATCTAGTCTAAACTTCCCCTGTTTAAGTTAGAATCCATTACCCCTTGTCCTCTCACTACAATCCCTAGCGACGAGTCCCTCCCCCGCATCCCTATAGGCCCCCTTCAGATACTGGAAGGCTGCTATGAGGTCTCCACACAGCCTTCTCTTCTCCAGGCTCAACAGCCCCAACTTTCTCAGCCTTTCTTCATATGGGAGGTGCTCCAGCCCTCTTACTGTCCTCATGGCCCTCCTCTGGGCTTGCTCCAACAGATCCATGTCCTTAAGTTAAGGACACCAGAACTGTACACGGTACTCCCAGGTGAGGTCTAATGAGAGCAGAGGGGCAGGATCACCATCTTTGACCTGCTGGTAGTGCTCCTTTTGATGCAGCCCAGCATACGGTTGGCCTTCTGGGCTATGAGCGCACACTGCCAGCTCATGTTCATTTTCTCATCGACCAACACACCCAAGTTCTTCTGTGCAGAGCTGCTCTGAATCTCTTCTCTGCCCAACCTGTAGCTGTGCCTGGGATTGCTCCCACCCAGGTGGAGGACCTTGCACTTGGCATGGTTAAACTTCATCAGGTTGGCATCTGCCCACCTCACGAGCATGTCAAGGTCCCTCTGGATGGCATTCCTTCCCTCCAGCTATCAACCGAACCACACAGCTTGGTGTCATCGGCAAACTTGCTGAGGGCGCACTCAATCCCACTGTCCATGTCACCGACAAAGATGTTGAACAAGACTGGTCCCAACACCGATCACTGAATGACACCACTCATTGCTGCTCTCCAGCTGGACATTGAGCCATTGAGCACAACTGTTTGCGTGCGGCCATCCCACCGATTCCTTATCCATGGGGTGGTCAATCCATTGTATTTATGTCCTTCCAGTTTAGGGACAAAGATGTCTTTGTGGGACAGTGTCAAATGCTTTGCCCAAGTCCAGATAGATGACGTCAACTACTCTACCCCTGTCCATCAGTTCCGTAGCCCCATCATAGAAGGCCACCAAATTGGTCAGGCAGGATTTCCCCTTAGTGAAGCCGTGCTGACTGTCACCAAGTACCTCATTGTTTTTCATGTGCCTTGGCATGCTTTCCAGGAGAATTTGCTTCAAGATTTTGCCAGGCACAGAGGTGAGACTGACTGGAAGTGTCTTGGGTTGAAAATTGCCCTTGTTGTGCAACCCTGCTCAGTATAGTGCACTGAAATAATGTTTTCAAGTTTGATAAGATGTGGGATGTGGTTTTGATCAGCTGATAAATCTTTACTTTGGAGTTCTATCTTAGATACACACATGTGAAGAAAAACTACTAAACCTTGTACTTTTTGCCTGATTTTAATAACTGAAAGTTATATCAGCTGCTGGCTGTTTAGAAGATAGATTTGTGTATCAGAGAAAATGACTTCAAAGGAACTTCTTGGGTCTGTTATGTCAAATGATGGCTAATATACATCTGAATTTGGTTCATGAGGCTATAATTAGATTACAGTTCTAATGCTATATGTAATAATGCTTCAGTTCTATAATGCTACAGTTCTAGGCAGGAGGCTAGTGATTCAGAAATAGGTTGGTTTTTGTTGTTGGGTTTTTTTGGTTTTTTTGTTTCTTTTTTTTTTTAAGTGAGAGTATTGTTAATATAAGTCTTTGTGACCACACCCTGTCATGGTTTAAGCCTCTATAACTCACGCAGTTTTGTTCACTCATTCCCCCCTCTTTCTTCACCCCGTTCCCGGAGGGATGGGAAGGATAATCGAAAGAATGCAACTCCCACAGGTTGAGATAAGAACAGTTTAGTAACTAAGGTGTAACACAAATCCCTACTGCTACCACCAATAATAATAATTACAAGGCAAATACAAGGAAAGAATACAATCCCTCACCACCTATACCCAGCCTGACCAAGCAGTGCACCCCCCACCCTTCCGAGTCTTTGCTCTCCATTTTCACATCCTGGCCATGACGTGCTGTGGTATGGAATAACCTCTTTGGTCAGTTTGGGTCAGGTGTCCTGTCTCTGCTTCCTCCTGGCATCCCCTCCTCCCTGGCAGAGCATGAGACTCAGAAAGTCCTTGTCAAACCAAAACATTACCAAGCAGTAACTGAAAACACTGGTGTTATCAGCGCTGTTCCCAGGCCCAAAATCAAAAACATAGAGCTGCACCAGCTACCAAGAAGGAGAAAAATGACTGCTGCTGCTGAACCCATGACACACCCTATAGCTAGTTGTAGGTAATCCAGAAAAAACAATCATATAGTATTTCAGCCAATATTCTGGGGAAGTTGAGGTGTATATAGTTTAAGCATTCACTTTATATACTAATTCTGTACACTGAATGAAATGATAGTACAGCAGTGATTTCTGGGACTAGTGTCACTTGTTATACCTTAGGCCTAGAACTTTGTGGGGTTTTGAGGGGTATTGACTTGTCTTTGCTACTTGGCTGAAAGATGTCAAAAGTCAGGTTTTTTTTGTGCTTAATTTTGTGTTACAAGAGGGGAAATCAACTAGATGTGCTCTGTTACTGGATTGACCTTAAAAAGGGTAGGAGGATTGGCCAGGTTAAAAAATGTTTAGAAGGGTGGTGCTGTAGTCAGGCATTTGTGTACCTTGAACATGGGACTTGATTTAGTAGGCCAGGTCTGCTGGCAGCTGGTGGAGCTGGTCTGACAAAGAAAGGGAAGAGTGGATTTGGAAGGAGGCTTGCCCGACTGGTCAAGGATGCTTTAAAATCGATGTGTTGGGGGAGGGGTGCATCATTCCATCCCAACACACCCAGTCACTTGCGAGCACCTATAGTAAACATTCAGAGCAATGTAGAGATATTCCCGCTGCTCCAGCCAATGACCCGGCTTCAACTGGAGCTGGGCTCAGATGTCTCTATACAAATGCCCATAGCATGGGGAACAAACGAGGAATTAGAGATGTGTGCACGTCTACGGGGGTATGATATCATAGGCATCACAGAAGCATGGTGGGATGGCTCCAATGACTGGTGTGTTGGAATGGAAGGTTACAGGCTCTTTAGGAAAGACAGGCCAAGCAGGCGGGGAGGGGGAGTTGCTATTTATGTTAGGGATAGGCTGGAAAGTATGTCATCTACCTGGACTTGTGCAAAGCGTTTGACACTGTCTCACATGACATCCTTGTCTCTAAGTTGGAGAGACATCAATTTGATAGGTGGACCACTCGGTGGATAAAGAACTGGCTGGATGGCTGCATGCAAAGAGTTGTGCTCAATGGCTCCATGTCCAGCTGGAGACCAGTAATGAGTGGTGTCCTTCAGTGATCGGTGTTGGGACTGGTCTTGTTCAACAACTTTGTCAGTGACATGGACAGTGGGATTGAGTGTGCCCTCAGCAAGTTTGCCAATGACACCAAGCTGTGTGGTTCGGTTGATAGCTGGAGGGAAGGAATGCCATCCAGAGGGACCTTGACACACTTGTGAGGTGGGCTGATGCCAACCTGATGAAGTTTAACCATGCCAAGTGCAAGGTCCTCCACCTGGGTGGGAGCAATCCCAGGCACAGCTACAGGTTGGGCGAGAAGACATTCAGAGCAGCCCTGTGGAGAAGGACTTGCGGGTGTTGGTTGATGAAAAAAGGAACATGAGCCGGCTTCAGTGTGCGCTCGCAGCCCAGAAAGCCAACCATATGCTGGGCTGCATCAAAAGGAGCATGACCAGAAGGTAGAGGGAGGTGATCCTGCCCCTCTACTCTGCTCTCATTAGACCTCACCTGGGAGTACCGTATACAGTTCTGGTGTCCTCAACATAAAAAGGACATGCAACTGTTGGAAGAAGTCCAGAGGAGGGCCACGAGGATGATCAGGGGACTGGAGCACCTCCCATATGAAGATAGGCTGAGAAAGTTGGGGCTGTTGAGCCTGGAGAAGAGAAGGCTGCGTGGAGACCTCATAGCAGCCTTCCAGTATCTGAAGGGGGCCTATAAGGATGCTGGGGAGGGACTCTTCATGAGGGACTGTAGTGAGAGGACAAGGGGTAATGAATTCTAACTTAAACAGGGGAAGTTTAGGTTGGATATGAGGAAGAAATTCTTTACTGTAAGGGTGGTGAGGCACTGGGATGGGTTACCCAGGGAAGTTGTGAATGCTCCATTGCTGGCGGTGTTCAAGGCTGGATTGGACATAGCCTTGGGTGGCATGGTTTAGTGTGAGGTGTCCCTGCCCCTGGCAGGGGGGTTTGGGACTAGATGATCTTAAGTTCCTTTCCAGCCCTAACTATTCTGTGATTCTATGATTGTGGGGCTGCAATGACTGTGCTCCTACTAAAAAGTTGAGTTCTGGAATTTAACGTCTCTTTCTTATAGTAAATCAGAAGAGAGTGGTCTGGAGAGCAGTGAGGCTAGGCAGAGAAGAATTTGATCTGGTTCCTAAAAAGGTATGTAGAGATGAAGTGGAGACAAGAATTCACTCTTTTCTTCAACAGCCTAATGTAAGGATGAAGAAATCCATTGTGCCATCCCCGTGTCCCAGTGTGGTTGGTTGTTGGTTTTTTTTGGTTGGTTGTTTTGATTTTTTTTTAATTTTTTTTTTTTAATGTGTGAACATAGGAATAGAACCATTTTTTAGATAAAACGTTATATAGTAATTTATGATGTAGTGTCAACAAGACAATGAGTCCAGTCCCTTTTAATTCAATGCTATCATCATCCTTGTGGTTTAGTAGTTCTGTTCACCTATGCAGTTCTTAAAATAGGACCTGGATTAACTTGCTTAATAACCTGATTTCTGATGAAATATATCTGTAATTGGCAGGGTAAGTGCTGAGGTGCATAATTGTTGATGTATCTAAGCCCCTACTCTTTAGGCTGTATGTTGGTGTTTGAGTTCATGGAGGATGCATGCAAGTGGGGAATGTGACAGTACCAAAGATACGAAACAAGGGATTATAGGAGTCTAGGAAAGTAGACGAAGTGTAATAGATGGTGATGGAAAGCTTCAGTGGTAGAAGGAAGCAGAGGATATGTAGCCCTCTGGTACCTATATAGTGAACACCCTCATCCTTGTTTACTCTTTACAGCATAATTACAGATTGCTTCTACTTATGCCAGATGGAAATGCTTGTTAGAGGGTGGTATGTCAGATGGGCATCAGTCCTACACACTAGCTATTTCCTCTTGTTATTCCCTGTCTGCATCTGGCACCCCAATCTCTCATCTCAAGATGAGGTATTAATGACTTTGTATTCATATCTCGTAGTGTTTCTCCTCATCACAGGCTATCAACTTGAAGATTGTTTCCGTACCTTTTGTTCTGAAGAGCAGAGAAGTGGCAGGTGAAAAGTAACAAACAGAAAATAATCACAAGTACTTTCAAGATTATATTCTCTCCTCTGTTTTCTTACATGTTGTACTTGTGATTGCTGTGACTTAGTTTCTCAAGGCGTCATGGCTTAACCCTGGGTAGCAACTAAGCCCTACCCAGCTGGTTGCTCACACTCCCCTATTGGGATGAGAGAAAGAATCAGAAAGGCAAAAGTGAGAAAATTCGTAGGTTGAGATGAAGACAGTTCAATGGGCAAAGCAAAAGCTCCACACACGAGCAAAGCAAGTGGTGAATTCATTTACCAGTTCCTATGGTCAGGTAGGTGTTCAGCCACATTTGGGAAAGCGGGGTTCCATCATGCATAATGGTTACTTGAGAAGACAGAAGCTTTAATTCCACATATTATCCCACTTTCCTTCCTTCTTCCCATAGCTGTATATATTGAGTGTGATGTCCTATGACATGGGATATCCCTTGGTTCATTTGGGGTCAGCTGTCCTGACTGTCCCTTCCCAACTCCTTGCGCACCCCCAGTCTGCTCGCTGGTGGGGTGTGTGAAGAGCAGAAAAGGCCTTGACTCTGTATGCACTGCTCAGCAATAGTGAAAATGTTCCTGTGTTATTTATGCTGTTTCCAGCACAGATTTGAAACACAGCCCACACCAGCTACTGTGAGGAAAATTAGCTTTATCCCACCCAAAACCAGCACAAAAGAATTTATTCTGTATTGGTTCTAAGGACCTATTCTTGTAAAGCCCTTTTGGCACATGATACTCAGTGAATCACTAAGGGTTCAGATTCGCAAATTGGACCATATTAAAAAAAAAAAGAAAAAAAAAAGTAAAATCTGAACTGTAACGAAGCTTATTTTCAAACAAATAAGGTAAAATATTAAGCAGCACAATAATAAAATTGATGTTATAAGGAAATATGTTTATCTTTTTCAGGAAATTTAGGGTAACAGAAATGGGAATCATCACAAAGCTACAGAAGCATGCAGCTATGCGTTTTAAACATCCACTATGTTTCTAAGTAAACTCCTCTACACTTTAAGAAAATAAGATGCTTTTTAAATAGCTGTGAAACTGCTTATTTTATACAGATGATACTGTATTTCGATGTACTGCATTTAGAACTCTGCTGTCTGTAACATTTGTCATTTTACTACTAAAAGGCTTTTATTTTTTTTTTCTGTGATTAGACTTCCTGTTGTTTGACTGATGTGTTTGATTTTATGTTCTAAATTGGAACTAACTTTGAAGTCACTGAATGAACAGATGATATAGCATGGGCCTATAAGTGTTACAAGGCTGGACTTGTAAGATCAAAAAAGTATTTCCACCAAAGAAAATGCCTTTTACTAGAAGATGAAGCAAATGTGACACAGCCATTTTTTACAAAAGAAATAGTCAAAGGGAAATCTTTATCATTATTTAAATTAAACATTAACAGGTTTGCAGTTTACTCTGAACAGTAAAATGTCTTCATTCTGACTTTTCTCAGCTTCATTTAAATGAGAAAGGTACATTCTGAATGCTTGAGATACGAATTTTCTGAAGATGTCCTGCCATATTATGTGTGCTACTATACTGTAATTCTAAATATGCTTAATACTTACATACTGTGCAGACCAGATATTTCAGAATATTCCAGAGTAGATGAAAGAAGCAAAGGGATACAGTACCATATCCGAAGAAACTGAAATAATTCTTTACGCTTGTAAAATTACTGCAGGATCTGAGGGCTGCAATCCCAGTTTTGTGATTATAATTTATACAGAGCATAGAAATTTCACAAATGTTCTTATGTCCTGTCTACTTGATACCTTTTGCTTCTTGCAGCGTACTGTATTGTTCCTTAAACTCCTCTTAAAGCACAGAGTAGGTCTTGAGCAGCAAAAATTTTCAAGAGTATTACGATAAAGCAACATGAGTACCACTAGTTCTCTTACACTCAAAATTGTGACACTGCTGTTATGACTTAAGATACTGCTTTAGAAGAGCTAGTTGCCATAATTCTAAATGTACCATTTACTTATACAATCAGCAATTGAAAAAGGTGCAGCTAATGGAATATCAGTTGATTGCATTAGTTTCCTTTGCTTGCTAATCTAAAAGAAAAATAAGAAAAACTTAAATTTTAAGAAAGGGAAAAGTCAAGTCTTCAAAATATTTTCTCAACAAAAATGTAAGAAAAAAGCAGGCAGCATTTGCAAACTCCCTAGGGAAATGAAAGGAAAAAACATCTAAACAGAATTTCCTCAAACTGGTCATTTTTCTTTGAACATAGATGAAGGAATACAGAAAATTAAGTTTAATTCCCTTCCTTTATTTTTCTGATTTTACAGTTCTTTTGGATTTGAGAATAACAGAAAGCCTAGCATTAGCTCTTGGAGATGGGGGGACAAAATCCAGTCTAATGTATACTTTTTTGTTTTCGTTATTTATTTTGCGTCTCTAAAATTACAAGTTAGAGGCCAGGTAAAGTATATAAGCATTAAGTGATTGACTGTGTAAGGGCTGAATACTGATAAAGATTTCCCTTTCTAAGATATGATGTTTATTGTGTTTTGCCTTGAAGTTTCTATGCACTGTAAAAACTAGAATGCATTTATAGCTTTTCATGCAAATTTATTGTTGCTATAAAGTTGTTTTGTTGTACCAAGTAAATGGTTTGCAGTTCGGAGAGATTTACTTCTGTATATTGTTTGAAACAATTTTTGTAGATATTTCAGTAGTGAAAAAGAGTAAGCTTACATAGCTCTATGAGATTCTGAATAAAGCAGGATTAGTATCTCTTGCAACAAAAAGGAGGCTAGGTGCTATCTGGAAAAGAGATCACCTTTTACGCAGAAATGGTAACAACTTATTTCTGCCTTCACAGAGCATTCCTATCTGATACTGAAATTGTGGTATGAAGTCTTGGCCAACATTGGCCAGACTTAAGATCTTATTTTTTTTTGGTGCTAGCAAAACAGGGTTGCACTGAAGACAAGCAGGAACTGGAAAACCTGGATTAAACATGGATTTTACATCTATGATGTGTTTCTCCTATCAGGCCTTTATTTTGGTCAAATTGGCTTCTGTAACTATATTTTTGTCCTGACCTGCCTCTAGCATGTTGTGCTTGCCATGTCTGCAAGGGGTTTCCTGTTTGGTTTTAGGTTGGTAAGTAGCTTTTCATATTGGTAAGTGGTTTTATTCATCATATGTCAGTATAGGTTTAAACCTTGGGTTCCCCTACAAAGGGCAATAAATAGTATTAAAGGATACACATTAGAAAACTGGCATAATTAGTGGTACCTCCTACAAACAACAGGGTTAAGTGTAAGGATCCACAAAACTAGTTTTAATAAGGTACACTAATCTGTAATTGACCTGATGGTTAGGCTCGGCCATATGCATTTGTTGGGCTAATCTTGTCTTCCAGTATCAAGTAATTGTTTTCATGCAAGGCTTTATTGGTTTCTATACCAACAAAAGCCTTATCCATTTTTTGGAGGAAAAGACTATCCGGTCTGCAAAATAATCCTGAAGGGCTGTTTCCTAATGCTTCAAAGTGGTCACTGCAAATTTCTCCTCTACATAGGTCCAAAGTAAACGCAGCTGTGAGGCCAAATTCCTTGTGAAGATTGACAAATAATAGAAGAGTTTCCGAACTCTGAGCTCAGATAGAAGTGTAAGACTGTTTCTTTATAATGGAGAGCCTAAGAATTACCCAATAGTGGGCCAAGATAATTAAGTGATTACTTACAGGTCATTTGACACACGCAGTCCCCAGGAAGAGAGGGAAAACCTATCGGTATTGATGTTGATACTGAAATCAGCATGTGTGTGCCTTTAACTCTTTTTCAGCCAAAGAAAAAAGAGGTTTGTATGCTGCTTTAAATTCACCCTCAAAGCTTTCCAACACTGACTGTTGAGCAATTAGAAGGAAACTGATTGGTGTCTTAGCTGTAGGGAGAGTTCTTGAGTGGAGAGGTCCTTTAAGTGTTGAGCTATGCATCACATGCAGGCACACCATGATTAACCGTATCGTATTGCAGTTATAGCTGACAGCTCCCCCAGATTAGGAATGGTCTAGGAGTGAGGAAAAAAACAGTTGAAGAATAGTTGTAGGGACATGACAAGGACCTGCAGTTATTCCGTGGGGGTCCTGAGGGACAGACAGCAGGAATTGTGATGACTTGCAGTTAAGATGTGTACAGGGAAGACAGTGCAAATCTGTAGGAAAAAAAGCCAATTTTTTTTAAACTGTGCCATTCAGAATGTTCGTGTAGGAAGTTCTGTACAGTGACTGAAAACAGTCTGCTATTGCTAAGCACTTGCACAGGTGAAAAAACTAAGTGATATATTTTATGTTGGAAGCAATGTCCTTGAAAAATGTTTCTCCACTGGTTTTAAATAGTTTTGAAGTCTTATTTATTATTCTTACCCAGTTCATGTATATCTAATACGTTAAACAATTCTTGTTACTGAAACTGAGTTTATGTTTACTGCTGATAAGTTCATTTTTGTAGTTGAATTGTATAAGACTTCATACTTGTTTGTTGCATCTTAGCCAAAATGACTGGGTTTTTTTCCATATGGAAACATAATACGATATGTTTTTTCATTCAGCCTTTTATTTAACCAAAGAAAAATTTGGGGATTTATTTATTTCTGTATTTTTTTTTAATTATTGCTAGGGTAATACTTCTGTCAACTGACTTGCTGGATTATTTTCAAATTGACATTGAAAGTTACATGACAGTGCCTTAAAGGAATTTGTTTACTGTAGTTTATTCTCTCATTTGCAATATGCTTGTTAAAAGTTTCAGAGGAAACCTGGCAGCAAAATCTGTTTTTCTGGTGAACGACTACTAAGCCTAATGCTTTTATCACACTTGCCTTATTTTTGTATTCTGATTTTATACTTTGTGCTCACTCAACTGTTTTATTGTTTTGTTTGAGCTGTAAGATGTATACAGAAATTGAAATAGCCTCTGCGTGATGTATATGAAATAACAGGGAGAGTAGTTATGAGTAGTGTGAATTGTTAATACTGTACTTACAAATAATTCCAATAAACTTAACCATTAAGAAGCCATTAAGTGGAGAGTGATCTTACGCTTGGTGTCTTAGAGAAGCAAAACCAGATTCTCATTTCTTTTCTTGTCCATACCCATGTATCTTATGCTAGATACAAGCTGCTCATTTGCTTGAGCAACAAACTGCCTTTATTCAGAGCTGTAACCTTCTAGGTAGATTGCCAAAGATAAGTAATGCCTAAGTAATTCCTGTCTAAATGCATATACTGCGTTTGGCCTAGATTAATCTCTTCTAATTTGGCCATTCAAGTTAGGAACCTATCTCTTCTGTTTTCTCAGTTCATGAGGGGTGGGTGGGCAGGATTATCTTCCAGTAGAAAATAACAGCCTAAATGGAATCTGGAGTTAAGCAGGATAAATCTCAGCCTCTGAGTCAGTATTTTTTTATATCAAAACATATTTTAAATGGTGTTAGTCTTCCCATGAAGACAGATCTTTGCACCTGGCTTTGAAATTGAAATATTTCCTAGTTTTGCCTCTCAGTTATCATTTTAAAGGGGACCTGGGGATATTTCATTAGGTTGCCTTCTACTATGATTACAAAGAGAAGTAATATGACACTTTCTTAGTACATGTTTATGCTGTCTATGCTGTGTTAAGTAACACATCTCATCATTGCTGATTGCCCTGTTTGCTTGAGGAGTTCAAATGAGATTAAATAATTAAAATAAATTGTAAAGCAGTGAGTGTACATTCAGTTTCCCTTTTGGCTGTTGTTTTGAATGTTTGTGAGCACCTGTTTCCCCCTAGCACAGCATAGTGTGGTGGGCAGGAAGATGTTTGGAAGAGAGTAGAGTACCATTAGCTGTATTACTGCTAGTTAGAAGTTCTTTTACAAAAGTACCAGTCTAGGCAAAAATAGCAAAGGCTAAACCTAACTGCTGCTGCTAAATAGTCACATCCTAAGCAGATGTAGGATCTGCAGTCCTGGCTCTTGGAGGACAATTTACTGTGAGAGAGTAAGAGAGTGAAGCCATATGTTTGTAATACCACGTACTTCTCTACTGTCTTTTTCAAAAATCTGCTATAGGAAATGGAGAGTAATAGCAGAGGGAGAAAGTTTGGAGTTCTTCCAAGAGAGGAATAAGAGGATTTATAACCTTTGCTGTTTATGGTCATAGTCTTCTAAATGCATCATACTTTTGAAAAACATAAAGGACAATTTATAGAACAGTATTGCTTTAAAAAGAAAAAAAGTTGACAGCTCAAACAAGTACAATGGATTAGAAACAAATAATCTCCACAGTGCAAATAAAATAGCAATAGCCTTTCCATATTGTTTAATAAGTGTTGTTCAGGTCCTTTAGTTCTCAGCTTTCTGTAGGGAAAGAGCTGATCATCATGTCCAACCTTTTAAAATACAATAACTTTTAGATTTCTTGATAGATGGGCACCTACAATGTTATCCTCAGCTCCCACTGGGACCATCAGAAGAGATGAAGTCATGCATCTACTCTTTGAAACTTGGGAATTACTTTGGTTTTATGGTGTTCTGCTTGTCTTGATGAGCTGATCTCCCTTTTCCACATAGCTCAGCCATTGCATCCACTTGCGCAAGTGGGACATGGGATTGTTCTAGGTTCAGGTGTGGTGGTTTTGCTCAATGAACGGCCATGCAAATCTCTGTGACCATTAACTCTTAGAACACAGAAGGGAAGGAAATAAATGATAAGAAAGAATCAGGAAAATGCTATGAAGCAAGCAAGCCCTGGGGATAAAACCACCAGTTCAGAAATGTACAGGATATGTAGAAGTTCTTACTTGCCTCTTTCCATCCGCATAGAATCACAGAATCATAGAATAGTTAGGGTTGGAAAGGACCTTAAGATCATCTAGTTCCAACCCCCCTGCCAGGGGCAGGGACACCTCACACTAAGCCATGCCACCCAAGGCTCTGTCCAACCTGGCCCTGAACACCCCCAGGGAGGGAGCATTCACAACTTCCCTGGGCAACCTATTACAGTGCATCACCACCCTTCCAGTAAAGAACTTCCTCCTTATATCCAATCTAAACTTCCCCTGTTCAAGTTTTAACCTGTTACTGCTTGTGCTGTCACTACAGACTTTAATGAAGTGTCCCTCCCCAGCATCCTTACAGGCCCCCTTCAGATACTGGAAGGTCTCCATGCAGCCTTCTCCAGGCTCAACAGCCCCAACTTTCTCAGCCTATTTTCATACGGGAGGTGCTCTAGTCCCCTGATCATCCTCGTGGCCATCCTCTGGACTTGTTCCAACAGTTCCATGCCCTTTTTACATTGAGGATGTGTCATGGTTTAAGCCTCTATAACTCATGCAGTTTTGCTCACTCACTCCCCTTTCTTCCCCCCGTTCCCGGCGGGATGGGAAGGATAATCGAAAGAATGCAACTCCTACAGGTTGAGATAAGAACAATTTAGTAACTAAGGTTTAACACAAACCACTACTGCTACCACCATAATAATGACAAGAGAAATACAAGGGAAAAGAATACAATTGCTCATCACCTATACCCAGCCCGACCAAGCAGCGAACCCCACAGTGCACCCCCCCCCCCCCCCCTTCCTGGTCTCTGCCCTCTGTTTTTGACATCCTGGGCATGACCTGCTGTGGTATGGAATGCCTCTTTGGTCAGTTTGGATCAGGTATCCTGTTTCTGCTTCCTCCTGGCTTCCCCTCCTCCCTGGCAGAGCATGAGATTCAGAAAGTCCTTGTTCAGACCAAAACATTACGAAGCAGTAACTGAAAACACTGGTGTTATCAGTGCTGTTCCCAGGCCCAAAATCAAATACACAGCGCTGCACCAGCTACCAAGGAGAAAAATGACTGCTACTGCTGAACCCATGGCAGGATGCCAGGACTGTGCACAATAATCCAAATGAAGTCTCATGAGAGCAGAGTAGAGGGGCAGGACTGGAGCACCTCCCGTATGAGATAGACTAAGAAAGCTGGGCTGTTCAGCCTGGAAAAGAGAATGCTGCATGGAGACCTCACAGCAGCCTTCCAGTATCTGAAGGGGGCCTATAAGGATGCTGGGAAGGGACTCTGCATTAGGGACTATAGTGATAGGACAAGGGGTAACGGGTTCAAACTTAAACGGGGGAAGTTTGGATATAAGGAGGAAGTTCTTTAGTGTTAGGAATGGTTTGCCCAGGGAAGTTGTGAATGCTCCATCGCTGGCGGTGTTCAAGGCCAGGTTGGACAGAGCCATGGGTTGCATGGTCTAGTGTGATGTATCCCTGCCCCTGCAGGGGGGTTGGAACTAGGTGATCTTCAGGTCCTTTCCAACCCTAACTATTCTATGATTCTATGGTTTTGCAAGATAAAAATTTTTAGAAAGGTTCTCCTCCTTGGTACCAGACCACCTCAGGAATGCAAGGAAGAATAAACCTGGTGAGACATCTGGGCAGCGCATCTGTCTGAGACACGCGAATGGCAGATACAGGAAAGCTTGTCCACCAGATGAGAGCCTGCCCTGCTCATTAATTAAAGTTTGGAAAGTATCTGGAAAAAAATTTCGGGGATAGGTCAATAAACAAATCAACAAACGAGTAAAGTGATACAATGGGGAAGAGTCAGCATAGGGGCGGTGTCTCCACACAAGTCAGTAGAATTTACTTGAAGGAATCAATACACATGTGGAGTGGAATTGTGTACTTTGGCTTTCTAACAAAGTCCCATGCCAGTGATTCTGAAAAGACTAGGAAAAAGTGATGGATATATTATAAGCCAACAGTTGCTTCAACAAGAAACAAGCATACATGGTTAATATTCACCTTTCGCAGAGCAAGGAGGAATCAAGGGTAAGATCCATGTTCTACATGTTAGTAAAAGCAAAAAGGGTGCTTAGTGAGATGAGGAAGTTTGATGATAGTTCTTGACTATAAATCTGAAAATGAGTTCTCAGAATTGTAGAAGAATAACATTTAGAACAAGATTAAGTGGCAGATAACAAAAGCTGATGCAAGCAAAACTAGAGCTAGTTTACATACATATTGTTAGGTTGTAATTTTCCCATGAGATGTCATTAAACTTGAGAACTAACTGCTACAGCATATTGTGAGTATCACAGCTTAGACAAGCTGAAAAAGTAATTATGTAAATTCACAAATGAAAATTCTGCCATTAGCAAGTACTGATAAGAGCCTTTGTCTCAAGGACAGTCTAATCCAAGGATGATTCAAATCAGGGCAGATATCCCTGAAGCATATCACTGTGTTCCTGCCATGCTTTCAAGAGAACAAGAGAAACCAAGGTACAGCTTGTCCAGATTTTCATTTTTGCAAATGAAAAATGCTATGCAGCAATCATTTATATACCTTTTCAAGCCACCAGTGTTCTTAATGTTTGGTTTACTTTGTGCTTTTTTTATATGCAGGTAAGTGGTACACTAAATATTTCAGAAAACAGTTGAAATGCTATTGATTTTCTTTTCTTAATTATCTTTCTTGTGTTAGAAGGGCTGTATTAGGGATACATGCCCCCTAAGTGTACACTTTTCATGTTGGTCAGTGGCCAGCTTTGAGGGTTTGACCTTGGCCAACAGCGAAATACCCACACAGCTGCTCACTTGCTGCACTCCCTTCTGAGACAGGGAGGAAATAGAGGGAAGGCAAAAAGACTCTTGTATCAATACAGTGACACTTTTAATAAGGGAAGAAAAGGCTGTGCGTGCAAATAAAGCAAAGAGAGGAACTCGTTTGCTACCTGCCATTGGCCGACAGATGTCCAAGCAATTCCTGGCAACCAAGGCCACAGCATATGTAACACCTGCTTGGTAAGACAAATGCCATAACCAGAAATATCCCCACTTCCTTCTCCTTGCTTTGAGCTTTCATGAGTGGCAAGGATGCTATGGAATATCCCTTGGGTCAGTTTGAGCCTGCTGACCTGGCTAAATACCCTCCTAATATCTTCCCCTCCACTAAAGTTTACTTGCTTAAGGGACAGAATGAGAAAGCCTTGATGCTGTGCAAACACCCTTCGACAGCGGCCAAAATACTGCTGTGTTACCAGCACTGGTTTAGCCACAGTTTTGAAGCCCAGCACTGTATGGGCTGCTATGAAGGCCGTTAACGCCATCACAGCCAGACCCACTACACCAATATCTTCAAAGGCTGAGCGTCCTTTCCAACAGTGGCCCTGAAACAGACCAAAAAAATCTCTTTTTTTCCAAAGATAAAACTATCAAGGCTTCTTGCCATCCGAGTTAATTGGCAGTAAATTTCTAGCAGCAGTCAAAACCCCAAAGGTCTAAGTAATGAGAACAAATGTTTAAGAAATACAGTGAATATTTTTCCCCCTCCCCCTGAAAATACTGGATGTAAAATACGTCATTCTTTAAAGCATGTCATTCTTTAAAGCATGTCATTCAACATTTGGCAATAGGTAAGGCAAACATGCTTTTGGGATTTTACCTTTTTTCAAATAATCTGTGACTGCCATTGGTATTTTTCAAGATTTGAGGGATTTCTAGAACTAAACACTTTTCATCTATGCTGAAGAAGCAGTGTTATGGATTTAAGCCTGTGATTTGGTTTTTCATCTCTCTTCCACAAACCTTAGCAGAAGACAAAATATAATCTTCTAATTTAAGGCCCAGCTAGGAGATTGATCTGCAGTCCGTGTTGTCATGTTGCATTTCCTACGCAACTTCCTGTCAATCAGTCTGCAAAGGAAAGGTCAAAATTGTTTTCTATATATAGAAATAGTTTGGGTTGGAAAGGATCTTCAAAGATCATCTATTCCAACCCCACTGCAATGAGCAGGGACATCTTCAACTAGGTGTGGGAGTGAATCAAGCAAAATAAACTCCTAATTTTGTACTCCACAGATGAAAATTTAAGATTATAATTTCCTTCAATAAATTGATAAATAAAATCAAATCACACGGTGCTTTGAAGATGTACCTTGTAAATGGGTTTTCCTATCTGATTTTAATTAAATCACAGAAAAGCACCTGAGGCCCTGGTGCAACCTGTATTTGGTCATCAACTGCTTACTAGGTTTTGAACGTTGAAACATTGAAAGATAAATTAAGACTTGGAAACTGGCTGGTGTAGCTCAATTGATTGATTTGTCAATTCAATCATTTCACTGGCCAATGTAACCTATGTTTAAATTTATTTGTAAAAAAAAAAAGTGTCATTCTGGAGAAACTGGGGAAGAACTATTTCTGCAGTAGTCAAGCAACACAAAAAATTCACTCATGAAAAGAACCAAGTCTTTCTTTTCTCATGCCTTGTCTCTGCTAGTTGTGAGGTGACTTTTAACCTCTGAAAGGAAATTCCCATAGCACAGTGCTGAATGCTAGAAAAGCATTCATGGCAAACTACGCAGGGATCAGCTGAGCTAGCTGAGGAGTTGCTTTGACAGGGTGAAGCCGGTCAGGAAACATGATATGCCACTTGATATGGCTTTCTAAGGAAATTATTCAAACTGTTGGACAATTAAATGAAAAGTACCAATGTAGGAAATCCTACCTCCTGTTTAGCAAAACTTGGTAACTGAAGTAAAAATACTGCTTTCTTGTTACTACCGTAACACTAGTGATGGTGAAGAAAAAGATGACAAAATTTCACTTGTGTGTATGCTGTTATTCAATTTCTCACTGAAATCATCTAATATCACTTAGTTATAAGTACTTATCATCATCATCATCGTTGAATGGAAAGAATCACAGAAGCACAGTCCAAAGACAAAAATGCAGCCTAGGAAGAGATGTCGTCCAGTGGTTTTACTGAAAGCAGACAGATTATTGCTGAGAAGAGTGCAGCAGAAGTGATTTCTGTAAGCAGTCAATATTAACTAGCATTTGACTAAAATCCTGTAAGCAGAAGTGAGATTTCATATGATGGTTTGGTGAATAATTGAAGACCCTGAGGATTTTCAAGTTGCACCTTGTTGAAATTAAGGGTAATAGCAAAGCACCAACATGTCTAACTAGGAGCATGATCAAGGTCTGTTATTTGGTTATCATGCTACTAAAATTGACTTTTTATTTTGAGTCATTGTACTTAATCGCTGTCATCCCCAATCACCTTCCTTATGAAAAAGTGCAGTACCAGTCTATTCAGTATTCCACCTTTCTGTTGTAACATCAGGTCAAGTACTCTAAAGAATATCACCAATTTGAATGAGTTATTAAGTGCCAGACCAATTTACAAGAGAGTAATATTTCTCCATTACAGTGGTTCCGTAAAGTCTCAGTTGATCTACAGATACAGAACTGATACATCAGCTGAGTCAGCTAACAAACCTCCCTGTTATTTGAGTCCCTCTGTTCTCACCGCAAATTCTACTCGTAAATGTCTATACTGATAACTAACATTTCAATCAAAGAGATCTTATGATGACTTTCTGACGACTTCCAGCCATTTCAGTAGGTGGAAAGAGTAAAATAAAGTTTTATCTGAACTAAATTATCCTGGCGTGATTCAGACATTAAGCAGCCTAACCTGTCCATCTGTCTTCAGACAGTGAAAGAAATTAGGTGATGGGATTTGCCATCTTTATCATAATCTGTGAAACCCCGCAGGAGTTCAGTCTGTGTCATGCTGAGCACTTACTTACTTGCCACATAGCATTAGGATGAGGCAATAAAAGACCATTACCCTATAACACTAGAGATGTATTATTCTCTCTGTTACTTTGGTGATGAATATTCAGTAGGATTTTTAAACCAAAAATGGTTGAGAAAAGGTCTTTTCACTTCTCAGAAGTTCATTTATTTAGTTCAGCTCATGTCAAAAACACCAGTAGATAAATAGCCTCAGTACAGCATCAAGATTGCCAGCACTAGGAGATTCGGTGATACCAGTGGAAAGCAATTAGGTATCAATATCTTAAAAGCAAATGACTGCAGGAGAGATAATAATTAATCCTCCGCCGTCCCTACACTGTGGGAGTTAGCCAGTTTGGGGTTAGCTGTGCACATCTCTCCTTTGGCCAGGAGGTGTCACTATCCTACTGCTCTTTGCAGCCCTTCCGGTTAAGGACGAGCCGGTGCCTGTCTGTGCATCCCAGCGGCATTTATGGCTCAGCGACCTGGCAGCGCCAGCCGTACGGGAGAAGGGGCCGGGGTGAGTGAAGACTGGGATGGCCTGAGCTCTGGGGTGGCTTGAGGGCAGGGATGCCCTGAGCACTTGGGATGCCCTGGGCACTGGGATGTCCTGAGCGCTGGTATGCCCTGAGCACAGGGATGGCCTGGGCACAGGGATGGCCTGAGCACTGGGATGGCCTGGGCACAGGGATGGCCTGAGGAAAGGGATTCCCAAATATCTATACCCATTTTAGGACTCAAGTTTTCTTTCTGCCAGCATTCTAAGACTGGTCGTGGAAACATGCACATCACAGGAGATTAGAAACAAGTGGGATGTCAGAGAAGTGCAACAGCAGTGGATGCTCAGACCAGAATTTTTCTTTCCTGACTTAGGGCATTTAACCTCCCAGTGTAGCCATCTATTTAATTTGTTTCCTCTGCATTTCATGGAGAGACAAAGCAAGATACTTCCAATGGCAGTTCAGATTCATGATAGCCTTAAAGTTGCCCGCTGTTATTAAGCAGTCTGAGCTAAAGGGCTTCTAGTTCTTCACCACAGTAAGATGCTGAAAGTTAGCATGAGGACGAATCTGGACCACCTTTTCTTCACTAGCCCTTTCAATCAAAAAAGGACAAGGATGCAAGGCTTGAAACATCAGCTTTTATTAATCATAAAAAGTGTAGATCTCTTTTTTTCCCTGACAAGGCTCCACTTGCTTCCACAAGTATTTTCCGGCAGCAGAGATTTTATTGAAACAGAACATGAGTAATGAGCAGGAAATTGTGAGTACCTGATCTGTGCAAAACCCCTTGCAAATGTTCCAGGGAGTAGCAGTTTCTAGGTAATCACCTTCTGTACAGACTTCACACGCTTTTCCTGTCAGGTCTGATTAGAATCACTGTGAATAACACTACTGTGTTATTCCAACATTATAACTCACTGTCAGTAACCATGCTAGTTAATGATGTGCTGTGCTAATATGAAAGACATGACCTTCCAGAATGGAGGTCAAACAACAAAGCATTAGGCAAGCATACTCATTCTATAAAAATTGAAGTATGTATCATATACCATACAATATATGCACAAAACCTGCTACTTGGTATGCTTTGACTCTTTATGATATGTTATGAGGAATAACAACAAAATGGTTCCCTGTATTCTAAGTTTAGGAACAGCAATAAAGTTCACTGAGTATGTTTGCTCCTTTCCATTGTGATAAAGAAAGTGGAAAAGCATTTCTCTAGCTCATAGGTATATTAAAAGAATATGAAAGAGCTTTTGTAATTCACTATCTTAAGTAATGCTTTATGGAAATGTTAAAAGATGTGGAAAAAAAAATACAAGGAAAGCTTTGCCCTTATGCAGTATATTGGATATCAGGTTCTCCTGATTTTTCCAGAGAGAGTCATGTAATACTTCAAGCTTAGTGTAGGGTATCTATTTGTTAAGGTACAATAGGCCAAATCTTTCAATAGTAGCATAACCAAAACGTATTTTGTCCCCACAGTATTCCATCAGGGAGAAAGCCACACGCTCCTGCGAAGCCCTCAGGAGCTTCTTCCTTTCCGAGAAAGACTGCAGTTCCAAGGGGATGCCAAAACATGGCCACTTTGCAGCTGTCTGTAAGCTCACTGGAAAATGGACCGTGTTAGAGTATGCACAGTGCCCAGCATAATTTGCTGACAGCTGGTGTACCATCATTATACCAACATATATCATGTGAACTATCTACATTTTCTAGTTCACTGGCCAAAAATGTGTTACTTAAACAATCATTATGCCAACCTGTATCATGTGAACAATATACATTTCCTACTGTTTTGATTAAACTTATTACTATTTGAAATAAATCTTGATTTTTTTAACTTTATTCAAGCTATTTTTACTCTGCAATATCTTTATTTCCAAAATGTTCATGTAATTGTTTAAAAGTTTGCTTTATGTGCTTTCTTCTCAGTCCCTTGAGAGAAACAGAGTTCAATTTCTACCTGAAGAATTCTAACACCAAGTTTAAGTTTCTGAGAGAAATGAAGACACAACATGTTTCTTTCTTGAACTCAGTTTGGGCTGAGTATCCTGGATAAAGGTCAAAAATATACCCTTTTCTGGCAAAAAAATGTAAAGTTTCTGCCCTTTTTCCTCTCTTTCCTTCCATTACCAACTCTATTTGAGCAATCTAAATGGATCATGCCCCAAAATAAATTAAGACAACAGAGAGTGTTATGGCTAATATTGATAGAGAGTGGAAAATTAAGGAAGCAAGTTAAAATGCATAAGAAAACTGTTTTTAAAAGAAATGCATGTTATAAAGTGAATATTCTAGGACCGTACTTTGTTCTGAGGTATGGAATATATTCATATTTTGCTTCCTTAATTCCATTAAAAACAGGTTTACTCAGCCAAAGTCTTATCTAGCTAAATATATTGTTCTTAGAGTAAGCTCACTTACCTCCTGTTGGTCTCCCAAATTTAATCAGATATTACTGTCTTCTATCATATGTCTACACTAGGATTTTGTTTTTCTCTGGTGATTAGGCCACGCGGAGGTTAATGAAGAACACAGTGTGCACAGACTGTGACCTTGCAAAGCTGTTTTATCCCCTAGCAGCTCACAGAAAAGTCTTTTCTCATTTGCAGCGAGTCATTAATTTTAGCTGACAGACCTGAAGGCAGCATAGATATTAGCGTGCAGCCTGCAAGCCACCTCTCTCTGCTGACTTGCCCAATGAAATCACTCTAATTTCTACTGTCTTCTCCAATTTACCAGCAGTTCAGAAAAACTTCTGCACGTTCCCAGAGATGCCTTTTCAAAATGACCTGAATCTCACAGGAGTGTGTGTGTAAGGGACTCCCAGCTGTCCAGCCTGATATGCAGGAACAGTAATTAATATTTCATGTGATGCACCAGCAATTAAAAAGGGAAATATCAAATTGGTAATAATTTATTGATGAGAAGCTGAAGTTACTCATAGACTTGAGGGTTTTTTTCTACTGTTGTTTGCCCAACGATTAAAGGACTTTCACCATCATTCTGTAGTATACAGCACTCATTTATGAGTCCTGATGTCTTATATTCTCTTCCTCAGTGTCACACCAAGTATCATATTATTTGTTCAAAAGCTTTAATAAAATTACAACATTAATATGCATGAGAATCACTGACATCTACAAGGAGTAGCATACATTGATTATGCTGCATGATTGATAGCTTTCTCAGTCCAAACAAATGCAGCTGAGAAGGACAAACTGAGACAGGATGTTGAAACATCTAAGCAAGGACACTGTTTTCTGACTGCAGAAGTGAAAAAGCAGGCTCAGCTGCTAGGGATTACTTTCATAAATAAGGGTTCAGATAGAGAATTTCTAAATTTACAGATCAATTTTCCTGGCTGTTTTTTAGATAGTTTACTTGCATTTTGCCGTTATCTTTTCCAGTCCTTCAAAACTGGAGTTTTGTCTCCATGGGAAACTTTATATTATTTCAGTGTACACAGGGCAGTAAGAAAAATGTTCTATTACAGATCAGGAAGCAGAATTATGCTCTGGACACTGTCAATTCCCAAAGCAGAAGTTTCTTTTCACTAATTTTCTTCTGCCCAAATTAAACAGATTACTTAATTTATATGGATGTCTGAGTTCATCTCACTGACACTTCTTGCAGTTGTGCGTTTTGGACATGGTAGCAGCAAGTTTCCAAGCACCACTATCTTCAGTATTACTTGTAGAAAGCTTATTATGTCCTGTGGGGTGATTGTTTCCATATGTTTCTTTGAGGCACATCATATTAATGTAAAAAGGTGACCTTGCAACACTCAAGTCTCATGGGTACTAAGCCCTCCTTCATGTCTAAGCTTCCAGGTAGAGCTTAATCTGCTGACTGCACCTTTGTAACAAAGCCAGAAGTAGTGACACCTAGAAATGCTATTGTGTATGTAGTAGTGGAGGAATTCTGAGATATGGTAGAAGTGCAACTATGGGGAGAATCTCTGTCCTGATCATTAGCTTGTGTGTCCTCTTTCTGGGTAGAAGGCTCACAAAAGTAAAGGAAGAGGGAAAAGGGGGTTTGGCTTGAATGAAGATATATAGAGCTGTCTGCTTCTTGAAGATGCAAATAAAGATCATAGAAACAAGTCAAAGGAGTCTTCATATACTCTAGCCCTATAATGAGGAATGGCGTCCCTGATTTTAGGGAGGGTGCAGGCTGATGCACTGGCTCTGATGACCTAGCTGTCACAGATGGGATGATCACACCTCCCTGTTTCTGACATGACCCTTCCTATCCCACTGGTGCTGCTGTGAGCTCTCAGCCTGTTCACAGAGTTCAAAATAATACTAAATTGGTTTTATTATTATAAAAATAATAAAAAATAATTAATAATTTTGATTTGCAGGGTTAGTTTTCTAAAAGTGTGTCTGTGAACTGACTCAGTGTTCTTCAAAGTGGGGCACATGCACAGAGAAGTCTATTCAGGTTTGGGAAGAAAATATTATTTGTGCTGTTAATAAAAAATATTTTAAAAATTTATTTTAAAACAAGTGTTTGTTTCCTGATTTTCATCCTTTTTAATCTCTATTTTTGTGTATGCTTTGTAGTGTACATGATATACGAGTACAGTAGCAAATGTGTGTGATTTATTAAAGAACCAAATACACGTATATTATGAGGGTGCGCTCAAAATGTTTTTACTGACGGGGTGCACGATCAAGAAAGTTTGGAGACCACTGCATTAGGGATTCAAACAGTTGATAAAAACCAGGGGAATGAAGGTGCAACCCACACAGAGATTTTGGCACCCGCTTGACAGTATCTGGCTAGAAGGTTAGCTTAGTCACACTGTCAAGTCATTCCTCTGTTGTGATAGTCCTCCACCACTTCTTGTACTCATTAGTGAGGCTAACAGAATAAAGAAACCCAAAACAGGTCAGATCCATAGCCTTGACTTTTGAAATGACAGGCTTCTCAGAGGCAATGATCTGTAACAGAACAGCTTGACAGACGTGGGAATCACAGCCTCTTAAATTGTTCTAGCATAAGTGGCTATAACAGGCAAAGTAAAAAATTTCAATAGTATTTATGTAAATAATTTTTTAAATGCATGCTTATATTTAAAATAATATTTTTTTATTAATTTCAAGCTTTCTGACATCCCACATGTGCCTATTTGGACATTATTATTCCTCTCGGCCGGGAATCTACTACACTCAGAATGCCAACTACAGTTATAGGATCAGATATCTAATTTAAAATGGACAACGAAGCAATATTTAACCATGTTACTCTCCTGAGATATATTTAATACCTGCACTGGAGGAATCACCATACAAATTGCAGTTTTAAGAAGATATAATATGTCAAAACCTACTTTCACAGTATTTTACAAATGTAATTTTCTATCAGCTCAACAATGCAGCTGGAATTGAAAATACTAGGAAAATAATTTTGTAGAGGATAAAGCTGTAAATACCTACCTTATTGTCTGGTAAGGACAGATAATAAATAGAAGCAATAAAATCAGAAAAAAAAGAAGGGATTTTTCTGTATTTTGAGAAATCAGCATCTGTGTTTGGATTTGTGCACATTCTCGTTCTTGTTAGACTTACAGATGAGTTAAAATGCATCCCATGAATTTTGAAACCCTGGAAGAAACAATCACTAACGGCAAGCTGTATTTGAGCTGTATTTGCTAGATGAAACTTTCTGGTGTGGAAAACTTTCATTAGAAGAAACAGCAACATTTGCTGCAGTTATTCCCAAGGGCGGTTTTGTTTCAAAGATATTACTGTCAGCATTCACACTTCACAGGCAAGTGACCTGGCAGAGAGAGGAGCACATGTTGCTAATAGGATTTTTCAGTTAAAAGACCTCTGATTAACTGTGCTGGCAGCCCTTACATCAGCGAGAAGAGCATGCCCACTTTGTGGGTGTACAGACCAAAACAGTTCTGCAGTCTTTAGAAGACAATAATTTTACTAAATATTCCTGATGAAAAACTGATCCTAATCTGAGTTTTCATTTTTTCTTAATTTTGGTAAAAGCCTACAGAAAGTAAAACCAGAACAAACTAAAATGATGCCAAACTAAAACCAGGACAGTGCTGATCCAAAGGGCTGCATAGATCAGAGGTCCATCTAGTCCATTATACATTCTCTAATAGCTGACCATAGTGGACACAGATGCCTGAGGAGGAAAATTAGAACAGAATGAACAAACAGCATGTTTCCCACATGCTTTTGTAACCATAAAAAAAATGCAGGGCTAGGGTTTACTGACTGAATGCAATGTCTCAGTGTGAATAGTTTGCAAGAGAATTTTCTCCCCATTGCTTTGTTCATAAAATTTTTGAATCCATGCATACTTTCATTGTCCACAGCAGCTTATGACAGTAAAATCCCATAAGTGCATAGTTTAACCAAAAATTATGTAAAAGACCACCTCCTTTGGATTGTTTTCAGCCTTTCCATAGGTCATGGGTTCAGCAGTAGCAGTCATTATTTCTCCTTCTCGGTAGCTGGTGCAGCACTGTGTTTTTGGCTTTCGGCCTGGGAACTGCACTGATAGCACCAGTGTTTTCAGTTACTGCTTGGTAATGTTTTGATTTGACCAAGGACTTTCTGAGTCTCATGCTCTGCCAGGGAGGAGGGGAAGCCAGGAGGAAGCAGAGACAGGACACCTGACCCAAACTGACCAAGGAGGTATTCCATGCCACAGCACGTCATACCCAGGAGGTAATACAGAAAGCAGAGACCCAGAAGGGTGGGGGTGCACTGCTTGGTCAGGCTGGGTATAGGTGGTGAGCGATTGTATTCTTTTCCCTTGTATTTGCCTTGTCATTATTATTATTGGTGGTAGCAGTAGTGGTCTTGTGTTATACTTTAGTTACTAAACTGTTCTTATCTCAACCTGTGGGAGTTGCATTCTTTCGATTCTCCTCCCCAGCTCCCCAGGACTGGCGGAAGAAAGAGGGGGGAGTGAGTGAACGAACTGTGTGAGGGGTTTAAACCACGACTCCATAATAGCTTCATTCAGTGTTCCCTAGCATGTACACTGGAAAGCAAAATGTACAGTCATTGCTTATTCACTCTCATGATTTCATAACCCCACCACATGCTTTCCATAGGCAGGAGAGTTATAGTCTACCTAATTTTCCCTGATATACCTGTTCCTGGATTTCTGACAATGGGAAGTATTTGAACTAGAGTTCTTCAGCCCAGAAGAGTGCCTGTTAGAAGGCTTTGCTGGAGACCTGTATGTGGCACAAAGACGGTGAATACAGAACAACTATTCATAGTCTCTTCCAGTATCAAAATTAGTAGGTAATTGCAAGTAATTTTAGTTGAGCTTTCCAAATTCTTGATGCAAGATGCTGTAGAAGTTAAAAGCTTATGTAGCAGCTGAGCAAACATTTGTTCAAGAAAAATGCATCAAGATACTCTACCTGAACCAGACAGACTTTTACTTATGAAATACTGCGAGTATATCCTGGGGAATTGCTACCCAATTCCCAGTCTTCATCATTTTTCTCCTTTGCTGCCCTTGGGATTTGCTTTCAATCTAGGATTTACAACATTTCCCCCTCCCCCCCCCCAAAAAAAAGTGAAAAATAAAGATCCTAAGGCAGAAATCTATGCATGTCTCTTCTCTGTTATTTGTCTGTCTGGTTCTCTCAAACAGAGAAAGAAATATTTCTTTTGAGAAAGAAATACCACCTGTGTTATAGGGTTATGGGCTCTTTGGGGCCTCAAATAATTTTGATGACTATATGAGTTTTCTAAATAGTGATTTACTTTGACTAATAACCTTACCAAGTGCAATAAAGGAAGTAATTTTCTTTATTGTTTGTGGTAATTGTGGACAAAACAATAGAAAATAAGTTGAAACTGTGTTCTACCTGTGGTATATGTTGTCTCTTATCAAGTTCGTCTCAACAGAAGGGATGTCTTTCCTCTGTAGAAGTGATTATGATTATGTCAGAACTCATTCTTTACATATGTCTACTGAGTCACTAGGAGACCACATAGTTCTTGCACTCATTGAAAGTTAGTAGAAAGGATATTTAAAAAGGAATGTAAACATAGTCCTTTAGTCTTCTTTTTAATTTTATTTTTCATTATTTTTTCTTTTTAAAATCATTTTAATATGAAAGTCAGCATAGTATGCTTTATTGGAGAGACAATATTCTGATATTCTTTGCAGGAACAAAAAAACCCATGGGTTAATTTTCACATTCTCTTTCCTCATAGTTCTGCAACTACGACAATAAACTGTTCAGACTTTCATATTCTTTCTCTGTCTCTTTTAGAACTACTGTGTGATGCAAGCTCAAAATCAGAAGAAACTACTTGAAATCAAAGACCTATTTAGAAGCTGATGAACTACCGAAACTGAGTCATATTTTCAGTCTTTTTTCTGAGAAGCAGCTAGAATGTACTAGGGAGATGTCTGGTAGTTCTTCAGAACTAGATTTTTTAATAGGTCTCTCCTGTTGCACACTCTTCTTTTAGGAAGTGTAAGATGAGATAAGAAATCTTGGAGGAAGATTACTGATGGTTAAATGTCCTTGTAAGGACACTTGAATTATAGTCTTACTGTGAACAAATGAAAGGAGAAGGCCACTTCAGAAAGAAGTTTAGCTAAATCACAAGGAAGTAAATTGCTTCATAACAATTAAGGAATTCTCCTTCCATAGTTTCTCTACCGTAAGCAATATACAAATAGCCTAGGTGTGAGCAGTGCATTTAGTTATTCTGAGACAAAATTGTATCATGTAATGCAATTTATACTGAAAGGGTTTATCTAGTAGGAGACACGGTACAATTACTTTGCAGTTAATCACATTAATAGCCTGTGATGAAAAGAACATGATGTACACTGGATAGGTTAATTCTCAAATGTAAACAGGCTGGCAGCAATACTGAAATAGACTGTGAAGGTGGAAGATTCTGTCTGGTTAGAAAAAAAAAAGCTTCACATATTCTCATGAGTAATCTGAGATATTCACCTTAAACACTGAGAGTGCTTTAGTCAGAAGTTCACACAGTTTCATGTAGATTATCTTACAGTCATGTTTGCCAAAGATGTTAATATCTTTAGGTTCTTTTAAAGTGAATGAAAACAATTCACAAAACTATGCTAAAAATATTATGTATTGTAACAAGTAATTGGTACTGGTTGCAAATTCACAAAAAGAAGCACTTACTATGAAAAAAGATTGCGCTAAACAGAAAAATAAATTATCAAGTGAAACCCATGTATTTCATAAACACATAAACTCTGCTACAGCTACATTGATCTGTTATGTTCCTTATGCTATTTTTTGAGCTGATTAATCTCTTTATTTACACACGAAGGACAAACTGATATATATTTAAATCTATCCACATGCTCTGCTCTGTATCACTGGAATAATACTTTATTAATACACTCAGGCATCTTTCTGAAGACAAGGCTGGCTTCTAAACCATTTCAACAAATTGGTAGATTCTGACTTCCATCTTAACATCTCAAACCAATTGCAAAAAAAAGAAAGAGAGAACGAATACTAACTTTTGCTTATGCAAGTATTGGATCACATGTGAGTGCATGTCCACACGCATACAAAAGTCATTGGCAGATCTCTAGGTCAGTCAGCAAAACTATGCTGATTACTGTCAATTATCTGGTCTCACACATACAGAATGTATTTGCCATTGCCCCTGTACAGAGGGGCAAACCCCAAACATGCCCTGTGCACTGGGCATTTTCCAAAGTTCCTGTTGTAAATTTAATTTGTTAAACACTATAATAACACTGAAATGCCTGCGGCTATTGCCTGCTTAGAAGTACAGTATCCTGAAGGTATATGATATACAGATACATGAGGAAAACACAAGGCGTGGGTGACTGCCTTAGCTTTCCAATGCAATTCCTTCTGTGCAATATAAATCAGAGTAACAGCGGAATTTGTGAGAGATCACAAATCTTTCTGCAAGCATTAATAAGATTTCCAGTGCCTGTGAATCATGGAAAGAGCTGTCACTGATCCCTAATATCATTCTACAGTTAAATTGCCACTATACCACAGAGCTCACAGAACGTAAAAGCAACCAAAGTGGAGAGCCCATTGAGCAGCGGGCATGGGACAAGGCCAGCTGGCATGCTGTCAAAAGATCCCTTTCATCCACAGAAACTGCCACTGACTCCCAAATCCATCCAGGGATGGGTCATCTGCCATTCCCTACCAGCTTCCAGATGGGCAGCACCTGCTGTATTTAAAAAATCACATTCCAAATGGCTGCTCCTGTGCATAACCAGCACATCTGTCTGCATTATCCTAAGCAATATTGGAGTCCTGAGAAGAAAGAAAATTTGGGAATGTTATTCATCCAGTAAGGCAAGGTTGTTACACACAAACAATTGGGGTTTCACTGTTTTACTCAAAAGTGTGACAGCAATTGTGACTGTCTGCTAGGGACTATGGTTTTTGTTTTCAGTGCAACTTCTCTGCATTTAATTTATGGTAGAATTTACTTGTCTTATGGAAGTTTTGTATCTGCACCCTGATATATACAAGTCTTGAGATTATATTTACTTAAGCGACTCCTGGGAATATGTTAGAAGGTGATAGAATATCAAATCCTGGAAGCCATTTCCAGGCATGTGAAGAAAAAGGAGCTGATCAGAACTAGTCAGCATGGGTTTACAACAAAGTCATTCTTGAGCAGCCTGATCAGCTAAGATGAAATTGCTGGCTTGGTAGATATGTGGAGGGCACATTTGACTGCCTAGAGTTCATTTAGGCTTTTAACAGTCTCCATTAAGGTTCCCACAGAGAAGCTGCTGAAATACAGGCCAGGTGAGCAAACAGCAGGGTGGATTGAAAACAGCCTGAATGGATGAGCTCAGGGGATTGTGGTCAGTGGCGTGAAGTCTAGTTGAAGTCTAGTAACTAGCACTGTACTCCCCGGGTCAACACTGTGTCCAGTGCTGTTCAACGTCATTAATTGGCTGATGGTGCAGAGTGCACCCTCAGCAAGTTTGCTGATGGTACAAAATTGGGAGAAGTGGCTGATACACCAGAGGGTTGCAGTGCCACTCCAAGGGACCTCGATAGGCTGGAGAAATGGGCTGACAGGAACCACAAGAAATCCAAAAAAAGGTAGTACAAAGTCCAGCACCTGAGGAGGGATAACCTGAGGCATCCGTATATATTACTGACTTAACACCTGAAAAGCAGCTTCACAGAAAAGTACCTGGGGATCCTGGCAGACACTCAATTGAACATAAGCCAGAAATGCGCTCTTACCTCAAAGGTCAGCAGTACCCTGGGCTGCATCAGGGGAAGTCTTGACTATGCATCAGAGGAGGGGAATCTTCCACTCTCCTCAACACTGGTGACACCACCTCTGGATCAGCATGTCCAGTTCTGGGATCCCTAATACATGAGAGAGATGGAGTGACTGGAGAGAGTCCAGAGAAGATGCTGAAGGGACTGGAGCATCTCCAGTAAGAAGAAAGGCTGAGAGAGCTGGAAGTGTTCAGCTGGGAGAAAGAAGGGTTACTGAGGATCTCACTGTACAAATATCTGAAGAGAAGGTGCAAAGACAACCAAGCCAGGCTCTTTGCAGTGATGTCCTCTGATGTGGGAGGAGATCATGGGCACAAACTGACACATAGGGAGATACTCTTGAATATCAGGAAACCACTTCCCCCTGTGAAAGGTGAATGAGTACAGGAACAGGCTGCCCAGGGAAGTTATAGCATCTCCATCCTTGGAAATCCTCACAAGCTGTCTGGACATGGTCCTGGACAAGTGGCTGTAGATGGTCTTGCTTGAGCAAGAGGGTTGGTCAAGATTACCTCAACCTAACCTCAATCCTTCTGTGATTCTGTGAACTTCATAAAAGGGACAGTTGGATACTATTTTTAATACTAAAGCTTTAACTTTGCGCACTTAAAAAGAACTACAGATTTTCTGCATTGGATGGGGAAAACAGAAAAGTGCTGGCAAATAAAGGCATTGGAGCTCTAATACTGTATTTAGTCTATACAGAGTTTCTTTTTGTTTCTCTCATTTTAAAAATTTAAAGGTAGAGATTTATCCTCTACTAACCTTACTGCCTTCACTTTTCTTATCTACTATTAAATATGTATGTATCATTTCTTATTTAGATTTAGAGATACTAAGGAATAAAATCTTCAGTATAGGCAGTACCTTTCATCCTGAGGAAATTGCAAGTTAGCTCTATACAGGACAGATTTAAGGATACCTTAAGAGGAAATACCTCTAGAATTAATACAGCATTGCTTTTATGAAAGGTCTGTTAATAGTCTTGTTCAAGAATTAGCTAAGACTATTGTACCCATTTGGAACTGCCAGTAAATTGCTAAATGGAGTGCAAATACTCCATGTGTAATTCTGTCAAGTCACTATGACGAGTACTATAAATATTGCAGACAGGATCGTAGTCAGAGTGACATGCTCTTCTAGGTTAAGAAATATGATTTAATAGTCACCCAATCTTAAAATATCTAAATCTTTAGTATCCACAAGTGTTAAAGAGCATGGATTAATATAATATCCAAATCACAGGAAAAATTATTTATGGCTCCCTGTCTTATGCTGGTGAATGGCTGGTGAATGTATTAGGTTTTATATATCTTAGGGGAAGAATGCCACCTGATATATCACAGCTTCTGGCAAACAACATCTTTTAATTCAAGTCCTTGGCCAGCTGGGTTATCTTGCAAGCATCACAAAGAGCTTGTCCTAAAGTGATCTAGAATAGCATTACTGGTATATGCTTCAGTTATCTTAAATAAACATACATGTATATTAATTTAAGAAAATGCTATACTGCTCTGATGGCCTTTTATCAAAATAATACTGGCAGGGACCCTCGACACCTCACAGCACAAGTCTCACTTACTTGCATAATTAGTGGCATGAGCTCAGGCAAAGCAATTCAGCTTACTGACCTGTAAGATACCATGCAAGGTGGTAACAGGTGACACTTCTGGGGATGTAAAGCATGCTTCATTGTTTTTTCCTCTTTCTCTTCTGAACAGTTTTGTTCTCTGGGTGACTAGAAGTAAGCTGGGTAAGATCTGACTTAATTTTTTCAAGACGTATGCAGAACATATATTCAATTATTACCCTTTCACAATTAAAACAGAAACAGACTGTTTCTTGAGAAAAAATCAGCTTAAGTATTTCGTCAGTGTCAGAGATATGATCTTACTTATTTGTAACTCTCTCAGTGATATTATACATCCTAAAATAAAGTGAAGTTCTTGGATAAGATAAAAGCTTAGAATCTGTTTTCTTTGACAGAAAAAGGAAAGTTTCTCCTTGAGGGGTATTGCTACCTCCCAAACAAGTGAATCCCCATACAGACACCTGGAGCCAGTAGGTCTTCACTATATGTCTAATTTATGCTTATTTTTACAAAACAATACAAATTGAAAGACTCAAAGAGGAAACTACTATGTTATCCACAGTTGTTTTGCAAACAGGATATAGAGTGCTGTAGTCTTTATGCCACTGCTAAATCACACACAGCAGTCTCATTATTTGTAATAACTCTGCTGAAGGTATATATAAAATGCTTATGCATTCTTTTATTGCCATTGAAGTGGTTTCAGGTGATTGAAATATATCAAGGCTTATCTTAAGATCCACAAGAAATTACTTCATATTCCTTTAAATGTTAGATGACCTATTTTTAATTTTAACCTTTATGATAGATGCATGGGCTCCTTCGTGCTTTAATCATCAGGTTTGTCCTTAAGTCTGTCTTCCAAGTAAAAATGGGCTGATATTTAAGTGTACTCCATACGCTGATATTGAAGACACCATTACTAGAGGACTGCCTCCTTTGAAAAATTTTGTAATTCTTTCTGTTACAAAGCCATCTCCTTAAAAAACAAACTGCTTTGTACCACTGTTCCAGAAATACAATAAATAAGAGGATATCCTTTAATATGTTTGAGGTGTCTTTTAAAATTACCAGTAATAGTTTTTTTACAGACATCTTCTTTTAGATCTCTTACTTTCAGAATGCAGTAGGTCTAAATCTTAAATATTTCACTTCCTGTATTTAATCCCAGGAATCATGCTATCTGATTTATAAATGGAAGAATATTAGTTACTATAGCATTAGAGTTCATTGTACTGTACTAGTTTCACCACCTTCTGAGTCAACACACAAAAAGGAATGATGACAGACAAATTTCTGGAGAATTTATACTATAAAGAAACAATGTCTCATTTGAGTATGACCTAATATTAAAGAGGTACTTATTCATCAGCAGAGATTTTAATTGAATTTCTAAGCATTGTTATGTTTGCGTTTGTTTTTTTTTTTTTCTTGGGTTTGGTGGATTTTTTGTTTTGTTTTGATTTGGCTTTTTTTTTGTTGTTGTTCTTGTTTCTGTTTAAGATACGTAGGCTCAGACAATTTAAAGAATGATGCGAGAAAGTTCCCAAGCTCTGAAGAAATATATTTGCTTTTTATATAGTGTATATACTTATATGTTGTACTGCACTTATATACCTTCCAAACTGTCTATATACATTTGATTCTCACACTTCTGGTATTTTTAGTACAGTCTGTACAGTCTCTGATTAAGTTATTGTTAGCCTTAAGATAATGCAATTAATATCCTGAGAAAATGTAATTTCAAATCCTTGCCATTAATTAAGATGTAATCACATACAAATAATTAGTTAATTAACATCACTCACTAATATGGATTTATAGTCAGTATTAGTCGCATAGGATGATAAAGAAATAATAGAATCATAGAATCTTAGAATAGTTTGGGTTGGAAGTGACCTTTAAAGATTGTCGTCTAGCCAAACACCCCTGACATAGGGACATTTTCAACTAGATCAGGTGGCTCAGAGCCCTGTCCAACTCAACCATTAATGTTTCCAGGGATTAACCTGCCACCTCTCTGGGAAACTTGTTTCAGTGTTTCAACATAGAAACATAGAATCACAGAATCATAGAGTCATAAAATCATAGAATCCCAGGCTGGAAGGGACCTAAAGGGTCATCTCATCCATCCTTTCTTGACCACGCATGACCTAGTCTAGATGTCCTAGCACCTTGTCCAGATGAATCTTAAATGTTTCCAGTACTGGGGAATCCACCACTTCCCCAGGGAGATTATTCCAGTGGCTGGTTGTTCTAATTGTGAAAAATTCTCCTCTTGTGTCAGTTGGAATCTCTCTGGGGAAAACATGTTCCCGTTACCCCTCAACTTCAATTTGACTCTGTAAAAACTGAGTCTTTGTCTTCTTTTTAGCCACCCTTTAAATACTGGAACATGATAAGGTCTCGCCTGAGCCTTCTTTTCACCACCACCATCTTAAAAAGTAACTTCCTTATATATAGACTAAATCTCTCCTCTTTTAGTTTAAAACTATTACCTGTTTTCCTGTTGCAAGAGACCTTGCTAAAAATGTCAACCCCATCTTTCTTATAAGCACCCTTTAAGTATTAAAAGATTGCAATAAGGTCTCCCTGGAGCCTTCTCAAGCCTGAAGAACCCCAACTCTCTCAGCCTGTCTTCATAGGAGGTATGCTCCACCCTCTGATAGTTTCTGTGGTTCTCCTCTGGACCCTCTCCAACAGGTCCATGTCTTTCCCGTGCTGAGGACTCCAGAGCTAAATGGAGTACTGCAGGTGGGGCCTCACCAGAGCAGAGGGGCAGAATCACCTCCCTTGATCACTGACCACCCTTATTTTGATGCAGCCCAGGACGGATAAAGGAAACTTAGGAAAAAAAGAGAAGAAAGACTAAAGATAGTCAATCACTGGAGACAGCCAAAACTCAGCTGAATGAAGACCTGAGTAACATACATAGTAAGATGCAGAAGTAAGTCTTGCCGTAAGCAAGGGTTGGTCTAGATGACTGTGAAAGATCCTTTCCTACCTCAACTATCCTATCATTATAATTGAAAGATGTTATCACAACTTATACAGAACCCATAAAAATGTTAAGATCTGAAGGTTATTCTGGTCAAAGCTTTAAGAAAAGATGTTGAGAAGACTGTCAGGTCTTGAAATAGCTTCTCAAACACTTTAACAGCTTAAACTTACTCTCTGTGCAAGGCACTGGCACTACGACTGTTGCCAGCAGGTTGAAGGAGGTGATCTCTCCCCTCTCTTCAACACTGGTGAGGCCAACTCTGGACCACCATGTCCAGTTCTTGGATCCCCAGCACATGAGAGAAATTGAAAAAATGGAAACAAAGTCTAGAGAAGGGCCTGGATCATCTCCCATAAGTGGAAAGACTGAGATTGCTACAGCTGCTCAGCCTGGAGTAGTCTTTGGAGATCTCATTGATCTGAAGTGAAGATGCAAAGATGACATAGCTAAACTCTTTCCAGTGGTGCCCATGACAGGTTATGGCCACAAACTGAAACACAGGGAGATCCTCTTGAATATCAGGAAACCCTTTTCCCCTTTGAGGGTGAATGACCGCAGGAACAGGTTGCCCAGGGAAGATGTAGAGTCCCCAAGACCTCAGGAGATCCTCACAAGCTGTCTGGACAAGCTAGGTCCTGGGCAAGTGGTTGTAGGTGGTCTTGCTTGAGCAAGGTGGTTGGACCAGATGATCTCCAGAAGTCCCTGAGAATCTCAATCTTTCTTTCATCTCTGGGGCTTTCCCATCGGTGATATGGGGTGAGTCCCTGACAGCCCTTGACAGGGCTAACTCCAAGGAAGACACTAGGGTTTCCTACCTACATTGCTGGGCTGCCCATTGCCAGGCCCTTTGTTTAGAGGCACCAGCCTCTCTTCACAGGACCTGACAAGCCTGAGCTAAAGCCCGAGCCCCACCACAGGGAAAGGCCATATGATGGGGATATACCTTTTAGCAGGACCTGTTGCAACAGGATGAGGGGCAGTGGTTTGAAAGTAAAAGAGGGGAGATTCAGGCTGGACATGAGGAAAAGTTCATTACAATGGGGATGGTAAAATATTGAACAGGTTGCCAGAGTGCTGGTAGATTTGTTATCCCTGGAGACAGGCCAGGCTGGACGTGCTTCTGGACAACCTGATCTAGTTGTAGATGTCCCTGGGTTAGGCAGATCCCCAGAGCAGTGCTATGTCCTGTCCAGATATGCCATGAATAACAGCATCCCAGCTTGGAGGAGGAGGTCTGTGGAGAGATGTGACAGAGCTCCAGGACTCCCAAAAGATGTCCTCCTAGAAGGCTCCTACAATCAGAGCCTCGTATGTGCAAGCCCTACCAAGCACAGTGTAGCACATGGTCAGCACTGGGGATGGAGCCTCCATCCACGTTTGTGCTGCCACCATTGCATGTGCAACTCTCCTTTCAGGGAGCCCAATAAGCATTTGGTTGCTTTTTGTGGTATGTCTTTTCAAAACAGTTTCACAGGCCTAATGTGTGAAGGAATTGAGTTTGAGAAGCATCCCTAATGGGTCATGTTTTGCACCAGGGAGGACCAGCCTGTTATGATCCTAGTGAGAAAGTTAATGTCTCTGAAAATTCATTTTTAAGACTACCTGTTAGAGCTGCAGCTATGAAGGCAGAGAGTGGTACTAATGATCTTCAGTCCCCTTAGAACTAATGTTGGCCATTTACCAGACAGTTTGTCAGTTTAGGAGGCCCCTTAAGAAGGGAAGGAAACAGCTCCTTTCCAGAAAGGAGAAGAGCATCAGCAAGGTCCTGTGAGCCTGCAGCTTGTGCAGAGCCTTTACAGACTCCTGAGCAGGGTGCAGACAGCCAGACCTCATGGGAAGAAGCCGTCCACAACCAGAGAGAAGTCAGAAGAATTGGGAAAAAGACAGAAAGTACTAAGTTCTTTGAAACCTTGCCAGAAAAGAAGTACTTGCCCTTCAAGGACACAAAGGGCAGAAAGTAAGTTATTTATAACCTCTTTTGATTTCTCTTCTCATTTACTCACTTCAGATTTTCTTTATGCCATCTCTATAACAAAAGCTAATGAATTTAATTTATGATCTAATAAAGACTGTCTTTGAGTTTCTGTGCCTTTCAGTTTTCTTCAGAGAGGTCATTAGAAGAACACAGAGGCAGATCCACTTCATAGCATTGTTGAATGTGGGAGATGGGACATCATGTGCAAGTATATTTAGGCCAATTTTGTCAGGTGTTCCTATTTGAGATCAAGCACCTGGCAATTTATAGATAAATTACTGAGATTTTTGTCACCTCTAAAGCCAACCACACGAGGATCTAAAGTTGCTTTTTGTGATAATTTTCTGATTTTTTAAAAAAGTGAAAGTGTCTCTTTTTTTATTTCCCCCAGAACAAAATAGTGAAATAACATTTTTTTATAACATATGTTTTCTATAACATTAAAAACTCCCTTCACTCTACAGTCGTTTCTCAGAGCTGTCCTGGAAAAAGAGATGACTAGGGCACTGGACAGAGATTCAGCAGATAAGAATTATCTAATGATTTTCAGAGATATCCTATGACATGTTTGCAGGCAATAAATTTGCTTTAACCGGCTGTCCATCTATAAAATAGAAAAAAATTTATAGCTCCTAATCTCTCCAGAAAATTAGGAAGAAAAATCTACTAGCACTTGTAAGTTAATTGTGAGGTAATACTCAAAGAAGATCTTAGAAAGCACTCAAAGAAAAGCAGTTGCTTCTACAGTGGAATTTGGAAGGCGCAAAGTAATTATGACCTCACACTGTGTATCAGAAAATACATCGTAGCCCTGTTGCCTCATTCAGTGAGTAGGACTGTTCTGTATTACATATGGTTGCTTTATGAACAATAATATAATATAATAAAATATATCTCAAGACATACACATAGGCAAAGGAGGAGAGTTATATGTAAAGATGATCAAATAATCAGGATACAGAAATCCTCCATATATCCAGAGGGAGGCTCTGTATATTGCCACGTAATAGGAGAGATGCCATCAAGTGTCTGAGTCACTTCAGCCAGAATCCCACATGGATTCCTCTAACACATGCACCAGCTGCATGGATGAATGCTAACACAAGTTCATGGACTAAAGATATAATAAATAAAAAAATAAGTTTAGAACTTTATTTTTTATATAATAAATAATAAAAAAAAAATGTTTTGAACTCATAGGCTAGGTGTGTGTCTCAAATCAAAAGGAGAAAGCTGGTAAAGTTAGACCAGCTTTTCCAGGTAGCATATATATTTCTTCACAATCCAGACCCAATCCAACCATACTTTTTCCTATCTGTCAGCAAATCACCTTCTATGCAAGATCATTTTGCAGATGAGGTACTTTAAATTGTTGGAAGAAAATACCAAATGAAGGTCCCACTTATACCATATTACATTTGTATTATATGGTTTTGAGGAATATGTGATGTTGTCCTTTAATGATGATAACCTTCATAACTATGGCACTTAAAGCTTTTTATGCAACGACACTCTATAAATAGCAAGTAAATTATGCTCTCTGTTTGCATATTCTATAGAATACATTTTTCCTGATTATATACATACTATAAGAAAAACTGAGAAGAAAATATTGTTTGTTTTTCTCGTTTTATCAATCTGGTTCTATCAATGTAAAATGTGAATATTACACTGAGTATTTAATAGCTTTTTAATGGTTATATGTGAAACATTCACAAAGAACATATGCTGTTACACACAAACAGATTAAGATTCTACAAAGAGTTTACTTATGTGCATATACAGATAAATACACTGTTTATTATGTTTGATATTTGTAATCCTAGACACTACAAGAAAAAGATGTATAAATTTTTGTAGCATCTATCATAGTATAATTAATGCAAAAATGTATGATTAATTTACTATCACAGATTTACTCAGAATAGCTTTAAAAGTGCTTTGTTGATTTTTATATTTACCAGAAGTTAAGATATTGTTCATCAGGGTTAGCAATATATTAGATATTTTTTGTTTTTTAAAAAAAGTGAGTTTGAAAAAGAAGGAGAGTTGCTGAGACAAAAGATGTTTACCGTATCTACATACATTTTATAGACAATGGTCCGCACTGACCAAAGTTACTGTTAAAGACCATGCGTTAGATCCCAAATTTAATAGCACCAGGCAGTATATGTTTAATTGCAACAATAACAGAACATAGCATCAATTTATTTTCTTTAACTGTTCCAGAATTTTTAATAAGGATTTCAGTATCCAAAATCTAAGTTGTTTTAGACAAACAAATGTTTTTTATCTTTCTTGTGGTTGGTTAACTGTGACAGACAGACCAAATTAGGCAAGAAAACTGCTGAGGCAGCTTCGCTCTGCTGCCTTTTGACACATACAAATTAGACTAGATCAGTTAAATGAAAGCTTGCACTGGTGTATTCATGAATAGAAGCTGTTTCAAATTTGAGATATTATAAAAATATGCACAACAACTACTGTCACAAGCCTGATTTCTGCTGCCACAGAACATGTCACTACTCCCACACGACCCTTCCCTGTCCTCCCTGGCCACTTCTGCAAAGTTTCTGTTCTTAATACGCCTGTGGTAAATGCATACTACCTAAGAATGCCACTAAAAAGCAATGCTGTACTGGCAATACATGGTATTCGGCAATGTATTTGACTCATCAACATCCCATCCATATTGCAACTTCAGAAAATTTATTTCCAAAAAGTCATTGTCTCTCCCTGGTGTTGCTACTTTGAAACTGACTGGGAAAAACCTTCACATCTTATTTCCAAGGCCTCCAATGTAGCATGAGAGTTTCACTCCCAGCAACCACTTAGAATTCCACCTTTGAGCTTCTTAAATTCTGGGGTTTTTTTTTATAAGATACACTTGGGTGATTACACTTACATGATGTAAATTACATTTAGACTGTGTGAATTCACACAATTTTACAATCAAATGACATGAATTAAATACATTCATACACATTTCTGCCCTAGCTATAAGTTCTTCATATAATTTTAAACTAACTTCATTTTACATACAGTGCAAGAAGACAGCTAGAACAGCTAGTCAGCCTTAAAAGGTCCATTTCCATGAGGCAAGTTTTGTTCAGGCTCAGTGATTTTCTTGATTGTCTTGATTTTCTTTCAAGAAAAAGGACCAGCATTATTTCTTCATATTTTGGGCTCGAAGTGCAGACTTCAGAATAGTTTTTCTTCCCAGTCCTCAATAGAGAATAGTCTTGTGGTTCCACTGCTTCCACTGATACATAGAATAGTTTTTATTTTGATCTATTTCTTTTAAGATCATTAAAATTTTATAAACTATTAGCCCCATGAGGGTTTTGAGAGAGAAAGCATCTAAAAATCTTGTAATTTGATGCACAGCAGAGGTTATACATCTACCCCATAGGTCTCTCATATTCCCAGGAAATCTGAATTACTCCCTCACTGCCCTCCCGAGTCATTTTCCTGTGCAACCCACCAAAGGCTTCAAACTAATCTTATCACCATGTTTCCACTGAAGCTATTTTCCTTTCTCCTGACCCAGTCCTAGATTTCTTGGCATTATTCTTCTGTTGTAATATAAGAATGATTCAGTTTCTGAAGCTTTTATCTGTTGCCTCTCTGACAGCTGATCTATACCACGGCATTTATGAGCTGAACACAAGAGTTATCTCTGTTAGGGATAGCTGTATGCTTTCCATTTTGCTCTGTAGAACAGGTGTGTTGTTATTGTTCTCTTGTACTGTTCTTTGTAATGACAGGAAAGGTTTAGAGATGCCAGGAGAGCCATAGTAGAGTATTTTCTTCCCTCTTCTGATCTTTGAAGGTCATTTATTGTTTTTCACTAAATTTACTTGGTGTTACAAGGAAATACTTATAACGACATAAGTCCAGGCTGGAGCTTTGGGGCAGATCTGGTTGACTTCTTTTTTAAAGCATGCCGAGATTACTGAAGACTGATAAAACCTTAAGTTGGCTCTTGGTTGAAGATGGGTGTTTTAGGCTTTTCCAAAATAATGTGAGAAGCTCAAAAGTTAAAAAAAAAAAAGCTTTTACATTGAAAGGCAGATTTTGTCTGAGCAGACGTTACAACATTTGAAGTGAAGTAAAAAAGAATTTTCTCCCTTTAAACCCATTCCAGATTTGTAGGGTGGTTTTTTTTTTTTCCTTTTTCTCACATGAATTATCTTTTCTTTTTATATATATATATTTTTTTTTGGGGGGGGCTTCCTGGACCACAGACATATCTCTGTTGTCCCATCTTTACCTCGCACCTGAAGGTCTGTGCCTGCTTTCAGTGTTCCTTAGTAGTCTCCCACTCTCTGCTGTACTACGATCTTCCTTCTTCCTACAATTTATTTCCACTTTTGTATGTCTGTTTCATGCTGCCTTCTGAAGGTGGAGTTTTCCATTTTATTCCCTACAGTTTCCACATACTCTTTGGCCAGATGAAGCATCCTGAACACATCTTTTCCAGGATGTGGACAAGGAAATAGTACAGAGAAAGATTTTATTAGAGCTGAAACAAGAATAACAATGTTTTAAAACACTAATAAGGATTCAGAACATAAAAGTGACAATCATATTTCCTGTCTGTGCTGGTAAACAGAACCTTTCCCCCCAGTCTTGTTCCCAGTCCAGGTGCTGTATGATGGAGTAGTAACAGCCCCTTTCAAAGACGCAGGTGTCCTGGTTTAAGCCTCTCTAACTCACACAGCCCGTTCTCTCACTCATTTCCCCCTCTTTCTTCTCCCCGCTCCCGCAGGGATGGGAAGGAGAATCAAAAAGAATGCAACTCCCACAGGTTGAGATAAGAACATTTTAGTAACTAAAGTATAACACAGATCACTACAGATTACTACCACCAATAATAATAATGACAAGGCAAATACAAGGAAAGAATACAATTCTCACCACCTAATACCAAGCCCGACCAAGCAGTGCACCCCCACCCTTCCAGGTCTCTGCTCTCTGCTTTATATCCTGGCCATGACGTGCTGTGGTATGGAATAACCTCTTTGGTCAGTTTGGGTCAGGTGTCCTGTCTCTGCTTCCTCCCGGCTTCCCCTCCTCCCTGGCAGAGCATGAGAAAGTCCTTGGCCAGACCAAAACATTACCAAGCAGTAACTGAAAACACTGGTGTTATCAGTGCTGTTCCCAGGCCCAAAAGCAAAACCCAGCGCTGCACCAGCTACCAAGAAGGAGAATAATGACTGCTACGGCTGAACCCATGACAGCAGGAAAGAGTCCGCTTCCTGCCTTTGGCAATACCCTAGGGCCTGTGTACCCAGCTCTTCTGCACAGTTCCTGCCTGTTCTGCCTATTGCTTTTCTGCTCACTGCTTTTCTGCCCAGCTTATCCTATGCTCTCAAAAGCGCTCCCTGGTGACTGCACAGTAGTTACACAGTGAAAAATAGTGACTAATGATCATACCTACTTTGGAAGGAGACTATATTCAAATGCTATCTTCTAGTAAGATTAGATTAAAATGTAAATCAACTGCCTTGGCTGGAGTACTACTTTAGTAACTTGACAGTAGTATACTTTGCCTTTATGTAGAACCACTGGTTTCTGGGGATAGACTTGACACTTTTAATAGTAGTTTTTGTTTGGTGTTGTTTTGACAAAATCTTTTCCAATTCTCTATTCTACCCACCTTTGCTCTTCCTTAATTACTGCTCTGATACGGGATAATCTGATCTTCTAACTCCATCAATGTACGAAGTCCCTCATCTTTCAGCTCCATGTTATATTGAAGTAGTTCATACATACTTGATTAGAGCCCAAACATTACATCAACACAGTACTTTTAACACAAAATGTGCATCAGAGACAGACATTTCTGTAAATGTTTGAAAAACTCTCTTACCAATCTATAAATGTATTTTTACCCTGTCTCTCAAAGCCTGTGCTTACGAGCAAAGATTCTCTGGCACCTCCTGGAATTGTCTGTTGCAATATTAGGAGACATATTATCATGAAAATTTGGTCTTGGCTGACAGGTTAAACAAATATTGTTGTATCAGAGCAGAAATAGTCATGAAATCAAAATTTTGAACAGAACATCAAAGAAGTCTCACAGCTTCTGTGCCACATCCTCTTGGAAGGCACCAAACATTGCAGCCTTAGCATATGTCCAGTCTAATGCACCAGCTTCAGGAGAACTTCTGTCTCCATCAGATCCTTGAGAAGCATTCCCTAGCACTCCCCTGTGAATAACCCATTACCTTGCAATGCAGAACACAAAGAAGTTGGCTATCTATTCACATCATCATAGACATCAGGCTGTCTCTTCATTTCATCAGAGAAATAACACCAGAGTATATGAATCACAGAATCAGGGTTGGAAGGGACCTTAAAGATCATCTGGTTCCAAGCCCCCCTGCCATGAGCAGGGACACCTTCCACTAGACCAGGTTGCTCCAAGCCCTGTCCAACCTGGACTTGAACACTACCAGGGATTGGGCACCCACAATCTCCTGGGGCAACCTGTTCCATTGTCTCACCACTCTCACAGTAAAGAATTTCTTCCTAATATCTAATCTAAATCTGCCCTCTCTCAGTTTAAAGCCATTCCCCCTTATCCTGTTACTGCATGTCCTTGTAAAAAGTCCCTCTCTAGATTTCTTATCAGCACCCTTTACCTACGGGAAGGCTGCTCTGAGGTCTCCTGGAGCCTCCTCTTCTCCAGGCTGAACAACTCCAACTCTCTCAGCTTGTCTTCACAGGAGAGGTGCTCCAGCCCTCTGATCATCTTTGTGGCCCTCCTTTGGACTCAGTCCAATAGGTCCATGTTTTGACAATATTAATCCCCAATAGTAAATAGACGTTGAAACCTTTGTTTTTGAAGTGACAGATAATTGCCATAGCAAGATGCATATTAAATGAAAACTGCTGATAATATATAGGATAAAATAATATAAAACATTACTGAAGTTCCTAGTGTGGTCATTTGTATTACGTGCTCAGCCAAAGAAAAAAACCACACTGTGTTTTCTGCATAAAAAAAAGCACACCTCTGAAACAGTGCAGGGCAGGCAGCAAAAGTGAAGTTACTGAATTTAAGAATTCCTAAGAGGAAAAAGTTCTACAGAAAGCTGACAATTAGAAAGAGGAAACTTGTCATCTGTGTCAGGAAAATGACATGGAAAAGCTCGAGGGCTGAGGAATATGTTATTTGCACATGAATAAATGTGATCAAATACTATTATAGCTTTTCATGATATCTTACCAAGGGTTCTCTTCTACCCAAGACGCCCAAGATAGATGTTAATCTGAAAATTAATAAATAAGTATGGTGTCAGAGTAAAACAAATTAAAACCAAAAACTATATTTTCTTCAGATCCATCATTTTCTGATGTAATTCCCACTCATACACACATTGGAAGTAGATTAGATTCAAATGCAACCTTCTGGGTAAGATTAGATTCAAATCTAAACCTATTCCAAAGAAATCTGTTGCTGTCTGAATTGAGAGTAGCAGAGTTATGGACTCAGTGATCTTCAATGTTGTCTCAAACTCAAATGATTCTATAATTTCACTTGGAGAAAAATTAACGCTTTGCTCTGTTTCTACAACTGCATTGTCATAAAGCCAGAAATTAATCTCTCAGAGCTGCAGGACATGTCTTGAGATGTAAGAGGGTACAACAGGATCTACTGGAGCAAAACTTCATTATCTGATGAGGAGGAACAAGACACCTGAGTCATATCTCAGTACCATCATGACCTGGACCAATGTCCATCCAAACCACAGTTATTTTCTCTCATTTTCTTTTTCTTTTCAGCAGAACAAGCATTTTTGTCTATGGATGCTATGTTTCTCAGCAGGTGTGAAATTCAAACTGTGTTATCTTCCTGTGCTAATAAGCCAGAAGAGAGATTATACTTAAAAAAAAAAAAAAATAAATAATTACCAGCTGATCCCAGGTACTGGAAAATCACCAGGCATGCAGGAGCATTAGATTGGAAAGATGAAATTAAAACCAACCATCTATATTTCACATTTCTTCTACATTTAACAAAAAAACAAAAAGCAGAAGAATGTTGTTAAGCGTATGTGAGGTAGCAATAGGCTCAATACTGTTGCTTGATTATCTGAACCTTAAAGACATCAAAAGGCAACACCTGACAACCACACAGCTATATTTGTAAGCAGCCTTTCATCATACCTGTGGACTTTTTCATGTATATCTATATATACAGATACATGCACACACAGTCTATATTAAGTACTCTCTGGTGTCTATGAAGACCTATGTGACTGTGAAAAACAAAATATAGATTAATTAATTTATATTTCTTTGCTCCAAATGAAAGTAATTATATAAAACTGATAACTGAAAAAAAAAAGTTTCACTTTTGATTTTCAATACAATTAGGTACAATTAGCAGCAACAGAATTTAATTAAATATTTTTTAAAGCAGCACAGAGTTCCTAATTCATTCTTATCACTGAGGAAAAAAACATTGGTTATCAGCCAGTACTGCTGTGAAGTGTTCTTTAGACCTCAAAACCTCATTAAAAGGTAAAAATAGAAATAGACACAGAACTAAGGAGAAAGACTGAAGTTTTCTGGCTGAAAGATTTTGTTTTGAAAACACAACTTTACCATCTCCTTAAAAGCTTAAGAACTGTAAGGGAGGAAAAGATCAGTGAATCTGGAATTTCCAGGCTTGATATAAAATTTCTGTTTCCACTTAAATTTCAGGCATCCTTTCTAAAAAAGATTATTTTTTAAAATTATTACTAAAAAGTGAGCATGAAAACAAATTAACATTTACTGTACTCCAATGTTTTAGTGGGGATTTTTTAAAGTTCAATTTTATGAGAAGTTTAAAGAATTAAATAACAGATTTTCTAAAAAGTGAAATCCCCAATATGATGTCTTACCAACAAAGAATCCAGTATCTGAGTGAGAAATGAGTTTTATTTACACATATTTCCTCAAAAAGGAAAAAAAAAAAAAGAAAAAAAATTGTTTTCTCAGTCTTCAGTCTTCCAGGATTACTTCTTTGCAATGGACAAGTTATCTTAAATTGCAACAGTTATTATTCCATTGCATAAGAAACCCTAGAAAACACCATATAGTAAATTAGATCTAACCACCTAAATTTCAGAAGTTTGGGTTTTTTTTTTTTTTTTCTTTTTTTTTACATTGGGTCTGAGTATTTGTCCCATCAACATTCTCTATAGCTGAGCTCAGGACAGCATTTTTGATCACTTTTGAGTAGTTCAGTCTTTTCTTGTATAATCAGAATAGATAAGCTCTTCAAATGGAAAGGAAAAATCACATAGTACTTTCTACAGGGTCAGTGAAAGGTCTTGGTAATGCCTCAAGCACATGCTACTCTACTATTAGTTGCTGCCTCAATTCCTTTAAAATTGAAAGCTGACCTGGCACAGACCCAGTTTTGAGAGCACTAGTTGTTACACAGAAGTCATTCTGACCCTGAACATAAAAAACCACATATGCACATGTTCAAAGAAAGACAGAAAGAACCTGTTATATAAAGGTTCCTGAAAAAATACTTGAGATGTTCCTGGCCTTTTTAATTATATTAGTTATTTTGTCTCTCCTTGACATTTATAAAGAGAATGGAATAAAGAAGAGACATTTCATCATTATTTTTAAGATTACCTTCTAAGTATACTTGGAAAATGGAAAAAAAAAAAAAATTACTAAGAAAGCAGCAAAAATCATTAAAAACACCATCTACATTGAAGTGTCCTGCCAATTACATCATGTTAGCAGCAAAATCATTTCCAGCATTTCTAGTGGGCTGAAAATACGTTTTGTTGAATTATGTTGCTTTTTTGTTTGGTTTTTGTTTGTTTTTGTTTTTGTTTTGTTTTTTAAATGCATCTGGGCTTTATACCTACAAAACATTAATGACATATTTCAAGGTGTCAGAACATCTCTCACAACAAAATTATTCTGGCAAGCAGATCAAGGCCTGGCTTTGACTTAGTGATCGAAGCTGCCTGCCAAGGAAAACAAGATGAGCAAGTGACACTAAACTGCTCCAACAGCCTGATTGCTCTGAAATGCTTTGTACTCCTAGCAGCCCCTTAAACCTGACTGATATCAAAATTAATGGCAGCAAACAGGTAGACTTCAGTCCTCTAAAACTTTATTATCTACATGTATTATTTTATATAACTAGTAAGCCATTTAAGTAAGAATAACTAAAAATATTTTCATGGCCAGACTCTTCTAATACTGACTAGAAGAGATGTCCCTTCCCTTGCTCCACTGTCTTACAGCAAAATAATGAAGTAGGTAGGAATAGCAGTAATCACCAGGCTACACTGATGATTCACAGGCATATAAAACTAGGCAAGAAGTCAGTTCTTAAATGCAAGTCAAGAGCCATGGAAAGAAAAGATGATGTTTTCTAGCTACCATCAGAGAAGGACTTGTGGCACATTATGTCCATCAAGTTGATTCCAGGTTTACCCCTTTGCCACATGCAATTCTTGTTGAAAGAGGACACTCAAAAACCTTAGTATACTCACTACTTTGCCACAGGCAGGCAGGTGAAGAACCTGGCCTTTTCTCTCATTCAACACTTGCAGGTGCAGAGATGCCCATGTTTCCTCAGGACCAATCCAAACTTACAATCTTTGCTTATAACAGCCTACTTTAAAAATAGAGAAATCCTTTCGAAGGAACCAAGAAGGAAAGAACCAATAGGCCAGCAAGGGATAAAATATCAAATCACCACCTCTCTGGCTGTAGAATTGGGTTCTAACAGTTGTACTGTTGAAGGGTTGTCAGACAGTGACATAATTATGGGTTTTTAATATGAACTTCATTTCAGTGCATACAGACACTCAGAATCCAGGCTACACTTACACTTAATTCATGGCTAGCATAATTCTCAGGGCTTCAGTTTTCCTTTTGACAATGATGACTCCCAAATTTGTATCAACTTTTCTGATGTTTAAGTACATCCTTTGACATCTCATTCTAGATTCTATTTGATGATTTGTTTAGATCCTACATAGTATCAAATAGATTTCCTCTAAGCCCATAGGGTAATTTAAGAAAAACAATAAATATAACTAAAAAAAAATCTGCAACTTCATTATTTACCACCTCTAAGCTTAGATCCAGAGGACCTTCATTGTTAATCTAACTATAATAATTACTTCATATTAAGATTTTCTGTGCAAATTGGTACATTTAATAAGAATTTTTGGATGCTCTTCCTTTGGTTTTGAATCTGAGAAATTAAAAATTTACCACCAACATAATGGAAATCCTTTGTCAAAAATCACATACCCTGAATACAGCCTAGGCTGTGATTTATCCAACAGATTGCTTTTTAACAAAACATTTTAACTTTGTCAGTTAATTGCAATCTGCTGTAACTGACATGATTAGCTCAGTTCATCAATCCAAATAAGAATGCAGCAGCTGCTTTAAGGAAACTAATGTCAGTATCAATGTAAATTCAGCTGGAATAACTTCAGTGTGTAGATAGGGCTTTCATTTGAGTGGTTCTCACCACCCAAGAGTGTTGTAACTAGTACGCTGGGCTATTTACCCTTTGAACTTATTTATTCTGGTTTCTCAGGAAAATTAATTTTGTGGAAATTTGTAGATTTACTCATTATCTATTTGAAAATTTATATTGTTATCAAGGCTTAAAATTTAGAATAATTTTCACAGAGGAAAATATTAAAAATAGTCTCTCAAACTCAAGGGTAATGGCAAATCCAGAGACCTGGATGATTAAACAGCATTTTTTTTCTTACTCCTAAGATGTACTAAGGCAGCTATAAATATAGCCATTCCTTTTTCATATGGGCAATTGCTATTTACACACCCCACTCCCAGTAATACCATACACAAAGAATAACTGTATAAGCCTGAAGAAGAGAGGGTATAGATCCATAAGATGTCTTAACATTTAAGATGGGAAGAGTACAAAAAAGGACATTTAAAATCCCCATCCTACCATATTTCATCACATTGTTATAGACAGTAATAGCAGTGACCTGAGAAGCCTCAGGAGCAGAAAACAGAAGAGTATCATGTGGCTAAGTGACCTTGTTTATGCCAGGAGATACAAAAAAACCAACAGGTAATATCAGATGGCCAGGATCACTTTTATTTACTCTACATATGAGCCTTAACAGCCTCAGACTGGGTTCAAGTTAACCTCAAACAGGCACTTGAACTACCGGGCTGTGCATTCAGCAATTCCAAAGCAGAGATTATGAGATAAAACTATTTACCAAAGCACTGATACTATTATTCACACCAACAGTACAGAATGTACACTATTTGTTATAGCATAACTCCAGAATGAAAGTGCCTAAAGCCCTCTAGTGAATATAAGCAAGTATGATAAAATGCAAGAGACACAGAATTCATTAATGGGGGGCTTATTCTTCTCTCATTCATTTACCCTTTTTACAAGGCTCTGGATTCATTAGAAGTACTAATATTTAAAATCTTTAATTATTTCTTAAAAAAGACCAAAACAAAGTGAACAAAGCAAATGGAGATGCAACCTGAGTGACCAGCTCTATCTGACCCTTCTTTGAGCATGGGAGTAGGACAAGCTGACCTCCAGAGGTCTCTTTCAGCCTTAGTTGTTCTGTGATTCTATAGCACCATTGTGTCCTGGGTTCAGCAGTAGCAGTCATTTTCCCCCTGCTGAACCCAGGACACATTGTAAACAAATACATTTGCTCACAAACAACTATACACCATTAAAAAACTTAACCTTCTTAATTGTAAGAATATCCATTAAATAATAAACATTTAGAAGATAATTTGAACTCATTTGAACTTCTGAAAGTTTCCAGCAATATCAGGCAAAGAAGCTATTTAGAGGCAGCACAGTTTAAAAGTTTCAAACTTCTTTTTCATCTGTAATTAACTTAATAACTTTAGACCAAGTGATCTTCCTCGGACATGCCGCTACCTCACAAAGATCACCAGACAATTTTATTTTCCCTTTTGTATCTAGCCTTATAGTTGTAAGCACTTGAAAATAAGATTTTCCTTCATAGCTTTTGCACTTTGCACAGCCCTGAGAATGAAGCTTTTTAGGACAAAAAAAAAAAGTCTGTTAGCATACATAGAAATAACCTGAAAAGCTTTTTCTTGCTAAAAATAGGGTAAAGTTTATTTCATCCAAGACCAAAGACCATTATTTAGGCTATGCAAAGTAAAACTTCTTTCTCATCAGCATCAGTCCTTCCTTCCCCTAAAACCAATAGAGACTGTTGTTTGGGCCATATATTTCCTTATAAGAAGAAAGACAAAACCCACATCACATGCTTAAATGCTCCATGACCTAGAGGTTTGTCCACAGTGTATGAGTACATGCTTGGGGAATCCTTAGTGCCCACAGAGTGCAGATAGTTTTGCCACCTGCGCTATCTACCACAGGCAGAATTTGTGTAGTCTTGAAGGAATTGCAACAGAAATTTGCAAGTTCTTCTATATCCATTTTGTAACAGAAAACAATGGCATTTTGTGATCTGAGAGCTAGTACTGGGGTCCAAGCCTGCCCTGAAGAAAGTTATGTACATGCAGCTTGATCCTACAAGCTCAGTAGGACCCTACAAGCTCATTTTGTTCTAAACTCAGTGTATTTATGCAGCAGAGAAATCAGCTCGCCTCTAACAGCTCCCTCTTGATTTTTTTAAAAGAAAAGTGAATTAACAATGGATTTATTTGAAAGGCAGAATTTGAAAAGGTTATATCCTACCTAAGCCTTTTACTAATGTATCCCCGTAGCTGACATAGAGTATAGGTGATTTTTTTCATGCAAATTGAAGTAGTTAATAAATAAAGCTAAGAATGAGTGTAACAAAGTTGATGTTACATTTATTAGTATGAGCACAATTCTAACGAATATTCAAATTAAAGTGATCATGACATTCTGATATGCTTCCATTGGCTGGACAATGTTATTGGTTATCATTAGCAGACCAAACCAGCTTTCAGGAACACTTGGGGGAGACCAACACTTCGCACATGCTGGAATGACAATTGTAATTCTGAATTTCACTTGCACGTAGATTTACTATGATTGCATGAAGATAGGGGCTACATGCTTATGTGGTACACAAGCAGTCAATTACAGTTATTGCATGTGCAATCATCCCATATGAATGTATAATTGCTGTCATTATGTAAACAAATTTGACAAATTATTGCCTTTGCATTTTTTTCCTAATTTCTGTCAAGATAAATTCTCTTCTTATTACACAGAGAGGAAAACAACAAGCATTGTAATGAAGTGTAGCAAATGTTTGTTCTTCATATTCCAAGTATTCCACTTCAGCATCTTGTGTGGTTTTGCCACATACTACTGCCAGTATATTCCATAAACTTGAAAGGTCATTATAGCCACAGCTGCAGAGAGCTGATGAAAGAAATTCAAGCTCCTGGTCATCAGCTGTATCTGATTCTCCATGTTTCTCTTACTACATTCACCTCAAAGACTCTTGACAATGGAGTGCTGACGTTGCTTCTAAACCATATAGCTGAACCTCAAAACAGAATGAGATAACCCCAAAGAATCACTTTTCTTGACTACTTGACAGAGCCTAAGATTAAAAAGTAGCATTGTGCGTTGTAAGTAATTACACATACTCTATGCTGACAACATTATCAGGGTGTTTATGGTAGACTAGTTTGGTTTGCTTCAGAAAGAGCCTAAGAAAATAACCCAAATCATGCCTACTAGATGTCAGAGTAAATATTAGGACTCAGTCCTTTGCCTGGGCTAAAGAACTGGTCTTGGTCCAAGCAGCCGAAAACCATGCATGTGCTGTCAGGTATTGGTGCAGTGTATAGGCAGTGGTGCTGCCAGACATTCAGAGCAATTGCAGCTGCCAGGCCTCTGCTGAGACATGTGCATTTCAGAAACAGCTCAAGTGCATTAATGCCACCAATACTTCAGGTTTGAGAATCCCTACCATAGCTGTCTTGTATCTGTTTCGCTAAAAGCTTTGTTCTTATGATTTGAGAAACAATACTCTGATTTCAGGAAGGCTGACAGAGCTGCACTCCCCAGTTACAGAACTGAGATAGGAAGGAGAATGAACATTTGGATTTATTTAGAGTAATTTGATTAGATTGATTACACTAATTGCCGTAGTGCCAAACCAGTGAATAACAAAGCACATTATGGAATAATCTGGACAAGGCAAGACTATATTGTTTCAGATTGAAAGGGTACACTCAAAAGAAGGCTAGGGAATTACTTTACCTTATACGCTTTGCCACAAGGCAGTCAATCGAAACTTATTCAGTGAATCTGAGAACTACAGGAAAGGAGTTTTGATGTACTATCTCAGAATGTTAGTATTCATCAGGAATGTTATAATTCCTAAGGAAAACTCACTTTAATCTGCATATAAAATACCTTACCTGTTATCTCATGAGGTGCTGATTACATAAAATTCTTTTGAAATTCTATCATAGAATCATAGAATCACAGAATAGTCAGGGTTGGAAAGGACCTCAAGATCATCTAGTTCCAACATCCCTGCCATGGGCAGGGGCACCTCACACTAAACCGTATCCTGGGCTGTATCAAAAGGAGTGTGACCAGCAGGTCAAAGGACGTGATCCTGCCCCTCTATTCTGCTCTCATGAGGCCTTACTTGGAGCACTGTGGGCGGTTCTGGTATCCTCAACATAAAAAGGACATGGAACTGTTGGAACAAGTCCAGAGGAGGGCCACGAGGATGATCAGGGGACTGGAGCACCTCCCATGTGAAGACAGGCTGAGAAAGTTGGGGCTGTTGAGCCTGGAGAAGAGAAGGCTGTGTGGAGACCTCAGAGCAGCCTTCCAATACCTGAAGGGGGCCTATAGGGATGCTGCAGAGCAACTCCTCATTAGGAACTGTAGTGACAGGACAAGTGGTAACAAGTTCAAACTTAAACAGGGGAAGTTTAGATTGGATATGAGGAAGAAATTCTTTATTGTAAGGGTGGTGAGGCACTGGAATGGGTTGCCCAGGGAAGTTGTGAATGCTCCATTGCTGGCGGTGTTCAAGGCCAGGTTGGACAGAGCCTTGGGTGGCATGGTTTAGTGGGAGGTGTCCCTGCCCCTGGCAGGGGGGTTGGAACTAGATGATCTTAAGGTCCTTTCCAACCATAACTATTCGATGATTCTATGTCATTCAAGGCTCTGTCCAGCCTGGCCTTGAACACCACCAGGGATGGAGCATTCATAGCTTCCCTGGGTAACCCATTCCAGTGCCTCACCACCCTTAGAGTAAAGAATTTCCTCCTTATATCCAATCTAAATTTCCCCTAAGATTGAACTCATTACCACTTCTCCTATCACTACAGTCCCTAATGAAGAGTCCCTCCCAAGCATCCCTATAGGCCCCCTTCAGATATTGGAAGGCTGCTCTGAGGTCTCCACGCAGTCTTCTCTTCTCCAGGCTCAACAGCCCCAACTTTCTCAGCCTGTCTCCACATGGGAGGTGCTCCAGTCCCCTGATCATCCTCGTGGCCCTCCTCTGGACTTGTTCCAACAGTTCCATGTCATTTTTATGTTGAGGACACCAGGAGTGTACACAATGCTCAAAGTGAGGTCTCACAAGAGCAGAGTAGAGGGGCAGAATCACCTCCTTTGACTTGCTGGTCACATTCCTTTTGATGCAGCCCAGGATATGGTTGGCTTTCTGGGTTGCAAGTGCACACTGCTGAGTCATGTTAAGTTTCTCATCAACCAACATCCTACATATCTATGCATATCTACCACACATTATTTCTAAATTCTTGAAAAGACACGGCTTTTTTAGTGATACAAAGACTTGATCACCCTTCAGCAATCTGCACGCTTTATAGAAAGCTTACCCATGCACGGTTCTTGAATTAATGTTTTTAGATGTATTTACAGAACATAAAGGTAAAATATTTTTAGTACTTATTTGTACCTGTTTGCATTTTTTTGTGTGTGTGATGGCATAGTTTATGCCTTCCTAATCATGCCAGTGTAGCACACTCTAAAGCGATTTAGCTCAAGTGAATTACAGCACCAGGTCAGTTGGGACAAGATAGTCCCAAACTGATATAACTGGAAAATCTAGGCAAACCTGGTTGGGTCACAGTCAATGCAAGATCTTTATATTTTCAGCAGGGCTTCACAACTTGATATTATATGGACACTGCATAGGAGATTAGAATGCCAAGCATCCTGAAGATTCCAGAATCATGAAAGGGACCTTAAAGCTCCCCCAGTTCCAACCCCCTGCCTTGGGCAGGGATGCATTCCACTAGACTGGGTTGCTCAAAGCTCCGTCCAACCTGGCCTTGGACACTGCCAGGGATGGGACAGCCACAAGTTCCCTGGGCAACTGGCTCCAGAGCCTCAACTCCCTTTTAATGAAGTATTTTTTCCTAATATCTAATCTAAATCTCCCCTCTTTCAATCTAAAGCCATTCCCCCTTGTCCTGTCATTACATGCCCTTCTAAAAAGTCACACTCCAGATTCCGTGCAAGCCCTCCTTAGGTATTAGATCACAAGTCAGTACCTTGGAATGAAAGAGTTCAGGTAATCTACTGCACCTCTAACTCTCTTTTCTCTGAAGTCATTGCATATTGGTTACTCTTTGTTGTTTTTCAGCAGTCTAGAAACCTCTGATAATTAAGTGCTGAATCAATCTCTCTGGGCTCAAAGTACCCTGAGGCAGAAATCCTCTCCCTGTTTGTATACACTCTTTAAGGCCAGCAGACTTCTGCAGGTCCCTAAAGAGAAGAGATCCTCTTTGTCTGTCCTGGGTTCAGCAGTATCAGTCATTTTTCTCCTTCTTAGTAGCTGGTGCAGTGCTGTGTTTTTGACTTTCAGCCTGGGAACAACGCTGATAACCCCTATGTTTTTAGTTGATGCTCAGTAATGTTTAGTCTGACCAAGAACTTTCTAAGTCTCATGCTCTGGCAGGGAGGAGGGGAAGCTGAGAGGAAGCAGAGACAGGACACCTCACTCAAACTAAGCAAAGAGGTATTCCATACCACAGCACATCATGTCCACTATATAAACTGGGGACAGTTACCCAGAAGGGCTAGATCGCTGCTCAGGTCGGGCTAAGTATCGGTTGGTGGGTGGTGAGTAGTTGTATTCTCTTCCCTTGTTATTTCCCTTATCATTATTCTTATTGCTGGCAGCAGCAGTGGTTTGTGTTATACCTTAGTTACTGGTCTGTTCTTATCTCAACCCGTGGGAGTTACATTCTTTCGATTCTCCTCCCCATCCCTCCGGGAGCAAGGGGAGGAAGGGGGGCAGTGAGCGAGCACCTGTGTGGTTCTGGGTTGCCGGCTGGGCTTAAACCATGACACTGTCCCTCTATTCTCAGAAGCAGCAAGAACTCTTCTCTAGAAGAAACATTTATGAAAGCTGGCTGTTCCCACCACTGCATTGTGGTATTTATTAATCTTTGTCTGCTGGAGGTGTGAGCACCTGTGTACATAAAAAGTCCCTTCTAAGGGATGCTGAAGCGACACACAGGGCAGCATAGAGCTGGTGTTCACTGTCCCACTCTGGTGCCTGAGGAGGTAGAGAAGGAGGATTATGCTCACCCTTTTGCAAATGAAGTGTTCAGGCTATGTAAATTAATTGCACTTGACTTGCACATAAAAGCTTCTCTAAACAGCCAGGAGGATTGTGCTGCTCTTGTTTTTAGAGGCAAAAGCTGAGATTGCAATGTTTGAGTATTATTCTATGAACTAGAAGGCTCTGCCTTGGCAGGGGGCTTGGACTAAATGATCTCCAAAGATCCATTCCAAGCCTAAGAAATCTGTGATTCTGTGATCTGTGAATAGCACTGCTTTAAAAGGTGGACATATTTATGTTAGACCAGATGGAATATTTTGTCCTGTATATCACAAATCATGAGAAGACAGCATACATTGATAATGATGGAGTTTAAGATTCTCTCGCCAGAGGTAATGTCCTGGAAGTGAGTGCTACATTTTTTCCTGATTAACAAGATGGCTGATTCCAGTGCATTATTTTCCTTTTCCTTTTTTTTGACAAATTTTATACAAACACTTTGTGCCCCCACACTAAATGGTAAGTGGATAGTGAAACAAAGAAAAACAAAATGAAGACTAATCTTCAGTAAACAAGTGAAATCAGTTCTGCTTTGTGGCTAAATAATGTTGAGCTTGGTGGCTTTGCACCAATAGCAATGGGTAAGAGCTTTGTGGTAGATGACAGTGAAGAAGTATCTTAGGTAAATGTTTTACAATTACCAGCTAGAACCGAACTAGAATTTGCTGGCATGACAACGGGACTTTGCAAACCTAAAGTTCAACCAAAGGACGAAGTGACAAAGAAGAATATGAGAGAGAAACAACCACCAGGGGCACAAAGACCACTACCATGTTCTTGTGGGCATGTGGGAGGAATTTTCTAGAATGATGTCATATATAACTAGCTTTATGAGTACGTAACGTAATGTAATTACGCATGTAATGAAATGAATATGTATGTTTGATGGCTATTTAATCACATCTTGTTTGGTGCTCAAGTGAGACACTCTCTGAGAAGCTATCCACCATGTCTGCCACTGCTGCGATAAAGAATACCTGCTGATCAACTTAAACTTTGTTGGCGAGTTCTACGAATCAACAGTTTGTTGCAGTATAGAAGGAAACATATATTTATGCTAGGGGAAAAAGCTGGCGGCATATTTAATCACAGTTATAAGAGAATACATTTCTGCAATAGCCTATGAAATGTAATACTGATACAGACACCAAATGCCAGAAAGCTTTTCTGAGATGTAGATGATATGCAAAAAGAAGCAAAAATGAGTAAGAACTGTTCTTGCCACTGAAAGTGCCGGCACATAAAAGATCCTAACCAGACAGTTCTGAGACCATCAACTTCTATTTTAGTGAAACAGGAGACAGGTACTCTGTTCTTTTTTCCCCCTCTTTTGACAGCAGCAAAAGATCAGGATAATAATTACTGCTCCAAAACCTAGGTGGTGAGGCTCAGTATTTGAAGTTATCTCTCCTTTAGTTCAAAAACTTTGAGGCTGGCACAGTAATTCTTATATAACTGCCAGGAATTTTACTCTAAATTTTGATTATATTTTTATATAGAAATCTATAATTAATTTGCATATAAACAAACACAGTTTTAAGATATATATTACAGCTTTCTGGTATTAAATATAGAGGGGATTGTCCAAGAACACCTACAAATGGGATGGACTGCTTGATTTTAGTCAACATAACAGGAGAATTTGGCCACACATGTAAGTATTGGTAAACTTAAAAGCAGAATTACAATTGAGCTTAACATTGAAAGAATTCTAATGAAAATACCAAAGGAAATATTAAACATGGAAAAGTACTGAGGGATCTGCCAACTCCAGCCTATTCTTTCTACATGGTGCCTTATGCAGCCTCTGGACATAAAACATTGGTCATATTTGCAGCAGTTATGCCTATTTGGATAGAAATGACAGTGTCACACACAGTGTGCTATGGCTTTATTTTTGAAGAATGTGTAACTCCCAGCATGATGCAGAGAAAGATCATACTGATGGGAATATGATAGTGAAAAGAAAATTCTGCAGTAAGCATGCTGACTGCATTCTCTGCAGTGTCGTCATGAGAAGGGCACTTCCATATACTGATAACACAAGTGCCAAAGGACAAGATATGGCATGTTCAAAAGCAGATGAATAAGATAAAGAGATTTAAGGGACATGCATCCAGTTTCAAATATGGAATGTATTATTCCATCTCTGTTGTAAGTAAGTATCAAGAGAACAGAAAACGTTCATGGAGCCTGTTTTACAATACCCAGAAATAATAATAAAACTCACAAAATGAACAGGAAAATGTTTTAGTTTGTTGTTTTTGGTTTTTTTTTTCTATGAGGAATAACAGGCACAGCTACAGGTTGGGCAGAGAAAAGATTCAGAGCAGTCCTGTGGAGAAGGACTTGGGGATGTTGGCCAATGAGAAAATGAACATGAGCCGGCTTCAGTGTGCACTTGTAGCCCAGAAAGCCAACCGTATCCCGGGCTGCATCCAAAGGAATGTGACCAGCAGGTCGAGGGAGGTGATCCTGCCCCTCTACTCTGCTCTCGTGAGACCTCACTTGGAGCATTGTGTGCAGTTCTGGTGTCCTCAACATAAAAAGGACATGGAACTGTTGGAACAAGTCCAGAGGAGGGCCACGAGGATGATCAGGGGACTGGAGCACCTCCCATGTGGAGACAGGCTGAGAAAGTTGGGGCTGTTGAGCCTGGAGAAGAGAAGGCTGCGTGGAGACCTCAGAGCAGCCTTCTAGAATCTGAAGGGGGCCTACAGGGATGCTTGGGAGCGACTCTTCATGAGGAACTGTAGTGATAGGACAAGTGGTAACGAGATCAAACTTAAACAGGTGTCCTTTGTTCAGCAGTAGCAGTCATTTTTTTTCTCCTCCTTGATAGCTGGTGCAGCACTGTGTTTTTGCTTTTGGGCCTGGGAGCAGCACTGATAACACCAGTGTTTTCAGTTACTGCTTGGTAATGTTTTGGTCTGACCAAGGACTTTCTGAGTTTCATGCTCTGCCAGGGAGAAGGGGAAGCCGGGAGGAAGCAGAGACAGGACACCTGACCCAAACTGACCAAGGAGGTATTCCATGCCACAGCACGTCATGCCCAGGAGGTAATACAGAGAGCAGAGACCCAGAAGGGTGGGGGTGCACTGCTTGGTCGGGCTGGGTATAGGTGGTGAGGGATTGTATTCTTTCCTTGTATTTGCCTTGTCATTATTACTATTGGTGGTAGCAGTAGTGGTTTTGTGTTATACTTTAGTTACTAAACTGTTCTTATCTCAACCTGTGGGAGTTGCATTCTTTCGATTCTCCTTCCCATCCCTCTGGGAGCAGTGGGAAGGAAGAGAGGGGAGTGAGTGAAAGAGTGACTGTGTGAGTTATAAAGGCTTAAACCACGACAACAGGGGAAGTTTAGATTGGATATGAGGAAGAAATCCTTTACTGTAAGGGTGGTGAGGGACTGGAATGGGGTGCCCAGGGAAGTTGTGAATACTCCATCACTGGCAGTGTTAAAGACCAGGTTGGACAGAGCCTTGGGTGGCATGGTTTAGTATGAGGTGCCCCTGCCCATGGCAGGGGCATTGGAACTAGATGATCTTAAGGTCCTTTCCAACCCTAACTGTTCTATGATTCTATGATTCTATGAATAATGATTGTAGAAGGACGATCAATCCTGACTTCACATTCATCCAAAGACACATACAATTAAACAAAACAACAACCAACGTAAATGCATACAGTACTAACCAGCAAGAAAAATGAAGAAATCATATCTTTTTAATAATTTTCCTTTAAGTGAATGGCAGGTTCTTTCAGACTCCTTGCCCCTCCAGTAATTTCCAGCATATGAATTGTATGGAGCGGGTATTCTCCACACAAAAAATGGACTCTTTTCAAATAAATCTATAGCTGCTTCCTTTATTCATTGGAATAAACTGCAGAATATACTCCAAAAATTCTGAAAGGTAGTTAGCTAATGCCAGTTTACTAAGATAGTGAAATACTCAGGTATCTGTTCTCAAACTTGTCAGTAATCCCCTTAAGAGAATGGAAATTGCTTGCAGAAACTTAGATCTGACTTCTAAAAACTGCATAGGGATTAAATCCTTTCCTGAGCTTGTGTCTTACAGGTTTTGTTTGCTGGGTTTTTCTGGGGGGCTTGTTTTGTTTTGGTTTGGTTTGTTTTTCTTTTTTTCTTTAATAATTTGTTGCACTGGGTTTCATATGAAAAAAGCCTTATTGTACTTTAAAATGGTATATGGAAATCAGAGTGAACACAGAGTAAAGGTCTGAAGGAAAGAAAAGCAGAGGTGGGAAAGGAAAGCAAAGACAGATTTAGTCTTTTTCATTCATGCTGCCCATAAGGTTTTGACTGAAACATCTGCTCTTTAGTTGCCATAATTATGAAATTTCTATGCCTTTGACTGAAAAGCATCAAACTAACAAAAGATGAGAGTACAAAATACATTTCTGCATACTCCTAAATTTATATTTTCATCTCTATTTGTGAAATCTGAAGAATGAGATGTGGAAGAGACCAATTAAATCATCCCGTCATTCCCCCAACTGACAGCTCTGAATAATTCCTTGTATTTTCAGGTCCTGAAAATACAGCATTTACACACAGATGATAAAATACATTTTAATGAGTCAGGTTCTTTCTCCTGTGCTATCTGAGCAGAACTGCTCAGATGCAGGCAGCTCTTTGTCATGACAGAAGACTTCTAAGAGAATATCTACTTCAGCTACAATGAGTGTATATTACTGGATGAAGCAGTGTACTTAAACAGTTTATTATTATGCATTTCAGCACACCACACCCAAAGAGCACGTGCTAATCAAGATCAATCAGCACTCCTTCTGAGGTCTTAATATTACTGAGTGCCTTAAATATTACTTTAGACATGAGGCAAGATGTCCCAGTGAATATGACGAGGTAACCTTAAGTAAACTCCCTTGTCATTCAGTTAAAGATCAGTGAGAATCCACCAGTAGTTCAGTACAAAGTCACTGTCATTAGTGAGCAGCTCAAACTACTATTTAGCTATAATTGTAACCTGAGAATTTTTAGCTATTAAAGAGTAATAAGATCAAGATGGATTTGTCATTCAGAAGATGACCGGCTGGGCTTTTGTCATGTGACTGTTAAGAGTGGAGTTAAGATCCATGTCCTAAACTTCAGTACAAGCCCCAATTAGACATTACCATCTTTCCACCCCTCCCCCCAAAAAAATGCTGCCCAAAAGCCATGCTACATGGAATAAGATGGATTTAAAGACTTATTGCACCTCATCAGTATTAAACACTGAGTCTTTTGTATTCTTTTAAATAAGATTCTATTTTTAGACGTGGTTCAGTATGACAATTCAAATGAGATGCCCAAACTCTACTTTGTTCTCTCAAGCTGTTCTCATCTGGTGGCATTCTGATGATAACAACATGGAAACCATCATAAATCTGCATGCAATATTTCTGAGGAACAAGTTCAGCAAAATTTGTACAGATCAAATGCTGTGCAGTGCACTCAAGATTGCTTTATACCATGTGAAGGGCTTGGCAATAGGGAAGTTCTAATAACAGAGATGTGAACATTCAGATGGTATTGAAGAGAACTGGAGATTTTACATCATGGAATTACGGATAAAAGTATGATAACAATGCTTATACAGAATCTATCTACCTGAATATGCCTTTCTTTTTTTTTTATAATTTTTACATTTTTGAGGAACAGTCACATAATGCTATATCAAATTGCTGGTAATAAGATTCAAGCAGTCTCTGCATCTATTTTGCTTCTTCTACAGAACTGTAACTGTAAGCCTACCATTATTTTACTTTGTTTTGATGAGCTAGAGCTTTTTCATAATAAGAGAACAGATTTCCAAATACATGGCTTTGCAAATATATACAAATGAAGATATGATGACCTATCGGAAATTTTCCCCAAGCAATTACTAACAAAAGCCCCAAGCAGTTCTAACAAGTGTGCACTGTTAGAAGTTACAGGCTAAGATGAAAGCACTTAAATATACCAAATGTGTAGCTGATCTATTAGCAATCACTTCTATTTCCACGTATACATAATTGTTCCAAATATAAATACTGTATTCATAAAATAATTTTTTACAATATGTAAATTAAGACACTCTAAATTTATTAGATAATTTTGTAAATTATGTTCTTTTCTCTTGCTATTCATTTATATAGAGGGAAAGTGAGCACCTCATGGAAATTGTGAAGCAATGGTGCAGTGTGAATGGGAACTTTGTTGAAAAAGACCAATTCCAGAAAATTAACATAGACATCCTCGTTAAAAACTCATCTTCATTTGCTGTTTCATGCTGAATCACATAATCTGCAGTTCTGTATCTAAGTGGTTGAATCACCATCCCTGGAGGTATTGAAAAGATGTGTAGATGTGGCCCTTAGGGACATAATGGACTTGTCATTGTTAGCTTAATGGTTGGACTCAATGACCTTAAAGGTCTTTTCCAATGATAAATGATACTACAATTCTATCATAAATTACCTGAAGGAACAGTTGACTATTTTACTGCATTACAGAAAGTCATCAGAGTTGGCAAGATCAAAGCTTGCTCTACAGTGCAATTTTCTCCCCTCTCTAAGCATAAAGAGATACAGAGAATTTAACGGTACTGCACACCTTCATCCCAGAAATCTGATTTATCATGCGCCATGCAAGAACACAGAAAGGCAAATAACGGTAGAGCAAGTATCAGGCAAAATAAATGTCAGTCTGTACAACCTCACTGTTTGCCACCTGTGCAAATCCCAAAGGATGCCCATGAAACCCCAAACACACTGATTAGTCATGTCACTGTGTTTTGTGTACTAACATACTACAAAACATGGTAATGCATATTGTTGTAATTTATGACAGCATATTAGTGACTCACAACCCTGTTTCCTCACATGATATGATATAAAATGCTCCTTAGAAGACCCTTCCAAATATTAAATGTTCTTCATGAAGATGGTCCATATCCAAAGCAAACCATTGCCACAGTGGCGACATTCATTAGCAGCATGATTTGCTCCAGAAATTTCTCAACCTAAAGAACTGTTTGTGACAGCAAGAGACACTTTATGCCAAAAATAAAATCAAAGCATTGTAACGTATAATTAGAAAAATTCAAAAAAGAAGCATTAATCTCACAGCCTGTGTGCAAATGAATCTCCCTTTTGCTATTTTACAACACTAGAAAGCACAACAGATTGACAAAATGAGGCAAAAAAAAAAAAAAAAAAAAAAAAAAAAAAAAAACCTAACCCAAAGAAGAGGAAGGAGGTGAAAATGGCAGTCCTCAGAATCTTTTGATTCAGCTGAAATAGGGAAGGAAAACTTGGGTACTTGCAGCACTTGGCTCTAGTTGGAGGAATTACCACCTTGCAATTACATTTTTCTGTCTGCTTAGTGACTTGCTACTTTGGGAGTTGCTCAGTTACTATAAGAGCTGTTATTCAAATCAAAGCTGAGCTGGCAGGATTCACAGGGCTCTGCTCCAGCCTATCTGTAGCAGATGGCAGAATCAGCTATTTTTGGCAACCATACAGTATTGATGTTTTTCCTTTTATTTTTTTTAAGTTACAAAGCAGTGGTACAGAATGCATCTTTTATTCATGATACACTGAAGATGTAAATAGAGCTTAACTTCATTACTTCAGAGGCTGAAATACTGCTTGTGCAAAATGGCTATATGACACTTCTGTATTTTGACTTTGAAGTAACTCCTGGGTATTTCACTATCCTCAGTCATGAGCAATATCAATATCTCTAATTTTCCTTTTGATACAGAAAAAATAATTCAGTATTTGTATACTGTGGAGAAATAGAAGGCAAGTATTACCATTATCCATCTAAAAATGTCATATAAGCTTAAAGGTGGTTGTCTTTCCCAATGTATTTTATCTTGTTTTTAACAGAGACCCAGGAGGATGTGGTGAAAAATATGAAATGAAAAAATAGATTCCCAAAGGATATGCTTCAGTGAAAATAATTCGATCTTCCAAACTGTAACTAATGAAGAAATGATCAGGTAAACACATTCCATACTTCCATTCACCGCCATCTGTTCTCGGCAAGATACTTTCTTTGTTTCCAGCTACAAAGCTGAGCAAGTGCATGACCACCAAATTAAGGGAGAAAAGTGAATGTTGTGAATGCTGCAAGGAAAAAGTACGGCTCCTTTTCACAAAACCCCAAAGTATTTACACTTAAATGGCTAGCAGATTTTAACATTTACCAGAAACAGGGGAATCAGGCATTGGTACCTCAAAATTCCAAGAAGAGTAAAGTCACTTTTTTGTCATGAAATTCCCTTTCATTGCTGGGAGTTTTCCAGTTGTTGTCTAGGTCCTCTATACCTTTTTATTTGGATCCTATTTAATTTCATGCAGCAAAAATTAAAGGGGAACATTACTCAATTACAACAAGTGGCATTGTAATTTCAATATCTAGCATTCTTCCCTGAAAGGTAATCTCAGCATATTAAAATGAGACCATACCTTACAATTAATTTTGCTCGGACGCCTACAGATAAAGAGTCCTGACTAGAGTATGGAAACAGACAGCAGGATGCTTCCATGTGAGCTTAGGAAGAAGGCTAAGTTTTGTCAGTTTCATGCAATTTCAAATCTTCCTTTCCATTTAGGAAGGAATTCTGTATTGTGAGGGTGCTGAGGCACTGGCACAGGTTGCCCAGAGAAGTTGTGGCTGCCCCATCCCTGGCTGTGTTCAAGGCCAGGTCGGACGGGGCTTTGAACAACCTTGTCTAGTGAAAGGTGCCCCTGCTCATGGCAGAGGGGTTGGAACTGGATGATCTTTAAGGTCCCTTCCAGCCCAAACACACTTTAACACAGCAGGAAATCTAGCTAATTCTAGTGGTCAGAATGACCTGATTCAGAACTAAATTGATCTCCTCTATATTTCTTCTGTTGATGCATGTCCATCTGTTTGGTAGAAATCTGTGAGTATGGCAGATAGGAAAAATTCATAACTTGATCTTTCACTTAGTATGAGAATAGTATTTGATTCATATTTGGTCTTTCAACATTTCTATTTATGAAAGCCAAAGAATTTACTTAAAAAGTGAAACATGTAGTTTGAACCCCTGAATTGTTCCATGGACTACTGTGACACTTGCAGTCATGCACTTAGATAAATCAGCATTAAAGAGGGCTAGCAGTCTTTAATATATAATAGCATTTTCTAAAGCGCTTCGTCCAAGGTGGCAGTGATCCATAACTCTCCTGTCTAGGAATGAAGATACCACATCTTAAAACAGAAGACAACACTATTTAAAACCTTTGGGATAATAGCAGTAGGGGGAGAAAGAAGAATACTCCAACCTATCCTAAAAAGGCCTCAGCTTGCCCCAAATACAGCTAATGGAGTGAAAGAGTACAGGAATTCCTTCATTGTACCTTGTAATGTTATTAACACACTGTAGAGCAGATCAATAAATACTCAGCCATGGTAGGTACTAAAAAATGTCTTACTTCAAAAAAGAACAGGAGAAGTAATTTTGGGAATTAGGAGAAAAAAAGTAATCATAATCAGGAACCTGTGCAATGAACTTATATAACTGTCAACAAACTGCAACAGAAGGATCAGTCCCTCGGAGCAGATGAAGCAAAAGAAATGAGTGAAAACATATGCAGTTTAAAAAGCCATTCTGCCCACAAATGAAACAAATCAAGAAATTTTGAAGAATATAAAGAAATATCAAGAAAATTGTTCAAATAATATCTGAGAACTTGTGGCACTTCAGCGAAGTTCACATCAATTAGAAAAGCGGAAATAAGCCCCATTTTAAAAAATGGATGAAAGGAAGACCTGGGAAACTGCAGGCCGGTCAGTCTCACCTTGGTGCTCAGCAAGATCATGGAGCAGGTCCTGCTGGAAACTATGCTAAGGCACATTGACTGAGGGAAAATTATGTCTGACAAATCTTGTGGCTTTCTATACCAGGGGTTATAGTGTTGGCAGATAAGGAAAGAGCAATATATCTATGTGGACATGCGCAAAGCATTTTTCAGTCCTGCACAACATCCTTTTCTCTAAACTGGAGAGATGTGGATGTGATGGATGGAACACTCAGTAGATAAGGAATTAGCTGGATGGTTGTACTCAAAGAGTTGTGGTCAGTGGCTCAATGTCCAAGTGAAGCTTGGTGACAAGTTGTGATCCCTGGGGTTGGTGTTGGAACCAGTGCTGTTTAATGTCTGTATTGGCGATGGGAACAGTGGGATTGAATGCACCCCTAGCAAATTTGCCAATGACACCAAGCTGTGTGGTGCAGTTGACACACTGGAGGGAAGGGATGCCATCCAGAGGTACCTTGACACACTTGAGAGGTGGCCAATGCCAACCTCATGAAGTTCAGCAAGGCCAAGTGGAAGGTCCTACACCTGGTTAGGAGAATCTCAAGCACAAATACAGTCTTGGTGGAGAACGGATTAAGAGCAGCTGTGTGGACAAGGACTCTGGGATGTAGGTTGAAGGCAGCCTTGACATGACCTGGTACTGTGCAAATGGTTGGTACAAAGCCAACCGTATACTGAGCTGCATCGAAAGGAGAATGACTAGGAGCTCAAGGGAGGTGATTATGCCCCTCTGGTCTTGTGAGATCCCACCTACAGTACTGTGTTGAGCTCTGAGGTCCCCAACATACGAGCTATGTGGACCTGTTGGAGCAAGTCCAGAGGACAGCCACAAAGACGATCAGAGGGCTCGAGCACCTCTCATATGAAGATAGGCTGAGAGAGTTGGGCTTGTTCAACCTGGAGAAGAGAAGGTTCAGGGGAGACCTTATAATAATCTTCTGTTACCTAAAGGGACCTACAAGAAATGTGGAGATTTTACAAAGGCATGTAGGGATTGAACAAGGGGGAAGTGCTTTAAACTGACAGAGGGTAGATTTAGATTAGAGATTAGGAAGAAATCTTTCCCTATGAGTGTGGTGAGGCATGGGCACAGAGAAGCTGCATCCTTGTCACCATCCCTGTCACTGCTCAAGGTCAGGTTGGATGGGGCTTTGAGCAACCTGGTCTAGTGGAAGGTGTCCCTGCCCATGGCAGAGGGGTTGAAACCAGATGATTCTTAAGGTCTCTTCCACCCCAAAATATTGTATTACTCTATGATCGGAAGTGCTCTAAAAACATTTAATACACAGAACACTTTTAGAGACAGCACTTTGGCTGCTTGACACTGTTGTATGTCAGAGTAGGTTAAATGTAACTGGAAAAGTGAGCCTTAGGAGAAATATAAGGACTTTCATAGAGAGGCAGAGATGTTGGAAAACATGCTTAACCAAAAATACAGAGTAAATGGTATCAAGTTTGACGCCTGGAGCATTCAGTCTAATCTTCAAGGGGCACAGGTAGAAGTCTAGCTAGGAAAAGATATGTCATGCACCATGATCAAATGGAATCATTGCTCCAGGTCTAAAATTGCATCTAGAGAAAGCCAAGTGGTAGATTAAAGTTCTCTACCATGATATTGGCTACACTTGCTTCTCTTTGTTAGCAGTGCCCAGTTTCCAGGTGGCTGGAACAGGCTGTATCCACGCTGTTGACACATGCTTTAAATCACAGAAGTTGTATACCTTTCACAGGGCACAAACTTGGGCTCATTTCCTATCCCACATACACCAGAACGAAGTAGGTGTATCTTCTCTAATTGTTAGACAGCCCTCCCCTTCTCTCCCCAAGGTTTACTTAATTGAGCTGAACCAAACATCATAGTTATAGCATGGAAAAACCGCAAATAAAAATAATTGTGCTAAATTCTTCAAGAACTGTTAAAATGGTAGGGATAACAATAATGAACAGAGAATAAGTTTGGAAATCGGGTTATAAAATTATTAAATTCAGCAGTATGTGGGGGATTTATGGGTACAGCACTTCACAATTAAGGCACAGTCAAGCACCTCCTGGTTGCTATCCAGACCATTTTTGGAATTTTTTAATGTGATGAGCATTAAACATAGAACATGCCATACAGCTAGAAGGATCTGCAAGAAATTTGCAGCGCTATGAAGTCCTCTTAAAAGTGTGTGGTGTCTTGACTGTGACTTACTTTACCTTTTCAACTTTAAAAGTCCACAGCAGTAACCCAGAAAACATTTTGCAGGTAATGGCGCAAAGGCATGAGATATTTTAGCAGTGATTTTTTATTTGAAAATACTCACATTAAAGTGAATTTCAGTGTTCTTAATACCTAAAGATTCTGAAATTCTGTCTTCATAAAATAGTAATGCAACCTTGGTACCAGGCGACAAACTCACTGATGGAAATATAAATTCACTTTAACTCATATTCAAGCATCAGTCTGCTGAGTCAGGTAGTGGTGTTAAATTTTATGTTAAAACTGTTCCAATTGAAAGTATCTGCTTATTTCACAGTTGGCAATTTGTCCCATTCCAAACTGAACTGTACTTGAATCAATGACACACAGGGAAGAGATATGTGTATCACCTTTTCTTATAATTGAAGGGCTGTATACAGATCTGAACTTGTCCCTAACCATGTGAGAAGGTACATGTATACGCTAAAAAAAAAAAAAACCTTAAAATTAATCTAATAGATATAAACTTAAATTTCATATCTAGTCTATCAAAAAAGCAGAAGATGACAGGCACCAGGTAGCAGAATATTTGTCAGGCAAAATGTAACACCAAGGCAGGCACTAGTGTAGTCACCTACAGTCCATCTGAGGACTTCATAATTAAAAGTATTAATTCAAGAAACAGAAGCTATAAGAAGATGAATCCTTTAAACCAAAACTATAAACCAACTATATTTTAGACAGTACATTAAACTTACATTAGCCAGAAATAAAAAGTGAAATTGTAATAGTGAATACTTAACATTGCACATAGCTATTTGTACTGTCACATTATATAAACTGCTATAAGCTTCAATTCTGGCTGCTTTCCTCCAGAAGGAAAATCTCATGAGAGTACTTTAAAGAATAAAGCACAAATTTGCTTTATCAAATCCTAAACTATATTTCAGATTATATTCTTAGTTCCTCCCTTTGATTAAAACAAAACCAGAAACAAACAATACCTCCCCAAAAAACCCCAACAGTCAACCTGAAATTTTTGTTTCATGGTTACTTCTTCATTGCCTAAACCAACCTAAACAGGTTTAATCTCTGATAGTATTTCACATCTCTTTATGAGTTCTGTATACCCAATTCTACACAGAGGGCTGTGAGGTCAAGAGAGGGTAGAGTCACAAAGAAAGAAACATTACAGTTGTTGCAATAGTCCTTCACAGCTATACAAAACCCACTAAGGCACATGAGGAAGGAAATTACACAGATTACAGTCATTTGCTAAAGTGAACTTTGCCTCCCCCCCACATTTAGGCCATTGTCCCTACTACACAGTGAAAAGTTTGTGCAAGTATTTTAGGCTGTGAATTGTTTGCCAACTGGAAATTGAACATTTGCTACTCAATTATTGATTAGTTGAGCCAATTAGCAGATCATTTAAGCTGCATGGCATTTTTCTATTTGAATGAATGAATGAACTTGATTAATGCAAAAAACTTACTTCCTTTCTACAACAGTGTATTACTTGCAAATATTTGCATCTGCTTACTATATCCATGAATAAACCAAAAAAACTTTGCACACAGTATCCAAAGGCATTCCAGGATTATTCCTTCAACTACTGTTCATTCATACATTGCTGTGGTTTTGTCTTCTGTTTATGGACGAAAACTGATTCCCCAAATACCTGAGCACAACTGAAGAACAGAAGAATTGTGACAGCAGGTAAGACCCAACACCCACACTGTCAAGGATGCCACCCCTGACAGGGGTTGGGAGCACAGATGCGCAGAAAACAAAGAAGAAATAGTTATCCTGGCATGACTTCCAAGCTTCGAACAAACAGTGCTTTACTTGGACACTCTGAGGTAGAAAGTTACACAGAGTGTTTAATAATTATGCACTCACAAAAAAAGGGTTAAACATTTTAGTAGAGGAGTATTTCCATTTTTGATCTCCACAAACATGTGTCTAAGCACTTCCCATTTTAAGAACTGTGGTGTGAAATATTCCCCACTTTTGATAATTTAGCTTAAGTCTGTTGCCTAATTTTTTCATTGTTTTTTCTTACTCTATTATACAAAATCCACAAAAAATTATCGTGTGCTATTCCATATCATTTATGTCTTCATTGATCTATATAATGAAGTCAGTAAGTGATCAAAGATAATGCAAAGATGGTGAAGAGAATCATATGGGGAATAATCAAAAGTAGCGCAGTGTAGCAAAGAATGAGTCTTGTGCAGAGATAACCAGTCAGTGATTTGTGGTCCACACCTTTATGTTTTGGATGAAGAAAAATTAATGAACTTTAAAATACAAACCATAAACAAACACAAAATTCCCTTGCAAAGACATGCCCTGTACATCACTGAGTACTGCAGGTAATATCTGAGCGTCATTCAAAATGGTGGGGCTCAGCTGTGTAGTACCTGTAGTTCCATTCTAGTTCCGTACTGCTCTAACTCACAGCTCACTTTAGTTCCCTGATTTTCACAATGGTGAGATAAGACTATATACAGAAATGAAGTTCAGAATTTGCATACAGATTTCTTCAATTTATGGGGCGTGCTACTGACTACCAATGAGATAAGCAAGGCCACAAGACATTGACTATTTTCACAGTCATAGAGGTCTAGACTGGAAGGGACCTCTGAAAATCATCTGGTTCAACTTCCTGCTGAAGGCAGATCTTCATATTAGATTTTCCAGGGATTTGTTAAGCTAGGTTTTGACTCCCCCAGATTCCACCAATTCTTTGGGTGGTCTACTCCAATATTTAATTGTCCTGACAGTGAAAAATAGTTTTCTTATATCCACTTATAAGCACAATTGCTCCTGAAGCAATGCCTGTTCCCTCTTGTTTGGTCATCATGTACTCTTGTAAAAGAGCGCACCTCCATCTTCTCTAGCACTATCTTGTAGGCATTGGAAGAATACAGTTACGTTCCACTTCAGTGGCTCTCCACTAGACCCTCTCCAGTTCAGTGTTTCTCTTTAGCTGGAGGAGACCAAAGCTAGACGCATTTTTGCAGGTGTGGTCCAAGAAGTGCCAAGTGGAGGCGAGTCATCACATCCCTCCATCTGCTGGCTGTGGTCCCATTCCTACGGTACTGAATGCTAATGGCCCTTGCTGCTGCCAGCCACAGGGTGGCTCCTGTACAGTTCTCTGTCCCCCAGGGCCCCAGGGACTGCCCTTCAGAGCTGCTGCCCAGTAAGCATTGCCCAGAAAGGCAGTGTCCAGCTTGGGTGGCTGCTCAGGACTATTCGCTCCTGGTACATGACTTCACATTTATCTATCTTTGTTAAGCCCCATGCAGGTCCCAAGGTTAAACTCTGCTCCCATTTTCTTAATATAAAGATTAAATTCACTGGGTTTAGAGGTTGCTAAACTAAATAGCCTGCAACCTGGTTCAGAGAAATACAGGTTGAAATTACAGTAAAAGTGCCTGCCTGCTCTTCAAGAATAAAAGCTTTGTCTTTCCCCTGTTATTATGATAGGTCAGCCAAGTGGTGGTGGGTTACGTACAACACTTTCATGCCTCAGGCTGAGCATCCCTGAGGTACAGCTTATTGAAACATAGGATGCCCTTTTAAACCACTCAGCACTAAACCATTGCCCTTTTAAAACATTCGGCATATAGATATGGTAGAGCTCAAGCTGCTTTCATCCACAGGTGAAAAGCTGAAGAGGATTTTCCCTGAGTCTGAGTGAGCCTGTTCATTCACAAAAATACACCTTTTTCCTTAAATATAGTAAGAACAGAATCAGGCTTCTCCCCTCCATACAATCCAAAAGTAACCTAGAACCACAGTACAAGTTGGTTAGTTACTTTTTTTCACTGTTCTTTCCCCTCCCTTGCAGAATAGATTTCCACATGGGAGATGAAATAAAACTATAAGCATCACTGGGGGAACAGCTACACTCCTGTCTTTTGGTTTTTGTTTTGTTTTTTTTTTTCCCCTCTGAGTATGAGATTCATTTCCTCAATTACAGGAGCTACAGACCTCATCTGTGTGTAAACATTTTACTAGTTTTCAATTTTTTCCCATTAAAATGCATAATAAAGTAGTTTTCATAGACCGTAGGTAAGTGGTTGGAATTCTTTGCAGCACGACATCATGGATGCTGAAAATCTGGAAGAGAAATATATAAAGTACACAGACACTATCTAAGCCTCTTCTTGAAATACTTTTATTTCAGTACTGGAAGAAAAAGTAATAAAAAAAATCCCTTTTCTTTTATTCTGCCCTAAGAATTTATATTTCATCACTGTTAGAGATCAGGTTCCAAGCTGAATGATTGCTTCTCCTAGTTTATTAATGGCCTCCCCTATGTTTTTATGACTTTTTGCACTTTTGGTACAAAATTGAAATAGTCAAGGGGGTTTGTACTTCCTGTAATTGTATTCCAAAAGGCCAGGGTCAAATACAGATTTCTCTCTGTATTAATTGAGGGTCCAAGCCCTAATAAAGGTGTTATTATGAGCACAATTTCCCTGTGTTTGCTCACTACATCTAACAAAGTACTCAAACACATGTTGAATTCAAATGTGGATATGGATTTTCTAGTTTAGAACTTGGAAACTACACGAGTAGTTCTCTTAATATCACGCACATTTGTCGTGAATTTCTAAATCCAGAAATTCCTTGGAGTAGGAACATGATAAGATTATTACCATTAAGAGCATCTCTTTCACTCTGAAATACCAGCCCTGCAATTTATACAGAATGACAGAACTCTATACCCTTAGAAAACTTGCTGATTTCTTTGACACAGTACAGGACACAAATTCTCCAGCACATTGCTGATTTCAGAATCAGGTCCTACAAGAATTGTGACAGTTCACTATCTTTATTGAACTCTTTCAAGATGAGCTCTTTAGTCTGAGTTGAAATGATGTATTTTGGGAAGTTATGTAGGTACCTGCAGAGTGCATGAGCAGAATCCAGGCATTTTGTTTTCTTGTACTTGTAACGATTTGCCTTATGAACGTGCCAGTAGAGAGATTAAGGCCATATCGTAACGGGTTCATATTTTGTTTTGCTTTTATGATAGATGGAGCTCCATAGGGACATTAGTTTATTTTCAATGTTATATAAGATTAACAAAGGCCTCCCACTTTCAAGAAAAATATAAAAGAATAGCATTGATTTGAAATTGTGCCTAGTGCAGATGATGATCAAGCTGACATAACTGCTTCACAGTTACGGAATAAATTGCAGTCTTAGGGTGCAATGTTTGCTCAAAATGAAAATGACATTCAAATGCTGGATTTCATCGACAGTTGTGGCTCTAAGAGTACTCATTGAAATTCAAGCATTATCTTAAAGATTTCCCTAATTGTTTTCAGACTTGCATTGAGTTGAGTAAAATATCAAAAATATAAACCAATCAAAAATTATTTCCACAGTAGTCTGTTGAATCTAGTGTCATCTTCAACTGAGCATTGAAAAGTAGTTCAAATTCCAGAGAGCAAACTGACACATGAAAGCATCTCATTACTAAGTCTGAAAAGTTATTTTATAATATTACATGCTTTGCCAGAAGTCCAGGAGACTATACAGAGTGGATGCAGACAGTCCTGTACTACTAGTTATTATTTTAGAGTCCAGTAGCATTGCTGATTACACCATTTTGTCAAAAGCCAATAAGTTGCAGAATTTTCTTTCAAATCAGAATCATAGAATCATTTTAGGTTGGAAAGACCTTTAAGATAACTGAGTCCAACCAGAAACCTATCACTGCCAATTCCACCACTAAACCATGTCCCTAAATGCTACATCTATAAGACTTTTAAATACTTTCAGGGATGGTGTCTCAACCACTTCCCTGGACAGCCTGTTCTAATGCGTAACAACCCTTTTTGATGAGGAAATTTTCCCTAATATCCAATCTAAACCTCCCTGGAGCAACTTGAGGCTGTTTTCTCTTGTTCTGTCACTTGCTACCAGGGAAAAGAGATCAACACCTCCATCCTGCAACAATCTCCTTTCAGGCAGAGAGCAACAACCTCCATTCAGCCTAAACAACTCAGACTAAACAACCAGGATTTGGGGTACAGCCTCACCAGTTCCCAGTACAGAGGGATGATCACTGCTCTGGCCCTGCTGGCCACACTATTGCTGATACAGGCCAGGATGCTGTTGGCCTTGTTGGCTGCCTGGGCACAAGCTAGGTCATGTTCGGTGGCCGCCAATCAACACCCCCAGGTCCTTTCTTGCTGAGCAGCTTTCCAGCCACTCTGCCCCAAGCCTGGAGCATTGCATGGGGTTGTTGAGACTCAAGTGTAGGACCCAGCACTTTGATTTTTTGAGCCTCATACCCCTGGCCACAGCCCATTGACCCAGACTGTCCAGATCCCTCTGCAGAGCCTTCTTATCCTTCAGCGGATCAACACTCCCACCCAACTTGGTGTTGCCTGCAGACTTTTTGAGGGTGCAGTTGATCCTCTCATCCAGATCACTGATAAATATATTAAACAGAGCCAGCCCCAGTACTGAGTCCTGTGGCACACCGCTAGTGACTGCTTGCCAACTACCACCATTCACCATTCACCACCACTCATCACCACTCTTTGGGCCTGAACATCTAGCCAGTTTTTACCCAGCAAACTCTGTGCCACTCCAAGCCATTAGCAGCCAATTTTTCCAAAAGAATCCTGTGGGAAATGGTGTCAAAGGCTTTACTAAAGTCCAGATGAACAACATTGACACCTTTTCCCTCACCCACTACATGGGTGACCTTCTCATAGAAGCAGATGAGTTTTGTCAAACAGGACCTGACTTTCACAAGCCCATGCTGACTGGGCCTGACCAACTGATTGTTTTGTATGTGCCATGTGATGGCACTCAAAATGATCTGATCCATAACCAGAAAATTCTCATCCATTCAACATTTCCTATGACACTACACAAATGAGGTAAAACTGGAACAATTTTCTCACATATAACATCCCTTTATTTTACCTCACTTCAGCTCATCATATTTCCCGAGGAACCATATTTCTTTCTGCAAATAAATAAGCACTGTTTCATAAGTACTAACCAGCTATTTTAAAAAGTAGTATTTTTATTATAGCTACAGAAGGCCTTGCATCATATACATTTAATATGTATAAATTTGAGACTAAATAGAAGGCATGTATACATGCTAGATATTTTATCTCTTTCTAAATAGGATAAACAGAATCTGACATAAAGGATAACACTCAAGTTTTATAGCTAATATAGTATATTCAATATTTCTTCCTACTCTTTATTATAAAAGGTTTAATATGATCACAGAAATCCTTATTATCTCTCTTTTTTCCAATGTTATCCTCTTATTTGGTCTCCTAGTGTACAGCTGTGTTTTAGGCAAATAATTTCATGGACTTGTGCACAGATCCTTTTCCCTTAAAGGTGCAATTAATTTAGAACACCACCTCAAGGTATGTTTGCAGTTACAATTATCTCTTTCATTGTGCATCGTACTGACAACAGTCAGTCTCATCTGTTATTCTGCCTCCCAGGCACCTAACTTTGTTATTACCCTCAAGTTTTTCATAGCCTTCTCTTCTCCAATAGTCAAAAGTGTTTCCATGTTGTCTAATGACGTGAGCTAAATGTTACCCAAACAGCCTGAGGAGAGGGAGAGAAAAGGATCTCTTATCTGTTCACTTCCTTTTTTTTTTTAATATAAAATTGTTTATTATGAAGAAATTCATATTTTTTCCTATCACATTTGTATTATAATATAAAAGTACAGCTGACTGAATATGTCTTCTCTGTTCTGTCCTACTTTGGATATTTTTCCCTAGTTTAGCTGTCAGGGCTTCCTCTTTCTTTGAGTTTTAACAACCAGCATGCGCAGCAATGAATTTTCCAGGCACCTGGAATTTGTTTCACTGTCAACACCATCATCCCATGGTACTGAGCACTGCATGGCGTCAGGGATGCACTGGCTGCATGCCCCTATACACAGAGAAAGTATCTGGTAAAGAGATGATCAACTGTTACGGATTTATAAATGGAGCCTGTCACTTCAGAAACAAAGTCACAAACAGCAAACACCAAAGATAGAGATAACAGAGTGCATGAGGTTGGTGAAGAAAGCTTTGTTAGCAGTGACAGCCATGAGAAGAAGCACATATGGTTAGTGATCTTTAATAGTTTGGTCTTTATAGTACAAGATACATGGACTGCAGTTACAGTTCTGTAATGAGTAGCTTGTCACATCCACATTAAATTCTCAGAAGTAGTTACCGATTTTGTTATGCTGTGGCTGTGCCTGCCCACAAAATAATGGTGATTGTTTGCTCAGATTGTCATGAACGGGTACATAAAACTGGACGAGTTTATTTCAAAAAAAAAAAAAAAACAAAAAACCAACCACAAAACACCACAACTACCTTAACAGATTAAAGCAGACAAGATTAATAGAAAGCTCTCAGAAATGCAAGGTAATTCCTATGAGTAGGAAAATGTTTATACGTGTAATCACACTTGCTCCAAAAGCAAAACAAAATGACAGGCGTTCATTTCATGATCATATCGGAAACCAGGAGAATCACAACAAAAATTCATAGCTGTCTAAAATGGTTGCAAGCCTTAATGGACAAAATGCATTAGAAGCCTGCTGAATTATTTAGGTTACTCAAACTTCTACTAGTAAGGAGCCTCTGGTGCATGTTAGTTCATGCTTTGTTCTTCACTTTGTTTTTGAGGATAATTTCATGGATGGGATGAAATAAAAGGGGATATCACATCAAAACCTTTTATTCCTAATAAAGAATTAACTTGTCCAGCAAGTCCTGAACTTCCCTGATGTCTTCAACTTCCTTTTAAATGTTGACCATTTAGGATGTTTATCAGTTGTTAATAAGCAGCAGTACCAGGGCTGGCTGTGGGCGAGGGAAGGGACAGAATTGAACATTTCTCATTTCAGGTTTAATTCTGCAGATTAATCAGAGCAAATTTAAAGACAAAAATGTCTTCCTGAAAAGCTAAAAATCCATAGCTTATTATGCAATTATAGACTTACAAATGCTTTCTCTTGTTCTTAAGTGCTTTGCCAGTTTTTTTTTTTTTTTTTTTTTTTTTTTCTCCTGCTTACCAAGTGCATGTGATGTTTTTCTTGACAAAAAAGAATGAAAAAGAACAAGTGATAACAGTGCCTGGAGTACATCTGGTATTATAGATGTCTTCACAGTAAGATGCAGGCAAACAGATGTCCCTCAGGTTGCTATGCAAAAACTTCGTAATTGCAGTGGAGACTGGTACAAGGCAAATAAAGCAAGCTTAGCTATACTGGTAGTTACATTAGGCTCTGGCTGTAATATCTTGAAAATCTGTTAAATGGCTTAGTCATGGAAAAGGAGGGTTACTAAAGACTCACAGGAAAGATGAAAGTATTTTTAGGCCATAAATCTTAGCTCACTTAAAAGCTTCTTTGCAATGAGTATAAAGAAGATCCAGAAAGAAATTAATAACTTGTGCAGTAAATGATTTACAGGATTATAAAATTTTTAACAGTGAATTTATTTGTCACAGTGACTTCTGATTTACTCTAATATTCAAGACACCTCTCTGCAGTAGAAGAGAGAACATTTAAACAAGAAACTTTGGCAACTAAAGTTATAACGAATAATGAGACTCCATGGTATTCGGTAGTGCAGGAAAGCACAGCCAGGGAGCATGGAAGTGCACTATAACCTTGCAGGTTCTTACACTAAATACTGTATGCTGTGAAGGCACCTGCATGTAAAAAAACCTATCAAACTTTGTAGTTTTTAATCTTTTTACCCTGAAGTATGAAGTTTTGTCACAAACAGCTGTGTGCTATAAAGCATGAGGGAGAGAAACAGGAAGAAAAAGAAAATCAGAATGAAATTACAGCTTAATTCTAGTACCATGTATATTTAAAGATGTTTACTTTGAAAACAGTGTACAAGAAAAAATTTGGGAAAGCCATCATCTCCAGTTGTTATATAACTGTTGAACAGTGGAATCAAAAAAGTGCTAGATATTACCTTCAAATTTGAGATGTGCAATAAACACATTCTAACTCCAATTATGATTCTGATTCAAGAAGATGGTAACTAGAATTAGCAAAAGAGAAAACAACATTGAAATCTCAAATGAAACTATCCAAATAATTAGCTTTTAAAATGAAACAAATAAAAGTAGTGTTTTTTGTAGAATGACTATATTCTGTACATTGAAGATTCACTGGCCTTACAATGCTACAGATTGAAGTATTTCAAGAATACAAAAAGTATGTAATCAATGATTGCAAATTAAATTTCTCTATGCTGTTAGTCCACAGCAGGCTTAATTTCTAGAAGCCAAAATCCTGGGGATTTTTACCAAATTATAGTGCAAGCAGCTGTTCCTGAAAATTGAGTGCAACAATAATTGAATTCAGATGTAGATAGCCAAATTCTTATTCAAAGCAATGTCAAACATTCCTCTTCCATGTAGCTTTCATCCATTAAAAATTCATAAAAATTAAGCAAACATAACACAGATAACATTCATTGAAGTCAAAAGGAAAAGAAAATTGAACAGGACTACTCAGAGTCTACAAGACAATACTGATATCAAACTCAAAACAGAATCTTGACCTGTTCTTCTATCTGCTTCTAAAAAGTTCTTGATCACTTTACTAAAACCCAGCCTTTTTGTAAACTCCGAAAAGCCACAGACGGTCACTTATACTCCCCATATATTTCATCTGCGTCCAGCATACATTAAAGAGATTCAAGACCTGCTCATTTGGTATGTGAGTAAAGATTGAAGAGCCCAATGCGATGGAGAATATGCAGTATGGTCAGCATATCTGGGCACCAGATTGGCTCTTAACACCTTAATCACATCCATTATTGGAGACTACTGCTCAGGCTTATGGGAACTGAACAATGTCAGATACTGACAGAGTAATCATGAAGAAAACCAATTGTAAGCTTCAACTTAAACAGTTGTCACTACTGTTTCATATGGGATACTCCTTTTCTATTCACAGAAGTCATACAGTTTAATTCAAACAGCCAGAGTTGCAAGCTGGTTATACGATGACCAGCTTCAAATAAAAGCAATTTTAATGGATGGATCAGGAAAACAAAAAAAAAAGAAAAAACAAACCAAAGAAACCAATAAACAAAAGACATAGCAGTCTGTTCTCAGACAGAGAAGATAACTCAATACAAGTTGTAATATACAACAATAATAAGCAAAGGGAGTAAAATACAAAGACCAAAGACTTGTATGGACTAGCAAACATCAGTTCTTGTAGCTGTTTAAGTGACTTTTTCTAGATGTGATTTCTCCTTCAGTGTAAGCTGCATAACAACCTCTGTATGTTCCAGATGCATATAAATGAATCCAAGACCAGACAGAATTTGTATAAGTAACAGAATATTATTATATTCTGACATAATTTCTGTGTACATATCATTACAGTCTTGAGACTTAAGTAACAAAATACAAAAACTAACCTATTCAAAATTGGTCCTAAATGAGAACTTTACAATACAGAGCTTCTCAGAGGATTACGTATGCTTGTCAGAAAGCATCCTGAACTGTGCTGGAAGGAATCTAGGACAAAATGATGCACTGTTTTAGATTTGCCTTATGGTTCCACTTAAAAGAGCTAGAACCTTCAATTCTTGTTACTGTGGGCTGCACCTAATGGATCATATTAAAGCAGAGTGCTTACATTTTCTATTTCTATCTTAAGATGTTCACTTGAATTTACTTTATTTAGGAAGAAAGCTGACATTTGATCCAGACGGCTATCAGTCAGTTCAGCTGGCATCTTAGCAAGCCACTCAAGTGTACTGCATATGCTCCGTTCCAATTTAAACTACAGAGTATAATCACAGAATCATAGAATAGCTAGGGTTGGAAAGGACCTTAAAATCATCTAGTTCCAACCCCCCTGCCAGGGGCAGGGACACCTCCCACTAAATCATGTCACCCAAGGCTATGTCCAATCCATCCTTGAACACCGCCAGAGATGGAGGATTCACAGCTTCCCTGGGCAACCCATTCCAGTGCCTCACCACCCTTACAGTTAAGAATTTCTTCCTAATATCCAGTCTAAACTTCCCCTGTTTAAGTTTGAACCCGTTACCCCTTGTTCTCTCACTACAGTCCCTAATGAAGAGTCCCTCCCCAGCATCCCTATAGGCCCCTAGATAAAGACAAATTAATTACATCCTCAGAAAGTATTTTTTCCTAGTAGAATATTTGTACATCAATATGAATAGCTCAAAATAAAGCTTAAAGTTAATTCAATCTTGTAAAAGGAACTGTCTTATAAAATCAATCTATTTTCTAACTGAAACCATTTCATCTTACAGCCTCATTTTCAGAGACATCAATTAACCCAGCCCACTTCAGAAAACCTTATGCTCATTTTCTGTTTCCTTCAGGAATGTCTTTTCTAGGACAGATCTTTGATTTTCCTCTGAAGAATGAATTGACACCACAGCTCTGACACCGCAAAAATGCTGAGGTGGAAGCAATGCAAGTAAAAAAGTGAAAAAAGCTTAGGGAATTTTAAATTTTCTCAACTGACATGGCTCACACGATCAAGATGTCTAGTAGTTACAGGACAACTTTAGCTGCAGAAAGAATGCATGACCTACACTTGTGATTCTTGTGGTATAGGCTCCGTAAAATCTTCTATACCTACAGTATGGAAAAAATAACAAAGATGGCATTATCAGGACTTCATAATCGATGCCATTTTCTTCAGAAAAAACAGAAAACCAAAATCAAACAAAATTAAACACCCAAACCAAGCCCCAAAACCCCTCCCCCCCCAAAAAAAAATATAAACAACCAAAACAAAAAAAATCCCCAAAACAATAAAACACAAGTGATTTTTGCATATCCTTCTTTTGAAATGAGAAATTTGCACTTGATTATTTATCACATGATTTGCATGTATCAGTACACATTGTGCATTGAGTTTTTATTTTTTAGATTGGATAAATGTATTGGAATGCGTCACATGAAATTTGTATTTTGCCATCTTTATTAGAATGAAAATATATTTGCCAGAGAGGAAAGACCATAATCAGAACCACTACCTGAAATGCTCACAAGCTCATAAAAATGCTCTAACTAGTAACAGTAGCCCTTAGTTGCAATTTTCAGAAGCATAGGACAACTCTAGAAAACAGGAGAAAGGCAGCAGGAAGCATGATCAAAGAAGAATGCAGAACCTGTGTCAAAGATTGTTCTCTTCTTTAGATTAAATATCCCAGGATATTCAAAGGTTATATAAACCACTTTTAGCAAGTTTATATGCATCTGATGAAAGGAAGCAAGCCATTCATGGTCACAATAGGACAAAAAGTAATAACAGACACATGGTCACGACAGGACAAAACTTAAATAACTTAATAGTTAAAAATATTCAGACCAGATATTAGAAGCGTTTCTGTCAAGAGAAGACCAGTGAAACAGACCGCCTGACGAGGCTGTGGAATATCCATCGTTTGTTAAATACCTCACAGATACTTCACAGATATTGAGAGAGAATTATAAATCAGTGCTGGTATTGGGTATGGAACAATTAGACAATTTCTTAGGATCCTTCTCAGTCAATGACTCAATATTAGTGTGGTTTATTTTATATTCTGATGATTGCAGATTATGCTTGAGGGCTGGAATAAATTTTAAAGTCTAAATATGAAATTATTGAGAGTCATTTACTTAACACATTTTTCCCCTGTTAATGATTTATTATGCAATAAGACAGCAGAATAAATAGTGCCATAAACAACATTTTTTTTCCCCTGAAAGATTATTAGTTACAGATTCTAGAGATAATTCTTGAATTTTAGTTTTCTCTCTAGGTTTCCGCATTCTATTGACTTCATCAGGAGCCAGTGGAACTGCTCCTTTATGGGATCATCTCCTTTAATTGTTCTCCTTTGGCTGCTGAGTTGGTGGTTCACAGACCTAGAATAATGTCATATCATTATGTAGCACATGCTATTTAAACCAGTATACCAGAATTTATGTTCTTAATCTGATCTGTACTGTATTGTTGAATTTTCTCACCTGTCTACAAACAGATCATTTGAAGTATTAAATGTGGCTTTTGTGCCCCTATCGGTCATTTTTAAATTATTTTCCTCAACTTCAACACTCACTAGTCAACAAGTGATAGTCAGATATGAAACTCAATGCACTTGAAAAGTCTATAGGGTATTTCAAAAGATATTCTGTATTGAATTGGATTATGAAAGATGGAGTATCACCAGAGCAAAAGCAAGGTGATATTGCATCAACTAATGGCCCTCAGGCCAGATGTCACTACATTATTTAGCAACACCTTTCTCTTCAGAAAAAGTAGAGCGCCATATTTCTGTTTGGTTCTTTGGTGCACTGACTAAGTTTAAGATACAAAGTTAATGTGTCAAAAACCTTATGAACAAGTTTGAAAGATCAGATGAAACCTACTAAACCCTTTAAAGCCGAACAAATTTTGTCATCCAGCCTCAATCCCAAAACCTCCTTCTAGGATAGCTATTTCCTATTGATGAAGATCTTCATGTGATGGTGGCTAAGAAACATGATTAATTATGTGCTGTTTAATATACTGGAATATATTTGTGTCAATGATTGAATATACCAGATTGTTAATCCAAGCCCCACTATGCAAATCTCCCTTACAAAGACAGCAATCCTAACAACTACAGAGAAGTCTCTGTCCAGGTCTAGCATTCTGGATTTTTGGTAGATGACCAGACAATCCCTTGTCTTCCCTCCCCAGTAGTAATATAAGCCAGTTCACAATTGCACAAGACCTTTTTTATTTCAGCTTCTTTTGGAATGTTGGATTCTGATTTATATTCAATACTTGTTTCATACATCCTTTTTTACATAAAAGCTTCTGATTTAGTAATTTGCTGTGCCTTCCCTAGTTTAGAGTAAATACTGATACCTGAATTTTCTCATGTAGCGAGTATGACTCCTTATTTTAATCCTTTCTAACTCTCTCTGTATTGAAAGTCTATTTAATATTTTTTTTCAATTTCTCTTCCATGTTTAAATCTAGTTCATGCAAGAAGCACTGAGAACATGCAGCACCAAATTAAGTGCTTACAACAAAGGGCACACTCATTAGAAGAGCTGTGCAACTGCTACCTATTCTGCAGGCATCACTGAAGCCGCAGCATTAACATCCAGCTGGAGACCAGTAACGAGTGGTGTCCCTCAGGGATCCCCAGAAAGCCAACTGTATCCTGGGCTGCATCAAAAGGTGTGTGACCAGCAGGTCAAAGGACGTGATCCTGCCCCTCTATTCTGCTCTCATGAGACCTCACTTGGAGCACTGTGGGCAGTTCTGGTGTCCTCAACATAAAAAGGACATGCAACTGTTGGAACAAGTCCAGAGGAGGGCCACGAGGATGATCAGGGGACTGGAGTACCTCCCGTATGAAGATAGGCTGAGAAAGTTGGGGCTGTTGAGCCTGGAGAAGAGAAGGCTGCGTGGAGACCTCAGAGCAGCCTTCCAGTATCTGAAGGGGGCCTATAGGGATGCTGTGGAGCGACTCTTCATTAGGAACTGTAGTGATAGGACAAGTGGTGACGAGTTCAAACTTAAACAGGGGAAGTTTAGACTGGATATTAGGAAGAAATTCTTTACTGTAAGGGTGGTGAGGCACTGGAATGGGTTGCCCAGGGAAGTTGTGAATGCTCCATTGCTGGCGGTGTTCAAGGCCAGGTTGGACAGAGCCTTGGGTGACACGGTTTAGTGGGAGGTGTCCCTGCCCATGGCATGGGGTTGGAACTAGATGATCTCAAGATCCTTTCCAACCCTAACTATTCTATGATTCTGTGATTCTATGATCTGTTTGCAGGCAAACCCACAGACCTCATACCAGGGCAAACCCGCAATAGGACAAAGGCCCTGGTTGCAATACCAAGTAGTATTATAGAAAGCCTGTTATCTTCCAAAAGCACCCAGGCAGGTCTTGAAAGAGTAGCCTGGATAAGGCTGCCCTTGCCAGAAGGAGTCCCACCATGTGCTCTCACCACCTTCCTGCTTAAGGAGTGTAACAGGGTCTGGCTAACATGGTGATTGCATGAAGGGTGGCTAGGAATGGTGGCAGCCTCTTTTCTGAAGCCTGGGAAAAGAGCAGTCAGGGAAAGTCTGTATAAACTGCCCCAGATAGCCATAGACACAACTATATTATATCATTGCTAACAAAGCTGTCAAGATCTGTTCTGCCGGAGTAACAGCAGCATGCTTTAAATGCAAATTAAATCAGAGGCCAGTCCTGGATTTTTTTAACCTGTGTGACAACTGAAGATGTTTGTGCCAGTTGAACTTACCATACCTACAAAACAGTATGACCCTGCAGCTGCTCTAAGTCACTGAGTTCTTTTGCCTCTGACAGTTCTGTGCTGATTTATATCTGCTAAGACTTTCCAACAGCATTTGAATCTCAGGACTGCATAGCTGTAAAGAGAGGATTGAGTAGGTGTTGACGATTATGCTTACGGTTATTGTTTTGTCACATGAAACTCTGCAAAAGCATCTCATGAATGAGTCATGGTGAATTATGTTTAAATTATAGATTGTGACTCATTGATTTTCCTGTTGTTTTTATCCTTCCAGAATTCTTCCATAAGAATCTAAGAGACAAGAGAGATCCTGCTCTGTCAGGCTTAGAAAAGGAGGGCTGTTCATCTACACCCAACCCATCAGAAGGGCCAAGAATAAAGATTAGATCATCCTAACCAAGGAAAAAATTTAGTAAACATTTTCTTGCATCTTCAATATGTCATAACTTGGGGGAGCTACATCCTGGAAAATCTAGGCACAGCCTTGTTAAGTAGGTGACAGAACAGTCCTATTTATGGCATCACAGCATCAGAAGCTGTATTTTTCTTGGTTGTTCCTGACTACTTTCATTATTAGTACAAACCAGGCTAAATCAATCATCTCTGTGAAGGAAGAAGCAGGGAAGCAGAGTTTTATATGAAGAAAATAGCTTTTCCTAGCCATAGTTCTCTGTTTTTAACCCTTTAAAATTTGCTGGTATATTTTTTTCTTTTTTTTTTAAGTATATATCCTTCAACATTACTCTTTAAAAAATGAAACTCATGCCAGTACTAGCTATTGTTCCACTAATCCCATGTTAGCTTGTAGCACTAATGACACTAAGAACATGCAGAAACTGGACCCACCACAGAAAGACCAGGCTAGATCTAACACAGATTTGGGAAGTGATTTTTGGTGATAAGCATAGCTCATGTGGCAGAAGGTGTCTCTTTTCCTTGACAGTGGAGTGGCTACAGCCCCTTTGCTGCAGTAGGGTGAGGAACATGCTATCCTGTAAGTGTCATGCCCTCTACCTCAACCGCACAACAGCATCCTGGTCTGAGGCTGACTCTATGGCTGCAACACGCAAGGTACACCTGCTTCTCAGTTACATTCCCATGGTGGCTGTGGCTTCAGATGTGCTCCTTACTGTGGGAAGTGCAGCTGAAGAAGGACCCTTTCTCAACACACCTGGCCTGTGCTCTGCAATCAGCCTAGGTGGAGGGACATCAGCTCTTGAGCCAAAAAGAAGGTGCCAAAGACTGTACCTGGATAATGGTGTTTCAGCTGTAATCAGAGAGTTTAACACTAATGAGCAAATTAATCTCCATTTTAATTGAGAAAAATTCTCCAGTGAATAATTAAATTCTACAGCTGGCCTGGGCATCTCAGAGCAATAAAAAACCAATGAGCCTATATCACAGTCTCTTTTTATGGCATATGGCTCTGTGTTAACTGAAAATAAAAGTTTGTGAAACATTGCTAACTGCAAGATCAATTTCAGGGAAAAAATACTTATACATAGCAAGCTATAGATAAAAATATATTTATTTATATATATAGAAATAAACAGAAAATACATAGACATATATAGATTGATATATCTAAATATATTGATATATATGGAGAGATAGGTACATACAGATATCATTAGATATATAGTACCTGTATATCAGATACATATACAAGTTGATAGATTGGATATATATTTTTCTATATAGTTATTGATATATGTATATAGATATATCTAGCAATACCTATATAGATTTATGTTATTTAGACATATCTATATAATTATATACATGAAATATTCAAATATCTTGATCCAAATATATGTACAGAATGCATATCTATAATACAAATATTATACAAAGGTATAATACAAATCTAGGGGAAAAAAAAGTATGTAGCTCAGATACATCATATTTACTCCAGAAAAAAAGGTTTCAGTACAATGTGGAAAATGCCAAAACACCTACATAACTAAAACTTAATGAAGAAAAATGCATCATAGTTTGGATTTCATCTGAATGTTTCATTTTAACAGGAAGCTTGTTCCTAATATTTAATTAAATATTAAAGTTTTTAATTAAACATACATCATGTTCCCAAATACTAGAAAATATTTTCTATTCCTTTTCCAAGATTTGGCTTCACTAAGCATGCTGAAATCAACAGAATCATCTTGGGTTTATGCTAGTATTTTTTTATAGATATTAATCTGGTGCTAATTATTACACATGGCTGAAAAAAGAAGAAAAATAATCTATGATATCTGGTAAGACAGAGGAATCCTTCAGCAACAGAGTTCAGATACAGGCCAATATAACCACCGCTAAGTCACTTAAGGGGTATAATACTCTGGTTCAATACTAGGAAACTGGTAGAACTTGGAGTTATAAGTAATCCATTATTTCAGCCTGGAATCTCACCCTACTGCTCAAGTTATGTGACTTGCTGCGAACTTGCGCTGCTACTAAAAGACTAGCAGACCACTACGGTATGAGGTACTTATTGATGTAGTTAGTGAGCAGCAGGAGGAGATAGCTCTCTTTCAAAAAGAAAAGACACAATAAGAGAACTTCAGAGAGGTTGCATAAACACCTAGTGCTCAGGATAGCAGGTGGTTTTCCAAGAGTGACCAACAAGCTGTTTTATAGGAAGCATCAGTCTATTCCCAGTTCTTTTGCTGAGCTCAATACCCATCACAAGTCCCTCGGGACTGGAAGGGAGGACCAGATTCCAGCAACCAGAAAGAAGAAAACAGCATGCTGGGGGCAGTGGTTGCCACCACACAGAGGAAGGTAACCATGGTCAGTCTCCTGAGATGACCAGAGGATTGGCTTACAGAGAGTATCCTGCTTTTTGCAGGATGCCATCTCAGCTTCATACCTATTATGCCCTTGCAGGCAGATTCTCCCTTACAAGCTTTCTCAATGATAAATCAGTAACACAGTATTAGAAAACTCTTCTTTGTCCCTTTAGTCCTGGAGCATTCCCCTCTGCTGCCTCTGAAGCTTGGCTGGCTGCTGCCTGCAGTTCCCACCTCTGTACTGCAATTACCTGCCAAGCTCTCTTACTACATGAGTAAGCTCAGCTGCTCATCAGACAGGAACAGTCTCTTCTATGCACTTTTTGGGAAGACCTCAATTTATGCTATGACTCAAAATCTGTAAGCACCACTTTTATTCTTAAGAAAAAAGGAAGGAAGGAAGGAAGGGAGGGAGGAAGAAAGGGAGGGAGAAAGGCAGGGAGGGAGGGAGGGAGGAAGGGAGGAAGGAAGAAAGGGAGGGAGGGAGAAAGGAAGGGAGGGAGGGAGAGGGAGGGAAGGAGGGAGAAAGGAAGGGAGGGAGGGATGGAGAGAGGGAGGGAGGAAGGAAGGAAGGAGGAAGGAAGTAAGTAAGGAAGGAAGGAAGGAAGCAGGGAAGGAAGGAGGGAAGGAAGCAAGGAATAAAAAGTGTCCTGTTTTCAGTAGTAGCAGTCATTTTCCTCCTTCTTAGTAGCTTGTGCAGTGCTGAGGTTTTGACTTTCAGCCTGGGAACAATGCTGATAACCCCTATGTTTTTAGTTGATGCTCAGTAATGTTTACTCTGACCAAGGACTTTCGGAGTCTCATGCTCTGCCAGGGAAGAGGGGAAGCTGAGAGGAAACAGAGACAGGACGCCTCACTCAAACTAAGCAAAGAGGTATTCCATATCACAGCACATCATGCCCACTATATAAACTGCGGGCAGTTACCCAGAAGGGCTAGATCACTGCTTGGGTCAGGTTGGGTATCAGTCAGCGGGTGGTGAGTGGTTGTATTCTTTTCCTTTGTTATTTCTCTTGTCATTATTATTATTGGTGGCAGCAGCAGTGATTTGTGTTATACCTTAGTTACCAGACTGTTCTTATCTCAACCCGTGGGAGTTATATTCTTTTGATTCTCCTCCCCATCCCTCTGGGAGCAGGGAGAGGAAGGGGGGGGGGGGGAGTGAGTGAGCACCTGCGTGGTTCTGGGTTGCTGGCTGGGCTTAAACTACAATGGTTCTTTATGGCACCCAACATGGGGCACGAAGGGTTGAGATAATGACAGATCTGACCAGAGTGTGTCTAATCATATTTGTGATAAGCATTCATTGTTTCAGATTAATAGTCACTCGTCACAATGCTGATTTATTGGCTCTCAAAGTTGTTGCTCTTGATCTCGGAGTTTCATCATGTTGTACCTTACTTACAGCCGGTATTTGCTGTGTTAGTGTTTATCAGCTGGGACACTTGGGCTAAGGTTCTTGTTTCATTTTCTGATAATCACTTGTAATACAATAAACTAATTGATCATGAAACTGATCTGGCCTGTGTTCCCAGTGTTGTCACCACCTCTATACTTTGGGAGGTATATAATAGAAGTGTTTAGCAATTACAAATCTTTTTTCCCCTCCTCGAGTGGTCAACCTGTGAAGGAGACATTCTCTTACCTTCCCAGCCCCCTCACCAGACTGTTTACAGCATCGTTTGAGAGTTCTGAAGGTTTTGAATGGCTTTTGGGTACCCTGGAGACCTGCTTGCTGATTGTGATGGGGATCACGACATTGGCACGCATACGGAGTGTGTTTTACCCACGACTATTTCATCTGATCTCGAAAGTTAAGCAGAGTCAGGTTTGGGTCTTATCTAGGGTTAGATGACGATATAAGAGGACTGAGAGATTTTCCCTGAAGCTGGACAGTCATGAGTAGCAGGGTGTGTGGGATAGTATGGGCAAGTATCTAGGCCAGTGGGCCCCTCCAGTGCTTTGGAACATCATCACTGAACAACTGCAAAATCTGGAAAAACTAGTAAAACATTTAAATGAGGTATGTTGTCATCCTGGTCATACGAGAGAGGGACAAATCATGGTAAAGTGCTGGGGCTTGGCCTATGCTTACAGAGCCCTGTTCAACACTATCGAGCACCTTCAAAGGGAAAAAAATGTCTCCGGATCTGATGGCAAAGTGACTGACAACGCAGCTACTCTAACTCCAGAAACAGCAGCTACACCAGTCCTAGTGACAAGTACAGTAGCTACTCAAACTCTGACTGCAACAGATAAGGCAGCTAATCCAGCTCCAAGCACAGCAGCTACACTAGCCCCAGCGACAAGTACAGCAGCTACACAAAACTCGACAACAGGTACTGCAGCCACTCTGACCACAGTAATAATCACTGCAGCTAAACCAGAGGACCGATTTGTGTACACAAGGGGAAAAGCAAAAAAGAGGCAAGAAAGATGAAGCAAGATGAAAAGACAATGTACTCACCACCCGAGACAGCATCTGACCAGGAGTCATCATCACATGAATCAGAGGAAGAAGAAGAAGAGGTGACTTCTCTACCCCAGACCTCAACTGAGCTACGGAATACGTGAAATGATTTTACCCATCAACCAGGGGAGCACATCATCACCTGGTTGCTCCAAAAATGGGACAATGGGGCTGAAGGTCACGAACTAGAAAGTAGGAAAGCCAAGCAGCTGTGATCACTTGATAGGGAATGGGGAATTGACAAAGCAATTGCAAAAGAGAAACAGCCTTTGGAGGCAGCTCTTGGCAGCTGTGAAAGAAAGGTTTCTGTACAAGGACGATGTTATGAGTCATTTGGCCAAGTGGACTACTCTAGAGAAAGACATTCAGTCTCTGAGGGAATCAGCCATTGTAGAGATATTCCATCACAAGCGGGATGCTGGGAAAGCACCCATAGGTCCAGATGAAGTCAAATGTACATGACTCATATGGCAGAAATTCACATAGAATGCACCGTCATCATATGCCCACTCATTGGCAGCAATAACCTGGAATGACATTGCACCACCAACAGTGGATGAAATGATTAGTCAGCTCGGAGAGTTCAATGGTAATCTCATCCCTTCCATCATCTCAGCTGTGGAAAAACTGTCCCAGGACCTCAAACAATTGAGAAATGATCTATCTGATCTATCCAGCTCCCCACGTGCACCAATCCACATCTCAGCTATTAACAAAAGACATCCTGCTGCTTGAGAGAGAAGATATAGGAGGTGTACACCACAGGCCACCCTATGGTTTTACCTGTGGATCACAGAGAAGATATGAGGAAGTGGGATGGAAAACCTACCTCAGCTCTGGAGGAACTGGTGCGTGAATTGAAGAGGAGAACAAAGGTCAAGAAAGAAGGGAAGAAAGGAAGAAGGAAAGAAAGAAAGAAGGAAGGAAGGAAAAGAGAGGGAGAAAGACAGAAAGAAAGTATTCCTTTCAAAGAACAAAAGAACAGAAAGGGAAAAAAAGCAATATGTGCTTTACAAGAGCAACTGCATGACTGTGCATATACTATCCATGAAAAAGTTTACTAGTGAGTGGGCAGAGATGAATGCATTAGGTCCATATGGAATGCTTTCATCATACCTAAACTTATATGGACTTAAGATCTTAAACAGCTTTCATGCAAACTTAAGCCAGCTACAGTCAAATTACTAACTTCTTCTGTCTTTCAAGACTTCAGGGTTTACTGAAAAGGTTATTGCTAGCAAAGGCAGTCCAGGCAAAAGGTAGCATCTCACCCACCACCCACAATAATGCCCTTATCAGCTGATATCCTGTTGGAGATGCTTTGTCAGGATTATCTCTTCATTTTAACATGCCGTTAAAAAAACCGCAAACCAGCCAAAACCAAAAAACAACCTCCTTGAACCACCAGATCAAAACAAAAGACAAAGCAAATCCTCTTGAGATCATGAATAAAAGGCATACCAAAAGCCTTACAACCACATGAGGCTGACATTTTATAACCAGAGAAATAGTTATGCAGTACTTTCAGAAGCTTCCCCAGTCCATACAATACCTCTGTTGCGGGCTAGAACCTTAGCCTGAGCATAAAAAGAATGTGTTTTTTTCCCAAAGAAAACTACAATTTAAGTTGTTAAGATATATAAGCATCCTAGATCAATTCCTATTCTCTCAGAAGCAGTGCTGGCATCTTCAGTACCTGAGAATGTACAGAAAGATTGTTTCAAAAAGGCAGTAATGTATTCAGTAGCCCTGCTTTAGGAATTCGTTGTCATGATATGTGTTCTACAGGAATTGACAAATGCATAAATAAAAATATAAAATATTTTGCAGAAATCCTCTGCAGGAGACTTATTTTGCCCTGGACATGCTGCAGTTTTTTCTGTATTTAATACTGAGTTTCTCAGAAGTATCACAGTTAAATTACCTCCTCTGTATGATGCACTCAAAAGAAGTGAATGGCTACCATCTATAATCATAACAAAACAAATCAGGGCACAGAAACAAAAGGAGTTCAGAAGACAAAGATTTTGGAAAATAAAGTTGTCCAGCTTACACAATAAAGATGTCTGGAAATGGAGCATCATGTTTTATTACAGACACATTCAGTAAAGGAAGTAATTATACAAACAAAGAATGAGACAGAAACAATTGTTTGTAGTTCTGTGAAGATCAGGGTTAGCAAAGTAAGAGAACAATAACTTTCTCAGAAAAATGTAACGTCTCAAGATGAATGGTATGCATGTGAATTAAAAAAATGGCATTGGCAATGTCACTGAGAGTCAGGTGCCCTCATTAAGCCCATCTGTATAGTTTATACTTGAAGTTTGTGAGGAGAGTTTACCCACAGCATTATGCCCATGCTTCAAATTCTGTATATTAAGGCAGACTTTCCTGGGTCAAATTCCTTCTACAGAAAACATTTTTCTACCAGAATGCATACATAAAGTTTGAATGGGGCACAAATTAAGAGCAATGAAGATTTTTGGAATTACTGAGCAAACTCCACCTTTATGCTCACTCACTTTAAACAATTTTTAAAAAGCTTGAACGAAACACCCTCACTTAATAAGAAAATACTTAAATAACAACAACAACAACAATCATAGATGCAATCAGATTCAATCCTTCCAACCTACCCTCCCACTAAATAAAACAAGAAGTAAAAGAGGAAAAGCTTTAGAGAATGGCTTCAAGGATAAAGGATGCCTTTCATACAAAGAGAGACCAGGGTTCTTCATTTTGTAAGATACCAACAAGAGCAATGATAAAACTCCATGTAATAATGAAGAACTAGAGGACACCTAACTGATTACCTAGGAGACCAAAACTCCAAGAAAGATTCTATTTCATACATGCTTTATGTTAAGAAACTAGTTAAGATAGCTCTGTTAGAGCAACAGACTCAATCCTAGTTCATGCATTTGGTTAGAAATGTGTTCAACATTGTGTTCATATAATCTACATAGCTATTTGAATTTCCCAGGAGAGTAACTCGGCTTCTTGCAAGACTGCATTATAACACAAATAGCAGCACTGTATGAAACTACGTCAAGGAAAACTGTTTCATCCTTTGGGGTCTGTTAACCATAAGTAAGATACATAAATGATAGTTTGTGGATATCTTTTCTTGGTACAATTTTGCCAGAATAATTAGAATTCTGTGAGTCCAGAGATCTTTAATATTTACTTTAAGGATACTGTTATTTTAAAAAGTATACACACCTTTACCAAACAGCAAAGCAAACACCAGAAAAATAAATACAATGTAAAGAATGCTAAGTCATAATAAAGGCATGAAGACTTATTTTTAAATAAAAGTACAAATAACATTTAAATACATAGTGAACAAATACAACTGTTGAAACAATCTTGGACATAACACTATTCTAATCAAAATTTGAAGTGTAATATTGTAGTTCATACAACACCTCCACGGCTAATAGGGGCTACTGGCAATTCTTGAAATAACCTTTCTCTGGCAAATTGCTAAATTTTCAAGAAAGGGTTTGCAACTACTTTAAGACAACAATTTGCATTAGGAAGTACTAGATCTATGGATTCATAAAAAGCAAATGTCTTGCTTTTTTCCTCTGAATATCCTATCTTTCCTCTTAATATCTTTGAATACCCTATTAAAAGACTGTATACATCTGAAAAGACTGTCTATTTAATCAACCTAAACATACCCTAAATCCAATAAAAATCACCGGCAATAGACAAAACTAAATCGTTTCTGAAGCCACAGAATCACTAGTAATAATTTGCTTTTGCTGAAGATGACAAATGTAAAGTGACCATTAGATCAATACAAAGCTTCTCCGTGTGAGGTATTATGAACGAAAAGTATTGGAAGTAAACAATTACTTAAAACAAGCAGAAGAGTAAGGTTACGAGAATTCAGAACAAAAATTACTATATTTTTTTTCCCCCAAAATGAGTTAAAAGGTGAGAATAATGCTTCCATTATATCCACAGAGAGGAACTCCAATTTCAAACCAAGATTGTCAAACCTTATCACCTTGCCTGCAAGTCTGCCACTCATCATATCATGGGTATTTTTCTAACCAAGTAAGGACTCTCATAACTGGAGCACTATGTGATAAGAAGACAGAATTGATTTGGGATGTGGATGTCAGGAATACTTACTCTTAGGGATTCCCTGGGGATCAAAACATTTCTTTTCAATAGGATCAAAGCACAATACATGAGTAAAGCAGAAATCTCACATACACAATGAACTTTTTTTTTAGTAGCTTGGTTGTCACTTAGTTTTGTCCAAGTCACAACTGAGTCAACAACTGCTCATCTAAGTACTGTTTTCTGTATATATGATAAAGTCCTTGGTGGTAGTAGTAGTTAGTAGCAGTTCTTAGGATAAATATTATCACTTGCATATGAAACAAGTGATATACATACAAAGTATCACTTGCATATGAAGAGCATATGAAGTAAATGAGAAACAAGAGTTGTTAAGAAACATGAAATGCTGATGGCAGTGTAAAGAAAAAGTGTTTTCACCAAGTATTTCTCTCAGGTCTTTTCTGTGGTCTTTGCCGTGTAGAGGACAAAACTCATGTTAAGGGAATTAACAGACAAAACCTGACTTTTAGAGGTCTTAATCTCAAGCCCATATTCACTAAAAGCAAAAAAGCTTGGTGGAATTTCATGACACTCAGCACATGCAAACGTGAAGCGTTACTCAGATTTACTCTGACAAGTGACAGAATATGGCCTCAGATCAAGTTTGTAGGACACCTCCAGTAAACTGCAGTGGTTTTTGAACCAAATGAAAAATCAGGTGTTACAGGAAGCAGCTAAGAAGGAAGCTTTAAAAGCCATTACATTATCTGATTTGACTGTGTAAAAATGGGCAAAGTTCAATTCAGACAATTCTTCTATTTTTGTTGTTACAAATGCTTTCTGCCACTACAGCAATCCATACAAGAATGAGAAAGACCAACAAGGTGAAGATGAGGAAAAGATATTGGATGGAAAAAATGGCTTTAAACAGTTACTCATCTAGATCTGCATTTTTCAAATTTGAAATATGATTTAGATGGACTGTGCAACTAAGTACAGTGTCACAAGTCAATGACGTATATCAAAGCATACATAGATCAATCTTAGCATATTGACAACTGTGAAGTTCAGACCTCACTTTCAATGCAGCCTCCAGTTGCTAATGACATTTAAATTATAGGAACCCCATTTCAACAGTTTTATTTCTTCCATAAAATCTAAGTGTATTAAGATTTGCCAAGAGTTGGGGGGGGGGGGGGGGGAAATAAGAGCAAGGTGTTTTGAAAAAAAACCCCAAAGAAACAGTTGACTATACTGAATTTAAATAATTTCTCTGACAACTGCTAGAAAGCATGCTTTGAATCAGGGACTTAAAGTTTGCTAGACTGAAACATTAGGTAACATTTTTGAAGGAATACGAAGCAGGAAGCAGGAATCTCAAGATGTGAAGAACATCAAGGTGAACATTAAGTTAAAGAAGAGGTGAACAATTTAAAAATTCAAACTCCTGAGTTCCAGGAGTTGTGATTTGTGAGTCTCTAGAAAATAGAGGATAATACTTTTTGTCAAGAATAGAGCACAAGTAGTGAATAGGTATGGCCTCAGGAAACACAAGAGTATTGATTAATCAGCTGTGCCACATAAGCTTTAGATTAGGCAGACAGAGCCTATTATTTCCACAGTGGAGATAAATCGTTCATTTCTTCCTATAATCTAGCTTTTAGCATTTGACTTTATTGAATCATGCTACTAGAGACTATGTCATTAGCAAAATTCACCAAATGACCAGAGATTGTTTAATTCTGGAGCTACTTAAATCCAAAGCCCCAAGTAAGTGTCTTATGGTATTTTGCATTTACAGAGCTATGATATATAAGTTACAAAACTAGAAACTACACATTGAGAGCCATTAGCAGTCAAGTACTGCTAACAAGTCAAAACCTCCAAAATCTATGTTAGGAAGACATTGTGCGATAATCTTTTTTTATTGCTCTAAACTACTATTGATTCATTACTCATCCAGCAGCTGCATAACCATGCTACTTATGCTACATAATTTCATCTATGTGGCTTTAATATCACATCTAAGTTCTCATTTCATGTCACATACTTAATGAAATTCATGGAGAAAGTTTGATCTAGCTGGAAGAAAGGATATTCTGTATCATGACAAAGTTACTCTGACATGTGGGACATGAAGGATCTCATACACTAATCAAATAATCTACTAACAAAAACTATCCAACCTACTGGATGAAAGTATGTTTTCATCCTACAAATGACGGACAGCCATAATTTTAAATGATTCCTTTTTAAAGCATTTCTTGTCAGAATGAAAATCACAGACTTCCTTCTTCATGGAATAAGTTTCCTTTTGGATGGTTTATTTTAAACTATTATGTTCAAGGTTCATGAACAAAAATTTCACAGGTGTCACAATAAATTGACTACACAGCTCTCCTCTGTCCTTTTCATGCAAATATTCACCAGGACCCAGGCTGAATCTGGAAAGCTGATCCAATTGCTTTAACTTCAGAGAATCCTATCACATGGTAACAGACTTTCCCTTTCTCAGAAAACAAAGTTCCCCCAACTCACAACCTGCTTTCCTACAGACAGTACGGCAGAGAGACTGCACTCATTGTGCAGATACCTGCAAGCATTAGGGGACATCCTTGAGCACAGCTCCATGAAAGCTAACACTGTTATCTCCTTCAGAAAGTCTTTCAGCTGAAAATCCACACAGATCAGTTTTCTGTCAGTTTCTAGTCTACAGCTGATCTCAGAGATGTACTAAAAAGACATACTCAGATACCTCGGAATACAGATATACAGAAACATGCTGTACTGAATTTTCAATGTACACAAGCCTGGTAATTTTTAATAAAACTGGAAGGGATGAAGATCAGGCATTCTGGGGTCTTGCTCTATTACACCAATCTGGGCTGCAGAGGTTTAGCATTTTTAAGACCATTATGTAATTTTTACAGAAAAGGAATGAAAAAACATACCAGGGTGACATCTGTCAACTTCAATGAGTACAGTGCGACTGACCTGGATCTTCAAAGCTTACACATCTGTCACTGCTGTCCTCTGGAGCACACTCACTGAGAGTTTCAGTATCAGCTCTAGCAAACTCTTGCTTTGCATTCTGGCCACATTTGTGTCCTGATCACATCCAGGGTGCATCATGCCCCAGATTTTCATGGTCACAGCCCACACTGACCTGGTGCCTGCAGGGGCAGCAAGTGCCGAAAACTCAGAACCTATTAGCAAGTTTGAGAGTTTGTCAGACACAGGAGGACATCCAGTGTCTCATAGAAAAGGAATTATAGCTGGTAACAGTCACTGCTTAAGGAAATATGTCTTCTACTGTCCTTCCTGCTCCCCATCTTTGTGTTCTATATCAGTGTCCTGGGTACAGCAGTAGCAGCCATTTTTCTTCTTAGTAGCTTGTGCAGTGCTGTGTTTTTGACTTTCAGCCTGGGAAACACCAATGTTTTCAGTTGCTGCTTAGTAATGTTTACTCTGACCAAGGACTTTCTAAGTCTCATGCTCTGGCAGGGAGGAGGGAAAGCCAGGAGGATGCACAGACAGGACACCTGACCCAAACTAAGCAAAGAGGTATTCCATATCACAGCACATCATGCCCACTATATAAACTGCGGGCAGTTACCCAGAAGGGCTAGATCACTGCTCGGGTCAGGTTGGGTATCAGTCAGCAGGTGGTGAGTGGTTGTATTCTTTTCCTGTGTTATTTCTCTTGTCATTATTATTATGGTGGTAGCAGCAGTGGTTTGTGTTATACCTTAGTTACCAGACTGTTCTTATCTCAACCCGTGCAAGTTACATTCTTTTGATTCTCCTCCCCATTCCTCTGGGAGCGGGAGGGAAGGAAGAGGGGGAGTGAGAGAGAGACTGTGTGAGTTACAGCTGGGCTTAAACTACAACAATCAGACATGACAGGCAACAGAAAACATCTTGTTTTACAGTACACAGGTCCTGAAACACTTCATTTCCCAGCAGCATTTCTCACCATTTTACCACTGAAAAAGCCATATGGAGTGGGCTACTAATCTACATAATGTACAGCAATGTTTATAAAGGCTGCAATTCACTTTTTTTTGAAGACAAGTGTTCTCTCTGACTGCAAAGGTCAATCAAATTGGTTACATGAAAATACCTATGAGACATGTACTGTGCTTGAAGAGCAACTGAAGAACATTAATTTTTTAATGTGACCAAACATGAGATGTCTTTCACTTACCAGATGCTTCCCAGTCAATTATGGTAGACACCTGCAGTAATCCAGAGGGAATTTGCAAGACATTCTTCCTTAACTTGGCTGTCCATTCTCACCTCCCAGTTCCTTTAGCTTATTTGATGTGTGCTGCTTAATATTTACTATCTTTATAGGACAAGACACACACTGTGTTAGAAGTATCAGCAAAGAGGGTCCCAGCAAAGGGGGTCCCAGCATAATTCAGAACTTCCAGACCTTTTAGGACACAAGTTGACAATACATAAAGCACTTCAAAAGCAAGAGCTTGACTATGTCTGCCCAACCGCCCCATTCTGGGATTTTCACAGGAATCCACCTGTTTTATTCTTCTCAGCTGATTCCTGAAGTGCATGACCTGACTCGATTTAATGATTCCTCTCCTGTTAAAACTTTATCAGGAAAACACCTTCCCTAATGCATCTTATTTTGCATGGCAGTTATGGTGCTACCTGCTACTGATTTACATTAGAGAACTGACTTCTGGGTAATTTAAAAGATATATTTTTGAACTGAACAAAATACCATGGATGAACATATATGCAAGCCAACCCAAGCACCTGGGTTTATGTCAGCCTTGCTACCCACCCAGATTAATTTATTCATAAGCAAAACCTACAACTAAAATTTCTTGGACTTTCTGCATTGAAGTAAGTTTTCCTAGCACAGAAAACCTGCTAGAGTAATTTCAAACTATGCAGGTAACACACTAAAACAACAGCTAGATTGTTAGAGAACATGCTGCTGCTCCAGTCTTGACAGCAGCAGTATTTCAGTTTAATTTCATGAGTATCCATACTACTATGGGTAGGAGACTATAGGAATTTTTCAGGCTTACATGTTCTAGAAAACACTCTGAGTGCCTTCTGACAGAGACCCTCAGAGTTCTCATTACATGCTGAGAATAAGCAACACAAATTACAGGGCACTTAGGTAAATTCAGTTAAAAAGAGATTATGAGTTTTATTAATAAAAATTATACTTCTGCCCTGCAGCTGATTGTTCTAGAACACAAAAACAGTTGGAGATGTAAGGACTGAGTTAAAACAAGCTCAAACGCGTTTACCTTGTTGCAGCAGATAGATGGCTGAAATTTGAGGTATTGTCATAATGTCAGCACGTTTCCTTGCGCTGATCAAAGGAGCCTGGAATTAAAATAGGCTTTAGTGTACAGAAGAGATTTACTCTGGATGTTAAGTTCTGTTTTCTAAATGCATTAAAAACCAACTTACCTGTGCTCACATTCAGCTATTTTTAACGTTAACAAGCACAATTAAATTCTCCCAAGACAGAAGCAATGCATATTAAGTCACAATTTTGTCACAACTGTTATATTCTCTAATGAGAGCCAGCAGCTCGAGGGGATGTACAAAACCTACTGTTGAGGGGAAACCCTCACTGTGTTGGGTCCAGAGAGTGCACGTATGCTCTGCAGCAGAGCAGCAAGGACACAACTTGACCATAAGTAATCAGGAAAAAACATTTCACATAATCCCTAAATATTCAAAACACTAAACCACTAACAGTTACAACATCTTCAGACCCATTTTCCGATAAGTTCCGTTTCCTGCTAGTTTCAGCCGTCTGAAACACCTAGTACTAGCTTGATTTCCTCCACATCATCCCAAATCTCTCATTGTAGACTCTTTTCATAGCTAACTAAACAATGGCTTTAGCTTCTGAAAAAAACAAACCTCCTTTTGTCTTAGATGGATTTAGGCAGCTCCCACTCCTCTAAAGCTTTTCTCTAGCCCCAAGTTACAATTAACCTTCTCACAGGCATGTATTCATCTTGAGTTCAAGGATAAGCAGTTGTAGAAGGTATTTCATTGCATTTCTGTCTTGGGTTTTTCCATGTTTGTGCATTGTGTAGAATAGGCACTTAGTGCTTTCAGAAGCATCAGATTCACTCTTGGTGCATACTACAAAGACTCTGAAACTGCAGCTGACAGGGACCTTCAGGTGAGCACAGATAAAAGCACTCATGAACAAATTAATAAATCCCTCAAATTCTGGACAAATTCTAAGCAGAGAAAAATGTATCCAGGGAACCCCAGATGTGACAATCATTCAGCAGGGAAACAGTGTCTGAACAGATCAGAAAATGCTTTTTTGTAGAGTTTTTTTTTTGTTTTTGTTTTTTTTTTTTTTTTTTTTTTTTTAAGAGATAAAAAGAATGCAGTAACAGTCTTGAGCATCTCAGTCTTTTTTTTTTTCAATACCTAAAAATACCAGAATGTTATTTTGCCTTTCAAAAACTGGTTAGCACAGGAAAAATGTTTTGCATCTGTTCATATACAATAATATGCAGCAGCTATGCAGGCATTATCCATTCAATATTTAACATATATTACATCATAATCTGCAACAGCCAGCATTTATTTTAAATAATATTTCAAGTGTGCTACTAATTTAACTTGATTATGCTGAGCGGAACATAATACATGTAAAGCAACAATTATTTCAATGTAACAAAAACATATATATAAGTTTTGAAAATGTAAATACAGTTGCTGTACTTTAACATACTGGTTAGTGACGGATTTTTCTTCAAAAAAGCTTAGTTCTCCTAATAATATAATATAAATCATAAGTGATGGATGTTAGGTAAATTTAACAGACTACATAGGGACAAATTTAATTAATCCTAGTTTACATTGTCTGAAATCTTTATTAGCTACATTGACTGAAACGATTGCAAATCACTTTGAGATTCACTTCCAGATTAGTATGGTTTTGAATTTAAATGCTTGCTGTAGGAGAGAAATTGGCAGTGTTGGCTTTACTGTAGTTTTCACATGATCTTAAAGATGTGACCTCATTTGTAGCCAGCCAGCTCATTACTTTGAGGTCACTTTTTCATCCCATATGGCACTAACACATTTAATTTCTTAGAATAGTTGTCTTTTGAACAAAAAAATCTGCACTAAATGAACAGAATATAAAATTTTTCAGCATGTAATTTTGCTCTGATTTTCATCTGTACTTTCTTATAACTGGAAATGTAAGCTTTAGGCAACTGCTGCATCCTTTTGATGTCTTCTCTTGTTTAAGCGCTGTTTCTCTGAATGACAGCCTTCTTCGATCTCATGAGACCCAGTTTTGTAGGCTATGCACAGATCTCATCTTCTGATTTTAAGACAACACAATTCTGCTTCATGAAAGAAGGCTGTAATCATAGCTGATCATTACTTTCATAATTGCAGCTGCAGAAGTTAAAGGACTACAGAGTTTTTAGAAAAATGTGGCACCTCATACTTCCCACTTCAGATTTGCAGCACAGTATCAATTTAAATCCTAATTTAAATCTAAATAATTCCATTGGGAGGGTTTAAATACAGAGAAGTTTGGCTCTATATTGTTAATAGAGATAGCTCATTATAGCTAGCACTTTGTTGAAATCTGTGCTAAAGATGCCAAAAAAACCCAACAAAACAAATAATAAAACTTTAACTTTCAGCAAGTCTAAATTGCAACTCTTCATTCCATCCAAACAAAACTTAAAGAAGACACTTATTTATGTAAAATCAAATTAAGATCTTAGAGTCCGATGTATATTAAAATGACCTAATGCCACAATGCTTTGTGCTGTCATCATTATGTTTTGCAGCCTGCACAGAGCAATGACTATACTTTTCTTGAAGGCTGATTTCTATGCTGATTATATATATTGCCCTCACTGAGGTTATCCATCTGTCTTCCATGTGTTGAACATTATTGCTCTTCATGTATAGCATTTACTTCATAATTTCCCTGTGGATGACTCTTCATACATTCAGACAATGAATTGCATAAACAACTGTACCTACACTGCTATACATTAGTATCTTTATATTACAACCCTTAGCAACTGCCATGAGTTCCGCCAAACCAATTCATCAGAGCACACAAAAAATAATGTTCTCAGTACCCAGCAATCAGAAATTCTGAATTGAATTAATTTCCCTAAATTTGTTTAAACAGCATTCAGAACAGCCATTTTCTTTAAACTTTGGACTCAGTTTTACACCTAAATCCTCTTTGTTCAGGAAGATGCCATCAGCTTTCAGTACATTATGAGGATGTTCTTATCATATGTTAATTTACATAACACATGATTGCTATAAATAAAATAAATTCAATACCATCCCCTAATGAAAGCCAAAATTTAGGAAATAATTCTTCTTTATTTTTAGCTGTAATTATATAACTCTAATTAGTTTTAATTCCATGAGATAAAGGAATTTCTACATGGTGTTGTGGATATCCCTGCCAAGAAAAATTCCATCAAATTACTTCTCTTCAAATGTAATTGTGTACCTTTCCCCAATTATTAGTTTTATCTCCTTCTGAAATTCTCTATGGGCATGTGTAAAATGATGTGAACCCTTCAGGATTCTAGCTTATTGTAAGTCATACAGGCTGCTGCAACTGTTTTAAAGCTAGTTACAAAGATGAAAGTACCAACCTTTCTTAATAATGCCAGATGAGTTAAAAGGGGACAATAGTCACAAAGTGTTGCTTGGAAGGGTCAGGCTGGACATCAGGAAAACAAATTTGTCCCTAGGATGGTAACTCAGCAGTTTAGTAAAGTCTACTCAAATATTTCAGGAATTTCTATTCCTTGGATATTTTCCAATCCTACCATGGCAAGGCTTTGAGCAATCTGACCCAACTCTGAAGCTAGTCCTGCTTGGACAATTAAGGTCCAGTAGTCCTACATGTCCTTTTCAACAACTTTGCTATTATTTTATGGACCCATATATAAACAAAAATACTGCATCTTCAATTTTCGATAACAAGGTTCAAACGGGCACACAGGTTGGTCTGGTTAATACCTTTCAAACTAATCTTTACTAGTTTAAATTGCAAGTGCCTCTGAGTACATGGACTAGAAGACTGAAAAAGCTGCAGGAGTATCTTTCCTCTTACTGTGATCACGCAAAAAGGGCCAGATTTGCAAATAAAATATGAAGAATGTGAAGAGCAGGTAGCATTGCAGCCAGGAGGGCAATCTGTTGAGAGCTGTATGGGCAGGTACAGCGGGCTGGCTTTTATAGATATTATCTGCCCTGATTACATAGCACGACTTCAACTTTTCCTCTTCCTGAAAACCAAATCACTGGATGTTGTATTGGCTAGATAAGCTAGTGAATACAAAAAAAATATCTCTGCTGATTATATATTGGACCACGAATAGCATTTATCTGCATACTAGCAAGAGAATGATTTCTCTTGCATTCTATAAGATGTGAATGGACTTCCGTGAAACTACTTAAAAACCCTCATCATAGCGTGAGAGGGAGAGATATGCAAAAGCCCTGCCAGCTTTTACTACTTGTTTTGATCCTGTTGCTCACTGAAAACAGCATCAAAAAGAAGCTGTCATTGAAAATGTGTTTTGCCAGAAGCTATGGAACAGTCAGTAATTTTAAATCATTGAGTTCAGAAACAAATTTAGCAAGTTTAGGACTTCCTCCTCCTGCCTATAGTGTTGTCCTTTATTAACACACCTGGTGATAGTCACCAAGGATAATCCTTCAATCAAAACTCATGCTGAAAGAGTAAAAAGAAGATTTTTCTTATGAATTTTTCTATGGAATTAAAGTAATCTGAGTAGCTTCTAAACTCCTGCACTACAGCAAGAATTGTCTACATCCACATGTTCATTTGGGAAACAAAGGAAGTTTTAACCTTTTTTCCCCTTCCGGCTACCCAAAGCTGAGCACCGCTTACACCACATGAATAAAACATTCCTTCCCTCATTTCTTATGTACTGCTTAGAAGTTATCTATAATACAGGAATCCAATAAGTTGATTTTATTTATACAGTATTTCCATAGCAGCTGATTTAAAGAATTTACTGCTACTGTGGAGCAGTTCCTTATCTACTGTTCCTTTCTTTAAAAGCATTTTCTATTTAAAAAATTATGCTGAGCACATTAAACTCTCTCAAGAATTTTAATTTTGCTTTCCCTGGAGTTATGAGCTTACAGTTTGGAGAGAGTTTGCACTTTATACTGGTCAGTAACTTGATGCAGTTGTAACTACCAGCTACCCAGTTCCACAATAGCTGTGGGACTCCACTGCAGGTCATTTTTAGGATTGTATTAACTAAGCATAGGATTACATCATAACTAGTTATCACGATTTTAACTTAAGTGGTTTTCATTCCCAAGCCAGCATGTGTACGTTATAATGTATTTTCTTTGGAGAGATGAACATGAGATGCTCCACATGAGAGCAATACCTGTCAAAGTGTACTGGGGTACTTCTGTCTGAGTCATTTACTCGTGTTGCAACAAGGTCTGTAAATCTGTTTGCAAAAGCTCTTAGAAATAGCTGGATTTGAAGGGAAGCTTTAAGATAGATTCTGAGTAACCACTGTGAAGAACAGACTCATTTACCACTCATAAACACCTTGATACAAAAATCCAGAAGGGTAACATTGGGAACAAGCAAAGAGAGGTGTAAATTCTTCTCATTTTCCTCATTATGTTGGGAAAGCACATGAATGCCAGTTAACCTTGTTTCCAAACATCTGCAGGTTTAAAGTGAGCATCCTCTTCCCCCCCCCCCCCAAAAAAAAAGGAAAAAATATCTCCAACCATATCAGTTTCATGTTCAAAACCAAAGTCTTTATCCATTGGAAGGTACATTTAGCTATAAATTTGAAGTGGGGGTTTCATCCCTCATCATCTTTGTTATCTACACAGTAGTGACGGAGTGTAAGCTAGTTAACTAGTCTTAGAGATGACACTAAAGATCAGAATTCTGCTTTTCAGATGCTTTTTAAGAAACTGTAGCAGAGATTTCACAGGTACATTGATTTGTTAAATTATACAGGTAACTGGTGAGTATAACTCCATAAATAGTAATGATTAAAATTACTTGCAAGTATGACATGATATCCATGGAAAGAATTAGTTTTTCAAGGTCAGTCCTCTTAAGATATGCTTGTACAAACTGTTTTAAGTAGAGATGAATTGACCTCAAACCAGTCGTGGAAGGGCATTTAATGTGGTGACAAGTTAGAGAAAATAACTCTGCAGATGGCATAAGCTGAAAGGTAAAATGAGCCAAGTAGAAGATAAATTAAGGGCATCTGAACCACAGCCTTACTGACCTACATCCCAACTACAGCAAAGTATGAACCTCTGAATGACACTAAAAAACCCAGAGTAGAAGAGCTGGTTCAAGGCACCTTGCTGTGAGACTTGGATGAGGAATATTTCAGGATCTGCTTTTACTTTTCCAGAAAAATGCAAAGACAATTTTTGACCTATCAAACTATCCTCCCCATTTGTTTCTATCTTTTTTAGTGGTACATAGTTAATCATACACATGTAACATTTAAAGGACTTTTCCTTTTGGAGCCTTTCCAATCTGCTAATAAAATCTTGTTTCAAATCTTTTAAAGTGAGATTTTGAGTATGTAATTACTTTTCTAGCAAAGCAGGAAAGATGTTTTGCTACCAATCACACAGGAATGTCAAAGAAGTAAGTACACAAAATAATAATCTCGTTCATTTAGTTATTAATGGGAAACACATGCAATAAGCAAACACAAAAGTAGTAAATTAGCCTGAAAGTTCACACTTGGCTTTTTTAAAGCATCGGGAAATTATATTGGAGACATTAATACATTTTTAGGACTTGGTGCAATTTTCTAAATTCACTGAAAAAAAAAGATTCTCTTACAAGTCAGTTAAGAAGTATGAGCCTAATTCAGCTGCTATGAAACAAAATGCAGAGATTTACTATTAAGAAATTGAACTATGCTCTCAAGAATTAGCGCAGAAACATAATGATATTACTTTAGAAAGTGTCTAGCAGCTGCTCTCAATATCTTTGCTTTTGCTAGGATTTTTTATGGTGTTGCTAACAGCTGCTCTTCTAGTACACAGTATGCCTGTCATCTGTCTATAAAATGATTTCATTTCTGCATAAACAAGGAACATTTTGATCTCAAAAATAGGACATAGACAGCAGTCAATAGAAGAGGATTCATGGAACCTATTTTCTATAAAGAAGTATTCATTACTTCTAGCTCATCTGCTTCTAAATTTCTTCATTGCCCTAACTGTGTTTTGTGTTTGAAATTGGTATGACTCCATAGCAATTTTCAGTCGCAGATTGTTAAGACTCTGTGGTATATACAAGGTTGGACTTCTGGCTGAGTCTACAGAGGGAATCTGCCCTCTTTAATTGCGAGTAACAGGCCATTACTTTCTAAAGTATCATCAACAAGCAGTGCTGGTTAAGGAAAGGACTTATTTACTTTAAGTGCTCTGCACTGTTTGAGTCCCCTGAGATCTATTGCCCCTTTGGTACCCAAATTACAGTGATCCTTATAATTTTCCTTGTGAGTGGTCTTTTACAGGGCTGAATTCTAACAATCTCTTAGTAGATTAACATGGCAAAATGATCAGGTTAGTAAATAAGTCTATCACAGCCAGTGACATAGTTCTTAAAAAGTAATCCGAACCTTGGCAATGACTGGAAAGCTAGGGGATGATGCACTGATACGGTTATGAGCTATGCTACCACTCAGAAAAGAAATTTCATAATGATAAAAAGACTTTTGAGAGTATTTTTATGAGAAAGTTCATAAAGATAGACATCTGTGTACAGCAGCAGAGAAAAAGCAAATTAAATGTTTGGAATAATAATTAGGAATAGAAAATAGAACAGAGAGCATCATTATGGTTTATATAAATCTGGATAACACCAATAAGCTGCCTGTGGTTTGGTTCTTCTGTCTCAGGAAGATTACAGTAAAAATTGAACAAAAGAGAAAGAGGCAAAAAGTATGATCAAAGACAAGAAATATCTTCCATAAAGGGAATGACTAAGTGAAATAGGTCTCCATAGCCTAGACCAGGAAGGTGAACTAAAGATGCCGTAAGAGGTCTATAAAATCATGACTAGCAAAAGATTAGGTGAATTCAGCTTGACTCAACCAAGGCACTGCATGGACAATCATTTGCCTGGCAACGACCATCTCAGCGCTTGTCTGCAGACTCTGAAAAAGAATCCCAATGGGTGGTCAGGTCAGTATAGAAAACTAACACGCCAGAAAAAGAAAAAATAGAACACAAAAGATGTTCAGTACTGGTGGCTAAAGCAACTGCTTTTATCTCTAAGGCATGGTGTAAATGATTTGCACTTTCCACCAATTTGTGCCTCAGCACAAAATTTTTTCCTATCAGGTTTAACACCTTTCATCTTTTTTGGTACAATGTTTTTTTCTAAAAAAAAAAAAAAAAAAAAAAAAAAAAAAAAAAAAAAAAAGAAGAAATATTTCTGGGAAATATTATTTCAGGGAAAGGTTGCCTGCAACTATAATTTAATGCATTTCTTAACTGCAGTATGCTATTTGATGTTATTTATTTCCACTTTTTAGCATTTCAGAATATAAATGTTTCAAACTCAAAATATTCTAATTCTCTAAAATGCAATGGAAAGACTTTGATTTAAAACTTAAATATTAAATACAGTAGATTACTTCAAGTAACTCGTGTATATTTGCCAGTCTTATGACTCATGTTTCCACATTGTTTCATTTAAATTGTTGTGACAGTTCTGCGGCCACACTGAAATAGAGGGAATAAAATAAGTATTTATGTAAGAGCAGAATGACAACAATCAATCACTTGCAGCTGCTTCATTCACTTGAAAAAAAAAATCAGGTAGAAAAGAATTGCATTTTAAAATCACTTATTTTGTTTCATTAAAGGAGAATGAGAGGGACAACTACACTTGAGGATGAAAGAGGAGTATTGAGTCTTATGTTTCAAAGCAGAATACAAATGCAGAGATACTTAGGGAAATAGTAATAGCTTGAAAGGTAAAAGAATACTGCAGATTCAAGTACCTTTAGTCAAAACAACAGGATCTAGGCTTTCAGAAAGTATAAGAACTTAAAACTTTTAATGATTAATATACAATTAAGGATCCAGGTAAGTGACAAAACAGTACAAAAGGTAAGTCAATAAATCCCATATTTAAACGCATAAATGCCAGCTGCATGACTATATTCTGATTTAGAAATACAGATTTTAAAATCAACTGTCATTGTTTAAGCCCAGCCAGTAACTCAGCACCATGCAGCCATTTGCTCACTCCCCCATTCCATCTCCTCCAGGGTAGGATGGGGAGGAGAACCTAGAGAATGTAAACCCCATGGGTTAAGGTAAGAACAGTTTGATAACTAAAATAAAGTAAAATATAGTCATAATAGAAAGAATACCAATAATACCAATAATAATAGGAAAAAACAAGAGAAGAAATGAAACCTCAGGAAACACAGGTGATGCACAATAAAACTGCTCACCACCTGCTGTCTGATACCCAGCCCAATTCAAGCAGTGATCGGTCACTTCTGGGTAACTCTCCCCAGTTCATATACTGTGCATGATGTGCTGTGGTATGGAATACCCCTTTTACTAGTCTGGGTCAGGTGCCCTGTCTCTGCTTCCTCCCAGCTTCTTGTGCCCCTCCTTACTGGCACAGCATGAGACTGAAAAGTCCTTGATTGGGGTAAGCATTACTTAGCAACAACTGAAACATCGGTGTCTTATCACCATTGTTCTCAAACTGAAGCCAAAACACAGCACTGCACCAGCTACTAGGAAGAAAAATAACTGTTAAAGATGAAACCAGAACATCAACATACATTTAAATTAAAACTTAGAACCTAGAATCCAAAAAGAAACCTTAAGTTTTATTAAATAACCCTGTGTGGGAACCGGCATGTAAGTCATATTCACAACTTTGAATTTCGCTGTATTTCAGCAACTTACACTTATTTTTGGGTCCTTATAAGGACCATGTCCAACAACTTCATTCTGCTACCAGAGTGGGGTGCTAGAAAAAAAGACAGATCTTGCTTGCTTTTTTAGAAGGTAACATACTCCAACAGACTGGCCCATGACTATGGAGGAGATGATCAGAGGAACTATGGACCGTCACAAACCTTGTAATTTCCTGCTCCAACTGTAAAATGTGTTCCTGCAATATGGCTTTGTATCAGACAGAATGACATATAGATCAGTCAGACTGACATATCTATTTGTGCACATCAATAGTACATACAGATACAGAATACCCTTTCCAACTGCATGCATTTCCCTCTCAGGGGAAAAAAGTGAAATAATAAGCATGTTAGAGATGGTAATCAATTTCCTTAATGCATTACTTGAAGGCACTCAGGCTTAAGTGGTAAGAACAGCAAGAGTAGATGAAGCCTGTATTAGCAGAGTATGATATCGAAGCAAATGGTAGAAAAGATACTGTCGCACTAACACCTTATAAAGAATATTAATTTCTCTGAAATGAACACTCTGTGCTCATGCACTAAGTCTGCCTGTTGGTTTGTTTTTTCCTTAATTTGTGGGGTTTTTTTTCTGTGAGTTATTTCACTAATACCTTTTGTTTGACTCAATGAAGTTCTGGACAGCTGTTAGTCAAACTACTAAACATTTCCTTTAGTTCTAAGGTTCAATACTTAAAACTTGATTTGCTCATTATTGTGGTGGACCATTAACAGTTTTTATGATTTAGGTATATTTTTATCCTCAAGTTGCAAAATGCTGACTTGCCAGGTTCTACTCCAGAAAGTGCTTCAAGTTTTATTCACTGTTTATTAATGATCTGTCAAAAATAATACTATCATGCACAATACTTTCCAAGCACAGAAAGCAGACGAGGTTTTCCCTCTGGAAATTTGGAAAAGCAAGTTCATAAATTATAAAAGTCTAGGTGGTAGATAATGAAGAGGCATTACAACAGAAATAAACAACAGTTCGTTATACCCTGTTGCATTTTATTAATAAGCATTCCTTTAAAAGTGGTTGTCATTTACATACGTCACATCCCGCTTCTAGCACAGAGAAAGGCGGCAGAAGGTGAGCACACCCACAGACTCAACTTCCAGTGTTTTTAGGACTGCAGCAAAGGCCTGAAAACCACCAGAAAATACTGAGTTTTCTCATTTATGTAACACTGTATTTCTTATGTTTAGCCTTTTGAATATCAGGCAAAGACCATCCTGAAAATATTCCCCGCACACACTGTGAATGCAGCATAAGCAGAAATAACTTTTTTTTATTATTATTATTTTTATTAATTATTAAATTATAAAGTATTCCTGCAGTTAATCTAGCCTGAAAAACTATGCTATGACATCTTGCTTTAATATAGTTACTAAACTGAAGCATCTAAATTTAGAACTGACAGTTCTAAATTGTATCTCTTAATCAGAAATGGATTTGTAGCTTTCTGGAAAAAAAAAGAATAAAAAGTAAGAAGGTAAGAAGTTGGGCCTAAACAGAACTTATCTAAACATACCTGAATACCCCCAAACTATAACTTAAAGCCATGCTGAAAGTTATCAGGCAGTAACTTTCTCAAGCCAAAAGTGGAAATTAATGGTACATTGAAAGGAAGCATGATATTTGACATATTGCACAATAGAAGTAATTTATCACTGTAGCTCAAAGAATCATTTCAACTAAGCTAAGACCTGTATGTTTGGCATTCAGGAAGGCAAAGTGGAATTTTGTTTATCTGCAGTAACAATTGATGCATTATTTCTGTGCTAAAATAATCAGCTATGTGAGACAGACTTGGTTTTGCAATATTATATGCCATCACTGTGAATTTCTTGATGCTGGGAAATCTTTTTGAGCATCTAGCAATTGCATTTCAGGACTACTGAACACAGAAGTTTCAACATAATAATGAAAAGTTTATTCTGGCTGCTTTTGGATATGCAGATTAGAAAATAAATTCACATTGAACATTGGCATTTCACATTGGCATTTCTGACTATTTATAAATCACTACAACTTTTGCTTTCAGCATCTGGATGCACAGTTCCCACTGTGACAACCAGCAAACCTTGGTAAACATCTCAATCCTGCTCATGACTCTCAATACCTCCCTGTAATTTATGAGAAACCCAGAATACAGGTGGATGTTCAAGCAGCTTCCCACAATTACAAGAGCCATTGGTTTCAACACTTCTAACTGCTTTAATGATCCCAGACTCATTCATGCACTGAACTCACAGTGATTTCAGTAGAGGTTGAAGTGCATGCGAGTCTGAGCCAGAGTGCAAAGTACCAGTGCGAAATTTGCAGGCAATGTTCATTAGCCAAATGGCACTACACAAGCTATCTTTACTCACTTCTCTTTTTGAGCTTTTTAGCAGAGAGAAATGTTTTAATTTGTACTGATAGATCTGGGCTTAAAAAGAATTCCCACCCCCCTGTATGCAAGTCCAATCAATTACATAAACATAAAACTAGTGTGGGGTTTTTTTCAATCTTATGAAGTTCAAATTATTTTCTAGTTTTCGGTTTTAAAGTATAGCCTCATGTCAATGCTTGTAAGTGGGACAATTCCCATCCCTAACCACTGGGAGGTAGCAGATGTACTATGTATTCATTATTTAGAGCTCCCCAGAAACAGCTCTAGGTACCTTACCTGATACATAACTCTGTTCATCCATGCTGCCTAAGGATGCTACTGTTCTCTTTAAATTGACTTAGTTTTGTTGAAAACAGTAAATTAGATGAAGTACAATTAAAAAAGACCTCAAATATTATATATAAACTTAGATATAATGCCCAATATCTCTACAAGAATGCTTTGAATAGCTATTATTGACAATGTTAGTAAACAAGTTGCTTATTTTTTTTGCAATATCTTCTAGAAAAAACAATTAAATGATTTGCATTCCACATAGGATTATCTCTACAATATTGTAGCTGTTCTCTTTCCTTGCTCTTGTTTTGCATGAATATCACTTTTCAGATGAGAGTGATTTTTTGAGCACTACAGATCTTGCCATTTTATTTAGGAAAATGTACACAAACAATTTAAAAAAATTACGAATTCAAACATTATCCTGATATAACATTTTTCATGGTATTTTGGTTTTCTAGAGAATAAAAACCCAGTAGTGCTGTAAGATTAAATAATCAGTGTTTACTGCGAGACTAAACACATTAATCAGAGAAATTAGTCAAAACATATCACAAGAAAGGGCTACTGTAAATATTTCAACGCTTCTTTGTTGTTCTGAAGATATCATGAGAATAGCTCTTTCTTTCATATTGTTTATGAAAATGTAGAAAAGCCCACTTGAACAAATGAATTATGGATAAGGACGGGAAAAATGTGTCATACTAAAAATGTAGCTGGATTTTGTTTTCCCTTGAATAAGATCATGTGAGCAGCTCCACTGACTTCATTTACTCGGTTCAGTACCAACAAAATAATGATTTCAACTTACTGATATGCAGTAAAGAATGCACCAAAAGCCAAATATGTAGTCAGAATTTTAATCAGCTAGTTTTATTTAATTTCAGTCACTACTACTTATAAATCCCTTATTTCATTATTGGTCAAATAGGTGTAAAGTTATTGCTCAACATAAACAAACGGTTTTAGAACAATCCTTTGCTCAGCTACATGCTTATGCAAAATTTATCCAGCTTCCCAAGATCACAAAGAAACAAAATAAAATTTACTTCCAAAGTAGTTTATGGGTTTAATTTTGTAATTTCCTTTTTCAATTCTAGGAGAAACCGGGACATAAAGGAACAAAAATTCTTTAAAAGTTTTACCTCAGAGGTTTAATAATTATTTTTTAGCCTCATAATTTTAACTTAATCACATTAAAGATTTAAAGTCCTGGTGTTTTACTAGACTCTAATACTGGAAAAATCAACACTCCCTTCACCTTTCCAAACTTCTCCCTGTATAACCCAGCAACATCCTTGTACTCCTCATGGGTTGACAGTTCCTTATTTCACTGGTGATTTAAGATTTATTCAGCCAGGAAGAAAAAAGCTGGATGTCGGTGATTAGAGCTGTCATTCCTGAAGGACAAAAAAAAAAAAAAATCTGAGTTCAGCTGTTGTTCACGAAAGTAGCCTTTAATTCATCCACTGATGTTCTGACATTATAAATCCAAGAAGACTTAGCCAGTTTTCCATTGAAGAGAAGAAATCAAAGGGTGGAAACTCAAACCTTTAAGTCATTTAATCTCCGTATTGTCAACTGGCTTATTACTAGCTTGTCTGTGGATTTTTACCACTCAATTAATTTCATAAGTAGGAAATTAAAAAAAGCTTTCATGACAGCACTGCAAGATATGCAACAAAATTAATTCACCACTGAAGATCTCATCAAGGGGTGGAGTCACCTTCAGTGAGGTAGCTCTGAGGAGAAAACCTTAATTAAGGGAGTGACAGAGAAAGAGACTATTTGATTTTGAAAAAAGTAAGTCATACTTTTTTTTGGTGAACAGCTATGAACATAAATTCAACCCCTCTTCAGAGGAATTTGTGGTGGAATGCAGATGACACTGCAATTTTGTTATGTTTAGAAAATATTTTTGGTAACTATGCAATCAATATTGGAAACCTCTTTCCATAAGAAGAGTGCACATTTTACTGAAAAATAATATGCCTATAAATCATTTTTCCTATACTTATATTTTAGAAGGTGCTGATATTCACTTTCTGTGAATTTTATGATTTGCTTAATAAAGCACCTATGCCAAAGAGGCTTTGGAAACAAACATCAGCATTATTTTTTATTGGTATAATCTTCAAATACGAAATACTGGCAAGAGAGGCAAAGTGAATAAATCTATAATTGTTGTTACATGATGGTCTTTTCTCACAGAGGTCTAATGTTGAATTTGATTTAAAAAATATTTTTGTTTGGATCTATGAAACCCAAAAGCCACTCTGATATATTGATTTTTTCAAATAATATGTTACATTATTTAGACTAATAGGCTGTGTTTGAAAGAATTTCTCTCTCAGCTGCCTATAGAATGTGACATGCTAATTTGAAACACTGCTAGCAGTTGATAAACCAGACTTGAAGATGTTAAAGAATACCAGGTAGTGTTTTATTCATTTCAGAAACTCGGTGCCAACTGGCACATCAGTTTCCATTTATCCTCAAGGAAATGTTCGGCAAGAGAGGCTCAGGAAAAGCTGAATGATTTATTCAGACTATGAGAGTATCAGGCCACTTTGGTCTGTCCCTTTCAGAGCTCATTCTCAAGTCAATGCCCTCAGCTACATTCAGCTTTATTATGCTGAAGAGAAAGTTTGTAGAACATACAAAAAGAGATTTTGAGGCTGTGAACTCTGCACCATGAGCCCTTTACTGTTCCTATAACAATCATACAATTCTGCTATCACTGACACAAGCACAAACCACACAGTGAGCTGTCATTCGAGATTTACCTGATAGAATAGAAGAAAGAATTTAGGGGTCTTTCTTAATATTTTGACATAATTTTACTCAGGTATGAGTGAAAGTTATAGCCTTTTTTGTTATAGGAGGAAAGTTCCATGTGGCAACTGTAATAGAAATATCTATTGATGCTACTGCAGCTGAACCATGCAGATGTTATCATTATGCATAACTCAAAAAAGTCAGTGACATTTAAATTATTTCCTGTACAAGAAATGAATAAGAAAAGCTTTTAATCTTATTAGTAAAGACCAAAACTCAAAGACTTCAATATTTCTCTAGATAATTTTGGCAGTGCTGTTCTGCCTAGATTAAATTCAATCTGCATGCAACAGTACCAGCTCCAAGGTTTTCATCCTCATACTTTATATATAGAATTCAGCATATAGAATTTACTATCAGTTTGAATTTGACTCTGTAATTTGTAAAATTTAAGTAAGAACACATGCCTCAGAGACACGATGGAAATAACAGAATTAGATTCTCCTGTCACTTGCATTGAAATAAAACCATTAATTCTATTGATTTCAGTACAACAATTTCTAATACACATATTAACATTTAAGAAAACACTGCAGGTTTTATTTTACACAAAATAAAGGAAAAGCTTCTGGATTTGTGGTTCATATATTTAGTATAATCCTAAAATCACAGAATCATCATAGAATCATAGAATGGAGTCCCACAGCTGAGCTCAGTACTGCAGGTGGGGTCTCACAAAAGCAGAGCAGAGGGGCAGGATCACCTCTCTTGACCTGCTGGTCACACTCCTTTTGATGCAACCCAGCATGCAGCTGGCTATCTGGGTGGCAAAGGCACAATGATGGGTCATGTTGAGATCCTCATCAACCAACACCCCACTTAACAGAATATAAAATCGCACTTTACAGTACATAATCATATGCAGCTTTTAGATTAGTCAGTGGGTTGTGCAAAGTTAGTTGAGGAAAGTGAAAATTTAAAATCTCAACACTGCATTCATGAATTGTTATCAATGGCTTTGGCTTATTAGCTGCCTTTGATAAAGTTACATGAGCTAGGACATGTGAACTCTGTAGACAACTCAGATTAGCTGAGGGAATGTGCACTCCTCTTTTTCAAACATTTCTATCAGCCCTCTTAAAAACTGGCTGGAATTTTAATTTATATTAAAACTGCAATTTAGCACATTTTGAAGGTAAGTTTGGAAGGAATATAAAAACAGAAGACTGGAGATGTGTCCATACAATGAGCATCAGGGTACACAAAGATGATCACTTTGATGAACAGGTGAAGGACTACATATTAACCTGAAAATTATACTGAGATTAAATTCAGAAAACTGGCTGTCTCGTACTGGAAAGTAGTTCTACAGAGAGTATAAATTTTTCCACACGCAACCCCATCTTTGAGTCTTTAGGAAAAAAGAGTTTGGGGAACATGGAAGACTAGATGAATCTTCTGAACAGTTAGAAAGGACTGATTTGCATCAGATATCCTGCTTAGATTTCACTAGGTCCTGATTTATTGAAAAATGATTCCTGAAAACTGCTTTGGTTTGGTTTTCTTTCCTTTTCTGAACAGAAATTGTTAAATTGCCACCTTTTGGTACAATGTTTCTAAGATTAATTCTGTGAGGAAAAATATGCCCAAATGTACTCATAAGCCTAATCCAAACCCAAGATATATCTGGATGGCTACAATACTGTAAGATTAATATTCAGATCTCAGTTCCCCAAGATATGAGGTGCATATGAAAACATAAGCATGCACATGTTCTCTATGAAATCAAGAAGACTACATAAGCTTAAAAAATTTGCTGAATTACAGAGAAAGTTACTAAAGGCAGATAAAATTAAGTATGTGATAATCACCTAAAGAATGCAGGAAACTGCTTACCAGTGAAGTCAGATTAGGCTTTAATCATTTATTAGGTTATAAAAAATTTGTTTTAAAATAACATGGCTAAAGTGGGCTATTAATGGTTATTTCTAAAAGTTACAGAAATAATCCTGCAAGCTCTGCAGTGTTACATGTTCCTGCTAGACGCCAGTATAATATCTTTAAAAGGATGACCACAGACAGTGACCTCCCTCTGAGGCTTGAATTGATTATCTTGTATAAGCAAGATAAATAATCTTGTGCAGTATGAGGGTTTTTTTTTATTTAAGTCACAGAGCACTTTGTTTGACTTATGACTGGAAGTGAGGTGACCTGCATGACTGCTTCCTCTTTCAGAGTTTCACAAAAAAATCGCTTTTTATCTCAATGACCACAGATCAAGGCATCGTATGATAAAAACTGAAGGACATTTACAGTGTAAAAATCACTACCAAACAGGCCAGTGATCAAACAGTTAATCGATGCCCAGCACACCCACAAGGGTGATTTACCTTCCAATGTGTTTGTCCTGTTAGGTAGTCAGGGTCAGGGAACCACACAGACTGGCTTAGGAAAGATTAGCACAAATGTAGAATCTAGACATTGCTCATCCTACAAAACTGAAACTAGTAGAATCTCACTTAAAGAGCAGAAATATATGAATTTCTATCATGACAAAATTCTTAAAGATGGTTAAAAGTGTTCCCAGGTAATCTTTCTTCATTAGATGACAACCAGCCCCGCTTTTTTACAGTTAACCTTGCTTCCACTGATCATTCAATCCCACAGGTAATACAGTGCAATGTCAACACTTGGTGCTTTCTCACCATAACCTGCAAGACTTCTGTATTAATAACATTCAGCCTTAAGGATTATCAAGTCAATTTATCCATATTCACAAGTTAAAACAATAAATTTCTACTGTTTTCTGAGACACTAGCTCTTCACTCAGTATTTTTATATATGTAGTCTCAAACCAGTATCATATTTCAAAACAAAAGCTGCATAGATGACTCACAGTAAGTGCAAGTACCCAAGTCTCTTCATGCAGAATGAATGGACACACATTTTAAAAGATGCACTATTTTAAAGACAGCACTGTATGAAATACTTTAGTATAATTAACACTACAAGTTCTGACCTGTTGAATAGCTTCTGTATGTTAAAATTCAAGCTGTGTATTTAACATCTGAACTCTAAAAGTCAGAAGATAATTTCAATTAATGTTTCTTCCCTGTGAAAGACTTTTTCCACAATCCTACAGGCATTGCTAGAATTCCATCATTGCTATTTGCAATCTCTTTAACAGTCTCCTTCTAGAAGTGTATGATCCATGTTTTTCCTCCTCCTGTTTCCATGTGGTAGGCAAAGATATTCCATGACTCAAAAAGCATTAGCAACTGAATAAGCCCTTGAGTGTACTGAGAAAAATAGAGAGACGGTAACAGCCACATTTCACAACAGTAGAAAAAGTGCTTGTGTAGCATTCACTGGCATAGCTGAGCATATGCTCTCCATGGTTCTTTAGTCATCTGCTTGGAGTGGGCAGCAGTGCTGAGGAAAAGACAATCTGTCTCTCTGTTAATGAAAAAGTAGCTCTCTAATCAGGGTTGATTAGTATAAGGGCAAACTGTTCAGTGACTTAGAAACAGAGACACATGAAAAACATGCACGATCACTGTAAAAAAAAAACATTACCTTTTCTGCTTGAGCAGCTCAGGTAATTATGGTATATGACACAAATACAGGAAAGCTCGTAGTACTTGTATACTTGAAGACAGAATGCAGGAAATATAAAACATTTTTAACTAAATACATCTGGAAAATTATTAAGTTGTAACTTAATCATTATAACTTAATCATTATAACTTTAATTTCCCCTCAAGTATAACACCACCTCCTTTTAAAATGTACCTACAGTTCAGTACAGAGATGCATGAAACTGCTGCAAAAGACATAGCAGGGGCAATGAAATAGATCTAAAAATGTTAGTGTATCACCTAAACAACTCCCATTCATTTCTCACCTGAATAGTTTGACTCACATAGCATTCCATGCTATTGCTACCAGAAAGCTTCATATAAGCAATCTCAACTGCGCAGATTGCTTGCCTATCTCTGCATGGTTCTGTTGGCTGCAGGGCAGGCATGTTGCTTATATAGATCTGAAATGGCAGGTGGCCCAGCAAATAAAAGTGAAGGTCCAATTCAGCAGTGTTACCATGCTCCTTCTTGCTTTTTCTCTCACCAGAGAATATGCTGCTAGCATTTTACCAAACAATAGTGACAACATAATCACGTTGAAGACTGGACTAACACCTTCTTTTAATAAAATCATCCAAGAGTGAAATCCATTTGTATTCCTGGAAAAAAGGGGACAAAATTTTTGTCAGCTGCACAAACCCACAGATTTTGAATTTTTTATTTTTCCTGTGCCAGCAATCTGTCTTATGCTGAATTTTAGCAGATGGACAAAACAGCTCATTTTTATTTTTTTTTTAAGGAGTTAGACAAAACAAAACATATTTCTCTTGCATCCAGTAGTGGTAATGTTTTCTTAGAATTTCCAGAATATCCACGATTCTAAGAAAAAAACCCCATATTGGCTAAAGTGTCTTTTGGACAGGAAATAATCCCTTGTCTTTCTTCCAAATATATATTCATCTGTTTTCCAGTTTGAGTCCAGAATCAGAAATGGAACTCACTGTTCTCCTGTTGCCAGCAAATATTTATTAAATCCATTAGCAAAATGTCTCTCCTCCCTGTCTGGTACCAACTATACTGATGACACTAAGTTGGGCAAGAGTGTTGATCTGCTGGAGGGCTGGAAAGCTTTGCAGAGGGATCTGGACAGGCTGGATCAATGAGCCAAGGCCATATACATGAGGTTCAGCAAGGCAAAGCGCCGGGTCCTGCATCTGGGCCACAACAATCCCATGCAATGCTACAGACTTGTGGCAGTGTGGCTGGAAAGCTGCTCAGTGGAAAAGGACCTGGGGGTGCTGACTGACAGAGCTGATACATGAGCAGCTTGTGCCCAGGCACCCAAGAAAGCCAACAGCATCCTGGCCTGTATCAGCAATAGTGTGGCCAGCAGGGCCAGGGCAGTGATCATCCCCCTGTACTGGGCACTGGTGAGGCTGCACCTCAAATCCTGTGTTCAGTTCCAGGCCTCTCACTACAAGAGAGATATTGAGGTGCCGGAGCGGGTCCAGAGAAGGGCAACAAAGCTGGTGAAGAGTCTGGAGCACAAGTGTGATGGGGAATGGCTGAGGGACCTGGCGGAGCTTAGTTTGGAGAAAAGGAGGCTGAGGAGGGTCCTCATCACTCTCTACAACTACCTGAAAGGAGGTTGTAGTGAGGTGGGTTTCATTCCCTTCTCATAGGCAGCACAAGATAGGATGAGAGGAAATGGCCTGAAGTCATGTCAGGGGATGTTCAGATTGGATATTATGGAAAATTACTTCACAGAAAGTGTTGTCAAGCATTGGAACAGGCTTCCCAGGGAAGTGGTTGAGTCGCAACCCCTGGAGGTATTTAAAAGGCATAGATGTGGCACTTAAGCAATGAGTAATACAAAGAACCTCTGAAAAATGATTACATAAATATGTATCTAAAAGACACCAAGTGAGGTACAGTTGAAGATTAGTGCTGGGACTATCTTTGGACTCCTCTGGACTCCTTTTGTTGTGGCAAAACTGAAGATTTAAATTAACACTGAAAAAATTTATACTTTCACACTGTTTTCCCCAAAGTACTCATTAAAAATACAAACACTTTACTACAATTTCAATCTTAAAAAATATTCCCAAAAGTTGTAAAAAGCAGTGTAGATTTAATAATTGTTTTGAAAGTATTCAGTTTTGTTTTGATCCCCCCCCCCCCCCATTGTTGGCTTAATAGCTGAGATTTCTTGATTTTAAATAATTTAAAGATCTACCTATAACTTAGAAACAACTGGAGCAGGCCCTCTCTTTTTGTAAGCACTTAGCAACCATCAGCTTTCAAGAGTTTAGGTTACCCGTTTAAGAAAGATTCTAATAATCACAGAATCCTAGAATAGTTAGGGTTGGAAAGGACCTTAAGATCATCAAGTTCCAATCCCTCTGCCAGGGGCAGGGACACCTCCCACTAAACCATGCCACCCAAGGCTCTGTCCAATCCAGCCTCGAACACCGCCACCAATGGAGCATTCACAACTTCCCTGGGCAACCCATTCCAGTGCCTCACCACCCTTACAGTAAAGCATTTCTTCCTCATATCCAGTCTAAACTTCCCCTGTTTAAGTTTGAACCCATTACCCCTTGTTCTCTCACTACAGTTCCTCATGAAGAGTCCCTCCCCAGCATCCCTATAGGCCCCCTTCAGATACTGGAAGGCAGCTCTGAGGTCTTTTAAAAAGAAGTATATCTCAGTTAATGAATATTATATTGAAGACAGATATTTGTCCTGCAAGACAGTAGTCTGATAAGGAACTGAATACAAGACATATCTTATGCATATTGCTTGCTGCTCATTTCTACATCCATTAAAATATGGTGGTGAAATGACGGATCTTAGGTACTTAAACCAAGACAATTATCACGCAAGAAAGAGCATCTTGCAGGATTAAAACTGACAACAATTAAAAACTTAACTAATGAACTTAAAGTCAGTAAGATGACATTTTCTAGCAATATCTAAAATTACCCGACCAGTTCTGGTACCATGAACAAAGTTAGGATAAGAAGGTGAACAAGATTGTTGACTTCTGGAAAATCAGAACTAAGGAAACAAAATTATTTCAAAGGTAGTCTAGTATCTGTCACAATACATTCATATCGCAGCCAAGTATTTGACAACATACACTTAGCCATAGAATCATAGAATGGTTAGGTTGGAAAGGACCTTAAGATCACCCAGTTCAAACCCCGCCCCCCCCCCCCCCCCCCCGTTATCGGCAGGGACACCTCATACTAGACCATGTCACCCAAGGCTCTATCCAACCGAGTTTATGCCGATATTCACACATCATTGAAATATATGAGTTTAAAAGACCATTTCCTAGTTTGGTCCTGGAACTTCCAGAGGGAAGAGATATCTAAATTGCAAGCACTTGTTTTTGTTGAGTGATTATACAATTATGTAAGAACACTGTGTGTAACAGGAGGAAAAAGCAATTGTTAATGTGAAGATGCACTCCAGAGGAATTAAAGGTATTTGCATTTTTACATAAATGGTCTAATTTTCTCATGTTACAGAGAAAAGATTCAAGAAGCCTGAATATACTTGCTGCCCCGCACAGTATTTAGCACTCTGAATACTACCATGTGATCCTTCATAGCTTTATATACTGATTTTAGAAATGTTCAGAGGATTAGGCTTTGCATTAAGCAGGTATCATGCTTTATATATAAACTATTCACAATTGTCCACATCTTTCTTGTGTGAAATCATAGTTCTTCAAACCCATACAATCATGAGATAAATATTATTTTAGAGAAAGTTAAAAGTTTATAGGGAGTTGAACTGCATATGAAATAAATGAAAAAGTATTATTTTTTATCACAGCAAAAACGAGAAGTACAATGTCAAAGCTATTTAGCTCATCAGCTGAAGATTCGTCAGAGAAATTGATTTCTTAATGATTTCTAAAGCACTGCAAATACCCAACAATGCAGACAGTAGAAGATTAGCAAACAATTTTCCCATACACCTACAACTAAAATAAAAAAAAAAAAGAAATCAATCAAATCAGAATTTCTTTTCCACCTTTTACTTTCTTTTTGTGGTAGTGGTGTCTCCATAAAGACTGGATAAGGATCTGGCAGGTTATTGAACAGATAATAAACTTGAATTAAAATATTGCTCTTCAAAACCAGTTAAGCACTCAGAGCACACAAATATCCTATCAAATTTAGATGTGATTTGCATAAATGACACTCCAGAGCGTTCGTAAAAAGCAGCAGGAATTTTCTGTGCTTTAATCTCACTCTGAGATACATGCAACAATAAAGTCTTCCTGTCCCACCTTATCAGTTGCTGTTCTGAAACACCACACTCAGCTGCTGCTGTAGGTCTTTCAGCATCAGGACAAGCCAGAGATGAAACACACAAACTATGTTTCTGCAAAACATCATGTCACTGCTTATGAGACCAGACAACAGGGAAGCAGCTGCTTTTCACACTTTGCAATAAATTTAGGCGTCAATTACCTGGTCAGGAAAATTTAGGACTTGAAACTTCTACAGGTGGAGCACACCTGCACTTGTTGGTCTTTAGAGAAATCACCAAGATCATATATACATCATAGAAACATATAATAGTTAGGGTTGGAAAGGACCTTAAGATCATCTAGTCCCAACCCCTCTGCCATGGGCAGGGACACCTCACACTCAACCACGCCACCCAAGGCTCAGTCCAACCCGGCCTTGAACACTGCCAGCAATGGAGCATTCACAGCTTCACTGGGCAACCCCTTCCAGTGCCTCACCACCCTTACAGTAAAGAATTTCTTCCTCATATCTAATATAAACTTCCTCTGTTTAAGCTTGAACCCTTTACCACTTGTCCTCTCACTACAGTCCCTCATGAACAGTCGCTCCCCAGCATCCCTATAGGCCCCCTTCCGATACTGGAAGGCTGCTCTGAGGTCTCCACGCAGCCTTCTCTTCTCCAGGCTCAACAGCTCCAACTTTCTCAGCCTATCTTCATACGGGAGGTGCTCCAGTCCCCTGATCATCCTCATGGCCCTCCTCTGGACTTGTTCCAACAGTCCCATGTCCTTTTTATGTTGAGGACACCAGAACTGGACACAATACTCCAAGTGAGGTCTCACAGGAGCAGAGTAGAGGGGCAGGATCACCTCCTTCGACCTGCTGTCACGCTCCTTTTGATGCAGCCCAGCATACGGTTGGCTTCCTGGACTGCAAGTGCACACTGCCTGCTCATGTTCATTTTCTCATCAACCAACACCCCCAAGTCCTTCTCTGCAGGGCTGCTTTGAATCTCTTCTCTGCCCAACCTGTAGCTGTGCCTGGGATTGCTCCGACCCAGCGGTAGGACCTTGCAGTTGGCATGGTTTAACTTCATAAGTTTGGCATCAGCTCACACTACAAGTATGTCAAAGTCCCTCTGGATGGCATCCATTCCCTCCAGCATATCAACCGAACCACACAGCTTGGTGTCATTGGCAAACTTGCTGAGGGCACACTCAATCCCACTGTCCAATGTCACCAACAAAGATGCTGAACAAGACCAGTCCCAACACTGATCCTTGAGGGACACCACTTGTTACTGGTCTCCAGCTGGACATTTAGCCATTGACCACAAATCAGTGCTCACTGTGGATATTCAAACGATACAACAGGGTAGAAAAATCACATAAATACATGGATGGCTACCACTTAACATTCACACTTGAAGGTGCACTTGCTTTGTGATAGTTTTCTTCAAGGGCTACTAATGATTGTAAAAGATAGATTCTTCCTCCTCTATAAACACCATGCAATATTAATATAAAATTTATTGGCAAAAATTTGTTGCCAGTAAGTATGTATGACTGAATATTCAAAGTAATGTAAGTAGGGTGGGACCAAATCAAAATTATTTTACTACAAACCTCAAGTGACAAGGCATATAAAACAGCATATATTATGAATTAAGCTTGCACAGCTAGTCCTACAGTTGTAGATACTACCTTCATTTCTTGCTAATGCTGCTTTAGCACTTCATTTGATGGTGATCTTCTGTTGAGAAATAATATTACAAAATTCTCACAGGGCAGGAAAGTAAAACTTGAGAGACAAGAGCTTTATTCTGCAGTCAAGCACATCTGACTAAGTAATCTCATAGAAGCCTCAGTTTCTTCACTGAACAAACTACATATGCTTCAATACATAGGCTGGTATTTGGGGCCTTTTTGGTTTCGTTTTTTTTTTTATTTCTACAGCTGAGCACTTCTGGATATGTTTAGGTTATATTGAAAGGAAAAAATATGAGAAAATAAGAGAAGTGAGACTGTGCTTTCTACAGGCATAAACAATTTATTGTTTGGTGGAAGAGAAGGAGATTAATTTTGAGGTATACATTTGTATTACTGCTATAGAGTCACATAAAGCACTGGAATTAATGATGTTACAATTGATATATAATTATTATAGTTATAATTGATATATAATTATTATAGTTATAATTGATATATAATTAGTTATAATTGATATAATAACTCTGATGGAGTCCAGTAAGTAATCAAAATAATTCAATACAAACAAGTAAAAGGGCCTAATAAATTTTTAGTAGTGACCCATTATTGTTTTTTTTCCCCCTGTTCTGCTAATAACGATTTCCTGTAAATTTAATTTATCTATTTTTTTTTCAGTGTCTCTACTGACATAGTCACAAAATCAAACTTGACAGAAAACAAGCTGTATCTTTAGCTGAAGTGAGCCTGTGACCTTTCTACCATATGTAGCCCTGGTGCACTCTTCAGAATAATTCACACACCCGGTGCCCCATTACTTCTTGTGAAACCAACATTCTTCCATCTAAACTAACATGTTGGCTTGGGCTTCAGAAGAGGTCAATTTCCTGACTGAAAATAATGTAAGTTATTTTGGAGAAGAATCCATTCTCCTACATAAAAACTAGGTTATGAAAATTCTTTCTCATCCTTACAATCTCAGGATTTATAATTGCAAAATGGTGAGATGTTAAGGCTATTCAGCCCATGCAAATACTTAAGACAAACAGCATTTGGACATGCATAAGTAAGTATACATTTCTTCTATGTGGAATAAAAATTATAAAAATTTAATCTTTGATCATAGGAAGCACAACATATCAAAATACTAATTTTACAAAGACTTTTATCTGTGCAATTTATATATACACTGTGTTTGAGATGCATGCAGATAATGTATCACATATAACGTATGTTATTTTCTCTAATTAATGACTTTTCTTAAATCATATGACTTTCTGATGTAATAAACCCCTTTTAGATTGATATAATTCCACCAACTGAAATAGAATATACCCTGATTCTTTTAGTGGAGAAAGAGGGGGAATCTAGGCAGGGACAATCATTCTGGTAGGCCTGTAGTCCATACTATGTAAGGACAGCTGACCATGGACAAGTATGACATTAAGTACAAGCTAAAGCAAAGTTTTATAAAATAATGTCGTGGTTTAAGCCTCACAGCCAAACAGTTTGCTCACTCACTCCCCCCTCTGTTTCCCCCACTCCCGGAGGGATGGGAAGGCGAATCAAAAGAAAGCAACTCCCACAGGTTGAGATAAGAACAGTTTAGTCACTGAGGTATAACACAAATCACCACTGCTACCACCAATAATAATAATGACATGGGAAATACAAGGAAAGAATACAATCCCTCACCACCCGACACCAAGCCCGACCCAGCAGTGAACCCCCACTCTTCCGGGTCTCTGCTCTCCGTTTTTACATCCTGGACATGATGTGCTGTGGTATGGAATATCTCTTTGGTCAGTTTGGGTCAGGCATCCTGTCTCTGCTTCCTCCCGGCTTCCCCTTCTCCCTGGCAGAGCATGAGACACAGAAAGTCCTTGGTCAGACCAAAACATTATCAAGCAGTAACAGAAAACACTGGTGTTATCAGCACTGTTCCCAGGCCGAAAGTCAAAAACACAGCATGGCACCAGCTACTAAGGAGGAGAAAAATGACTGCTACCGCTGAACTCAGGACAAATAAGAAATTTGATCTTCTTGCTGTGCACAATTTTTGTCATCTAGAAATGAAGAATATCACCGTTAATTCAATGTTCAACACTTTTCCAATTAAAGAAATGTACATCAGAATCTGCTTACTGCAGCTGCAAATGTCTCAATTTTACTGTTCTGATTTACTCCATTACAAGCCAATTTTTTCCTGAGTAAAACTAGTGTTGTTTACCTTATCATGGGAGAGACCATCCAGATCAAGGGCTGCATGCAAAACCCTCTGAAATAAGGAGATGAGAGGTTGGAAGATTGCTTGCTCTCACAGAGGAAAAGTAAGGCTGTAAAGTATATGACTGATGCATGAAAAGTGTCATTTCCACTGACACCAATGCAGTAAACTATGTGAGTATGTAGAATTGCACAGAGTGAATTAGCCTTTTCATCCCTTGCCTTTATGGGTTTCTGTCAAATATGATGCGAACTGATTCTTTCAAAAAGATGCAAACCAGTAATAATTTCTTAGATTTTCATTTTGATTTGGTGACAGAAAGAACTGGCTGGATGGCTGCATGCAAAGAGTTGTGGTCAATGGCTAAATGTCCAGTTGGGGACCAGTAACAAGTGGTGTCCCTCAAGGATCAGTGTTGGGACTGGTCTTGTTCAGCGTCTTTGTTGGTGACATTGGACAGTGGGATTGAGTGTGCCCTCAGCAAGTTTGCCAATGACACCAAGCTGTGTGGTTCGGTTGATATGCTGGAGGGAATGGATGCCATCCAGAGGGACTTTGACATACTTGTAGTGTGAGCTGATGCCAAACTTATGAAGTTAAACCATGCCAACTGCAAGGTCCTACCGCTGGGTCGGAGCAATCCCAGGCACAGCTACAGATTGGGCAGAGAAGAGATTCAAAGCAGCCCTGCAGAGAAGGACTTGGGGGTGTTGGTTGATGAGAAAATGAACATGAGCAGGCAGTGTGCACTTGCAGTCCAGGAAGCCAACCGTATGCTGGGCTGCATCAAAAGGAGCGTAACCAGCAAGTTGAAGGAGGTGATCCTGCCCCTCTTCTCTGCTCTCTCTATGTGCAGCTCTGGTGTCCTCAACATAAAAAGAACATGGAACTGTTGGAAGAAGTCCAGAGGAGGGCCACGAGGATGATCAGGGGACTGGAGCACCTCCCATATGAAGATAGGCTGAGAAAGTTGGGGCTGTTCAGCCTGGAGAAGAAAGAGAAGGCTGTGTGGAGACCACAGAGCAGCCTTCCAGTATCTGAAGGGGCCTTATGAGGATGCTGGGGAAGGACTCTTCATCAAGGAACTGTAGTGACAGGACAAGGGGTAATGGGATCAAACTTAAACAGGGGAAGTCTAGATTGGATATACGGAAGAAAGTCTTTACTGTAAGGGTGGTGAGGCACTGGAAGGGGTTGCCCAGGGAAGTTGTGAATGCTTCAACCCCGGCAGTGTTCAAGGCCGGGTTGGACAGAGCCTTGGGTGGCATGGTTTAGTGTGAGGTGGCCCTGCCCATGGCAGAAGCAGTGGAACTAGATGATCTTAAGGTCCTTTCCAACCCTAACTATTCTATGATTCTATGACAGACACTGGATGAGGGAAGGAGGCGGACATCATCTGGGGATAAACCAGTAAGAGGGTTTTGTCAATCAGCAGCTGTGCATGAGCCATTAGCAGCTGTGCAAACACTCCTCACTGGTTTAGGATAATATCATACAGAAAAGTATCACTCCAGATGGTGAAGCTTTATATATGTTAGCCCCCCACCAATCACACTGCGAGCATATTCCTTCCTTTGCTTATCACTGCCCAGACTCCAGCTATGAAGGCTGGTGCATCTATACTTGCCATCTTCCACACTAACATCATGTTAACATTAACACTTTCTACACTTAATATATTAACATCATCCAAACCTGGTGAGATAAGCGCACAAGGCATAAATATTCAGTTAGAGCTGGAATTGCTGAGGAAAGGCCCCAGATCCAGTTTTCAAACACAGTTCCCCCATGCACCTGATCTGCACTGTGCAAATTGTGGTGTGCAGAGTTGCACATGTGCTCCTCTGTCAGAGTCTGTTTTAAGCATCTGTTCCATAAAGGATGATGTGGGTAACAAGAAGTAATAAATATCACTGGAAATACTGATGCCAAGCTTGGGAGACTTTACTAATTCTTTCTTACTATACTTTTAATATGCAGAATGAAAAGTGTGTTGAGAATGTGTGAAAATCAAACCTATGTGAAACCAAATGGAATTCCAGAACCTATGCATATGTGCTGTAATATACATATTGTTACGCTTTTGCAGGTATGTGTAACGCTACAGCTCCTGCGCTACCATCTGCAGATATTGATTCCTCATCATTCTGTAACCCAAACAAACTCACCTCCTTCAGGGATAAATACCACCATCTTTCAGTTTTCAGCAGAGACCAAGGCTCTCCTCCTTGCTCGCAGCCTGTAAAGAGCTGCTCACAATGCGGAGAACTGCTCTCTCATATGCTACCTCACCAGAAAACTCCCCAAATACTATACAGAGTCATTAGGATAACGTGAATGTAGATACCCACGGCAATATACATCCACTTTCCTTTGTGTGTGTAGAGTATTGGGAGCTGGAAATGTCTCCTGCCTTATTTTTGTCCAACAGCCTTCTCTCCATTTTCTGGGGGCTTTTTAACTATAACTGACATGCTTCTATGTCAGCTGCTGTGGGCTCTACATCCCTGTTTACACATAAACAAAACCCCACCACTTCTTGGCAAAGGTAGAAAGCGCAGTTCCATGGGCACACTGGCCACTTTATGCCTCACAGTGCGATGGCAGTGGTGCCTCTGCACTCAGTCCTGCGCTTATCAGCAAACAGCAACTCAGAAGTAGCAAGAGGCTGCCGAACCGGAGCGAACCGTTTTGGGCGTGAAAACGCGTGTCACTCAAAACAGGGCCTTCCCTCCTCACTCACACCCCCTCCTCCTTCTTTTCAAAGAGTAGGTTCTGACTTCGTTCTCAGCAGCACGAACCCCAGATGCCTCTGCTACCTCGGGTGCATCACTCAGATCCATCTCTTGCTCTCTTCCAGTCCCTGTGCCCCCTGACAGGCACCACACGGGCTTCCAAGAGGCAGGCGAGGAGCTGGAACACCCCGCAGCTTCGCTCCCAGCCGCTGCCTTCAGCCCCGGGCCGCCGCACTCCTTGCCCAAGGTGAAATACAAGCCCGCTCCGCTCCATGCTGGCAGAGCATGGTCGGGCCCCCGTTCTCACCGCCGCGCCACGCCCGGCCTGCCCTGGCCCAGCCGCCTCAGACGTCCCCACTTGACACCCGCCGCTATGTGGCGATATGACGGCCGAGCACCGCCCCGCGCACACCGCACTCAGGGCAGAGCCGGTCTCCCCTCCTCCGGCCCCGCCCCTCGGCCCGGCCGCCTCAGCCCCTCAAGGACTCTGGGGGGCTCAATGTCAGGGGGGCGGCGCGGCGCGGCCGCCGGCAGGGGGCGGCTGAGGGGAAGCGGCGCGCGCCCGGCGCGGAGCGCGGCTCACAGGCGGTGGCGCTGGCCATGCCGGGCGGCACGGCGGCGCGGAGCTCAGGTCTGCCCTGCCAGCCCAGCCCACCATAGCCCAACCCAACTCATCACAGCCCAGCCCAACCCAACCCAGCACGCCACACCACACTACACCACGGCACGGCACCGCGTCGCACAGTCGCTGAAGGGCAGCGGCGGCGGCGAGGCATCCCCGTGCTCTCCCGGGGCTGGGGCGCACCCGCTCTCCCCACAGCATGGAGGCAGGGAAGCGTAGCTCGTCAGCCGGTAGCCGGGACGATGGCAGCGCTAACTCCTTCCCATCGAAGCCGGGGGCCGCGGCAGAGAAAGCTCAGAGCAGCCCCGGCGGCGGGGGCAGCGGCGTGAAGGAGCATGGCAACTCGGTGTGCTTCAAAGTGGACGGCAGCGGGGGCGAGGAGCCCGTGGTGGGCTTCGAGGATGCCGAGGGACCCCGGCGGCAGTATGGCTTTATGCAGCGGCAGTTCACCTCCATGCTGCAGCCGGGGGTCAACAAATTCTCTCTCCGCATGTTCGGCAGCCAGAAGGCGGTGGAGAAGGAGCAGGAAAGGGTTAAAACTGCGGGGTTCTGGATCATCCACCCCTACAGCGACTTCAGGTGAGAGCGAGGTGGGCCCGCTGCAGGAGGCAGGGCGGTGCGCCCTGCGCCGCACCAGACGCGAACTTCGGCGGGTTCCGGCCTGGGGGTGGGGGCGCCCCGCGGAGATAACCGGCTTCCTCACGCGTCGTGCCTGCGCTCCCTCGTTCCCTCTCTCCCTGCCCGCGGCCAGCCTCGCTGTTCCGTTCGGTGTCCAGAACTTTTCCGCTCCGGTCCCCGCCCGGGCGGTGGAGAAAAGGGCTGGAAGGTGGCCAGAACCCTCCTCCCTATCCGTTCCCCGCCACGGGGCTCGTCCAGGCCCGGCGCTCTCCAGCGTGCTGCACCCATACGGGCTCTGCCGGGAGCGCCCGGCCGGCGATGCGGGGCGGTCCCGGGCTGGCGCTGCCATGGCATGCGATGGGATAGCTGGCACAAAGAGACTGCACAATAACCAAAACCCCGGGGTGCGGGCTGGGCGCACGCCGGCCCCTTAGCGCCCTGTGTAAACACTTGTTCAAGGGGTCTCGTGAAGGAAGTGTGTCTCGGGCAGAGTTGCAGCAAACCAACTTTATCCAAGCTAAGGTTGTATGGAAAACCATGTTTTCATGGGTGGACGCATAAATGTGGTTCTGAATTAGCTTTGCTTTCGCAATAAGTTGAACGTAGGCAAAATTGGAATGTTCATTATTCATATGAAAAGCAGTGCAAATAAATTCCCTGGAGGAGATAGTTCCCTTAAAAAATACATTTTAAGTGAAAGATTATTTCATTGCATTCTCTGTGCCAGCTGGCTGTATGCCTTCATAAATGTAACACTCTTGACGATATTTGCTGAAGAACTATCAGTGTCGTTAAGCATATTTAATCAATGGCTCAAATTGAACAGGCTGTGTCTGTGCAGAAAGTGAGTTGCACTGGATACCATGTTTAAAAAAGGAAGATCCAGAACATTCAATCGTTACAGGGATCATCTAAGAGAAAGTAGGTTAAATAGAACATGCTTCCAGTGGGAACAGGAGAAAATACTTTCAAAGTCCAAGTTTCTGCAGGACTGCTCAGAGTGGGGTGTTAGGCAGTGAGCTGTGCTGGCACCTTGCTGTCAAGCCTGAGAGCAGTACAGCCGTAAGAGCGGAGGACCAGGGCAGCACTCGGTTATGACTTGAAATCATGCTTCAAATCCCTGCTTTTTTCCTGGCTCCCTGGAGGCAATAAGCTGCACTTGTTCTTTTCCTGGAGTACCTTTCCCTCCTTGCATGCCAGCTCAGCTGTACTAGCAGGTGCATTAAGGGGGGAAAGAGCCAAGAGTCCACCCACTCCCTTTCTGCCAGCCAGAGGGGGATGTAGCAGGTCACATCTGGTGCTGTGGTAGCATGTGTAGGGGATTAGGGGGGGTCTGATAGCCTCTTACTTACCCATGTGTGTGCATGAGTAACTTTATTCATGTGAGGATTCCACTAAAATGAATGAGATTATTCTTGCGAGTAAATTCCCTCGTGTTGTTGTAAGCTTGGTTTCTGAGAGAGGTGCACAACCTGACAATGTTTTGGGCAATAGGATTTTTTGCATCCTATAGTGCAGCATGTAACTTTTTAAGCTGATACGCAAAGTAGGTGATAAGTATGTTAGTTCTGTTTCATTACAGAAATATCTTCTAATTCTGCCCTCATGCATTCTTCATATGGGAAGGTTTAGCAATCGTAGTATGTTTACTTCTTTTTTTTCAGTGGGAGTGAATGACACTGTATCCTTTTCACTCCTGTTGTTTGCATATTCTTAAATTAACTGTATTTTTCTGGGCGTTTAATTAGGTTTTTATTTTGTTATAAGGAGGTGCTTGTTTTTGAAACAAAGATCATAGTCTTTCATTAGTCTTGGGCTGACGTGGCCTGATCTGGACCCTATTTTTTAGTCATTAGGAGTGTTTTGATGAGAGGTATAAGATGGTTGCATTGTTTCGCCTGAAATAATTATAACTGTATAATGGTACTACCTTTTTTGGGTGGCAGTGTTTATAGAAATGGATGAAGAAGTCGTAGTACGTAGTCTATTTATTTTCCTATCTGAAAATTGTGACAATGCTAATGAGTGCTTCCTAGCAGTGTCTTTGTCCCAGAATAAATGCATGTGTAAGAATGGAGTTTTGATTTATTTTTGCATGTGATTTTTTAACAATGTAATGCTTGCATGTAGACAAGCCTTAAAGCATCCAAAAAGACAGGGGTAATCAAATTTCACTGGTTTAGTGTTGATTATCACGAAGAGAAGGAGCTAAATTTTCTATGAAAATAGCAGGAAAAAGGTAAAAGGCTGATTATTTTACAGTTTCCAAGTGGAAAGATTTAGAGTAAGTTTGTAGATGTAGCTATCATTAGGGTATTTGTGGCACATATGAAAATGGACATCACAGTAAATTTTGAATATAGACATATGTAGGAGAATATTGGGTTAACCACATAAGACATGGGAAAATTCTGGTGCAGGCTCCTGTGGACACATTTATTTGTTTTTCTAGTTCTGGATTCTCATATGCATTTGCTGAGATACTTTGGTTATATTTCTTGACTTCATTCTCGGGATTTTTATAAAACTTTGTATGTTTATCTACTAAACAATATTTTGTTTATCTACTAAACAATATTTTGCTGTGTTGTTTTGGGGGGCAGACAGCGTCCTTGTGCACTCCTGCCCTCCTTTTTTAGTATGAACAGCATGTGAAAGCTGTGGCAGTAAACTCAGTGCTCCGTGAATCAGTTGCTTGCTTCCTTGTGGGGCTTGGTCTCTAGTTTTATGCCTCTCTGTCCTGCCTGTGTTTCAGGGAAGAATTTGCTCTTCATCAGGCAGATACACCCTTGGAGAATTAAATTCAATAAGTATTACATAATTTTTCCACAAGGGGACCATTTTGTTCATGGTTGTCTTTTTGCAGTCTTCTGAGGTTAATGTCTAATTTGGAAGCTGTTATGTAAACCGAGCACCTAATGCACATCAAAACCAGCACCAAGGCCTCTGTTTATCTCTTCGCAGCCGTGATTACTGCATCTCTAAACTTGGACAACAATTCTGTGTAATTGCATGACTCACAAAAGTGAATTCATTGTCAGTGTTTTGGTTAGAGTTTATTGAAGTCCTGTGCGCTTTCTGTGAGATACTGAGTGCCGCTGGCTGTCCCTGCTCATGTGTGGAAGAGAGAGCCTGTGGGAGAGCATCACCCACCCAGCCCGTGGCCTTGAAGCTGCCTCATGAGAGCAGCCCAAAGCTGCTGGGAAAGGGGAGCAACTGCACGTGGTTCTGATGCTGCATTTCACAGAAGAGTTGTGGTGGACACGGGCTTTGGGTGCCTTTTATATGTAATATCCTTCTGGTATTTGTGGAAATGAACATGGCTGATTTTTGAGATGATTAATTATTCAGTGTCCTTTTGCATGTCAATTTTCTTTAATGCTCAGAGGGCTTGCTTACAGGTGCCTGGGCTGTTGGTCTGGCCCTGTAGCACACCTGCATCCCTCCCTATCTGTGGGTACACAGAGAAATTCGTGCTGTCACAGAAATCTTGGGTTTATTACCGCATCACCTAGGGCATCTGTACTCAGCAGTCTAAAAAGAAAATAGATTTACTAACTCCAGAGTCACACAGAAGAGGCATCTTTTGACCAGAAATAGCAATGTGTGAGAGAGACTGAGTGGGAAAAATATGTGTATGAGTAATGTAGCCTTTGCACTTTTGATGGTTGCAGCTCTCAGTTTGATGTTTCAGAAAAGCCTTTGACTGCAAGTGGGGACAAAAATTTGAATTGGCATCAAGATGCAGTGAAGTAAGACTGTGATATGAAGTTGTCTGGCAGGGTAGCGGATGAGGAAGTGCAGCGCAAGCAGTGTTGAAGGTCTTTTTCCTGTGAAGATGAATACGAAGTATGAACTGATTTGCAACAATAGCAACAAACTATTGACATTTTGTGTGGAGCGACTCTCTATGGGTAACTTCTCATCTATTCAAGTAGCACAAAACCTTATTTTAACAATAACAGAAGAGTAAAAGCAGGGTTAGTTCTAAAACTTAAACAGAAAATTTTAGAGCATAGTGAATAGTAAAGGTATGCCAGAGTTTCTTTTTTAATGTGTGACATTCCTGTTTCAAAACCTTTCTGCATACACATTTGAGGGTTATCATGTAAGCGTTTAAGGTTTATCATAGAAATCTTTATAAATCATAGAAAGCTTGATCGATGCTACCTTGTAAAGGAATTTAATGCTAGGTTTTAATCAGGGTGGAAGACACAATTATGTTTGCATGCATACGTCTAGATACTTACAGAAGAATATTTCTTGTGTCTGTTGCTATTTAAAACATTCTGTTATTTTCTGCAGTTTTATGCAACCCATCCATGTTGTCATGCAAACACGCAGCTTGATTTTTCAATTAAGTATGTGCCAAACTGCAAGTCGTAATTGCAACATATTATTGTGCTTCATGTTTTTTATTATATTTCTCTCCACTTTGAACATATATTAGCCTAATGCAAAATTTTTCTTTTTAATTTGTACCTGTCTTTTGAACCTGTGTTTGACCACCAGCTGTTACCCTAACGGGATAGACTGTGTGTGTTGTATGTGCAGCTCACATAGATATTTATAAAATTTGTGCGTGCATTGGTTTAAAATCTGTTCTTCTTTGGGACTGGTCTTCGCTCTACGTGTTATACCTACCATTTATATTTTAAGAAGATTAGGGTAAGCACTTTGTCCTTCTCTTTTGTCACATGTCCGTAGTGTGTCCGTTGAAGCTAATGAGATTTATCGTTTTGTGAGCTGTTACATACTTAGGTTTATACAGAGCAGTAGAGTTGGAAGATAATGCTGTGTGCAATGAAGACAAGATGTGTTGTATCATACTTACATGTAATTGATACAGATATATGTATGCAAAATTAAGTATATAAATCACATCGGTTTTATTAAATAGATCAGATACAAATTAGTGTGGGTTTTAATGGATACATTATGTCACTGGTAGTGTAGGAGTATGAAAAGTCTGTAATTTTGGATTCTCAGGGTAGTCAGCTACAGAATCATGGAATATTTAGGGCCATCTTGGGCTTGTTGCTCAGGATCTGTCATGAGGTTCTCTTACATTATTAAAACTTCTGAATTATTTGCTAATAAACTGATAATCAGGGATTTGTAATTATACATTCCTTGCACAAACCAATTTTTTTAAGTTATGTTTTTATGACTGAGATACAGTTTTAGCTAGGGCTATCTTTCATGTATCATTTTCTGATACTATTGTGGCGAATATAATTTTTGTTTCTATTGAAGATAAACTTTGTACAATTAAACTATTTCTATTACTTGAACATTCACTCTTTGTATATGATGAAACACAAAGAAGCATTTAGTATTAAAAAGACGATGCTTGGCTTTTTATTTCTTGCGTTCTGACAATTTTTTGCACTTTACTTCCTTAAATGTCCCAAAGGATAAAATGATAAAATTGTAGTATTAATGCATTCATAATGTCTGAAAATTCTTCCTGACAGTATGTTATGTGTTTAACCTTATAATAGTTCCCCAGGTAAAATGCAACTCCCATAAAGGTAGCCTAAAGAGAAATATGATAAGTCCTCAAATGCATAAATGGGTTCTACAAAGAGGAAAGAAACCATATAGAGGTGATTGTGTGAAATTGGAGCAACAAATACTTCAATTAGACTTTCAGGAAGCAGAACCAAACAAAAAAAAAAAAAAAAAAAAGCAACAAAATATTCTATTGGAAACGCTTTCATGTGGAATATGGGCTAGAAATGCATTAGGTTGTTTTTCATCTTCAGGTTTTAATTATTTTTAATATTGAATAATGTCTCATGTTGGCTGTCACTGATTCATTTGTTACGAAATCTAGTTCACTAAAGCTTGCTACTGGCATTTGTCTTTGTACCAGCTGTATGTATGAGTGAAAATGGATAGGTAGAGGTGTATGTTGTGCTTTCAGGCATATGAGGGCCATGTCATCTTGTCCTTTCAAGATTTTCTTCAAAAACCACAAAAGCAAGCCAGCTGAGTCCACCTGAGGTTGGTACAGCAGCCGCTCACCTTCTGGACCTCTAAGGGATGTGGGAAGGATTATGCCTTTGTTTGTTCTAGGAAAGCAATTCATGTTATGGATAAGTCATTATTCTGTCTCCAGATAATGTAGAATGCTATTGCATAGTTCGAGCTCACATATGAATATTTCCCAAGTTTCATTAGTCCTGGAATAATAGTCCATTTGTTTTATTTTATTCCACACTTACAAAATTGGTACAGACTTGAACATAGAATAAAGTTTACAGCAGAGAAAGAGCTCAGTAAGCATAACAAATAATTCCTCGGTTCTCTGAGATACTTTAAATTTAATTTGGCATGTTTTGAAGATTGCTGGCAGCACCTATGAAGAAATACAAAGGTACCTTTTTTTTTCTTTTACTGTGAGATGCTTTATTTTAGAATATTCACCTTCTTCACAGCAAATAAAGGCAAGTATGTTTATCTTAATTTTGAGATATGTTTAAAAAATTGCGAACCAACAAACAAAAATCAAAATGAAATGTTACAGAATTCCTGTGAGTAATCTAGAGGATTATATTTTGGGGAAGTTAAAAAACTTTCCTAACAGGTGAGTCTTTAAACTTCAACCTGGGATGCTCAATATCATGAGACTTCCTTTTCAGTTATGTGACTATTTGTTTTGATTGCAGTGAGAAAAAAGTGTTTGATTGATGTTATCTCCATGTATACTTAGGAAAATTTAGATCTCACAAGATCAATGTCATGCTTGGGCCCATGGGGAAAAAGAGCTTATTCTGTTATTCCCATTGATTATTTTAGCAAGACTGCCTATTTCTGAATGTGTGCTGGGACTTTATTAGCTCATCAGAATAAGCAATGGTATTATTGAGTCAGGAAAAGGTTTTTCTATATACTAGGTTTCTTGGACTTGAGACTATGGAGGGAACTGTGAATTGGAATACTATGTAAGAGCATGGATTAGTAAATAAAGGTCTGGATTTAGGATTTGATTTGGGGGTTTTGGTGGCTAAAAAACTAAATAAAAATTGCATAACATTTGATAAGTTGTTCAGGCTGTTTTAATGCTGATATAATCAAGTTAAAATTTGAGTGTGGTTTCTGATTGTTCAGCATGGGGTAGCAGAAAAAGAGATGTATGAAATCAGAGGTCATTTAAAAAGTATCTGTCTTTACCTCTGCATTTCTGCCTACCTATCTAACATCAGTTGCATTGTAATATTTAATTAAATTTTGTCAGCTGCTTGTGAAAGATTTGGTTTGAAGGTACTAGAAGGCAAAATATCTTTTTAGAGAGGGTATAATATAAAAATTAGTAGAGGAATGTACTTCATGCAGCTGTAAAGAAGAGGTATCCGTACTCACCTATGCTTTTACCTAACAGCATGCTTGAAAGCTGTCTTCTATGTCAACATGAAATTTTTGAGAGAGGAAACTTTTAACCTACTTTTCAATGTTCAATTTTTAACCTAACAGTACAGTACTCGTTAATTGCTTGAAAGTCCTTTAGCTGTCTATTCCCTGATTCTTTCCCAGAGGCATGATTTAATTTTAAAAATCATGGTGTATTCAGTTCTAATTATTGGAGGGCTTGTTCTAGACACATAGTAAGGTATGTTAATGACCAAAAACTGTATCAGCTGGAGTCAATGTCAGTACTACCTCAAGGACATTGTCATTTAGCTTCTGTAAAATCTCTGCTAATATCTTTTAAACTGATGACAGTCAGATTCAGGCAAGCTGCATGATATTTTGCAGTAATCTTATTGCCCTGGTTTGCAGTGCAGCTGGAATAAGTATGGGGTATACTTGTGTTCGGAAATGTTCATTTGATTACAAAAGAAATGAAGTTTGCTTTCATTACATTTTTAAAAAAACCCAAACCAAACCCCAAACCCTTTTTTATTTATGCCAGTGAAGTTCCTGTGTAGCTAGGAATATGATTTTGACTTTAATTCAGTAACTTCTATCTTGTTTATGTGGGTATCTTATGTAATGAGGCTTTTTATTTAACTAAAAACTTGATACATGATTCGAATTTAGTGGGCTGCTGATATTAATAAATTTTCTATCTCTAAAAATGTCATTTATTAAAAATTCTTACTAAGATATTTTGTTTTCAGCTGAAAAAAACCAGGTTACTTTATGCTCATAGTCAAAGCTAGGTTGTTTTTCTTTCTTTTTTTTTTCACTTTGTTTATTTGTTTGATTTTTAATGATGTAGTTAAAAATAGCCAATATACATAAATATACATAAAAAGCCAATATACATAAAAATTTATTCGAATGCGGGATTTGATTTTTTTTTTAGGTAGTGTTGCTCTTTTTCATGCAGCTCAGTCTGCCATTCAGAAGGACCTTGACACACTTGAGAGGTGCCAGACTCATGAAGTTCAGCCAAGCGAAATGCAAGGTCCTAGACCTGGGTCAGGGCAATCCCAGGCACACCTACAGGCTGGGTGGAGAATGGATTGAAAGCAGTCCTGCAGAGAAGGACTTGAGGTTGCTGGTCAGTGAGAAACTGAACATGAGCAGCTGAGGTGCACTTGCAGCCCAGAAACCAACCGTATCCTGGGCTGCATCAAAAGGAACATGACCAGCAGATCGAAAGTGGTGATCTTGCCCCTCTAATCTGCTCTTGTGTGACCCTACCCTGAGTGCTGTGTGCAGTTCTAGTGTCCTTAACATAAAAAGGACATGGAGCTGTTGGAACAAGTCCAGAGGAGGGCCACGAGGATGATCAGGGGGCTGGAGCACTTCCCATATGAAGACAGGCTGAGAAGGTTGGGGCTGTTCAGCCTGGAGAAGAGAAGGCTGCGTGGAGACCTCATAGGAGCCTTCCAGTATCCGAAGGGGCCTTATGAAGATGCTGGGGAAGGACTCTTCATCAAGGACTGTAGCGATAGGACAAGGGGTAACGGGTTCAAGCTTAAACAGTGGAAGTTCAGGCTGAATATAAGGAAGAAGTTCTTTACTGTGAGGGTGGTGAGGCACTGGAACAGGCTGCCCAAAGAAGTGTTAAATGCTCCATCCCTGGCAGTGTTCCAAGGTTGGACAGGACCTTGGGTGACATGATCTAGTGTGAGGTGTCCCTGCCCATGGCAGGGGGGTTGGAACTTGATGATCTGAAGGTCCTTTCCAACCCAAACCATTCTATGGTTCTACTGATGTTTCCCTGTCTGGTTCTCTTGTATCTTACAGTAATTTACCAGAACCTCCATGAAACGCCTCTTTATGGCATGACTGCAGCAATATGCAGTAAGGTTCTACTGTAATCTGATGTTAAGCAAATCTGCAGATTGCAGTAAATTTAGGGTAATATACCATAGGACACTAATGATAAATTATTAAAGCTTTCTCCAGGTCAAACTACAGAAAATATGCACATCTTTAGTAACATACATAGAGTAAGATCTGTCCAGCTCTACCTAGAAGATGTAATAAATGTAGAGTTGCAAAACCATGGGGATCTTAGAATCACAGAATCATAGAATGGTTAAGGTTGGAAAGGACCTGAAGATCATCTAGTTCACACTCCTCTGGAATGCAGTCAAGCTGTCACATGACTACTGAAAGGTTTTCCATCAGGCTCCTGCGTGACTTTTTTCTGTTTTCATTCCAGGAGGACTTACGATTTCTGTCTGGTAGAGAAATTACTATGAAACCAGTGGTAGGTAATACCACCTGCTAAAACACATTACTACTGCCTCAGTGTATACAGTTGCAGGCTTCTGGGTTCCCTACATACATCCTGGGCTACAGATTTCTTATGATGGCTGCATATGGTCTTGTTTGCACTTGATTTCTCAGTGAAAGCAACAGGCAAGCTTGCCTGTCACTGTGGTTCACCTTATCTTTATCCCCAGACAATCTCAGTAGTAGCACAGAGATTTCCTATTCCAACTAGGGATTCGTCTGCAAGACACAAAATTAAAAAAAAAAAAAAAAAAGGGGGGGGTAAATTAAATCAATTGTGTACCTCAAGCTTCAGTTCATTACTGGTACCTTTCTTGTTATGCAGCTAACCAAGTATACTTCAGAGATGGCATTTTTTTTAAGAGCTGCATGTCCATTTTCCTGGAAACTCATCTACATGACTCCCTAAATACAGAATCCTGGTTTTTCTGTCTTTTATTTATAGCATTTCTTATGGTCTGATTTTCAGGTAGCAAAGTCCATTAAAAGGGAACTTACATTTCTCATTTGAAAGTTAGCAAAAGCTAGCATGATGAAATTGAACATGCTGTTACTGTAGATCTAATAACAAGATACTTTGCTGAAATTGTCCCCTCAGCCTGTTTACTGCCAGCTTGGGAATTCTAGTGTGGTGTACATCTATTACCTTAAAGATATAAGAAACATCATTCTGCAATGTAAAAGGAGTGTGGTAACAAGAGTAAGCACTGCCAGATGGTATGCAATCTACCAAAGCATTTAAAAAGGGTCAAAATCAAAATGTCTGAAATCTGATGGCTTATTAAGCAATAGACATTGAATGTATGGGACAACTGAGAGATATGTAACCTAATTTAGGGGCCTGCATGACCAAAATTGACTTTTAATTTAATGCATTCTTTTGGTAAACATCTGACATACATGGTTTACTAACATAACGGTATTTTTTAGAATTTGGGATAGTATATTAAATGAAGTGATACACTGCTGGGTATTGAAAAGTTGAGTAGGATTTGTATGTGTTCTTATTGTGCATTATTGAAGTAGTGAATTTATCATGATGGCTGATCTCTCTGAAACGGCAGAAGAAATATGAAAAACAATTTCAATGTTTTTGATGTTGAGAAGAATTAAATCCAGGACCATACAAATAATTGTATTATTCAGATATATATTTCTTAGCTCTGTGTGTACCAAATGCAACATAAGTCATGACTGAGCCAGTTAAAAGCCTTTGGGTTTAGTTTGCCATTTAAAGGTATTAGCTATGAGTTTAAATTTTCTTGCTTCCCTTTAAACTCTCCTCTGTTTTTGTTTCCTAAAAGCAGTTTTTCTTGTATGTGGTGTTCTGTCATGCATATGCATACTAAGTTTCTGTTGTCGAGAGATGATTCTTATCAAGACAGGTCCAAGGAATACTCCTTCAGTACTGTTCAAAGTGTCAGCATTGTTCAGCAACTTCTACTACCCGCTTGTTTCCCTGACTATGAACACTGTTGGATGTGACTATGGTTGTTTCTATGATTTCTAAGCTGCAGCCAACTTTTTACATTCTCCACAGGCTAGACCAAATTTATCTTTCTGTGGAAGGGGTGGGAGAGCTGCAGTGAACTTCCACTCCCACACTTGTTCCTCACAGCTTGAAAGAGTTCAGATTTGCTTCAGGGAAGGAGAGCTAGTTTTACAGCCCAGGAGTACAGGTACCATGAATCTGTGTAAAATGGTGGCAGATGTTCCTGCTGGAACTATTGACTTGTAATTCCATGAAGTGTCATTGAATAGCAGCTCATCTTAACATTGACTGTACATACTGATATTACGCCACTAGCAAAATGAGCAAAAGGAATATGATATTTAACTTGATTTCATGTTTCCAGCGTAAACTTTTCAATTTCTGAAACGGCTTTGAAAATGTAATTTTTACCCAGTGCTCTGCACAGAGTGTGCAAGTCTATAGGATGTTAGATGATGATCCAAGATGGAAGTCAGGAGCTTGTCTATCTTTGGATTTCAGAATGAGCTAGGGACCTACATACTCGTAAGCATCTGGACTCTGTGCCTGAAAATCTTTCAGAATTCTAGCCATAAATGGTAAAACTGATTTTTAAAAAATGTCATTCACTGATGCTGTGCATTTGCAGAACTGGCATATCACAGTAATTTGAACACGTTTCATGTTCCATTTCTGTCATATCATATATTTTGATTTGCAGTTTACAGATCAATGTTTTCTGAAATCATGATAAAAGGTTCTATTAATCATTTTTCCTCTCAGTTTCTTGCTGTTATCCAACAATGAATTATTAAGATTTATTTGGCTGTTCTAATTATTACACATCTTTAGCTTAAACATGCTTTATGAGTTCATAACTCACTGTCCTCCACAAATGAAACATAAATATTTGGCTAAATTATATTTTGTCTTTCTGACGAATATTGGCTTGTGGCTAAAACCTCTTCTGAGATTTCCAAAGTAAAATGTTTTCATTTGCTGAAAGCCAGAAACCTATTTATTATATTTAGACAACTTCATTTTGTGTGAATAGGGATAGAAGATAAAGATGGACATCTGGTGTTTTATTCACCGCAGTAAATGGAAGCTCTTTTTGTTTTGCCGTATCGAAGCAACAGTCATCTGTCTGTATGGGAGTAAATAGCTTCCTTGGTATTTTTGCTGTTGTTAATAGTTGAGGTCATGGATCCTCAAAGTTTCTTCAAGTGCTTATTTTAGAGCAGCTTATCAGTGGCTATGATTATAGGCAACTTTACTTGCAGGCAAACACTTTCCCCTGTCACCCTTAACCTTTACTGTGGCTGATCTCGGGAGCATGGGGGCTATGCTGTCATTAATAATATGGACTACTTCAGTTGTATGCTTGAAGGCGGGAGAATTTTTGTACCAAGAAACTTCAAATTCAACGGTAAAAAACAAAACACTCTACCAAAATGTAGAGCAGAGAAGTAGATTATTGAATAATTCCCTTTTATATTCTTTCTGATAAATATTTATAGGTGAAGCATATACAAAGCCTGTTGTTAAGTCTGAATAAATTTTCAGATCTTAATACCTTTATCAATCTTTTATTTTTCAGGTTGAAAACTGACATGTTTTTCTGAGGCTTAAAGTGGCTTCATCCTTTTTTTTTTTTAAATTTTGTTTAAAAAATGAAGGCAACTTTGGAGGAGAAAGACCCTTATCTAATAAACATATTTTCTTTCCCAACTCTGCTTTAGATGGTTTCGTCTCAATGAATAGAGAATAAAATTTTAAATTAATCTGTGTGTTCATAACAAATATCTTCCAGTGGCTCAACAGCCATTTCATATGACTAAATTAAAACAAAATTATCAACAAATGTATTTTAAGCCAATGATCTGCCATAATTCAGTAAATACTTTCAAAACATAGTTTGTAAATTTAATACATACTGTTTTTAGGAATGAATCTTGACCATCTACTTCAGATGATGGGTATGCCTGTAACAAAATGTAATGGAACCTTGTTTTTTAAATGCAGCCAAGCGATGAGTATGACCTCCAGTCATACTCTTGGAGTGCATGATATTGCAGATTATCTCCTGTTTTGTAGATCAAAAAAACATGTAATAAATAAATAAATATAGAATATTCTGTTGGTGGGGTTTTTTTCCTTACATTTTTTTTTAGGCATTTGATCATGTTTTTAAAAGTAACCAAAGCCATTTCATGGCAAAAAAAAAATATTCTTTTTTCCTTATATTGAATTAAATTACAAAAGGGGCATTCAGCAGTTATTTTCCATTACACTGAGGAAGTTCACAAGTGCCAGAGACAGATTTTACATCTCAGAAACTTGGTTTGTATTTCAAACATCCACACTTTGCTAAGCTGTTAGCAGCAGCAGAGAGTTTCACTCAGGCCTACTTGCATGGAGCTTTCTGGAGTGTTAGAGGCTAAATACCATGAAAAGATGGTGAGAGAAGCAGAGGTAAAAGGAACAAGATCATGGTTACTTAGGCCAATAACTAGAACATCCTTGAACATCATGTATTCTCTTTCTTGTTTGCTTTGTTTGCTTTTCCGGGTTTTCCTTTTTGTTTTAAACAGCGAATATCAGGTCTATCTGATCACTGCTCTGTCTAGCTGCATAATTAGCTGATTTGTTTTGGCAATGCAGGCAGAGCATCATGCTGTCAAAAGGATGTTAAGACTGGAATGTGCAGTATGTAAATTGGGAAATTTTAAAGAATTGTTAAAATTACATTGCATCTGCTTAGATACTGTAAAAGGCAAATGGCTAGCAGAGAGGTCTTGATGCAAACTGAATAATGAAAAAGGTGGGTATTTCTGAATGTGGCTGGTGGAAGGAGAAACCTGCAAGAGCTGCGTTTTATTTCTGGTAGAGACAGGTGTTTTAGTGTGTGAAATATGAAATTCTGTTTTGAAAAATAATGGTAAAACTAAACACTGAACTTCGTAACTGAGCATTCTTCTTCCCACTTGCAGAGCTTCACCCTGTAAAAAGGGATATGTAAGAAATACACATGTGGAAAAATATAAGCAAGCTTGTGGAAGATTACTTCTTTCATTTCTTAAAATATTTTGCGTTGTGTGCATTGTTTTTTCAATTAGTTGATATTTTGTATGAATTGATATGATGAATTCAGTTAACAAAATTAATAACAAATCAATAATCATACTAATTCAATTTTGAGTGTGTATATTTGAGCATGTACCTGAATGTCTCCTGTGCCTGCTCATGAATGAAAACCATTCAGTCCAGATGTTGGAAGTGCAGAGTGATTTCCATTTTTCTGCTGGAGAGGATCAGAACCTGTACTTTTAATTTCCATAGCACTTCTGGCATGGATACTTTCAATAACAACACCACCTCTTAGAGTTCTGCTTTAATGGAGCATAAAAGTGAGAACATCTCTCAAATTGAGTGGTTGCTTTCCCTGGGAAGAAGCTTTTGGTTCTTGCTCTAGTTTAAGTTTGCTTAGGGAAGGGAACATGTCAGCAGTGTACCACACTTCAGGGGACACAGTATGTCTTGGGGATAATGAATTTTCCTAAGACATGGGAAATCCAGGGCTCAGCTGTCCACAGATAGATGACAAAAGTCAAATGGATTTTTTTAGGTGTTGGTATGGTATGGAGCTGTTTTGCAAAAGGCAGGGATAGCCATGGCATGACTCTAATTACTTAAAATGTTGCTCTGTTTTGAATTTGATCTTTCTTTTTCCTGTGCTTTTCTAAAAAGTGTCTGAAATATATTTTAATCCTTTTTCATCAAAGGCTAGTGAAAAGTGAAGAGAATGATAAGTTTGATTTGAACACCATTTCCTCATTTTCTCATGTTATTTTCAGAACAAACACAAATTAATATAATTTTTAAATACATATATATTTTAATTAGATTTAATTTTTGAAGCAAATTATTTACACAATATTGATATGTATTACAATGGAGTAACTAATTCTTAAAACAGTACCTTGACTTATTTTAGAGGATTGAAATCTTAGTACTTATTTTTATATTTGAAGAAACATAGGCCCTGGACCCAAAGATCAGTTTCCATTGCTTGTTCTGCATTAGAATCTTGTACATCTGTGTAGAGTCAGAAGAGGTCTATAAATATTCACTCATGTATATTTGTTTTCACTCATTATGTAGGAGTACAAAGTCTGCATGTATAATCCATCAAATTTTTTCACACCTATCTATAGCTCTTTCACACTTTTTCGCATCTTTCAATTTTCCCTTCATGACTTTGAAGACTACCTCTTTTTTTTTTTAATTTAAACATGAAGCCCAGTCTTGCCTTCAATAAAGTTTTTCAAGAAAGGATACATGAAATTCTAGTAAATAAAAATTGTGTTTGAAGCTGCTTGTCTGAACATTCTGTGTCTTTGTACAGTTACACACGTGAAGCCAGTTTTACTTCCTGTTATCAGAATGAAATTGTGAGTAGTATATATGTCAAATACCAAAAATCTCAGTGTCTTACCTGAACCAAGTTGATAGTCCTAGTCTTGGATTTTTTTTTGTCAGAGGTTTTCACAAAAAAAAAATTATTATCCCATCTCATTTAGTTGTCACAGGCCAGTCTCCTTACCAAACTCCATGACTGAGGTCTGTCAATAGCTACTGAGCAGTTTCTTCCCCATCATCTCCTTCTCTGAAGATAAGTAGAGAAAATGGACTTTTCCCCATCAGCAGAAACTTAAAAAAATTACATTGATAATTGAGAGATTAAATTGGTTAAAAAAAATCTATTAAAGAAGAATATTAGGTGATATTGTCTGACTTCCTTGGTTTTGCGAGGTGGTATAGGTTAGGTTACCTTCCTTCTCACATGATGCTTTGTTGAGAAGAATTACAGAAGGCTTCTTCCAATTTAAGCCTCTGAATTTTTACTTCGTATGGAGGCATCCAAAATGTCATGTTTCTAAATGGCACTCTTAAAGTTACTGTCACTACAAAATTCTTAATTAATGCAAGTGTTCCAACATGAGATACGAGATTATTTTGCAGCAGAAGTATTTTTAGATTTGTGTCTTTCAAACTTTTTCTCGTGCCTGTAAAGTGGTCATTTCTAATTTAAGAATGTCAACGTGTATATTCAGTGATCTGCTACAGAAACTTGCTGATACTTAAGGAATCAGTGTGCGGCAATTTGAAATTGGTGTAAGAATTGGTAACATGAAGCTGAAACAAATCAGTTGGAATCCCTACACAAACTGTTGCCTGATACTGAGAGGCTGTGGTCTAACAGTTTGAACATGGAGGGGTAAATTTGAGGAAGACTGATTGCTTCTGCTGTGATGCGTGTTGATGCAGAAGCAATCTTGATGATTTGAAATGTATCTGTTCTGATCAGCATACAGGTCAGCATAGACAGATTCAGCTTCTTCCCAGAGAAAACGCATTTGTGAGTCCTGACACTTCATCAGCACATTTTTCAAGCTGATAGCCATCTGGACAGGAGCACTACCCTGCTTTTTCACAGAGGAATAGGGATGATGAAAGGAGGAAGTGTGTGAAGATGAGGGAGTGATAAAGCCAGTATCAGAGCCCCACTGACAGTGGTGCACTGTTCTTGGCCAAGGTAAAGTGGAAGTCAGGCTTTGATTCTTTCTACTGTAGCTTAGTAAGTTTCTCTGGGGGAAAAACTACAAACATCAAGCACTTGTGGTGAGGGATTTTTGGCTAAATCCAAAGGGACTCATTGTTAAATGATATTGCCATGTAATATATAAATTTATCTTTGTCTTCTCCTTCTTCCCCTCCCATATGCAATGAGGGCAAAGTTCATTCTGTATCTTGGCTGCTTAGAAATCTGAAACTTTATTTGGTAATGCATAGAAAGTATTATAAAAACTTTAGACAGAAGCTATTGCATGTGTACCAAGAATTAAAAATCTTTTGATGAAATGTCCACTGCTTAAGTATTAGTTGAGTCTATTTGAAAAAAAAAAAAAAGGAGGAATGTTAATTTATTAATGTTGCAGTCACTTTTTGTGAATAATACTGTGATCCTTTCTAGTAATCAAACCTTTGAAGCACTCAGGGTTTGAACTTAACCAAATGCTGTAACCAAAGTCTTTTGAAAGTAGTAAATCATAGAATCATAGAATAGCTAGGGTTGGAAAGGACCTTAAGGTCATCTAGTTCCAACCCCCCTGCCAAGGGCAGGAACACCTCACACTAAACCATGCCACCCAAGGCTATGTCCAGTCCAGCCTTGAACACCGCCAGGGATGGAGCTTTCACAACTTCCCTGGGCAACCCATTCCAGTGCCTCACCACCCTTACAGTAAAGAATTTCTTCCTCATATCCAATCTAAACTTCCCCTGTTTGAACCCGTTACCCCTTGTCCTGTCACTACAGTCCCTCATGAAGAGTCCCTCTCCAGCATCCCTATAGGCCCCCTTCAGATACTGGAAGGCTGCTATGAGGTCTCCACGCAGCCTTCTCTTCTCCAGGCTGAACAGCCCCAACTTTCTCCTGTCTTCATACAGGAGGTGCTCCAGTCCCCTGATCATCCTCGTGGCCCTCCTTTGCACTTGTTCCAAGACTTCCATGTCCTTTTTATGTTGAGGACACCAGAACTGCACACAGTCCTCCAAGTGAGGTCTAATGAGAGCAGAGTAGAGGGGCAGGATCACCATCTTTGACCTGCTGGTAGTGCTCCTTTTGATGGAGCCCAGCATACGGGTGGCTTTCTGGGCTGCAAGTGCACACTGCCAGTTCATGTTCATTTTTTCATCAACCAACACCCCCAAGTCCTTCTCGGCAGGGCTGCTCTGAATCTCTTCCCTGCCCAACCTGTAGCTGTGCCTGGGATTGTTCCGACCCAGCGGTAGGACCTTGCACTTGGCATGGTTAAACTTCATCAGGTTGGCATTAGCCCACCTCACAAGCATGTCAAGGTCCCTCTGGATGGCATTCTTTCCCTCCAACGTATCAACCGAGCCACACAGCTTGGTGTCATCGGCAAACTTGCTGAGGGTGCACTCAATCCCACTGTCCATGTCACCCACAAAGATGTTGAACAAGACCGGTCCCAACACCGATCCCTGAGGGACACCACTCGTTACTGGTCTCCAGCTGAACATGGAGCCATTGAGCACAACTCTTCGCATGCAGCCATCCAGCCAGTTCTTTATCCACTGAGTGGTCCACCTATCAAATTGATGTCTCTCCAACTTAGAGACAAGGATGTCATGTGAGACAGTGTCAAACATTTTGCACAAGTCCAGGTAGATGACATCAACTGCTCTACCCCTGCCCACCAGTTCTGTAGCCCCATCATAGAAGGCCACCAGATTGGTCAGGCAGGATTTCCCCTTACTGAAGCCATGCTGGCTGTCACCAGCCACCTTGTTGTTGTTCATGTGCCTCAGCATGCCTTTCATAAGAATCCGCTCCAAGATTTTGCCAGGCACAGAGGTGAGGCTGACTGGTCTGTAGTTCCCCAGCTCATCCATTTTCCCCTTCTTGAAAATGGGGCTTATATTTCTCTTTTTCCAGTCATCGGGAACTTCACCTGACTGGCATGATTTTTCAAATATGCTGGACAGTGGCTTAGCGACTTCATTTGCCAGCTCCTTCAGGACCCGCAGATGGATTTCATCAGGTCCCATGGACTTGTATACGTTCAGGTTCTTAGGATGGTCTCAACCAGATCCTCTCCTATAGTTGGCCCAGGGTCTTCATTCTCACAGTCCCTGCGTCTGCCTTCTAGGACTTGCGTGGTATGGTTAGAGCATTTTCCGGTGAAGACTGAGGCAAAGAAGTTTTTAAGAACCTCAGCCTTCTCTAAATCCAGGGTAGCCAGCTCTGATCAAGTCCCCTGAGAGCTGCATTTATCTAATTATCTGCTTTGTTCATAGAACAATAACCGAGCAACAAACTGCGAATTTCCACTGCTAAGTGTATTTAGTTATCAGATGAAACTCATGAAGTGTGTTTGAAAATGTCCAAATTTATAATTTTTAGGCATGTTCTACGACTATGTCAAAAAGAAGACAGTTCTGCTGAATTTTACTAGTCTGTCTTTGAATTCCTTTTTTTTTTTTTTGGCTACGAGGTAGGAAGTTATGTCACTAGTAAAAAGATAGGGACAAGGCACATAAATTGGATCTTCAAGTATGTGTCACTAAACTTGAAGTAAAAGACTTCACTATTAGTCTGAAATCAAATGAAGATTTCTGGGGGTCTGAAAACTTCACTCTTATTCTATTTTTTTAATCTATTTTGTTCTAAATCAGAATGAAACCACTAAGCAGGAAGATTCCCAGGTCCAGCCTTGCTCATAATTCAGGCAGGGAAACAGTTTTCAGAAGATCAGCCTCTACTTCATCAATGACTGACCAATCTCAGGCAGGTAGAGAAAGTTTTTCTGCTGCTTCAGCTGATTACCTGTGAGGTTAATGGATGTTTATTAAACTTGATATGTTTTAAATTAAAAAATAGCAGATATTCAGAATAGAGTTGAAACAGAGCTGAAAGAGAGTGAATAGAGCTGAAATTTTCACCCAAGAAAGTGTCACAGGCTTCTGCTTACTAATATTTATGCACTTGAAGTGTAGGAGATACTGTTAGTACTCTAGTGTGAGGTTTACAATGAAAAGGGGTTTGGCATGAAAGGTACTCTGTTTCAGGAGTGCAAGATTCCTTGTTTGTGTTTACTTAACATAAGCTAAAAGCTGGTGAATTGGAAATAGAGGAGATTAAAGCATGTAAATCAAGAGTTTAAGGAGAATAGTTTAATTTTTAAAAGCAAAACAAATCAAAACAAACCCAACCTTTTGTCTTTCTAGAGCTTTGCAAAGCTAAATACATTCAAATGGGGAAAGTTTTATCCGTACAGAAGGACAACACAAGTGCAGAAGAAACCTGTTTGCTAGCACAGAACTGGCCAATGTAAGGAAGTGACACTTCACTAGTCATTTTAATGCAATTGTATTAATGTGATCACACAGATAGGTTACAGTAAATTTTACGTTTGAATTCTTAAAATAAAAAAAAATTGCTGCTGATAGGAAATCACAGAAGCACTCCGCAACAAATTTGCAACATTTAAACAGAATTTGTTCCATGGAGAATGTTGTATTCAGTACTTCTTGTTAAAATGGAAGGAATTTCATACGTAATTTGTATGTTTTTTCCCAGAAGAAGCATGTTTTCCTTTAGATGTGTTTATGTGTAAGAGAGAGACAGATGGGCAGAATGAAAATGGATAGCTGAGCAGAAGGGGATATCCTCACTTCCAGGTTGTGAAAAAAAATATGGTGGTGATTTCGCATGAAGCTTCCAAGCACAGACACCTGTGCAGTCATGAAGAACCTCTCTTTTTCTTCATTCCCCTGTCCTTTCCAACATATCCCACTAATATCTGCAAATTGCAGATGTTTTCAGGCCTAACTTTGCTCTCTTTTAGTAAAAGCATAATATAGTTGTACAGCCACAGAAAGATGGTGTGTCCTATTAGAATTAGATTCCGACATGGATAATACCAAGTTCAGTGCTCATTACAGTGCGTTGTAGTAAGTTTTAAATCACTGTTATTTCTGCTAAGATTGTTTTGTTCTATATAGGACATTGATTTCTCTGTTAGGTAAAGTGGTGATTTGTGAAAGCAAAAGAAATAAAGCTGTGTTTGAAGGTGAGATAGAAAAAGTCAGTCATTTCACTGAGCATCTGTTAGTCAATCAAAATATTTAACTAAAGAGGAGGCAAGTTTTCCGTGGAAAGCTTGTGAAAATATTTTGCAGTTCTTGATTCTCTGAATGTGTAGAGTGAAATCATGCTTCAGATACATCAGGTTTGGTTTAAAATATAATTTGCAAACAATTTGAATTAATATCTTTTTCAAAGACTGTCTAAGTTACTATATGGCTCATGAGTGTTTGTGACTGTATTTCATTAGATTTCACTTATATGTTCTGCTCTTTTTTATTAAATAATCAGACTTTAATGATCTTTCTGGAAACTTGGAAAACTTAAACAGAGCCTTGACTGTTCTGTAGCCTCAAGTCACAGTGCTTAGTGCTATTGAGGTGCTGTTCACTCTGCTAGGTGGCTAGTGATACCACTGACAACTTCTGCTGGGTCAGTATGGGTGCACCATAAGGATAATTGTACATCAGACTACACTGACAGAAAGACATTGAGACTGCTGTGCTGTGTCAAAGGGCAGCAACCAGGAAACAGTAAAGAAAGCAAATCTGAACTACTTTTTACCCAGTTGCATATGTGGCAAATTATACAGCAAATAACTGGAGCTGGAATTTCCTTCTTTAAGGCTCTGTTTTCTCTCAGTTGGATATATGCAGTGAAAAATAAAATGCCCATTAGAATTCATAGTGCCTTACATTATTAAGCTTAGTATAAAGGTTGATTAATTAATACTAAGTAGTTCTTTATCGCTGCTTGAGGAGGCACTCATTTTGAACAGACTGTTCATCGTATCCAGGATAGCCTTTGGCAATAAATAAACCCCCAAAGCTTCAGCACCATGTTCCAGGGCTGTAAAAAGCATTGTGTTATACCATAAGTTTTGAAAGTATAGTAGAAAAATTATGAGTGAAATGATCACTGAAAGAAGGCTATGAATCCAGCTAGTTTTATTTAGGAATACCAAAGTAATTAATTAGCATGCCTTTTTAAAATTTTTTTTATTCTTTTTTATTTGTTCTAAATTACTCGTTATAGTTTAGAAAAAATATGCCTCAAGCCAGTGTTTTTGTAATACTTGATGACTTCTTTTACCTGGAGACAGCAAGCTTCTGAGTCATCCAGAAACATTTAAAATGTTTCAGCAATAGTTTGGTGTGTTGCTGACCTCTGCATCTTCAGTTAGTATCAACTAGTAGTAGCTGAACAGAGTTAGCTTCAGCAGTATGCTCCGTAGCTGTTTGCTGTGGGGCTAAGGTCTGTTCTTGCTTCTTGTTATGAGTTTTGAATCTCCCCAGGCTCTTTTTTTTTTTTTCTTCCTAATTCTTGAAAATTTTATGTCATAGGCCTGTTTCTTCCTTTCTTTTTATCAACATTTTACACCACCTTATATAAACTGCTAACTCTGAGACTGGAAGTTTTAAATTTGAAACCATACTCACTTGACGGGGGGGGGGGGGGGGTGTATGTGTGAAATAGTAGAAATAACTAATGCTAAAACCTGTTTGCAACAAAGAGCAGCTTCTGTGTCTCAAAGGCAGCTCCCTGAACCATCTTGTGAAGCTTTTCAGCTCTTGATTTCATGCATAGTAGGATGTTCTGAACCAGTAGGCAAGGAACGCATTGTATTACTTTCTCTGCACAGATCACAGAAGGGCAATACAGGGAATTGCATCTAGTTTTTCTCACCTGAAAGAAAAATACCATATAACATAGCCAACAGAATGGCTTTTGGAAGCATTTTGCTAAAAGAAAATGTCTGATTCATTTCCAAATGAAAAATAAATCATAATATAATAAGAGTTTTTCTTACTAAGTAATCAGCTTATACTGTATTGTGGACTAAAATCAAAATAGACAACTGGTCAATCTCACAGTCTTTCGCATGCAATCTTGCTTTATTACTGAAGCCCTAATGCTACCACTTTTGCTGACATTCAACATCAGGAACTCTAGTGTGTTTTGCATAATCACAGTACATAATGATCCTTTAAACTGCGGATTACTTTAGGATAAAAACACCTGGTTCTGTATTATGTTTTATGCTGGCTTGGCGGCTGGCTGTTGTGCAGCTTTGGTTAGCCTTTGTTTCGTAACTGCCCCCTGTGCTGGTGAAACGTTAAGGTCAATCTGAAATCAAGCAATGCTTTGCTTAGTGAGGTGCAGATGCAAATACACCTCTTGCGATTATTTCTCAGTTGTTTTCCACTCTTTTTCAGGATTCCTCGGAGACGTTTATTCTCTTAGAACAGTTTTGTTCAATAACATGGTAAAAGTGTTTGTGGTAGTCATGTCTATAGATCATAGTAGCAGTGATATATGAATTTAGAGATTCTTTCTCTATGGTAATTCCTAGATTACTGAACAGGAATCTAGCTCAGGAAGAAGCCTATTACATGAATTAAAAAAGATAAGAGAAATATGAAAGTTTTTTTCCAAATACAGTACAGTTATTGTGAATACCGTACATGCTAAGCAAAAAATGCATACAGTCTAGAAAAAACAGAATATTTATAGCACTTAGTATTCACACTTATTGTAAGATTGAAAATGTGTAAGACATAAATCACATTGTGGTACACAGGCAATTACTTGTGAAGCCTATTCCATGCAATTCCTTAAGTACCAGTTAAAGGTACTTTGCCATCTATGCTCTCAAATGATAAGCAAGCCTAATTGCTGCAGGTTTATCTTGGAATAAAGGATTTTTAAACTGGGAATTTGTTTGCCACTCTCAATCCTGTGTTGCTCTTCCTTTAGTGTATTTTACAGTTGCAGTTAATTATTGTGTTCTTAAATCAGCAATTTGTAAACTCAGACATATTTTCATGAATAAACATGAAATAAAGGGAATTTATAAACCTGGATCATTTTGCAAATACAAGAAGAAATCCTTAAAATCTCATGCAATCCATATACTTGACACAAGTCTAGTAAAAACTAAACTTGTGGTTCTGAAACTTTTTGTGGCCAGTTAAATGATTATTTTTGTTAATTGCCAAGAACCTTTATGAAGATGAGGGTGTTTGATGTATGCAAGAGGCTGGTGCTAGTATGGCATAATCGGCCTGGAAGTCAGTGCTGGAGTGGTGTGCTGGTGATTTGTCTGTCCCATGTCCACTGCATGGGGCCCTGTGTGGCTCCTCTGGAGCAGGGAGATAGTTGTGAAGCCATTGCTGACTCCAGTTTTCTAGAAGGTCTGAGTCCATGAGGAGCTGTTGTTGATTGGTTTCTGTGCCTCTCCAAACCAAGTTTAGTTGAAACAGGTCATATTCTCAAGCAGAACAAAAGGTCATACACTCGATTCAGGCTTTCTTGAATTCAGCTGCAGTTCTTTTATTGAACAAGCATAATTTTCTTTGACAATTTAACATTTAGGAGTTACCATAATTTTCTTAAAATCTGTTTGGTATATACTACCATCTCTTGGAAAACTTCCATTAGGGTAGATGCATATTCTGTTCAACAGGTGGGTTTACTCACCGTTTCTATAATAGATGCTAAAGTTATGAGTCTGGCTCTTTACCATCTGTATCAAGCATCATTAGCAGCATTTTAAGAGTGTTAGAGCAGAGCCTTTGGATACTTCTGGAGCTAAATAGTGAAATGCAGTAGACATTTTATACTGTGCAAGTTGGCAGCTATTATTGCCCAGACTTCTTAGCTATCTCTGGAAGAAGATAGACTATTGGGTTGTAAAAATATATGAAAGTTCAGTTCAGGTTGTAAAAATGGATGAAGGTTTTGTTGTTATCTAATTTTTATTTCTATTTTTTGCTTCAGTGCTTTTCTTCTCCTCCTGTAATTTTATTCTGGCACTGTAATGGTATGATTACATTTACAAAGAGGTACTTAAATTTAATATGTTATCTGTTACATATTTGGGTTTCCATTTGCATAGAAGCCTTAAAAAAATATTGTATTGCTAAAGCACTTCTGATTAAGACTAGACATGAGTTTTAGTTACATAAACCCACTAATGAGTTTTGTTAGGAGTCTGGATAGGTCTACTGAGTGGCATGCATGCACGCCTTTCAGATATGTCATGGAGTTATAAGCCATAGTACTTTCTTTATCCTAGATGCGTATTCTTGAGAAGGAAAACACATAATTTAATGTATTAATTACTTTGTGTTCTCTACTGACTGTGGGTATATTGAATGAGTTAAAACAAAGAGAATTATCTTAGCATTAACGAATGTCTAATGAAAGATATACCAGCCTGTGGAAGGGTGGTTGGAACTAGATAATCTTTACAGTTCCTTCCAACCTAAAACAGTCTGTGATTCCATGTGTAAATATCTTGAGGGGAAGTTGTTGGCATCATAGAGACCATTTTTTCAGTGTGTTTTACCATATTACATCAATCATTCTGTTTCTTCCTGTTTTTTTTGTTTTGTTTTGTTTTGTTTTGTTTTGTTTTTTTTTTTAGGTTTTACTGGGATTTAATCATGCTCATAATGATGGTTGGAAACCTTGTCATTATACCAGTTGGAATCACGTTCTTCACAGAACAAACAACAACGCCATGGATTATTTTCAATGTTGCATCAGACACTGTTTTTCTATTGGACTTGATCATGAATTTTAGAACTGGAACTGTAAATGAAGACAGCTCTGAAATAATACTGGACCCTAAAATCATTAAGATGAATTACTTAAAAAGCTGGTTTGTGGTTGATTTCATCTCATCGATACCAGTGGATTATATCTTTCTCATTGTAGAAAAAGGAATGGATTCGGAGGTTTACAAGACAGCAAGAGCACTTCGCATTGTGAGATTTACAAAAATCCTCAGCCTGTTGCGTTTATTACGCCTTTCAAGACTGATTAGATACATACACCAGTGGGAAGAGGTAAGATTTGTAAGGTTATAACATAATTACTCAGATCTTTTTCCTAAAAAAAAAAAATAAAAATAATCAGGTCTCTCCAAAGAGTTACACAAAACCCAAAATGGAATAAAAAGTTTTTACTCACCAATTAGTGTAATTACGTAAAGGTACTAGTAAAAAAGCCTTTTTGAAGGAGAAAGCATAAAGTAACCATCTTCTCTCTGCTAACAACAGAGACAAACAGCACAAGCATAGATGGGCTCATTTGGAGAGTAATAGCAATTTCAGCAACAGTCTGAATCTGCATTTGGATTTGTTGGCAAGCACTTAAACTTATTAAATTAATACTCTTGTAATCACAGAGAAGTTAAAATACATGTTCATATTTTCCTATTTCAGGAGAAATTGAAACCATTTATAATTGAATAGATTTCCTAGAATGCTCATTATTTAAGTCTGTATGTAGGCTAAATATATCAAATACTGACCTTCTTTATAAAATATGGGTAGTTCAAATTCTGAGTCATTGCCTTCTAAACTCTCAGCTCCACTATTTCCAGACGTGACCTTATGCTGCGTGCTAATTTGGTATGGTAGCATTTCCAGGAAATTATGGCATTCCCTGATTTGGCATGCTCATGGCTATGAAATGTTTAATGCTTTGGCACATACTGTCATGATTCAGTCATTTCATTTCTTGCCTGTCCCCATTTCTGTAATTCTAAATATCATATTATATCTTAACAGGAAGTGCTAAAAACATGGGAAAAATAACTGCTGTTTCCTAAACCTTTCTTGCAGCAAGTATACTGAGAATTATTTTGTAAAGCATATTCATGGAAATCATTAAAATAGATTTGCATATAAATTTACATACTTTGATAAAGATTTATTTAATTAAATGAATATTGAAGAATGATTTGGTTCCATTTCTGCTCATCTCCAGTATTATATTTGATTTCTAGTTTAATAGAAACCTAAATGTGAAGCCATCTTCAAATGAAGTCAGATTCTATTTAAAAATGTCATGATACTGAGTATCAAAAAATCTTAAGAAATTTATAGTTGTTTCTCAGGAAGATCCTGAAAGAGGTTGTTAATCTTTATTACTGTGATTTATAAATTCTACTTCTTTTTGCCTGTTTGGAATGCACTGTAACTATTTTTTTTTTTTTTGACGCAGAAATAGAGCACTGCAGTTTTGTACTCAATTTAACCAAGGCAAATGATTAAGCATATTTTTCAGTTCTGCCATAAAGCTGTGCTTTTTGTCTCCTCTGTGATTTAGAGAGAGACAACCTTCTGAAACGCATTCAATGACATTATTTTCTGGCAACTTGAGTTAATAGCTTGCCACTATAAAGACCTACTAAGCAGGGAGATTAATATCTCTCCCTCCTCCCCCCCTTCTGTCTGTTGTCAAAAGATAAATCAGATATTCTAAATCAAAAATAGTTGAATTGCGCAGTAAGTGGAACTAGAAGTGACTGCAGGATGTAGTTCAAACCAGCAATAGCTGGTGTTGGTCTGTTTAATTTTTAGCTAATAGCTGCTTGATTGCAACTTCATCTTTGATTCCACTAGTAAAATTTGTGTAGTATTTCTTTTATTTATTTGACAAGTATTTAAAAACTTTAAAAAAATGGGAGTCCATCTTTTTGTTTTTGGTGACACATTATAGTGCTCCCTAGATGTGCTCAGAAAAGCGAAATAGGATCTTAAGGGTTTTTCTATGTTTTGTTTTTGTTTTCAGGGGGAGGAGATGAGGGGGTTGAGCTTGCAATAAAGCAGCAAGAAGCTCATTGCCTGCTTTTAGAATAGATCTTTGTACAGAAACGGTCATAAATACGGAGACTGAATCAGGTTCTTATATATCCTGAACTTAAATGTGTGTAAGAAAAAAAGTGATCCTTTTTTGATTTGTTTAGTATCTTACAGATAACAGAAATTAATGCAGTCATGGATTTTCATATTTGACTTTTGTGTTATCACAGTAGCTGATCACGTGAAACTGATTTGCATGGTGATCTATTACCACTGTGGAGAAATTGTATATTACAGTATTGAAATGTTTAAAAACCTAGGAAATGGGTAGGCATGAACTTTGCTGAATTAGGAAACAACAGTTGGATGATTTCATCGGCATAGTCAGTCAGACCTTTGCTGCTGATATTAATCTTTTCTGTGTTGAGTGTGTTTGCATATGCACAACAGGGAACAACTGTTAATTAATTTTTGTGATGCAGAAACGGAGCCTGTTTGTGTGTGGTTAAAAAGATTTAATAGTTTTTGCATGTGAGCTGACACATTGGTTTTAAATGTGGTACAGATAAATCTGAAATACTATGCATTTGGATCCAGAGTAATGAACATTATGTCAAAAATATTGAGAGGAGAGCCAGCAAACTCATTCCTCATAACTTGCCAAGGGGATATTTCATGGAAAACTGATCTATCAGCAACCTGGTGTGTATAATAAAGCTGCTATCTCACTGAGGTATTTATACATCCTCCAACAGAAAAGACTTCGAGCTTTTCCTTTTTCAGTGTGACATACCTGGAGTTCAGTTGGTCAGTATCCTGAACTTAAAGATAAGTGAGCAAGAATTTAAAATGTTTTTATATGAAACATGGTTCTTTTTCTTTGTTCATTTCCACATTGCTTAAATAAAATAAATCAAGATCAAGCTTCTGATAGCAAGATGCGGGGATATTGGGGCAAATAATGTATGCATTGCAGAAGCTTTTTTCTTAATTTTTACGATGGAACAGGGCTGTAGCCTGTGGTACAATATATCTAAAATCTGATAGCTATATTCATATCAATCTGATGTTAATAGCTTACCTAGATGAACGGTTCAGTGGAAATGGGAAGTAACACTTTAACAAAGGGATGAGAGATATGTGGGCAGGAATTAATTTACTGAATTTGCAAATTCACACTTTCTTAAAACTGCTTTTTACCTACAATATCTAATATTCCAATCCTTTGTAATTGATATGTTGACAAACAGATCATATACTTAACTGAACAATATTATACACTATAAAATGCAAGAAAAAATATTAAAAATTTGATTGCAGAAATTACACTTTTGCAGTTATTTCTGACAGTGGATTTGCTTTGGATTTTTTTTTTTAATTTTTTTTTTTTTTTTTTTTTGCATAGGTTCCTAAAAATACTGAACAGGACATACTGGACCTAATTCTTACTTACTTTAAATTATTTTATGAGACTGCCTACACTGTTGACCCCTGAACATTTTACATAGGTTTGCATGCAACTAGTAAGTTATTCTTAGTAAATATGCTCATAGAAAACTGAACAATTTAAAATAAAATATATGAACAATTAGGAATAAATGCACTGTTGCATGTCAAATGATACACCACTTTGCTGTACATTTCTCTATGATATAAACTTACCAATTCTTTCAAATAATAAGGTTTTCCAAAAGCTGCTTAAAGAACAGACTAACAGTTTTGCTCACAGCTATTCTAATCACAGGACAAGACCTAGCAATTGTATGAGTGGCACTTCTGAAACTGTACCCTAGATCTTTCTTGTTCTTAGATGTCCAACTCATATTAAAGTGCCTGAATCCTTACTACAAGACATAAAATAAAGTTTTTGTTTTGCAAGAAGTCATCTTGTAAGTTGCAGCCATGTCTTATTTTGGTTTGACTTGTACTGAAATCTGGTTTTCAACTTGCTAAACCTATTCAAGGTTTTCATGAACCTACAGAAGTGTTGATACCCATTCACATAGTTGCTAAAGCTCAGGTGTTTAATGAAATGTATTTCTGAGCATGTCACAGACATGTCTCATTCTACTTTGTACTGTTTTTTCTTTTTCTTAATAATCCCATTAATGCTTATCCAGAAAAGCTTATAAATGCAGGCTTGCTTGAGTCCTAAGTATTACTGAAATACTTAAAAATTAAGTGTGGAAGAGCTTTGCCAAATCATGTCCGGCATTAACAACTTCCATCTACTGCTTCCATGCTACCAACCCTCATTATCACAGATCACCGCTAGGTGTCCTCTCCTTGTTCTGCTTGTTGCCCCACGGCACAACAGTACGTGTTTTGTTTACATGACGTTGAGTCATTATTATTGCCTAAATAAAAATATTGTAAAAGGTCACTTGTGTGCTTTTCTGGACAACAGAAGAAAACACTTACTTCAATAACCTGCTGTTTCCGTGATAGGTGTACAGATAACTTTTGTCACCTACAGAAAATCAAACCATCCTTTCTTTCCCTACAGCCACGTAAGAAGGCAAGTTTTTTTTTGTGTCTCCTGATCATTGACTGGGGGATTGTGTGGGAAGGGAAGGATGATGAGTTAGGTAGGTACTTGTTAGTGTTGGATGAAAATGCATACCTTTACTGCTTTGATTATTTTTTTTATTTTAATAGGTCTGTGTCCATAGGATACAATGTTTTTGTGTCAAAGATGTTGTTATACCATATAACATTTTTAATTAATAGTCTTAAGGAAATGGAAGATGATGTAATATCTTTTTCTTTCTTTTTGTTCAGTTTTAATTCCTGTCCCTGAAGGAGATAGTTTAAAATATATTTTCTCGGACCAATAAAGCTGTGTCAGTTAGTGAAGCACTGCTGGTAAGCATACCAGTATAGATTGAGTGCAATTTGAAGTAAATTAGCTTAAACTAGGACACACTTTTTATTGTCTATTACAGATACATCAATCAAATACAAATTGTCTAGCTCATAGGGAGTGAGGGGAGGAAATTTGTTAAATAACTCTAGGGGAAGAAGACGTAGGAGAGCCTACCTACTCTTTACAGGCACAGAGTCTGTGAGTTCTGCAACAAAGCCTCTGTATTGATGTCTTTAGCCTTCCTACCACTGAGAAGATAGAAGCAGAAAATTCCTATTTCCTGACAATTTCTACAGGAAGGGAACAGAAAAGCAGATTCTGTATTCTTTTGAGAAGGATAAAGTTTGTGTCTTCCTACATAAAGTCTGTGTCTCGGGTCAGGTTGTGTGGATTGATCAGACATATCAAAAGCCCAAGCTCTTCTGGCACTTACTACTTTCTTCCCCTCCCCCCAAGAAATGTTCCCTAGCCAGACTAAGCAAATATGAAAAGCATGGTGAATTATTCATGTTGTGGTTTAGGCTGAAGATACTTGCTTGAATATGCACGTCTTACACAGCTGACTTCCATTCCATACTGGGCTGTATCTTAGACCCCTGCAAGGTTTGCCTGGGGCTTCCTTGTGGTTCTGCAATCTTCCCTGCCAGATGAAGCTGTCATCATATGTGCTTGACGTGTGCTGACCAGCTCCACCTTGTGCAATCTAGAGGAGCGCCCCCTCCCCTCCCCTCCCCCCCCCCCCCCAGTTGCTTGCAGTTTGAATTACAAAATCTAAGAGTACTCCTTGCTCAACATAGCTGTGCTAGAAAGTGAGCTCTCTGGCTTCAAGAGAGTGAAGGGTTCCCCAGTGTTCCTTTTGTTCCTGGGAGTTGTGCTGGCTGTCAGTTCGCTACTGGGTAGGACTCGCAGTGCTGGTATTCCTCCCTAATTCAATTGGCAGGCTGGCTAGCAGATAGTCCGTCTCTATGACAGCAGTTGAGAGCAAGGTATTTTATCTACAAACACTGATCCCACAGAACCAGAATCCAGACTACAATCCCTTTTCTCTCTCCACTTAAAATTAGAGACTGTAGAGAAAGTTTCTTAGATACTGTGGAGGCTGTCAATAGTATCTCTTGTCAGTGTATATTTAGTTAGTTGACAAAATGAACTTCCATATAACTTTCTTATGTGAGTACAACTGAAATAATAAATGAAATAGATAATACCCAAATTCCAAAATAGCGCATTATGCAATAGGAAAGAACATGTGAATCAAAACATTTTCATAAGAGCAAAAGTCAGTCTCAGAAAATAGAGATATGTAAGCCTCAGTGCTGTTAAATTTTTCTGATCTATCATGTGACTTACAAGCCTACTGTGTTTTGCTAAACAGTGCACCTAATATAATCTTTTCTAAATTGATAGTGCTCCAAATTGGAAATTATAATGGATCTCGTGTCATGTAAACCTTTTTGTTTACATGGGACTATCCATGCTTTAATGTTAGATGGGTAAATTGTGCGTAGTTTTGCCAGTACTTCTTAATTTATTTCAGTGAAAATTATCTATTTCTGGAAAGTATGTATCAATGCAGCTAAAGCATACATCCATGAAATATCACTGACACAGATGATGGAACATACTTTCTGGGTTTTATTTTCACTCTTAATTCTGAGTTATAGAATCACAGAATGTTTTGGGTTGGAATGGACCTTAAAGCTCATCTAGTTCCAATCCCCCTTCCACGGGCAGAGACACCTTCCACTAGACCAGGTTGCTCCAACCGCCGTCCAGCCTGGTCTTGAACACTGCCAGGGACAGCCCACAGCTTCTCTGGGCAGCCTGTGCCAGGGCCTCACCACCCTCAAAGAGAAGAACTTCTTCCTAATAGCTAATATAAATCCCCCCTCTGTCAGCTTAAAGCCATTTCCCCTTGTCCTGTTACTACCACATGACTTTGTAAAAAGTCTCTCCTGATTTCTTGTAAGCTCCCTTTAGGTACTGGAAGCTGCTATAAGGTCTCCCTGTAGCCTTCTCTTCTTCAGGCTGAAAAAGTCTAACTCTGTCAACCTGTCTTCATAGCGGAGGTGCTCCTGCCTCTGATTATCTTCCTGGCCTCCTCTGGATTTGTTCTAACGGCTCCATGTCCCTCTTCTGTTGGGGACTCCAGACCTGGATACAGTACTGCAGGGGGATCTCACCAAAGCAGGGCAGAGGGAGAGAATCACCTCCCTTGACCTGCTGGCCATGCTCCATTTGATGCAGCCGAGGATATGGTTGGCTTGCTGGGGTGCAAACAGGTCATGTTGACCTTTTCGTCCATCAACACCCTAAGTTCTCCTCAGGGTTGCTCTCTATCCATTCTCCTCCCAGTATGATTTTGTGCTTGAGATTGTCCTGACCCATGTGTAGAACCTTGAGCGTGGCCTTGTTGAGGTTTGCACTGTACAATAGTAGCAAAATACATGTAACCGACAGAGACAATTAGAAGGCAATATGATCCAGGGTCACCCTAATAATAGAATGCTAACTGCTGAAAAGAACAGCACTTTTGTAGAGGAGGCAGTTACTGAAATGCAAGCAAGATGGAGTATTCTGGGTTTTAATTTCCTACTTTATGGTCTATGCATAATCACTTTCATGCAAAGAACAGTCCGTCCCCCTATGGAGTAAATAGGAAGTGTGACAAGTGTGAAGTTTCTCGCTTCATCTTTTTACCCCCTTTTCAGAGTGTGCAGACATAGCTGCCTTTCTTGTGTGCCTCTGCCAAGAGAGTAATTGTGTTGCGATGATGTTTTCCCTGGGAGATAGACCATGTAGAACATAGCCAGCGATAAATCTCCCTGAACTGAGATGCTAGAAGGTGTTTTCTTCTTTATATGAGGTTTTGTCTGGCTTCTCTGGTAATGGGCCTGTTGCTGGCAATCTTGTCTGTAGACCCCAAAAAAGTGGGTTTTACTCTGCAGTAGAATGTCAAGGTGCTGCCAGTCTGTTTTGAAAATAATCAGATCTGCATCAGCTTGTTATCTAAAGTCTGACTTGTTAATTGTGTTTTAAGCCATTCTGGAGATAATTCCTTGTTTGGCACTGCTGGAGCTTGCACAGATTACTCCTGGCTGCAGATTTGGAATAAAAGCCCCCATCCTAAGCTTTTAACGCAATCAGAAAGTCTGCTTAGCTTTCACAGAGTAATGGCCTGATGGATACACCCCATGTCAGGCAAGGAGGAAGGTCAGGGATGCTCAGTCCTCTTTCGAGACAGAACTGCTGCAGCCCACCAGATCAGCATGGTACCTCCCCTGTGTTGAGGAGCTATTAGAGAAGGTGATGATGGGCAAAGAGCTGTTAGGGTAGCCCCTGGTTCACCATTTGGATGCTGTGATAGTGCAGAGTTCTTGCTGTGGTGAGCAAACATGTTACAAACTGCCTTTGGCTCCTGCAGTGATGAGACAGAAGGGAAAGCTGTGAATTGTATTTTTCAGTTTTATTCTAATGTCTTTTAACAAAAATGACAATTGTAGTGTTTGTTCTTTGCAGGCTAAGCACAATCCATTAAGGTATCTTGCATTTTCAGCTTTGTATTAATAGTGACCAGTTCAGAATGACTGTTTACACTTCTAAATTACTCATCAACAGTAATTTAACTAAAAGATATTCTCAGCTTGTCACTAATGCCTTGTAAGATCCTTCCCCTCTGTGTTTGTTTGCATAATACCAATAGATCGTTGCATGTAAAGAAGTCAGTTGAATAAACACCTTGCATTTGTGTACAGATTTTAATTTGTCTTGGTATTCTTTTTATGTAGCTGCTAGGGTAAGTCATCTCTAGAGATAGTTAGATACCTGTCGTGGCCATTTTATGTTGCCTTAAATAGACTTACTTTAAAAATAAATTTTTAGAAGACAGTTTTGGATCTGGGTTGCTAGTCTACATGGTAAAATATTCTCAGTTATCAGTTGAAATGAGAGGCGTATAACCCACTGTAATAATATTTAATACATTATCTGCTTGTTTGCTCATTGAGAGCAACAAGATTTTCTCACAAGGCATCATTACTAATTGAAAACTGAGATAGAAGTTAAACAGGAGAAAGAAATCAGAAAAGTGTATGAGTAGAAGTAGGTAGGAACAATTTTAACCTTTTCCTAACATTTAGCTGCAAGGGGCATTTAATTTTTAAATTAAGTTATCATGTATTAAAGTATGGAAAGATAATTCAATAGGTTTCAAGTTGATATAATTCTGTGTTTTACTTTAGGGAGACAGTTGTCAGTTGCTGTGAACAACTTTTAAAATTAAAAAAATCCAACACCCACCACTGTTTTCTTTTCTCCTGTGTGTGAGATGCTGTGCTGGTGGAATTTGTGGGAGAGCATTGCCTAGGTTATCTCAGAAAGGTCTAAGAGTTAGAAAAGGGAGGTATCTGGAGAACTGGTACTGTGCTGGGTAGACTTAAACTGTTGCCTTTATTTATGCCCTCATTCTGTCATATTCCTTAGCTTATCAGGGCATTTTATCGAATAAGACCAGGACCAAAATGATACAGAATTCACTGCATGTCAGTGGATTGAGGATCATGGTTTGAGTTTATCAAGTTGACTGCATTCTAATACAATAACATATGTGGGACACTACTTATTTAAATAGGGTCTATTGTTATGGCTCCTATTGCATACAATGGAGTGGCAGTTTAATAGTTAATTAGGAGCAAGGTTCTGCTTTACAAGGATAAGATTGTCTTAATTAACCACTTAGGGTGCAAGATGCAACTGTAGAAACCAATTTAGAGAGGGCTGAGGAACTGAGATGGCAGTGTAGAAACAGCTTTTCCAGCTGGAAGCTATATTTAGTGAGTTATTTCTAACCTGAATCTCATGGAGTTTATTCCAGATATATAATATATATATATCCCACATGTGTAATATGTGATTTAAATGTAGTGGTGACCTAGAAAGAACAGGAAAATCACCTAATTAAGAGGTTATCAAATCTGTGATACTTGATTTCGAGCAGAAGTGAAGGCCGTGACTGAATTGTTAGGCTTTCCTCACCATGCTGCACTGGGAACATTCTCTATTTTTACCCTTTTCATCTTAACCCAAACACGTGCTTTGCCATAGCCTTTCGGTGTGTCTAGGCTCATAGTGTTTTCCTCTTTGGGCAGTTTGTCGCTTTATTACTTATTATCTTCTTACATCTCTTTTATTCTAGCCTCCCTGCTTTCAGAGCCAACAGCAACAAGCTTAACTATACATATGCAGTAATGGTATGGTGCCTTGTAGTTGAAAGTTCAAGGCCAGGTTGGACGGAGCTTTGAACAACCTAGTCTAGTGGATGGTGTCCCTGCCCATGGCACTGTCTTTCCTCCAGCATCAATTACGTGAACGCCCTTTTTCCCATCACTCACTTATTTTGCCTATGGCAAAACCAATCTCTACCATAAATCTGTTTTTCTCTGTGTTCTTTTCATTATGTGGCAATTTTGGTAGCTTAATACATAGCTTAGTTGATGTGGATTTTTCTTTATATTTCTTTTAGTGTTTGCATAATGTTTCTTGATCTTCTTAAAATAGTTTAACAAAATCGGTCTGTTTAGTGTGTCTCTTAATTGGCATAGTAACTGCCAGGCACTGGAATGAAAGTGTCAAAGTACTTTCCATGAATAGAATTAATATCAACACTGTAACCTTTTTATCAAAGTAAATCCATGAAGAGATTGCTTATTTTAAATTATACATCAAATTCCGGGAGAAGATTACATGCTTTTTTCCTTTTCATTCCATCTTCCCATTGCTATTCCCATGGAAGTTAGTGAAAATAAAATTAGTCAATACCAGGATTTTTGCAGGTATTGTTTTTATGCTTGTTAACATAACTAGTTGACTTGCTAGTTCTTGTCAACTCCTGTTTAGCAGTTAATAAATTTATATTTGAGGTAGAAGCACTTTTTTGTTTTACCTCAGCAGGGTGTTTAGAAGTGGTAGGATCTGACAGCAGCTGTACTGGAAGCTATCCTTGTGACACAGCAATTCTCATGCTGCCTGCTCCAGCCAATTGCTGTTTAGGGTAAGAATGTAATTTTGACAACTTTAGATTTTGCTTTTAGGAAGCTCTCTCTCCCCCTTTTTAATTGTGTGTCGATACTTTTGTGTAGAGTGAACATAGTCTGAAAAACATTTGAAGACGTACTCTTCAGCTACATCATAATTTTAAAACTCTATGTGTCTGTCTTGAAGAGCCTATTTAGGGCTAAGAACTGAAAATCACAGCAGCACACTATCATTAGTTTTGGGCATTATTTGTTATAGAGATGTGTGAACACTTTTTTATTTGACCTCTGATATTGTCAGATGCTTCATCTAGTGAATCAGTTTCTTTCATGTATTTTTGGGCAATGAAGGAAAGTTAATATTTGGGTTATGAATTTAGCACTGAAATGCAAAAGAAATAGTGTAAAATTTAAATTTTTAGTTCTTTCTTATTTATTCAAGTACATAATTTTGGTTTTCCCTCCACTTAAACAGTTTTGAAAATTAGAGTCCCACATGAGTGATGACCATGGTCCCATAGATTTTCTTCCACTTTCTCAGATGTGAAGAATATCACGATACTTTGTATAAGCAATGGTTATCTCATTCAGAATTAGAAAATTTAGCCAAGCAGTGGGTTGTCATCTGAGCAATGCAAAATAATTCCCCATCAGTAAAAACAGACGTTTTTGCAAAGTCATGAAAGAGGTATAGCTTGAGATATTTAAAACTTGAATTTCAGGATTATTATCATATGTTTGAGGACCCTCATTTAGTTCTTCTGTTTTGATCTTTTGACAGTAAGCTTTTTGAGCAGCAGTGCACCTCTAGCTCTGTGTTCCAGTGCTAAATATACTCAAAAAATGTAATACTGTATTAATCATTATGCATGCTAAACCTAGGGAAGAGGACAGGAGTGGAAAAAATGAAAATCTGGTAAGGGAATGGCAAGTCAACCTCATGCCCCTAAATTACTTTTTTCTTTATAACTGGTGCTTCTTTGTTGCTGTTGTTTAGAAAACCGGCATCAAAAAGCTCATCTCTGATATTTTCCTTGACTACCATCTTTCAGTTTAATTTATGCAAAAACGGTAGAGGTGATATGGCTGGTGGCAACACAGGCCTGTTTGAATTGCATCCACTATGCTGACATCCAGTTTGTGGTTGGAAGCTGAAAAATTCATTTGTTTCTCACTTGTGTTCTTGCCATTGCCAGTACTCAGCAGAATCAGTCTGATGAAAATTAAACAAGACTGGTTGCTCCTCACAAGATGTTTCTCTGAATTCCTAAGGAATAAAGTATGCTCAATGTATTTTAATTTTTGTTATTATGGAAAAAATGTCTGATCTTAACAGATATCAGAACTAGGTCTTGTCAGTTTAGGCAGTTTGGCAAACTGAGGGAACTTATACTGGAAATCACGATGTCTGATATTTTCTCTCATGACTTCTTGAACACTTACTAGCCTTCAGCTTAGTTTAGAAAAAAATAGCCTTAGCTTAGGTTTTTTTCCATTTTCCTCAACCACCACAATGTTTTCATCTGTGTTTATGTTCTAGGACTTAAGACTTGACTGGCATCTCCAGGTTTGCAATACTATTTTCATGTAATAATTGAATTAATTAATAAATGACAAAGGAATATTCTTGCTGGTCATCAAGCCAGGTCAATTGCCTTGTTCTCATTCCTGGATGCCTATGAATCTTTGATTGTCTGGGCTGCTTAGGGCAATTTGAAGTAGGTGTAGAAGCAGGTTTCTAGCTAGCTAGAGGACTTCAGCATGGTTGGACACGTACAGACCATGTCGGATAGGCAGCAGCTGAGCTGGACTGTTGTGAACACCATACTTAGGCCTGAAGTGTTGCAAGTGACGTTTTTGCACCATTCGCCCTCTCTGTTTGCATGTGTGTAACATTTTGTATGTGCAGTATTTTGGTTGGTTAGAGGAGTAGGTAGATGCTGCTTTGAGGCCTGACGTAGTTCCTTTTACTGTATGACTTGTGTTTGAGAATCTGATTTGGGAATAAAGAGATATAAATCTGTTAAAGATTTTTTTTTTTTTTAGCATTTTCACATTTTTGATGGTTTACGTGGATAAAGTTTATCAAACTGTAGTTTATTTTTAAATTGAGCTACAAATCATAGAATCATAGAATAGTTAGGGTTGGAAGGGACCTTGAGATCATCTAGTTTCAACACCCCTGCCATGGGCAGGGACACCTCGCACTGAACCATGTCACCCAAGGCTCTGTCCAACCTCACCTTGAACACCGCCAGGGATGGAGCATTCACAGCTTCTCTGGGCAACCCATTCCAGTGCCTCACCACCCTTACAGTAAAGAATTTATTCCTCATATCTAATCTAAACTTCCCCTGTTTAAGTTTGAACCTGTTACCCCTTGTCCTATCACTACAGTCCCTAATGAATAGTCCATCCTCAGCATCCCTATAGTACTCAGGTGACCGCTAGCTTTTTTTCACACTGAGAAATGTACTTGCAGCCATTTTTCCTCCAACATCTTTTCAGTTCCCCGCCTCTTCCATTATGTCGTGTAAGTGTCTTGTGAATACAGAAAGCCTGTACTCTGTGCTCTATGTCCAGCTCGCAGACAGTGGCTGAGGAAGTCAGAGCCTGTCACTGAATTAGCAGCTTCAAGTCCCTCAAGTCTGTTTCCATAGCTGAAGATGCAAAACATGAGAGGTTTTAGTGACAGTTTTTACTTAGGCTAGTACAAATAAGCATACCAAAAAGATATATGCTTCCGTGTCTTTTCTTAGAGTTGGAAACAAAAGAGAGGAAACCAGTTTTTTAAAATTCTTGTATTTGCTGTGTTAAGCAGAGTACTCTTGCAAGTACATGAGAGCTACGGAACATTGAGTATTTTCAATCATCACATTTATTCTCTGTTAAAAATTTTCCCCATAATACTAGTGCTTTAATCTGTAAAAGTGTAGTGGTTTAAGCTCAGTCAGCCAGGAACTCAAAACCACGCAGCCATTCCCTCACTCTCCCCTCTTCCTCGCCTCCGTTCCCGGAGGAATGGGGAGGAGAATCGAAAGAATACGACTCCCATGGGTTGAGATAAGAAGAGTCCAGTAACAAAGGAGTAACACAAAACCACTACTGCTACCAGCAATGACAATAATGATAAGGGAAGTAACAAGGGAAGAAAACACAACCGCTCACCACCCGCCAACCGATATCCAGCCTGACCGAGCACTGATCTAACCCTTCTGGGTGACTGCCCCCAGTTTATATAGTGGGCATGATGTGCTGGGTTATGGAATAGCTCTTTGGTCAGTTTGGGTCAGGTATCCTGCCTCTGTTTCCTCCCAGCTTCCCCTCCTCCCTGTCAGAGCATGAGACTCAGAAAGTCCTTGGTCAGAGTAAACATTACTGGGCAGCAACTGAAAACATCGGTGTTATCAGTGCTGTTCCCAGGCTGAAAGTCAAAAACACAGCACTGCACCAGCTACTAAGAAGGAGCAAAATGACTGGTATTGCCGAATCCAGGACAAAGAGGAAACACACAAGAAAGTCCACCATATCATCCTTGAAGATCCTTCATCGTCATGTCTTGAAGAAAGGAGGCAATAGACTGTGAATCCCTTTCTTCCTTGGTCTGAAAGGCTTCAGGCAGGATTGGCAGGGGATAAGGTTTGGCACATTGCTCTTCCTGACCTGATGTGACTCCTTGTGCCCTAACTAGTGAAGCACATGGGTCTGCTGTTGTAGTTGGAGAACTTGTACCAACGGAGAGGCAGCGTGGGTATGTGTGGGTTTTCTGGAATGACTGTTTCATGATACACACAGAGAAGGCAATGCCTCAGCTCTGACATTTCCCATCGACTAGCTGTCAGCAGATCCGCGCTCCCTGCTATGATTCTTAGCAGGACCATCTGAAGTGTCCATCTCTCTCCAAAAACTGGGCAGAGAGCCCAGACACCCATTAAGCACTGGAGAGTGAACACTTCAAAATAGGGGTCTTCTTAGACTTGGCTATTAGAGCTACTCTCAAGCTCCCGGCCAGTGATAGCATTTACTATAGATAGAGCATTTAGTTTGTTTATGGAAGAAATAAGGTGTGTGACCTCGAGAGAATGAAAGGTAAAGCTTGTTTAGTTTTGCCTTGTAATATTTTGAATTCAGTGATCCAGTCCGTTCATCTCAACTGATTTCAGTGAGGCTACACTGGTGAAAATTAGAAATTTTCCATGTTACCTATGGAAACTCTAGAGTCTCCTCAAGACTTACCTTTCTCACCCATTTCATTGATTTGCAAGAGGAGAAACAGATCTGCTGAAAAGCTCTTTTAAATGTGGAACGGAAGAACAAACCTTACCTTTTTGAACTCTTCTTTTTAAGTTGCTATTCAGTTTAAGTGTAATTCATATATCTAGCATAGTCTGTTCCAGTCCTCAGACTGTGCCAGAGGTTTAGCAGGGATACTGCTAGCATTCAGTTACCTTAGATGATGTTCTCAGAGTATTTCTAAAGGAGCAGGCAAAGATTAAGTAGAATTCTACTTCTTGAGACTGTTTTACGTGCAGATCAAGTATTTGTACTTGAAAAACAGTTACGTATTCTGTGTTAATTTGCTTTGGAAGAATTGTCACATATTCTTGGATATATGGAAAAGAGTTCACAAGCTCACTACTGTTAGTTGATGAATGCTACAATGTAGGTAGAAGAAAACCAATTATAATAACTCTTAAAGGCATAAAGATGCTTCAAAATCATTAGATGATTTAGCCCATTACAAGACTTTCAATCTTCTACTTACTATGCCTGGTTTAGAAAAAAAATATTTCTACCAATGAAAAAAAGCACATTTTAATAAGCCTTTTAGCCTGAAGTGCTCAATGTGATTTTTCATGATAATGCCTTATGAACATCTCTGTAGGAGCTTGGTGAGTTAATCTACCTCCTGGTTGAAAGTGTGATGAGATAAACTTCTGGTAATTGAAAAATGATAAAAGGTGGTCTAACATTCACACAGATCTGCTGCTCTGGTAACTAATCAGTATAAGAAGGAACAGTCAGATAAAATTGCTCAAGAAACTGTGATGTTATATTTTAAAATCTAAGGTAAAAATCTGCATACCTTCAGTGCTATATCTGATGTGCCATATCGTACTTTTTACTGTTCTTCAAACTTTATTTATACCCTGAATAACAACTTTGTAATTCATAGTACTGTCTTTGCTGACATGTAAAAATACTGTACTCTGCCTTTTTGTCACGCTAAATACATCAGCATCAGTAAAGGCTAATAGCCCATCTGTTGTAAGTTAATGTTTCTTTCAGTCTTCACAGTGTCTTCCACTGAAATCCAGTTTCAAATGCGGTTTCAGTTGCATTGTTCTTACGCACCTGTCCTGTGACCTTGAATGATTTTGCATGTACCATGCAACATTTACAGTTTTTAATTCCCCTTGCCCCCTCCTGAAGATGTCTGTTCAGTGTTCCTGATTTGCCACATCTTTCCTTCATTCCTTGATGGAGTGAGGTAGGAGTTATCTCAGAATGGACTTCCAAAACTGAGATTACTAAAGGCAGCTGAAGATTCCCCTCCCTTCACAGTTGCTTGTTTTCTGTCGTGTCCTTGGCATACAACAAATGCATCATAAGGTACAAGGTTATATTGCCCTGTGTCAGCCAGTTCCTTGACAGTCAGCACTTTCAAAATTGGGAACCAGTTGGGGTTTGGTATTCTCAGGGTAAGTCAGATTGCTTTATAACCTTGGCGTAATTGACATCAATCCAGAATGATATTTGATATATACCAATTCTTACATTTAATTGTCAGTGATTTCCCTGGTGCCATAACACCACTCTTCAGTAAAGTGTTACTAATTCACTTTGTTTTATGCCTTTTAGGTGTGCCATCGATAAGAGGCTTTGAGACTCAGCAGTGGCCACAAAGGATTGCTAAAATGTTATTTTTCTTTGTAGTGCAGATTAGCTATCAGAGATCCTTGATCCATCAGTATTCACATGTCTATATCCTTTTATCCTGTGTATTCCTGTAAGATCAATGATGCTACAACAATCTCGCCACCTAGCAGGGAGTAGGTCTTTTAACAACTTGAATAGGCCATTAGAGACAAGCCCTTTTTGATGCTCTGCTGGTCTTGCTCCCTTGTGTGCATGCCAAGCCCACTGTTAAATGTACAGTGCACCTACTGTGGATTTAAGATTGCTGCAGTTCTTAAGCAGCATATTACTGTCTGTTGCATTTGAGTGCAGCTCGCAGGGAACTGCTATGCCTCACAGGTCACCTTCCCTTTCTGTTAATGTTTCTGTGAGCACTGTCTAATGATAGCCAGTTCAATATTGTTTCTTAAGTCTTATTTCTCAAGCTACTTAGAACTGACTTATTTGATTATTTTTTTTTTTACCCCTCCAGAAGTCGTATGTAACATGAATTGTCTTATTTTGGTATGTTTTCCTCTTATTTGTTAAAGACCTTTTAAAGAAATGCAGGCTTTACTGATATTGTGAAACATTCATTTCTGCTGGGGAGCAGCATTGTTTTCTACAGTCTTCATTCTGGAGCATTTGACAGATTTAAGGTTTCAGGGCTGAAACATGAAATGCTTTACAGACAGTTTGAAGGCTTGAATTTGAATACAGCAGATTCTAAAGAAAAGATAGGCTTCATGTGCTTTTAATAACCTGTATTTCTGAGGAGAAATATCACCTGCCATGTACTACTTCAAAAAGATCTTTTTCAGAATTTTGTTCTTTTTTTCTTCATAATGTCTGAAATTCAATGATTCTCTATACTCAAGATACAATTATTAGGGAATCCCCTGAGTAAGTATGAAGGGAGGGAGGGGACATCAGGAAACTTCTAGGGGTTCTGTCTGCTGTAACATCCCCCAGTTCAGGTGTGGAACTCCAGGATTTTCCACTTCATGATACAAATTTTTATTTTCAGTTTCAAGAGTGATGTGAAAATAATGAAAAATGGAACTGTGCTGTGTAGCTGTAAGCCAGGGAGCTTCAGTTTCTTGGGAAAACATATTTAAAATTAATATTTTCAGTCTGTTGTGAATCTTATGTTCCATGTATATAAATTGTTTGGACCTCAGCTATTTTGTCCCTTTAATTTTCATTTGGGAAGTGGCTGTATGGAGGTTGTTGTAATCTACAAAAGGAATATTTCACTTTCAGACTGTTAAATATTCCTTATCCATTAGTAGGGATTTTCTTTTCTTGTTTTGCTATTTTTATGTACCACAGACAATTCCAGTAACAGCAGTAGCAATGTCTGACCTTGGGTTGTAACACACACAAGTGGTATGCCAATCTTGCCTTCATTTTGGCAGTGACAAGTTAAGACTCTAGGATAATTAGAGCTCGCATTTTCTGCGAATGTGAGCTGTCAACAAAGGATGCCAATTCATGGCTGCAAAAAAAAAAAAAAAAAAAAAGAAAAAAAAGGGTGGTGCTACAAATGACAGCTCTTTAGTAAGGAAAAATCTCAGATCTGAATATTTTTCATCAAAGTGGTGGTGGTGGTGTGGGGGTGGAGAAAGAGGTGCCGAGAAGAATAATGTTCAATAAATGAGTTTAGGTCATCTAGAGTGCAGGAGAATCAGGTAAAGCCCCTGTCCAGCTACACTCCTATGCTAGTGAGTGGTCCCAGTTATCAGATGACTATCTACTCCCTTTTTGAGCTGTAGAAGCTTCTATTTTCTTCAGTGCGCCACAACTTAGGTAATAATTAATCTGTTACTTGTCTCAGATCTCCAGGCTGTATAGTGAGAAATGCCTCCCCCTTTGTAAAGGGCAAAGATGCCCTGGGCCTCTCAAGGTGCATACAAATATGTCTGTGTCATGTTTGAAGTTGTAGGGGCTTTTGGAATGATGAGAACCTTTCCTGCTCCTCCCTAAATGATGTCATATCTGCATCTTATTCCAAAATTTTAGTATCAAATTGAAACTAATCTGTTTAATATTTTCTGCACTGGTGTTTCCATCTTATTTCCATTGAAAATTACCTTTTCTCCATTTGCCTTCCTTAGGCTTGCCAGTTGTCACATTACTCTAAGGTGTTCAGAACCACCAGAGACAGAAGAGGTGGAAGCAGTTGCTTTTTAAGTTTCAGAGCTGGCAGCTCATGAAAAGATAATATTACCAGTGCTAGAAAACAGCTGCTCATTGCTGAGAAAGTGGTCGATGCCAATGCAGTATAATAATTCTGTTCCTGCTTATTATTAGTGAACTCCCTGAAGTGACCAGGCTTTTTGATGTATGTTGTAATGGAATGTTTGCTTACTAATAGCCCCTGATACCTAAGCAAATTGATGTCCAGATAAATTTAATCATCATATTTTTAGAAGTGTTCTCAGTTCCATTGAGCTTGATATTATTTGATTGCTGGTAAAATTATAGAGAGTACAAGTATATTTGTGACTTTGAAAAGTCAGGGAAGAGTTCATTTGCTTTATTCAGGTTGCAACTAGAAAAAACAATCTGGAGACCTGCATCAATGCTATTATTGGGAAGTATGTCTTTTTGACATAAAAATTACAGGACACAGAGCCAACATCCTTACAGCAGCTTTGACTGGTCTGTCACCCTTTCCCCTTTCCAGTTATTGCCTTCTTTTCTCTCTCCACCACCCCAGCCACCGACAGGAGGAAATGTCACTTTCTTAGCTCAATGCTCATTTTTGTAATTTATGTGATTTGTTTATCTTTATTCATCTATGGGTAAGAGCCATTTTTGTATATTGTATAGGTATGTTCATGTAGTTCTAGAGGGCAATCTAACTGCGAGGAAAGTCAATATAGAAACAATTTATTTATGACTTTTTAATATTGATTGATTTACCAAACCAGATTTATGATTATTATTTCAGGACACTGAATTAAGTTACTCACTTTTGCTTCTCAAAGCCATTGCTTATTTTATTTAGAGACTGATGGCAAAGAAACCTCAGTGAATGTAGGTCCATAATTTTTCATGTTCAGGATGTAACTTTAAGAGACAGCAGCTACAGCTGCATGACAATCTCTTGTTCAGCAATCCTGTTTTGTGAAGGATTTTATGATTTTGACATCTTTGCTTTAGTAAGGAACAAAATATGGTAATGTCAAGCTTACCAACAGAATCAACAATAATATTTTTCAATTAAGCTAGAATATTTTAGCTTAACAAAATCAAAACATTTGCTTTCACTTTTAGTTTTTATTTGCTTTATTGTGTATGCAGTTGTTACAATTTTAGTTTTAATTGAGAGAAAGGCTATTTAAACCTTGTCAACTCTTTAACTTCCTCCTCCAGAAAATCTTGATAGTTCTTTCATTTCCAAATAAGTGTGTTTCCCAATATGAAACTTTTTTTAATTTTTTTTTTATCAGATATACTACTGAGTTGCATAAAACCATTATATATTTTTATGCAGACTAAGATTAGTGACCATGCATTTGCTTAAATACGATGACTCATTTTCAGGAACAGATAAAAACCATTATAGTGCCTGGAACACTTTTGATGCTGTCTGGCTTCTACTTTTCAATTACAGCATACATTATTTAATACTTCTCATCTTAATGTCTATATGCCTCCTCTGCTTTTTGCAATAGTAAAAAGCTAATAATATGGAAAGCACAAAGATTATAATGGAAATTATATTTAGGGAGAACTCGTGGTACCCGATATTTATGCTGTTACTTATGCCAAGGAATTTGTTTCAGAATTGGATTCAAAATAATTCTGAAAGCTGTATTCCCAAATGCATACATTCACCTTGACCCAGATGTGGTTGGGTAAATAATATAGAGCACAGAGGCCAGAGTAGTGTGGAATTCTGCCATTCAGTGCAGTCTGTGCTCTGGTGGTTCAGGCATACATCCTGTCAGACAGTGGCAGGTCTTTCAGCCTGAAACAGGGGCCCACCTCTGTCATCATGGAATAATCAATTTACTAACTACTATATAAAAGCTAGGTATATTGTTATTAAAACTAATGGCACTAATAGTCGCTTATCAATTCTTTGAGGCCCTGACTCTCAATGGTTTATATTAAGCTGCTTTGAGAATATCTACTGAAGTGGCCTTCAGAGAATTAGGAGAAGAAATAGAGAGCATTTATTTAAAATTCTTGAACTGTTTCAAGTTGAAAGCCAGCATTAAGCTGTATGGGCTGTCACAAAACTTTACATATCTTGATGTTTTATTATCACCTTCACAGAACCTAAGGAAATAGGCGGCAGCTTTAGTGGGAGTTTATCCATCATAAATTTATATGCCAATTTAGGTTTTATATCATGTCTATAATTTTATTTCATTTAAAGTGACAGCAACCCTGCCACCACATAACTGCGTGGTATTACTGGAATGTGCTGGAGTGTGCTCTCTGCTTTCTTGTTAGTTTTGAGTTGACGGCAAATATCAATGAAAGAAATGTAAAGTTGGAAAAGTAAAGTATGTGTTTAGTTAAGGTTAAATGATGTATTTATTAAGCCACCATGCCTTAAATTCACTCAATTTCTACTTCCCTGCGTTCTGCTTGACACTGCACATCATCATGTAGGTGTTATTTCAGGTTGTCCTATAAACTGCATTTGAGTACACTTTATCTGCATGGAACAGGAGGTCACTCTATTGTGTGAGTGAGTATGGTTGTATGGGTACTAAACTGACTGGAAAAATAGTTTTAAGAAATAGATAGTGCTTCAGAAATGTACATACGTAACCAGAGGTATTCCACAGTGTCACGGGTTCAGCAGTAGCACTCATTTTCCACCTTCTTGGTAGCTGGTGCAGCACTGTGTTTTTGACTTTCGGCCTGGGAACAGTGCTGATGACACCAGTGTTTCAGTTACTGCTTAGTGATGTTTTGGTCTGACCAGGGACTTTCTGAGCCTCATGCTCTGCCAGGGAGGAGGGGAAGCTGGGAGGAAGCAAAGACAGGACACCTGACCCAAACTGACCAAAGAGGTTTTTCCATACCACAGCACGTCATACCCAAGATGTAAAGCAGGGAGCAGAGACCCGGAAGGGTGGGGGTGCATTGCGTGGTCGGGCTTGGTATTAGGTTGTGAGCAATTGTATTCTTTCCTTATATTTGCCTTGTCATTATTATTATTGGTGGTAGCAGCAGTGGTCTTATGTTATACTTTAGGGACTAAACTATTCTTATCTCAGCCAGTGGGAGTTGCATTCTTTTGATTCTCCTCCTCATCCACCCGGGAGCGGGGGGAAGAAAGAGAGGGGAGTGAGTGAGAGAACGGGCTGCGTGATTTACAGCTTAAACCATGACACACAGGATCCTGTCCTGGTCTGTCCAGGTCAGGCAAATGCTGTAGGTGTAGGTAATCCTACCTTCAGACAGTCTGATCTCTTGGAGTACTTCCAGCCCACGCTTCCAGGGGTGTAATGAAAAATATGCCCTCAGCGCGAGCTTTCATTTTATCTCTTTGTATCTCTTTGCTGGTAATCCGAGGTTTTTTTTAAATCTTCATACTTTTACTGGTTTAGATTTCATTGCTTCACTATTATAGCAGGAATAAGAATTTTAATTCTTTTATGCCATGCTGGGGTTTTGTTTTGTTTTGTTTGTTTTTTATCCTTTGTTCTCTCTACTTCCTCATTCACTTTCACCAGGATGTCCATTGCAGTTGCACTGGAAGGTGGGAGCTACTGTTGGCTCGTCTTTCATCTACATTTTGCACAATTTCTATCAGTGTGACATCTCTCTTTTCCATAAGTCTGTGGGCTGTTGGACAGGGTGGAAGCATATGATCTTTGTCTTACAGCTGGTAAGAGTCAGTGAGAGAGTAAACCTATTTGACTGAGTCTGTAAAGAGTTTTTATAAAATGGACCAGTTACTGGTTGTACGATCTTTTTTTAGCATTTCAATATTCATGTAACATTGAGCTCCACTTACTTCTCCATTAAGCTCCTAAACTAATCCTGAAACACAGTAACTAAAGATTGACATTTTCTAATTAATAAAATGGAAGCTGTTCATGAAGATAGCAACATGAATGCTTTGAGGAAAATACATTGTCCTGATATCACCACAGCAAGCAATTTGTTAGACATGTAATATATAAAGCCAAATTTTGTCATATCCATTACTTGAGTTGTGAACTTCATCATTCATCAGTTTTCCAATAAATGGAATAAAATTTATGTGTTTTGATCTTGTGGAGGAGCAAATGAAATGGATATGAATAAACGGAACATACTTAGAAGTGTTTTCATAGAAGTAACAAAAAAAGTTACATTAGCTCATTAACAGACATTGAAGAGAACCATATTATCTAGTTTTAGTATTGCCTTACTCAAATGGTTAAATTAAATCTAAGTCCCCAAAATGATGATATTCTAATCTATTAATGGATTTAAATACAGTTTCACAAGACTTCAAGATGAAAAAAAGTTAATATTGCAAGCAGTACAGTTAAATTGCAAGAGCAGGCAACAAAGACTTGCTTCAGTTTTTGTATTATAATGAATAATGCAATCTATGCCCTTGTCTCGGCTAAGTAGGACAAAGACAGTCACATCTTATACAATCCATTGACAAGTTCTTAAGAAATCTTGCATCAAATGGCGTTCTATATTTGCTAATTAATTGCGGTATGGTGCTACCTGAAATACTTCATTTGATGTTGGAAGTCACATTGTTTCAGATGCAGCAGGAGGCTGCCCAAGGTTGTTAGCTGCAAGAGAGGGAAATGGATTATCCTTTTGGCCTATTTAGTTCACCATAAAGGAGTTTCTCAAAACATCCAAACTTTTCCTCTAATACACTTGTTTTATTTCTATTTATATACAGTATTACAAGCTATACCGAGTGCATTAGGTCTAATAAAAATTATTAATTACAGGCAAAACTAAATAAACCAACATAATTATAAAGCAGTACAGAACAATTAGCAGAAAACATACCGCAGTGTACCAGCAGCTGAAATACATGCTTCCTGATAATTTTACTTGTAGAGTCAATGGCATGGCACTGATAAGGCTTACTGCCTCTCAGTGGAAATAGAGAAAACATGTACTAATTGTATGCACATTTTTAATAAGGAGTAAGAGACACAAGATCAGGTTCCGCAACAACTTTGCAGAGCAGTGCCAGTAGTTTACTCTGTGTCAGAGTTATTTTTTTTCCACCAATATTTGACTCCACTAGCTTGTCTGAAAAATGCAGACTTCTGTTGTCTAGACTAACAACAAAAGAAACACAAGGAATATACAGTGACGGTTCACTTATTTTCAAGCCCGGAACTTACTGTGGTTTTCTTAGAGAGAAGGAAATGGAAAAGTAGGTTTCCTTCTGTGGGCAAAAAGAGTTTTGTTAAATCAGTCTTTCTAACAAAGATCTGATCTACGGCACATGAGAATTTGCAAAATTAAGCGGCTGTTATTTTTTGTGGCTATTCAAATAGTATAACCTCCACTTATAATGCATAAATCAGTAAATCTTGTCTCAGAACTTAACTGAACACTCCCACTGTTTGTAGTGTGTGCACTGAGTTTGCTTTTAATAATTAACATTTCAAATCACTCGTGAACCTGCATTATTTGCATTTATTTTTCACTTATTACTTGCAGAGTATTTGAACAACAAATACATGAGTCTAGAATGTACACCGTTCTGAGAAAGGAAATGTGGTTTTATGATTATGAATGTAGCCCTAGCTAATTTACTAAACAAAGCTGAGTTTCTAATAAAAAATAAAAAAGAGGAATATACTTGTTTGTGTCACGGGAAAAAGCTATGCAAGATGTAGAGAGAGCCTTGTGGGGTGTCCATCTGATGTTCTTTTCCTGAGACAAGACACACCTTCAAATCTCCTCTTCCAGCCATGCTTAGAGAATTCACTGTGCCTTAGTAGCCATAGATTTCCAAGTTACAGGGCTATAAATGACTTTCCATCCCTACAGTCATGTAGCTGTATTGTAGTCTGTTATTTCTGCAGATATGTTTTATTAGAAACTCTCTTTTCATGTGGAATAATTCCTGGGTTCTTTATTGCTTCCTCAAGTAAATGTAGCTGATTCTAGAAATGCTAATTTCCTCATCTGTAAGTGGTTCCAGAAATGCTAGTTTCCTTATTTAATGCCTGACTGTGCTTACACTACAGTGTAAGCTTCGTTACACTACAGTGTAAGCTTCATTACACTACAGTGTAAGCTTCGTTACACGACAGTGCAAATTTGGAGTTGCCAAGATACACAGCTAATAGATGAAGTGGGACCTGCTTCTATTTGAAGAACAGTCTTGTCCCAGTGTAAGAATGTCTGCTTGCTTAATGAATCTGAAACAGAAATTAGTTGATTTTTTCACTAGATTAATATGGAACAGTCAAACCTAACTTTCCATGTTCACTATTTACATGGCATTTTTTCACATTTATTGAATAGAAACTGGTTGCTTCATTATTTCTGAAAGCAATTATTCATCTGCTGGAATGGAAAGTGAAGCTGGTGTTCAAATATCACCTGATTTTGACTGAGCAAATGGTTCACGTGCTTTTGTGTTCCCAGGATAGAAAAAAATCAGTTGTATTTCTGGTACAAGTATTCCCAGCTATAAATAAAAATTCTGTTTTCCAGTGTTCTCTAGTACGAATTTAAATGACCTGCTTTGGCGAATTATTCCTGCAATGCAAAGAGATGGGTATGAATAGAAGTGAAAGGATCTGACAGAAAAGCAGTGTTAATATTCCCTGGAATTATTTGTCAGTATTCACCTGTTTATAGATATAATGTGCTTCCTGCAGCTATTCATTTGTACTTGTCTTTTTAATCCGTGTGACACCAGATTAATGTAGTCACTTCACTAACCTTTTCAGAGCCACTTTAGTTTCTGAAATTGTGAACAAAAAATCAAAACTGCTTCTAAGATCCCTGCTCTGACACCTTTCCAAGGTGCTATTTGAGGAGAGTACTTAGAGGAATGCTGTCATAGTCTGTGCTTCTGTTGCTGCAGCACTGTACCTTGAAAGCACGCAGGCTGTGGTACCCAGGAGGTTATTGCAAGAATCTCATGAGGCAGTTGGGGGAACACAAAGACAATCTGTGCATCAAAGACTACTGTCACACAGGTTTTCAGGAAATGGAGAATTCCTATCTTTTATGCTGTCTTGACTCCCTTTTCCTGACATTTTTTCTGTTATCTATAATTTGTTTATGCGAGTAGAAACCTAAGTATCTGCTCAGTCTCCCAAACTTCATGTTTTATTGCTGACTTAAAATTCTGGCTCGCTTTTGATCCAGCAAGTCTAGTTTGTCCATTTATTCTGCCTTGTCTAAATTTTGGGTCTTAAATTCCATGGAGCAGAGACTGTTTGCTATTTCTGTCTGTATAATACCAGCACAATTATATAAAGATGTTGAGCTGGGGTTTGGAGGGACTACCATAATATAATTAATAACTGGTATTAATAACTTGATTTGTATTCCAATAGCTCACTCACTGAGATATCACTGTAACCTCCAAAGTTAATAGTTGTTATTATTTACACTCCTGTTAGTGCCTAGACACTGAAGTCAAGTTCAAAGTTGCATGGACACGTAGGGTAAATTCATCATATGAAATACAGATGTCTACTGGGAAACCTTCAGCATTCTGTAAAATTATCATAGCAAAATGATTGAGATTTTACTGTTTTCCTCTTGTCAAAGTCAGTACTGTTTATGTACTTGATTTTGGGTTTTCTTTTAAGTGTAAATTCTGTCTGCTTTTCATGAGAACATTTGCTTTAACTTAGTTATTTCTGAAAGAAAACTAATGAAGTTACTATTTGAAATGGAAAATGTGAGTAGTGTCATCAGAGTTTCTAAGGTAAAGATACTCTGTGTGAAAGCAAATTTTTATTGAGACTATCATGTTTAATGTTTTTCCTGTGTTGCCAATAGTAATCCAGTATTTTGTTTAGCAAGTCTTACTCTTCTGATTATGAATAATAGTGAACAACAGAGATTAGAAAGCAACTCTTGCTGAATGCTGAGTACTATTTCCAATTTAGAAAAAGATACCTATACAAGATGTAAGAAAGCCACACGTTATACCACAGTACAGTAGTCTTTATATAAGTCTCTGTTTCTTTCTCAATAACTTCCAACATATGGTTTCCTATTTGACCACAGCTGATCGTTAAGGTGCTCTTTTCATGGGACTACCATCACCTGAGATCTTGCTTCTGACACAGTGGCTAGCTCAATGCTCATCATCTTGTATATGGAGTTAAGGGTTTTTTTTCACCTTGTGTGTCACTCAGGTAGAAGTTATTGTCATTTTATTGCTCATTTTTATGATGTCTTTCTGCAGTGTGTCTCAATTGACCCTTGCACTTATTGTCCTAAGTAATGTTTGTCAGCAAACTTTTTTACCCTCTTTCCAGGCTGTTCATGAGTATGGGGACCCCTACAGTCTCATCAGAGGTGTTGGCTCCTCTCAACTTTGAAGACTGAGGATTTCTCACAAAAAGGGGATGGTGTGGTGGGCAGCCCCTCCTGATCCAGGGACTGTGCTTAAAATTAAGCATGTGAATTAATTCCATTCCACTTCAAGGCACTGAGGCAGAAGCTGGGCATCCATGTTAAGCATTGGGTTACTTAGATGTTAGGTTTGGGCTTGATCCTGCAAAAACTTGGGGTTTGTGTAAAGTCATATAGCACTTTGCAGAACAGAGCTAAATGTTAAAAGCCTGGTGTAAATTGTTGTCTTGTTTCTCATAGCAGTATGCTTTTTTCCTGTTTAAAGATGTTGAGCATCAAAATTGCAGAAATAATCTGCAGTAAAATTTAGCAAGTGCATATTGCTTTGCATAAGCAGATCTTCAGTGATGCTTAATTTTGATTTTATCTGTCCATTGCACATTCAGATTTAGCCAATAGCAGTTAGAATTAAGTTGTTGTTTATCTTCTTTCAACATTGCCTCAGGGTTTATGAAGAACATAATACTGTGGTTACATATGCCTTAATGGTTTAGAAGACAAGCCATTAATGGCATACTTATGAAAGTGCATTTTAAACCACAACCAATATATTTACAGGACAAGTAAAGAGATTTGTTTAATCTGCCCTATTTTTAAAGTGATATTACCATGTGACATAGGGTATTACTATTAGGGAACTAGATAAACACATTAGAGTAATTAACCTTCCTGGAAAGAGGAAGCTTTTGAAACTTTTACTGTTCTAAAAAATAGTCAGTGTTAAATTATCAGCATCTGCTGGATTAAGACTAATGTTCTCATTATAGTTTCTTTTAAGAATATTGGACTGATTTTATTTGAAGGCAAGTAAATTGAACTCAAACAAAATCAAGGGAGCTGAGTCAGTGTTTTTACACCAGGACTGAATTTGGAGCATTTTTTGCCTTCTATACTTTTTATTAGCTCCATTACAGAGCAATAAGGTATAAACAACTGTGTGTCAAAATTCAGTCTCAGGCCTCTTAACAAAAGAATATTTTGCAGTTTTTTAAATTGTGGTATTGCATCTGTGACATTTCTGCTTTTTTATTTAATACTCTGTATAGCTCTTTACATCTTTTCTGACTCGTGAGTAGCTTGACATGAACTGGCTGACATTTTCAGGTGGCTTCCTGCTCAAAATTTCTTCTGTATCATCATACTGCAAACTAGCTGAATTCTTGTTTTACTATTTTGACGTGCTATTGCAAAGTATTTAAAATTACTGGCTTTTCCGTACACATTAGCACCATCGCTTCATTCATTTCCCCTTTTCTAAGACTGAAAATATTTAAAAATACTTGGTGCTTTTATAATTGTTCCTATGTCACCTTTCCCCAAACCTATTGATTTGGACCAATGTTGTTCTTGGTGCCCATCAAAAGAATATGAGTATGTTTTATTTGGTATGTGACACTGTGACATGTATTTCAATAGCCAGACTGAAGCATTTTCCTCTGATTTTTTTTGAGCATGCTGTATTTTACTGGAGAGGAACTATTCAGAGGGAGTGTATAGTATTTTTTCTCAGCACACTCTCTAGTTCCTTAGAAAGTTGCTCAGCAGCTGCAGAGATTTTCCAGCTTTAGTATCTCATTAATATACATTTCCATCAAGACTAAGTGAATTTCTGATGAAAACTCACTAATGTGACCACAGTGCTGCTTATCTGTGTGTCAGTGCCACTCTTCTGTGAAAACTGTGCCCATAAAAATTGACAGAGTGGCCCTCCCGTGAAAAGGGAAAAAAGAGCTCAATGACATTGAGGTTTTGGTTGCATATGATGGACTGATATGGTTTTGTTGTTCTTTTTTTTTTTTTTTTTCAAAACAACAAATAGTATATTAATTCAGTTCTGGAGGGTTGTTTGATAATTTTTTTTAAGATGAAGAATAATACTATGATATTATTTTATGCTTGAGGAGCTGTTCTAGATTTTATAGAGATGAAATAAAATTTCGCAAACTATTGACAAGCCACAATAACATTTTTTAAGCTGTTACCACAGCAGGACAGCTAGGTACTTTTTGACATGCATGGATATTAAGAGTAAAAATTGCTAATACTTAGTGGAGATACCATGTGCTTTTTTGGTCTTGGATACTGATAAACACTGCTATCATGATAAACATGATAAAATGTGAACCTGAAAGTTACCCAGAGTATACACAAGCACCCCCTTTCCTTTCCACAGACTTAAGTGGAAAATAAGGTTCAAAAGGAGTTAATAAATAAAAAATGGTAAGTGTTCCTTTACAAATTACATGGCTAGAGACTTTGTTCATATTTTATTTTGCATATGCAAATATATTCAAATAGATGAATGGACATTTTAATCTTCCTTGCTCTGAATCTGTCAAATGAATGACACCTACAAATGCAAAACAGCTGCAAGAATTTAATTGTAATTATTTCAGTTTTGGCTACATGACTTACAAATAAGGTAATAACAATCATGAGGAAGAGCCTAAGTATGAGCTCAAATGTTTCTCAGTAATATGTTAAGGATGTCACACTTAGTCTTAAAGCACATTCCAGGTGGTCATTACAGCTGATTCTTTCTGGCAATGAACTGATATTAGAATTAGATTGACAAGAAAATATTTAAGGCTTTTGACCTGTTCTGTCTGCTTTACCATGGAGAAAACAACTGCAAAAAGTAACCATCATTTCAGGCATATTTGTAAGTAAGTAATTTTGCCATCCTTTGCTCAAAAAATATTTTCAGAACTTTTTATTTGAGTAAAGGGAGAATGTGGCCAGAGGTTTTCATGCATATGGACAAGAGCAGTGCTTTTCTACTTCCATTTCAACTAAGAATTAAGACAAAATTTCTCCCGAGTCCAATTCAAGGTGTCACTGTAAATATATGGCAAACCATTCCTCTCTGGCTCTCTGGCACTTTGCCTCTGAACATGATCTTGGAGACACACAGCAAGCTCCAGAGGGTCATTTGCCTGCTGGGTCTCATAACAGCTGGTACATTCTGAATAGTTAGCACACAAGTGTTTTACAAATGTAAAAGTAAAGGATGCCAGGAATAAAGGATGTACTCCCTTGATGTGTTCATTGCAAGAAACAAACATGAAAACAATAAACTCTCAGCCATTCTACCGAGTCTCTTTCTGGTCAGGTTCCGCTCCCAGCCCATGACTGAGGACCTCAGCTGGTAGTCATGTTTTCAAGAAGAATGTTCTTTGTAAAAAGGGTTAATTGAGCATAAGTGTTTGTTCTGTTTTACTCTTGGCACTTGCTTCATCAGCTCATAGGAGTAAATATTTGCTTTCCCCATTTATTGATCTTCGCTCCACTTCTCTCCAAAAATATCTTCCTTTTCAGTTGAGTCTGTGCACAAGCTACAGCGTCACCTCCAATATTTTTAGTTGCCAATGTTGATACAGTTCTGATCTTTCAACTGCTGAATCTGTTAATTTTTAAATGTGTGCTCCTTTGTTGACAGAGTCTTTATGCATTGCAAGATGTGCTTAAACTTTTCCTTCAGCTCTTTAATTTTGACATTTAGAAGACACAAGTTAGTGCAGTGGTATCTAATTTTTCCCTGGCATTGTTAGCAAAAGTCTATGCTGGGCACTGCCTCACTGGGTAGCAGCTTTTTAGAAATGGCCCTGAGGGACAGCAAGCTGCACAGGAGCCACCCTGGGCCTGGCAACAGTGAAAGCCTGCTTCGCTCAGCATTGTACAAGCAGGGGCACAACTAGGAGATGGAGGGAAGCAATCCTTCTGCTCCATTTGACACCTTTGAGAGTGCATCTGGGGTGCTGGGTCCAATTCTGGGCTCCCCAGTGGCAGACAGACATTGACATAGCCAGTGCAAAAGCAGAGAATGGCCACTAAGATGCTTGAAGGTCTGTAGCACAAGATGTAAAAGAAGCAGCTGAGAAACCAGGGCTTATTTAATGCTTTGGGAGACCTTCTTGCTGTCTACAGCTGCCTAACTTTTAGGCATTTTTTGGGAAGATGGAGTAAGATCTTTCTCAGAAGTCCAAGTAAGACAAGATTTAATGGACACAAATTGCAATAACGAACTTGGATTACATATCATAAAATCATAGAATCATTTAGGTTGTGAAAGTCCCTTAAGTTCATCAGGTGCAACTGTAAACTTGCTTTAAGTGCAAGCCCAATTATATACACCTTACAGTTTCCTCCAGAGAGGGAAAATACATTAGTTTCAGAGGTACAGGATAAATGCTTGCTCAAAGCATGATAGCAAAAGGTAGCAAAAGAAGGAAATCTAGGTGTGCTGATACCCTGTATCTAATTCTCAGAATAAAAAATACTAATACTTGCACTGTATAGAGGCTCACATAAAGAAGATTCACAATGGAATGGAGGTTCTTCTTGGAGGTGACATGCCTGATATATCTCACTATGAGACTGGCAAAATCCTAGAACAGGGCCCCAGCGAATGTGGGACATCTCAATCCCCAATAGTATTAAGAATTTCACTAGATGTGGACAGGAGAAATCTGGGGGAAGGTGATCTTTCTTTGAGCAAGATGTTGGAGCAGGTGTCCTCTAGAGGTGCTTTCCAACTGATGTGATTTTATGACTTTATTTTTCTAGTTTGTTCTTCATCTATATGCTATTAGTACATTCTCATAGTTTCACCTATTTACTATCTTAATATCCAGTTAAATTTGTCCTGGCAAGATACTTGCTTATGCATTTTTGTCCAATTTAAAATTAAAAAATGTTTTGTGCTGTCAGGCTGATAGCGATTTATCTTCACTAATGTAACAGACTGCATTGTGGCAGATGATGTCATCAGGACTTTTTGTCCCTGCTTGCAAATTCACAAAGCAATATTATTTGTTCCCTTTCTTACATTTTTTTTTGTTGTGTAAGATAAGCATCATTTTTATAGTGCGTTGGTTGCCACAACTTGTATGCAGTTGTGTGGTTTTGGATAGATTTCAGTTTTGGATTCCAGAGGCCTTTCTCTCCTGTACATTTAGATTCCTTAAAATGTCTATTTATGTCAGAACACTGCCCACACATCATAAGCCTCCTCTCCCTCACTTCTTCAAGAATATGCTGGACTTCTGAAGCTTTTAACCAGTCGTAAACTCCTTTATGTTCCCATTCCTTTTTTTCAATTCCCATTTCCCATTCCCTTTTCAAGAGTATATTTGTCACATTTAATTTTTATGCTGTGCAGCACACACTTCTGTACTCTGTGTCTCCTGTACAGCTTTATATTGGCCTCTTCTTCCTGACTTAAAATTACGAAAAGCATTATTGTGCTCAGAAATGGCTGAGAATTTTTTTTTCTGTATGTGTTACCTTCTGCTGGTACCCAGTGTAATTTGCTGTACTTTTAAAGAGGAATTTTCTGAAGTCAGTGTTGAAGGTGGATACAGCTCGAAATGGCTAACGCACACGGTATCCATCACTGTATCTATGTGTGTAGGTTTCTTGAGCTGCATGGGCTCAATTGTTTTATGTATCATCACACAAAAGGTACAAGAAGGGTAATGCTAAAGTAATTAAACATTTCCTCAACATGCAGAAATGAGACAATGAAGAAATGTATATTAAAAGCAAAGCAAATGTAAATAGAACTGTAAATGAAAAATTGTTACTTTGGCTTGCAAACTTAAGCTCAAAACTGATCTTTCGTATATCAGTTGAGTAACCTGATACTGGGCTGTTGGTATTCCAGCCTCACCTACTCTGTCTGGTTGTATTTTCTTTTCAGTGTTAATTGTGTTTTTTCTACACATAGTGTAATTTTTCTTTTAATTTAGAATGAAAATATTTTTTCAAATCTCTACATTTTTCATTAAATGTAATATTCTTGCTATTTTTTTCTGGCCAGACCAGTTCTCTAGTAGCCTATGCTATACCTGCTATTCAGAAATTAATCATTTTAACACTGTGTTTTAAATTTTTTTTAGATTTCCTTTTCTTAGACGATTATACCAGATCCGGGTTCATGTACCAGTTCATGTCTAGTGAATGATAAATTTTTATTTTGCATGTTCTTCCCATTTCTTTCATTGCAGAAAGGTTGGGCTTTGTAGTCTGAAATAGCTTACAAACCTATATAGGATTTACTATATATGATACTTTTTCCATGTGTTAAATATGATTTCTTTGTTGTCTTTGTTATCCTTAAAGCCATCTTCATCCATCTGCAGATCTGCATTTTTTTAATAATGTTCAGGTTGTTTATAAACAGGGGTTCTCCACTGCCAGCCCATCCAGTGCACAGCCTGTGTCTCCATCTCTCAAAAAACATGGTGACACCACACAATGATATATAAAAGTAAAACATTAACCATGAACACCAGTTAGAACATCCTAAAAAGGATGAAAGTTACTGATAAACAGTAGTGTACATAAAAGACAAGTTTGTTTTGGTTTGTTTTTTTTTTACTTGACTACTGTGAAAAAAATTATATATATGTCGGATTCGTGTTGCAATAGAGGATATACAACTATAAATAACTAGTTACTTGAGACCAGAACATGTGTAACAAAGGAAGAGTATGCAGGATATGATATATCACTCTTGCATATTTCCTGCATTTGGATACCTTCATTGCATTTCATTTTAAGCTGTGGCAAAAGATAGCCATTTGAAATAATACCTGTAAGACCTTCCTGCAACAGCAATATATCATTGGTATGCAGAACAGTCGGTGCGCCCCTGAACTCAGTTTTTTACACAAGTAGGACTTTGTTACCACTATGATGCCACAACACTACTTTTGACTAAAACCAGACCTGGTTAGACAATATTATATTACCCACTTTTACCACCATTAAGCAATATATTTCTTAAATTTCAGCTGCCACAAATCTTGATATTTAGTGGGACAAATTTTTTATCTGAGAATTTGTTCTGAGAAATGGAGGATGATAACGGTCTTGGTGCTCATGAAGAAAAGATTGATTATTGAACAGTTACTCTTTCACTTTTAATGCTATGAGAAAGGAAGGTGCATTAGCTCACCTGAGCTAAACTTTGAGAAGTATTTTAGGGCTTTTCTCTGATTTTGATGTTGCTACAAGTAACTGAATTCAAAACAAAACAAAACAAAGCAAAAAAGTGAGCAAAATTTTGTGTTTGCTCCTGGGAAGAACACTTGTGTTCTCAACCTCTGAGTTTCAGCTTTTGGATATCAGGATGAGATAGCATTTCTTAAATCCGTACTGGTAACAGAGGTTGTCAGGCTCACTCAAATAATGAAATTGTATATTTGATTGAGGACTAGTGCCAAAGTATCAAATAGAAATGCTTGCCTTTTGCAGGATTTTTCAGAACTATGAAATTCCTTTTCACTTATCCTCTATTCTGGGAAAGAAAGACTGGGAGAAATGGCAAGGCAGTCCACAACAGTTTTCTTTGCCTCCCATGAATAGCTGCTTCAGAGATTTTCTAATTCAGGATACCCATTATTTCCCTCTCCATTTGAGAGGTACTGGAGAAAGGACATCATCCATGAAGAGCCTGCTGATGCAGCTTAGGAATTTGTTTCTGTGAGCTTAAAATGCCCCTTCGAATTTTCAGGGATGTTACCAGATGTGTTCTTATACATTCCATAACAGTCATGGATCTGTATTCCCTTCCAGTTTTCCTTGCTTATTCAGCTTGGAAGAAGGGTCAACGAATTAGAGGGACTTTTTGCCCTTTGTTACTCTTGTAATGTGTATTTCACTTTTTCTACACAAGACTGTTTTTTCTTCAGCTTTCTTCTGTATGAAATATTGCCTAAAGGAAGGAGGGCAACTGTGTGTGTGAACTACTGCTTGAAGCACTAGGCTGTATTATACTGCCATTAAGATGACAGATCATAGTTTCACAATCTTAGTAATGCCTATATATTTCAGTAACACATGGGAATAACCATTTAAATCCCAGTAAGCTTATTTTAAAATAGTAATATACATATTAGTACACTTTTAAAAATGTAAGTAATTATAGGTTTGCATTCAGACTTATTGCTGATGAACTTTACTAAGCTATGTTCTTTACCTGAACTCTTGAAATAACAAAGATAATTTACGCACAGAGAAAATAACACACATACAATAGAAAACCAACCCCAAAACATTTCACTTATTTTTCTTATGATCTTGTGATCTCTAAATTTGAATTTGAAGTCCCTTAACTGCAGTGCGTGTTGAAGTTAACAAAAGCTGAACAGTTGATTTTAATGGACCCAGAAGCACACTGTATTGTTGACAGAAAGTTAATAAAATCAGAAAATTGTTGGTTACTATGGCAGTAGAGCTCCTGCTGCTTCCTTTTTACTTTAAGATTTTCTGCCTAGATCATCTATAGAATAAACAATTTTGAGAAATTAGAATAATTGTGGTACAGAATGATCTGTCCTCGCTATCTGAAACCACAGAGGATCGAGGACATGAAACAGGTTAGTGGACTAAATGGCACAATCTGAAGGAAAATAGATGTATATTAGAGAACCAGCTATAATTTTATACAGTAGCAATTAGAAAATAATGCATGTCCAAAATCCGAGTAAGTGCTTGTATTGTGAATGTTAGAAGTTGAAAGGAATTTTATTTAATAGATATTCTATTTTAACTGCGTTTCAGGCTGTTGGCTTGAAAATTTCCTAGTGAATGTAGTGAAGGATTTTAGTATTCTCCTGGAGTTCAGGATGAAAATTGTTTCCTTCAAAATAAGAACAGGACCCACTATTTTCTTTTAAATTAGACCCATAGGAGGCCATGGTGCCAGTAATGTTGAGCAGTAGTCTGGTGATTGGAAATCTCACTACTGGAATTGACACAAGTAACTTAAGGTCTGAAGAGGTTCATGTTGATGACTGTCACTTCTCAACATAGCATTCTTCTGGCCTATTGATGACTTGAGCATGAAGTACAGAGGGCTATCAATTCTGCCTGATGTTAAGTTTGATTTATTGTTTATTAGCTGGTTAGGTTTTCGGAATTCAAGTCTGAAAATAATGATCTTAATTTCTGTGTCTGTTACTCTTTGCTGGATATTATTGGGAAACTATAAGTTTTATTTTTAAAAAAATTGCCAAGTTCTCTGAGATTGCATCTGGATTTTTATATCATCCTTGATACTGAAGTATTGAAGAGCTCTGTTTTCATAGAATCATAGAATAGTTAGGGTTGGAAAGGACATTAAGATCATCTAGTTCCAACCCCCCTGCCATGAGCATGGACACCTCCCACTAAACCGTGTCACCCAAGGCTCTGTCCAACCTGGCCTTGAACACTGCCAGCTGGAATTAATTTGGGTTAGTCTTTTTTTTCCTCAAGTATCGATTAATCCTTTACACCACTGTTTTTCGTTTAAATAAGGTAATTAAGGTTAATTAAATTTTAATTTGGTGAATGTTTATGTCAGGAGTACGCATATGTCAAAATGCCATGAAATTTCATCTCCGTCCTCTCATAAGTGTTACTCTTGCAGTTGGAGCTGATCCAGAATTACAAAGCATTAGAATTTCACACTTCCTTGCTGCTTGTACACTGTTTTCCAACCACAAGGAACAGCGACATATTGTGCTATTGGAATCCTCAGAGGTGCTGCAAAATTCATCATTTGATTGCTAAGTTCTTTGTTGAGGCAGTGTAAAAATGTATGTATTTAGGATATTTGAGTACTTAAAAACCTCTGGCTGCAGTATATGAAGGCTATTTGAAATGAAGGATGAAAGTGATAAGCAAAATGGTTCTAAACTGGGGATAGGCAAAGCTATTAGGAAATAATTAGCAAACAGTAGAATAACTGTTAGAGAGCCTTTTTAATCTCTGCTTTGGTATTTGCACAGGATCTAACATTTGTGCTAATTAGCAGGTCAAATATCTTTGTAAAGTAGAGGTGTCTCTGGTCGGGATAATACCTTTCAGCAGCTTCTGTCCCCGTATTGCCACAAAATACCTCAAGCCCATTGGTAATTACTTACTTCTTTCCGATATACAGTATTAATTAAAGCTGTTCTTATAAAAAGCTTTAAAAAGCATCCTCTTTTGAAAATACATCATAAATAAATAATATGGGATTGAAGGAGTAGCTGATCCTTGCTGATCCGATACAGATGCTGAAATATGTGCAAGTAGAGCTGACTTAAAACACTATTTGTTATAAAACATGAACTAATTTGTCAGTTCCATCTGTGCCAGGCTGCCCTCTGTAGTCTTTCTCTCATTTCTTTCTTTTGCTCATCACCCTTAGAGGTTTCTTGGCATGAGTATTCATAAGGTCTGCTCAAAATAATAATTCGTCATCTTTCTCAAGTTGATTTGTTGCAAGATAGATGTTTTCCTGCTTATCAGGCATCTGAATTGCCACCCTTGCTGCCAGCTTCCACCCAGCAGCCAGGAATGCCTAGTCCCCGGCCATTCTTTCTCGTGCTGTTCTTTTTGGCTGGCATGACACAAACCCATTCCATAAAAGAGCATGCAACTTTAGTTTCTTTAAGAGCACAGCTGTGCTCTTAAGTACATTTCAGTTATATGCCAATGCCTAGTCTTTTATAGATTTAATGCTATTTTTTCCACTATTAGACTCTTCTTTTAAATTGAAGCATCCTGTAGTTATGGCTTTTTTTTTTTTTTTTGGTCCTTCAGATGTCAAGACTGTCGTATAAAAGCTTTAAAATTCTGTAAGTAGAAAAAATCATTGAGTATTGGGAATCTTCCCCACCCAAAGACCTCTCAGCTTGAGGACAAATTACTCTTTGGTATCAGTCCATTAAAAGACGCAGCAACCCTCCTCTGGTTTTTGAAAGCTTTATATGCCAGGTGATCTGACAGGTTTGAACTCATCAGTTCCAATTTTTAAGCGTGTTGAAAAACTAGTTCTTATGTTCATATTTACGTTGGTGAGAAAAAAGCTCCATTTTAGTTATAATGACATTTTTCAGGTAGTTTGACAGAGTATGCACATGCATGGCACAGAAGAGGTTATATATAGACTCATAGAATGATAGAATAGTTAGGGTTGGAAAGGACCTTAAGATCATCAAGTTTCAACCCCATGCCATGGGCAGGGACACCTCTCACTAAACCATGTCACCCAAACCTCTGTCCAACCTGGCCTTGAACACCACCAGCGATGGAGGATTCACAACTTCCCTGGGCAACCCATTCCAGTGCCTCACCACCTTTATAGTAAAGAACCTCCTTCTTATATCCAATCTAAATTTTCCCTGTTTAAGTTTTAACCCATTACCCCCTGTCCTATTGCTACAGTCCCAAATGAAGAGTCCCTCTCTAGCATCCCTATAGGCCCCCTTCAGATACTGGAAGGCCGCTATGAGGTCTCCACGCAGCCTTCTCTTCTCCAGGCTCAACAGCCCCAACTTTCTCACCCTGTCTTCATACAGGAGGTGCTCCAGTCCCCTGATCATCCTCATGGCCCTCCTCTGGACTTGTTCCAACAGTTCCATGTCCTTTTTATGTTGAGGGCACCAGAACTGCACACAATGCTCCAAGTGAGGTCTCTCGAGAGCAGAGTAGAGGGGCAGGATCACCTCCTTCGACCTGCTGTCATGCTCCTTTTGATGTAGGCCAGGATGCGGTTGGCTTTCTGGATGGTTTCACCTAATTACTTGCCTGACTGAGAGTTTTGTTTAATTTTTTATTAGGTTTTCTATTTGGATTATAACATCCTGCTTAAAATGGAAAGCAGCAGATATATTTTGTGTTTAGAAACATACGTTCTAGCAAAGAAGTCTTATTTTTCCACTTTATTCCCTCTTTGTGTGTACTATTTCACAAGTAGGAAGAAGTATTCCAGGATACTAGCTTTTTACCTATACTGTTTATCTAAATGTGGTAGAATTGAGATAAGATTGCAATAGATTGTACCTCCTCTAGAATTGTTCTGGTGAGATAATGTATTTGGTTTTTTATAGTGCCTTCCACTAATAGTAAATTTGAAGATGGTTACTATTGCATTTAGCATTAATGTATCAATCACTGCATCTGAGAGAATGAAAGCAGTAGTGGAGAGAAGTGATTATTTGCTGAGCCCAGGACAGAAATTGCTCTTCTCAGAAAGTCCCAACTGGACTCTCAGTTATAACAGCAAGCTTGTTCAAATCACAAAAATTTAAATATTTGAATAGTAATGGTTTTGTATGTGCACATGATTTTATTATTCGACCAGAAGACTCAGGAGAGCAGTTTGTAGGTGAAATAATACACCCTCCCCCCGTATCTTTCAGCTTTTTGAAGAAATTCTGCAATTCTTTAATATTATTTAAAAAAATGTTTTTTTATGGTTTGTTTTTGCTTTGTTTTATGACACGAAGGTTCATGTAACTGCTCTATAATTCAAAACTCTTTCAATGCCAAAGATGAAAATCTGAAAGACGTTAACAATATATTTTAGCAAGTAGTCTAGCACAAATCAAAGATCATTCAGAAGTGCCAGTGGAAATGAACGGATTGCAGCAGTGATAGTATTTCATAATCTCTGGAAAAGTACTTGAGATGAAAGAAAATATAATATATCCTGAATTAGAAATTAAAAGTGATTTAAGCTCCAATTAAATTTAGCTTTGTATAGAATTCTGATGGAAAAAAATAAAACACATCCCTGGCTTTCATTTAGGCTGACTGTCAAATGTATTTGGAAAATGAGACTCCACAACTAGGACAGATATTCTGATAATATGCAAGCTGCTTTTGTGACAAGATCATCTCTAAAAGAAGGAAGTTTTTATACTGGGCATTATATCTTACTTTTTATGGTAATTCCATCTGCACTGGGAACTCCACTATCTAATATCCACCTGCCTTTTGATATGCTATTTCCTTCCCTTGTGTTGTCAGTAATGACTCCAAAGGACAAGCTGGACTGTTCTTTTATCAATGTCTGGGCCAAGGCAGAAAGCATACTGGCAGAAAAAAATACTTAGGGCCATATCATACAAGGTATTTAGCAGTTTCTTTTGCATAGGAGAAAAAACACAGGGTTTTTTGTTTGATTTTAGAGATCCCCTAGTCCCCACAGATCCATACAACTTTCTCCATTGTCCTTTATTTTTGAAGACAGCCTCATAGCAATTTTAAGTGAACCTGCCATGTTTATTCAGTACCAGATCATCCTTTGTTTCTTCTGTTGTGTTCCTTGCCACAGATTAAATAACATGTCCCATGTGTCTTATTTTAAAAGCAGGCTGGCTTTTGTATCCTTGATACTTTCCAGGATTTTGAGAATGCATGTTAATTTTCCTTACTCTTTGTGCAGCGTAGCATGAATGTGTTGGTTTCATAAGAAATAAAAAGATCAAAAACTTTTGATTAATTTTCAGATTGTCACTCAGTCTTGAAGACTGTCATTTTATGACATATGAAGCATATCACTATAATTTAATTAGGAATTGCTAAATTTTCTTTGATTTAAAACATATTAGTTTTGTGTAAATTGAAGTGATTGTTTTAGATTTGAGCTCTTTTGTTCCAGTGCATATGGATATATGCATACTCATGCACATAAAGAAACCCCAGTATTTTCAAGGAACAACTGTTTATTTGAAACTCTTCCTACTTAAAAATCTCCACTTTATGAAGGCTTCATAGTGGGGTTAATGGATTCTTGAACATTTCTTACTCTGTGCTGACAGAATATAATTATCTACCTAAAGTTCATGCACTGTGAATCACTTGTCATGTTAAAATTTTTTTTTAGTGTGAGATTCCTACAGTCTAAACTGAAGAATGCCACTGTTTCCCTCATCACCTGAATGCCCTTGTTACACTTCTCACTTCAGTTTTAACTGCATATTTCTGTGATGAATTCTGGTCCCACTGGAGTCAGTGGGTATTCTGCTAATGACTTTGATGAAGCCATAATGCAACCTTTTTTCTCCTGGGCCAGTATTCAGTTCCCCCACAATCCCCTGATGATATAAAATGACCTAGTGTTAATTACTTTTTGCTTTCCTTTACATAAATCCAGATGCTAAATATGCAGCTGTATAAAGATTTTTATAACTAAGTATTAATTGAAAAATGCTTCTTAAGTGTTATATGGGTTTTCATTTTAGTCAATGTTTATTAAAGCACCTTGAACAGTTGATGCTTGGATAAAATGCCAGTTTGATGTCAAGCACCGTAGTCTAGCAATTCTGTTAATGAGTTCTTACGCATTATATTCACACTCCTTCCTAATGCTTCCTAAATGTTTGGATTTATTTTGTGATAGCTGTCAAAATTATTTAATACGAAGAAATTTTGACAGGGGAATATGTAGCATAGTTAGGACTGCCATATTTAAGTCACTGATCCTGACAGGCTGAGATATGTACAGGTTGAGTATGCATTTGGCTTCTTTTAGGTCCAACCTTATTGTTTATAATATAGAAAATTAGAGTAGCAGCTTAATGCTGAAGATGTGAAATTGTTCTAAACTCGTCCACAAATGAAACATATGTTTCCTAGTGGATTGAATGAAGCTGGATGCAAACAAACTCACTAATTTTGCACTAGCAGCTAAACATGAAGAATAAAATCACATCTTCACAGATGTTGCCAGCAACTTTGCCTAATGATTTAAGTGAGGTCAGAATATAATTCAAGATTGAAAATGCAAGTGAGGGAAATGCCATTTGACAGCATATAAAACTACAGATTAAAAACTTGCTCAAGCAAGATTAAAAATTATAGTCTAAATTCTGCAGAAGCTGAAAGACAACATACAAAAGATGTCGAAATAGCGCAAATACTTTCAAACTGAAGAATCCCATCACCAGCTGCCCATTTTATTCCCGCATGAATCATATATAGTCACTAGCTTTCTTCTCTAGAAAATAGAAAAGGGAAGGAGGCATCTTGTGATTCATATCAGAAGAGGGAGAGTGAAAAGAGCACTTTCTCCATCTCTGCATGGGAATAGCAGTGGTGTAGTATCATGGAGTTTCTTGTCATTTTCATTCTTTCATCATTTGTTCATCCAAAGATAAATTATGCAAGAATTAGGAATTATACATGCCTTGGAGAAAGAGAATGGAATAATCCTTGTCAGTCAAATTCAGATCCTTACCTTAAGCTCTCTAAAAATACAAAGTTTTGGAACAAGCAGAGTTAAGAAGGATTTTTTTTTTTTTTTACCCATATGACCAACTTAAATAAAATTTTAAGTTACCATTCAAGTCTCTCCAGCTTAAAGATTGGCATACCTAGAATTTGTTCTGAGTGCAATAGGTATGTGGCAATAAGATACTGGTTTGGTGATTTACAGAAAGGTAATTGAAATACATTTCCAAAAACTTCACTGATGCGGAATTAATAACCTTTAAAGAGTATTTGTAGAAGTGCAGAATTAGCCATGTGCCATTTTTGTTATTTGGGTAATTTGGAGAGAATAAAATGACTCAATATTTTTATGATAAGAAGTGTTCCATAACAGAATTATACATCAGTGGAGTGCACTCCAATACAAATTCCAGATATGCTATAAAATGCTGTAGCTGTGCTGTGGTGTACCAGGATTGATATCTTTCATCTGAGAATTTTTTCTTTTTCTGTGTGTAGTTGTATTTTATTTTTTCTTTCCCAATTTTTAACTTGCATATTGTTTAGTATCTAGAACCTCAACTGTTGAATTCTGATTTCTTAATTTGATTGATGCTGTTCTCATCCTGCCTCAAACAAATTTCTCAGGGGTCTAAACTTTTCTGTGTTTTTCAAATACAAATACTTCAAGACCAGGGATTTCCTGACCACTTCTTTACTCCAGACTGGACCACACAATTTTCGTCTCAAAAACCATAATAAAAGGAGCTGTCAGTGTAGCCATTTCTATAAGAAGTTTGAAATATGCCAGGACCTCTTAACTACTTTCTCCAGATATTAATCTGGAGAACTTTGAAACAAACTTAGTACTAGCCTAACTAGTACTAAGGACAGAGAAGTTAGCCAGTTGAAACTGTCACTGACAGATGTTGAAAGGTGAGGATGAAAGACATCTGTGATAAAACTAAATGTACAAAATGGTTATTAAAAAAGAAGGGGGTGGTAGGGGCAACGGAGGATCATGTCTGTGTTAACTTGTGTTTCTGAGATTGTGAACTGCACATGAAAGACAACTTTTAAAATATTTTGTATTACCGCTGATGACTCTTTTTGTCATAATGGTGGCACAAGCCCATACCAGTCCAGGAAATGTGCCACTGGTTGACAAATAGTGAAGAAGATTGTCTAGTACCATGGGACTTTGCAGTCTGCAAATGGAAAACTAGAAATAGAGGATAGAGGCTGAATATTTCTGTCCACTGAGCAGCACTTAAACATTGCTGAAACTCTACTAAAAAAATAAATAAAAATACAGACAACTGGCTGTTAACTAGATTTTCTCACCTAAAGTATATGTAGCCTGACCATGCTTCTCCCTGCTGATGTGTGGTACTTTAGCCAACTTCTGTAGGAAGGGATAAAGCACAAAGAGGAAGATAAGAGCTAAAAGAAGATTATAATTTATACCCCACTATCTGTACAACAGTGAAGAGCAGAAGAGACACAGCTGGTAGAACTGAAGAAAGCCTCAAACCTTTTTGGTGACACAGGGGCAAAAAAGGATGGTTTTATGTGTAGCTAAGCTGTGTGCTGATCTATACATTATAGTAAAGCTTTTACAGACTTGTGATTCTAGGTCAGCCCAAGTCTCCTGGAGAAAGTGAGCAATACAGAGAATAAAACCATAGAAGATTAAGGGAAGATGAAAGTTTTAAACTTTAATTTCAGTCCAAAGCATCTGTTCACTGCAAGAGGATCTGACTACTTAAGAAGCCTGGAATTTCTTTTTTTATGCTGTAGAGCAGGACAAACTGTTACTTCTGTGTGTGTGTGATGCCAGCACAATTATATAAACATATTTTTTTCTCTCTTTTTTTCACAGAAAGACAGTAAGTCAAGGTCAGTTTAGAGAGCAAATCACTGTTCCTTCAATGTGGGGTTATGTATTTGAAACCACCATTTTTTCTGTACACACTGGCAACAGTTTGGCTGAATATATTCTCAAAAGTGCTTGTATTTGTTAGTATATGGAAATAAGGAGGAAATGCCAATATATACTGATGAAAAGAAAAAATTCCTTCTACATCAGTTAGGACTCTGAAATGATAAATTAATTGAACTATGCTTTATATAGCTTGTGTATAAAGAGCAGTATGTTTGTTTACAAATACTTGGGCCTAGCTCAGCTACTTTAATGATGATGCCAAGAAATTAGACGGATTTCTGTATCTGTGTTTTTTTTCTTTCTGCTGACAACTGTAGATGGTTAAAATACAAATCACTAAGAGCGACGCTATTGAGAGCTGTTATCTCTGTTAAATTCAGGTCTTGAAATGCAAAGATTGCACATCAAAGTTATTAACAGAGGCGTGTGGCAAGATGGATTGTTTTTTCCTTCTGCTTCTGTCTGGATAGCGTAGTAGTTTAAAAGCCCATCTTGAACCTGTGTTCCTTTCCTGAATGATTATGTTGCTTAGGGGGTAGAGAGTACTTGAGAATACAGGTTTCCTCCCCTACCATTAAATGTCTTCTGCCTTGTGGCTGGAGGAGGGAAATACTGTGGGCAGCTTCCCTGTTCTAAATGAGTAATGAATCCAAATAATCCAACAGGAGATGTAATTTGGAGACCCCTTTTATGTTAATGGTCTGGGTGTTCTCTAGGTGTATAGCTGTGGTGTGAAACAGAAGACCTGGTTCATTACTCTTGAACTGGTAGATCTCTCCTGCAGACAGAAGAATGAGCTTGATGAGTGAGGTTTCAAGCAAAAAGGAGAGTTCTGTAAACAATTTAAGAAAAGATCCAGACAGGAACAGATAACTGGGTTATAACATGATGGACTTCCAGGGAAAGGCCTAAAGGTGTAGGCCGTCTTCTTTGTAAACTGCTGTAACGCCTGCAGCTTTAGCATCCATGGAAGAAAAAGATAGTAAGAGGGCTGTTTACTTGTAAGTGCAGATATTTTGTGCCGTTGTAAAGACTGAAGTAAGGGAGAGTTAGCTGATTTTAGTGTGCCTACTTACAAAACTAACAAACAGTTTTTGATGGAATGCTTGAAGAAAAATATTGGATTCTTTCTGTTGCTCAGGACACAGCCATATGGAGAAATAAAGTGGAAAGATCATTTACTGATGCAGACTCTTTCATTACTGGTTTGGTGTCAGGTAAAATAGTCTGTTCTTTTGCAGACATGAAGTAGAAAATTGAGTATTCCTCTTCTGTTTCTTTAAAATAGACATAAAAAGAAAATAACATTCTGGTTTAGAATAAGCCCTTAATTTTTCCATTGTTGCTACATTTATAAACTGGTGAACAATTAAAAATGCATTGCAAAAGTTATTGCAGATAAACAGGTCCTAAAGCAGACAGGACAGCTGATACATTAATGTGATCAAGGCAGCATCCTCATTTTTAGAAGCAGCAATAAAATTTTACAGCTAGTTACCTTGTGCAAAACTGGGAACGTTCAGGGCAGTAATAAGTGGTGTGCTTTCAGGATATGAGGTTTAAGAGGGCAGGAACCATTAAACTCAGAGTGACTTTATGACTTACTGCAATGTAAAGGTTTCTCAGGAGAAGGTCTGCAGAATCCCTGGAGCTATTCAAAGACAGGCTGGATGTGGTTCTGGGCAACATGACCTAGTTGAGGGTGTCCGTGCTCCTTGCAAGGCGTTGGACTAGATGACTTTGGAAAGTCCCTTCCAACCTAAACTATTCTAATAATTCTATGACTCTGATTCTGTGATTCTATGATTCTATGATCAGGCTCTTAATGATCTTGATAAACTTCACTAGTGTTCTTTTGTTTTGAAAAGGATCACCATCTACTTAAGCACAATAAACTGCCAAAGTAGTATGTTAGCAGTAATAATATGATCAAATTTAAACTTTTAATTAATAAAAAATCTATCCCCTTGTTAAGACAAAGCCTATTGTGCTGAAAATCTAGGGTTCATGAAGTCCAGGATATTCTTGCACAATATGCTATATCTGTTAAATCTACATTAATAGTATTCCTTTAAGTCTCTCATAGGAAACACTAGCCATCCAGAGCTGCAGCATTTCTGTTGTCTGCAAGGTAAAGTAGCAGATCTCAGAAGAGAGGAATTGTGACACAGCTGGATATAATGGAGATGTCAGGTTTAATAATTTGATTTTGCAGGCTGAGAATGTAATAGATTTTGTGGGGGTTATTTATAGAATCCTGTCTCACTGACATGGAGTTGGGAGAGTTTTGGACATATTTTCCTTGGCAAGCAAGTTTTCTTTTGCATAGGAAGACAGCTAAGACTGTGAGCCTCAGGAGAGACTAATTACATTGAGGAAGAAATATCAAAGAAACAGGACTTAAACTCATAATTTGATTTGGTAGTTACTCTTTCTTCTTTTCAGTCTCCCTACTATCAGTGTCACCTGCTTCATGGTTTTATATGCCATCCCTTCAATAGTGTCAGAGTTGGGAAAAAGCATGAGGAAAAGACAAATTTAGCAAGTCTCCACATTAAATATTGGCTGCTCTATGATTTGTTTTCCATTTGAAATCTACAAGACAAAGAGCTGTTAGCAAGCTTTTCAGAGTGAGCCTGAAGAGACTTTTGTTACAGCTTAAATATATAGGGGCCAACTTTCCTAATCATCTTTGAGTGACTGAATGCTACCAAAAGAAAATGTAATTGTCAATAATGTACATCATGGCAGAGAATTACGCCATCAGGGCAAACGGAGTGTCCTTTAGCAATCAGACTTAACGCTTCCCATTTTGAGAGTACAAATAAATATTAACATCCTTTTAATGGAGAAAATTTAGGAGGCCTAGTTGTACTTTTCAGGAAGATTTCAGTTGCATGTTCTAATGGAAAATAAACTGATTTTTGAAGTCCTGAAGAAAAGACATATTTCATTACTACCTGCTCTGAATGGCTAAAGGTAGAAAGCTTTAAACCTGAGCACCCTGACTGAACAAGTTCAACACTAAAGTCTAGATCTTTATTCTTATGAAGTCACTTGAATTCCCAGTTTATGTACCCAGCATTATCACCTGTTGATCTGAGTAGATAGGGTTGAGTTATTTTTCAACTGTGATTGTAATGGCAGTTCATAAACTCGGAGGAGCTGCAGCTTGTCTTTGTGTTCTCAGACAGATTTTCACTTGAATTGATCTGATGCACCACACATGGATTGTTGTTGGCTGGTCTGAAATTTCACATTCTCTAAGGTTCCACACTGCTAAACTTTTTTAGTTCTGTTTTTGTTCCTAAACAGCTGCTTTATACTGTTTGCATAAAAACACCAAATTAAGATCTAGTAGAAAATAAATACGTTCTTTCTCAGTCTTGGCAATAAAAGGAAGGCTTCATGCAAAGATGTATGCTGCTGAGATTCATAACATAGTAACCTTATCATCCCAAGTTCAGCACATTATGCTAGAGTAAACAGAATATATTAATCTGCAATTAGCCAGTGATGTTAATCTAAAAACAATACATCAGGTTGCCCAGAGAGGCAATGGCATCTTCATCCTTGAAGATAATAAAAACATGACACAGCCCTGAGCAGCCTGCTGTAGGTCACCCTCCTTTGAGCAAGGGGTTTTACTAGGCAATCTCCAGAGGTGTCATGCCACCTCAGCAGTTCTCTGATTAATACATTACCCAAGAAAACCTTCCCACTTTCTCAGAAGTCAGAATAACTGTCTCGGACCAGAGAGTCCTGTGTGAAAAAACAGGCCAGCCCCAGTATAGGGCGTTGTTCTGGACAGTGAATTACAGAAGCTGAAAAACAGTCACTCTGCAGAATGCGGTGATTATAATTTAGCTGTATTTTCCACATGTAAATGGATTTAGATGATCAGAATTTAGGCCTGTATCAAACCAGAACAATGAGACTAGTCTTCTAAAACACTCTGTCACTATACTGAGCAGGACTATGTATTTGTGTTAGGCTGTCTTAATGAAAATCAAGAAACTGTTCAAGAATGTTCTGGATATCCAGAAAGCTATGGACCCACATTTATTCAGACCTGAATTGGTCAAAAACCATCCAGGTCAAAAGGAGATTTGAAATCAGTGATATATGTATATTTCTAATAAGTATGTAAATGAAAATGGGAAGGCATTGAATAAAAATGTCAAGTCAGGTAGCTGGGAGCTGATAAGAAGGGCTAAAGAAACCAAAGCTAATAAGGCTAAACATATTGAATGCAAACAAGAAATTATTGGGTTATTAGAAGAATCTGCTCATTGTCCAGTGCTTTTTCATATATTTATCAGCAACTTGAATGAAAATATAAAACTTTTGCTTATGAAACTAGATTTTGAAAGAAAAAGGTCAGATATTTTAGTCCAGCTGCAAGAGACAGACCTGGAGACAAAAAGTGCAGTCTGTACCTCTGCATTACTGAAGGAGTCTTTCTCAAAAGCTGTGCTGATGATGTAGTTCAGACAATATGCTTTGTTAGAAAAAAATAGTTTGAAGTGCCTGTCTTGACCTATTTTACCTGAATTCTCCCCCTTGCACCGGTGTAGCTGTTTGTCAGGTCACTCTATAAAGCAGACCAGGGAGAAGATCTGAGCTTAAAATCAAAATTAACTTTTTAACATTTTTTTATTTAAACTAGTTATTTTACAAGCTCACTTTTTTCTTAAAACAAAACAAACCAAACCAGGAACATGTAGTTACTGTAGAAAGCTCTCCACTTACGGTGTACAGTCTAGAACAGGAAAGGATGGAAATACTCCTTGAGCTTTTAGGAAGTCTTTGGATAATAGTGTACCTTTTCAATTATGTGGTTTTTTCCATATTTTTTACTTAAAAACCATTATGGCCATAGGTAAAAACACCTATAGTATCTCTCTCTGTCATATTTTTTTCTGACAGAAAACTGTTCAGAAAACATCCACATCAAATGGAGATATGAAACCAGTGATAAATGTATATTAGTGATGAGTATGTCAATAATGGAAAAAAAGGGAAAACATTGAATAAAAATGTCAAGTCAGATAGTTGGGAACTAAGAAAATCTAAAAAAACCCAGGTTTGATGTGATAGATGGAGATTTTCTTGATATCACCCTCATTTGTAGATAGTTACATCATCTGTAATTTATTTATATATATCATCTGTAAATTATATCATCTGTAATTTATTTATTTATAATCTGTTATTTATGAACCACATGTTTTTCAGCATTCAGGATTCAGGATCAGTTTCTCATTTTGTTATTATCTTTTAACTCTTTAGGCTTGAGAGTTTAGAATACTGTGATCATGAGTTTCTGTGTTTGTGTACAATAACACAGAAATTATTTGTATGTAGAACAATCACAAAGACATCAATTTGTGAGTGTTGAAAGGGCAAGGGGAGGCTCAGAGTAGAAACGTGATGCCACAGCCCTTTTCTAGGAGTGTGTGAAACTGCTGTCAATTAGGTCTAACAAGGGAATATTTATAACAAACAGTAGGGAAAAAATGAATGGAATTTGCATGAGCTATACATTGTGCATGAGAAGGAAAAAAACACTACTCCCCTCCATCAGTTCAATCTGAATGGATTCAGCATTTGTCTGGAGCTACTGAAATGTGCTTTATTCTGTCACAATGCAAGGATATACATGTTTTGTACTCTTCTGGAAAAAATTCTGTACGTTCATGGACACTTAATTCTGCTTTGTTGCAAGTCAGCAAGCTGTCTCAGCAGTTTGTATTTCAGTCTAGCCACAAAGTAGAACCAGGCTGCAGCTTCCCCAGCCTTTCCCTGCTTTAATTTTTTACACTGTAGCTTTTTGTGCTTATGTAAAGCATGTTCTGTCTCAGAGAAAGTTCTTTCGCCATAGCAGAGGGAAAGTATTCCTGGCACACTTTTAGCTTAGGCAAAATAAGAAATAACTGTGTTATAAGGAGCAGTTGGGTCTCGGGCTGGAGAACCTCCCTTGCCCTCTTGGAATTGCCCATTATGTCATGAATTCAGGGAGCATGAGCGCATTGATTTGCCTGGGTTTTTCCCCCATTCATTCACAATGCATCTAGGTTTTACCCATTCCTTTAATGTGTCTTTGAGATATAATACTTTTCTGAGTTGGTAATGTAAACCTCCAATTCGGAGATATGGGGACACAAGAATACTTTTTTTCTGCCACTGCTTCTGTGTCACTGTCACCTAAGTGACATTCATCCCAAAACACCTCCATAGAGGAGCAGCAGTGTCCATGCCAGCTGCCAGCTTGAAACAAAACAGCTTCACTCCTGAACCGTCTCCTTTTTCTCTTGTTCATTAGAAAGGCATTAAGATTCAGTGAGCTTGTGATAAGGAATCCAAATGTTACAAAAACCTTGCTTCGATATATAAATATATTACTGTCAAAAAATGAAGGAGCTGTAATATTCATGTTTTATGGCGATGGAGAAAGAAACAGTTTTGGTACAAGCATGTCCCTGAAGTGGGAAGAGGGGAGTGAAGATATTCATCTAAGCCCCTGAAGAACAAAGGCATATGCAGAGTACTGCACTGCCTCTGTTGCTGTGGTTTACGAGCAGTCCTTAGGAACTAAAAGGGATGATTGGTAACTTCTGTGATGAGAGAGTTTGTATTTACAAACTTACATGTGAAAGTTCTTGCTGTGAGCTCATCACTGGCGGCTACTTTCATACCTGTCTCACCTATCCTGATTGGAAGGCTTTAAATTGCACAGTCATATTGGAATTAGATTTGCTGAGGACAGGGATACAGAGGTGTCCGAGCTGGCTTTTCCCCTGCATCCCATCATCTGTCCCATGTTGGCTAGGCAGCCACCCCCCTCAGTCAAAGCTGTGGTAGCATCAACTGAGCTTGATGGGGTTTGTGCCTGGACCTGGGGGCTGAGGATCTTTTGGGGCAGCCCTGTGAAAAGCCTGACAAAGTGTTATTTGTGTTTCTTCACACTGTTTTGCTTGGCCTTTGTCTCTCTGTGCTCCTTGGATGCTGTGCAGCTTTTGTCTCATAACCTAACAGATAAGCCTTATAGGGAGCAGGCAGCATCATGCAAACCTGTGTTGCTTCTGATGTAAGCTTCTGTATTTGCGTAATGCAGCTCAGCGTTGCGTGAATTCACTGGCTTGAGTGAGTGCTGCTGTGGAGATCTTTTCCTCTGTGCATTTATTAAGGTCTGTAAATGAGTACCTTTAAAGGAAGAGAAACTTTAAGGGGAGCAGTTTGCATCACAGTATGTAATTTTTATGGTTTCTAAAGAAAATCTGACATTTCCTGTGAAATTATAAAGTTACTGTTATTGCTTTTGTGTCTCTGAAATTGTTCATAAAATGCATTCGTGTGTGATCTCTTAATTATCAACAATTACAATGTTTAAAAATTAATTTCATGCCTGTTGTTCATGCAATTTATACCTTTTTTTTTCCCTTGAAATCTCTAGTGCTGTTAAATAAAGGAGCAAATTCCTTCCAGCTCAGCAAAAGTGCATTTGCAACCTGCTGTCATTAAACAGATGAAGCTGAAGCACCAGGGAGACTTAGCTGTCCCAGTCCCTGTCAGTATTTTCTTATTCTGCAGCTACAAAGAACATGTTGTTACATAACTAACATAATTTTTAGTGTCACACCAGGCAGCTGGCAAAATGGAAACTGAGAACTGGGTTATTTCAGTTAGGAAAGAAAATTAATATATGGTATTATTTAGATATGCTTTATTTACAAATAGAAAAGTTCCGTATTCTGCAGAGCTCTGAAGAGAAGCTGTTCTCAGCAGAAAAATTCCCACCAGCTTCCTTCAGGCAATAGGAAGTGTCAAAGGTCATGTGTCTCTGTTTAAACTCATGTACTGCTGTGACTTCATTTGCACGTTACAATCTTTACCTAAAAGCTCCATGGTAGAAATTTCAGTTATTGCTTTTAAACACAGATGCTCAAAGTGGTTTCTTGTATACTCATGTACCCATGCCTAAATAGAAGTGGCCTGGTTTGCAGAGGTGTGATCAATTCTAGGTCCTATTGAAATCAATGGGAACTGATGAGTACTCAGTTCTTTTGAAAACCAGGCCATTTATATATAGGTGCCTAAATGTGGCACCCAATTTTGAAAAGCCTGGCTTTAAGATAATGTACCATCTTCCTCCTTTTGATATCTGGGTCCCTGCACTAAGAAAGGGTAGGAAGGGTAATGAAGAAACAAAAGAAGACTTATCAGAGCACTCAGGAATATTTCTGTGTAGTTAGTACCCTATGACTATAAAAGTAACTTTTAAAATCACTGAAAGCAAGTTGCCACTGGGGCAAAATTTCCTGTCCTGTAGTTCCTCCACTTTGTATTAGGAATGCAAAGTAAAGAGAATGGCTGTTCCTGTGCATCACTGGTAATTATATTTGTTGCAAATAACTGGAAGATACAGACACAAAAAAACCCCAACAACCCAACCTGATGCCAGAACAACTCTTCTGTAAATACTTATTTTTTTCTTCTAATTTCCAACAGAAAAAATAGATGTTGAAATGCATTCGTGCACAAACATTCATTCACTGGCTCTCCTGCTTTCCACAATACCATGAAAGCAACTTTCCCTAAAATATAGTTCAATTTTCCACCAATTTTCACATAATGTGTAGTGTTTTAAAATTTTTCACTCCATATGCTGCGAAACAGAAGAGAATTATGGTCTGTTATCATAATAAAAGCTCTGCCAGACAATATGGTTAGAGGCTTTTGTAAAGCTTGCAGCATCCCGAGGAACTCATTTCTGCCATGCCATTAGTGTCCTCCCAAGGAAAGCATTCAGAGCCTTCAGGACAGAATTTTACTCGCAGTTGCACAACTGTACAGAACTGCATATAACTGATTCAAGAAACTGAATACATGCTGAAGCATTGGAAACAATTATTTTTCATTACATGATCACAAGATTACAAAAAGAAACCATTTGGAGTTTATGTCAGGTTTATGACCTCTAGGTTCTGCACTTCTGAGCTTTTCAGGGCAAGCATGTGACTTGCACTTTTCAGGTTTTAGACGGGGAAACAGTGATGTTTATTAACCTGTTTCCCATGGCTTTGTTCCATGTGGCTCCTCCTACTTTTAATAAGGTGTAATCTCTGAACTTCTTTTGGGGTGAGGACTTCTTTATAGATTTGCTAGTGTCTCATAGTTTGAGCTGACTTTGTGGACTTTCTCTTGGATGAGGAGGAGAGATAGGAGAGAAAAGGTGAACTTCCTTCTCTATCCAGCAAGCTGTTTTCCTGAAAATTGTAGGAAAAGAATATACTAAAACCTGCCCTTTTGTTCCCTTCTGTTGGATTTAATTTTAAAATATGGTGCCAAAGGAGCACTATGAGGTTCACAGAACAAAAAAGTAATCCTCTTTTTTCCCTTAAGAAAACAAGCTAAACTGCAGTTTGATTTATACATTATCACACAGTTCTGAGTTAATGTTTTGAGAAAAAATGTTAAACCTGGATGAAGTTTTGGGCAAGGATGGAGAATTCTCCTTTCAAAGGCAGAAGTAGGTTTTTTTTTTTTTTGCTTTATGGCAGGAGGCAGAATTTGAGACTGAAGTGCAGATCTTTTCTGGGCAGAGTCAGTCCCATCTATTTAAAGCTGAGCCTACCTGTAGGTCAGGTTAGTATGGACTTACTTGTAAGTGATGTTGGATCATTTAATTAATGTCTCTGAAGTGCACTCAGAATTGAAACAAAACCTTTTCTCAGTTTAAGCAGCCCTTTGAAATAAGATCTAAAAGACGGCAGTTAGGTTCACCTTAGTTTAAGGTGGTTTGCTTTTGATAGCGCTGTCATGTTCAGTAATGTAAATGCATTTTAACCGTGGTATCCCTATTTTGGTATAAATGTACGAACTCCAATAAAGTAAATGGAAATTCTCTAGTTTAGAAGGAGTAAAGACATGGTTTGTTGTCCTTCAATAGACTTTAGAGCTTGGGAATATTCAGACATTATTTTAGGTATTCTTGATGGGTTACATGTTTTAGTGGGTAAAATATGGGATACTTTCTGGAGAAAGTAAAGCCAGGAGGGATAATTAATGTAAATTACAAATAATGAAACAATTAGGTAAGAAATTTCATATAACTGACCTGGACTGTTTTCAAAGACCTCAACACCTCTGAAGACTCTGGTGTTCCCAATACCTCAGGGCTGTTCATGGAAGATGATGGGTTGTTAACCAATAAACTGAATTGGTATGTAAACTCTATGCTGGTTCAAGATATGTTTCTCCCTCCTCCCCCCTAAATCTTCTTGCTGTGTACAAATGCTCCTTTGCTTGTCCAGAGCAGTAAGTGACCTTGTCATTTCTGTGATAAGAGGCACTGACTGTGGTACAGACCTGCTAAGCAGATCATGGTGGGCAGTGGGATGTGGCCTCTTAAGCCCCACTCTGTAGGGAGCAGTCTGGGGGATGCTGCCCCTGTGAAGGTGGCAGTGAGCAGCCTGGGAAATGAAAGTGAGTGCCACTGGGGAGGCCAGGTGGAGCTTAGACATGCACTTGATTCAAGAACTGTTAGCTACACGGATTCCATAATAAGATACTTTAGTTGGTGATTTTACTTATCCATGTGGAATTACCTTTTGTTCACTAAGGTCAGGCAGGAGATCTGTCGGCATAACAATAAATGGAATTGGGAGAGAGACATCAGCACTTTTGCACTTTTAATATAATCTCCATGGGATGTTAGCAATGTAAAAGCCAAGTTAAAAAATGTCATCCCAAATCCTTTTTTTGTGGGGTTAACCGAGAGAAAGGAAGCATCTGCACAGTTGAGAGACTATGACAGTGAAATCTTAGGACATGTAACCATTTTTAGATTTAGAGATTGTTAACAGGGATTTATTGTCATTCCATAAAATCCTTCCAGACCACACAGATACTTGGTTCCTTTGGCTTTCTTGCAGAAAATCTGTTCTCTGTGCTTAGCCTTCCTAAGCCTCTCTGTTTCTGCTGTTGTTGTCAGCTGTAATGCTGGCCACTGAATGCAGTTAGTTTCCATGTCACATTGACAGCTTTACACATTTATGGTATGTATTACCTGGAGAAACAGGTTCTCCACGCAGATAATATTGTTCTTCTAAGAATTACAAGAATATGTAATGGCAGAACCACTGTATCAGCTAGTCTGCAAGCCTTGTGTTTCTTGTATCATTGTATATTGTAGCACAGCTACAGCAACAGAGATTTTAAGCTCTTCTAATTGAATTGGAATAATGTCTTATACTGCTTTGAGGATCTGTATTTTTGTCAGTGATGTTTTTTAGAAGTTGCCGAATCTGTAAGTCAAAGTCAAGGCTGTTGCAGCTCCTCATAGCTAGGTTCAGCCAGAAGCAAGACTGAACGTGTATTCTCAGTAGGTTACACATGCATACAATACAAATATGCATGCGTATACGTATACCTATATGCATACATATGCATGTAGCCAGCCACACAGACCAACCCAGGCAGAAAACATCGTACAAACACAAACAGCCAGTTCCCATCTCTTGCAAAACATACACATATAGAAATATATACATATACAATGTGGATCCCACCAGCAGCTGAGCTCAGACACTCAGTATGCTTCATAGCTGCTCCTGGGTCCATGGTCTCCCCACTTGCTGACACCTGAACGTAAAACCCCTGGGGCCCACAGCCCTTACAATGCACACACAGACACACCCACATGCACAATGGTTCCCTGCAAGATTTGAGCTTAGAAACTCAGTCTTCACAGTAGCTGCCCCTGGATCTCCATCTCCTGGCCACCTCAAGTGCAGATACTCAGATACATGCATACATTTGCCCCGCAGCTGGTACACCTTAGTGCTGACGAAAACCCAGACTCTCTGCTCTCTCCAGTAGCTGGCTTGAATCCCATGGTGCCTCCAGCAGCCAACTCACAGACCCTCCAGTCTCTCCAGACTTATGACCCCATTGATACTTTGTCCCCCAGTCTCTTTTCCTGCTCACTAGCTGTTCCAGCTTGGTGTTTGCTGAGGTTTGCACACTGGCATACACATCCATGTGCTATGCGCACACAGTGGCTCTCCTACTGCTCCCTCACTACTGGTGCTGTCACTTAGGCCTCCTTGCACACACGTGCAAACATGCCTCTCAAACTGGCAGAAAATAGACATATAGTTTAAAGAAAAAAGTAACTGTTTAGCAGTGGTGAAAGATCTATTCCTTCATGAAACTGCCACTGCATCTGAAAAATTATTTGGAGTTCCCAAGAGTAGTAGGAGAATCTTTACCTGATTTTTCTGTTGGCCTCTTGGGAAGAGAAGGCAGTGGGAAATTGCAAGAGTGAAATGGATTTCTCTACCCTCTTCGTGTAATTGAAGCTGGTTACTAAACTGTGAGGATGCTGCTTCCTTTCTCTTGCTTTACCAGTCAAGTTTTCCACAGATACACAAATCCAAATGAAATGTGTCTGCATGTATCCTCACTGTCATGGTGTCCTCTGCAGCTTTCCCAAGGATAGTAGTGAATGGGGTTTCACGAGGAGTCTTATCCTCTGCTCTGATGATTGAAAAGAGGAAGCTAGAGCATGTGAGGCTGACCTGAAAAATGCCAAATAACCTCACAGAAAAGAAGGCCTTGGAATATCCAGTTAATAACAATGTAAATATATTTGAAACTGTTTATTAGAAAATAATATTTAAAATGAATGATCTCAAAATTATTCATATGGTAGTTCCCAGGAAACTGGACTCCATTAGTTAAAACCTTAATGTCAAGCATGAATAAATTACGGTCAAATTTCAGTAAAGAAATATCTCTCATGCACAGAAGGATGATAGCAGTGTAAGCATTTTTTTACCTTAACATAAGCTGATTGTGAGTGCAGAATAATGAGACAGCATAAAAAGCATCATTTTCAACTTTTGGAGAGGATTTAGAGTAAAGCAGGGCATAAAATATCAGACAGGATAATGGTATATGTGATCTTGAATGCCATTGCCTATAAAATACTAGCAAAATTATGTATATTTTACTATTTTTTAAAAATCCAAATTCCATTTTCCTGACAGTCTTAATTTCTGTAGACTGGAATGCATATTCTACCCTGGAAATGTACTTTGCACTGTAACTGCAGCTTCTGATGTAGAATATGTAAAAGAGTCTGAAAAGTTCCAGCAGATCATAGAATCATAAAATCATAGAATAGTTAGGAAAGGACCTTAAGATCATCAAGTTCCAAGCCCCTGACATGGGCAGGGACACTGCACACTAAACCATTCCCCCCAAGGCTCTGTCCAGCCCGGCCTTGAACACCACCAGCTTTGGAGCATTCACAACTTCCCTGGGCAACCCATTCCAGTGCCTCACCACCCTTACAGTAAATAATTTCTTCCTCATTTCCCATCCAAACTTCCCCTGTTGAAGTTTGAACCCCTTACCCCTTGTCCTGTCATCACAGTCCCTAATGAAGAGTCCCTCTGCAGCATCCCTATAGGCCCCCTTCAGATACTGGAAGGCTGCTAGGAGGTCTCCACACAGCCTTCTCTTCTCCAGGCTGAACAGCCCCAACTTTCTCGTCCCGTCTCAAATCAGTTCGCTCTGCTGTGTCAAATGCAAGTAAATTTGCTTAAAAGCCATTAGCTGTCAAGCTACTTTATAGCATCACAGTTCTGAAAGGTAGGAAATAGGCTCAAGGGTAATTTTGTGCATATCCCTGCCTGAAAAGCATTTTCTAGTGTCTTGCACTCTTGGGATATTATGTGCCACACACACATGCCCTCTTTATGTGTATATTGTAAGCTCTGATATGTTCAGGGTATGTGCTGGTATAGTTGCACCTTACAGTTGGGGCATACATTCTGAGCACAAGTTACTTAACAGTTCATGTAGGTTTCTCTGCTGCCTCCCCTAGCTTGCTGCTCTTCTCCTCTTGGTTTGTTTGCTTGCAGGAAAGCAGTGAACAGCACTGCTGCATGCACAATTTGGCTGGGGATAATTTGAGGGATTCTTTTGCTGTTGCTTATTTACTTGCATGACAAGAAAAGTCCTATATTTGTCTCTATTCTCCAGTCTAAAGGCATTATTTGTCCTGTCAAGGGGTCAAGCTCTGGATCAGGAGTTTATTCTGAGTAAAGTATCACAGTAGGGTTCTGTGATAACACAGATTATAATAGCATCCTGTTTCAGTGAAAAAGACTGCTGATGCCTCATTTTCCATATTACTGGAGGGAAAGTGCAGAGTGAATGAAGTATGTCATGAGAGAGTTAGTAAGGTAATTTGAAATCTTATTGTGTTCTGTGCAAAATGGTGTTTCCAAGTGCAAACCAGAAGTCTGTTTGGAAGATTTGAACTGGGGTTACAGTTGGGAAATATCCTTTTCTTGTTAGCTATGTGTCTTGCAGCTGGATTTTTAATTGCTTGGAGTCCACTAATCGGCTTTACTGGTAGACCTGCTGAGAAAGCATTGCAGTTGTCCTAGCAAATCACAAGAAAGAAATGTATGGCTTAGATTGCTGAATAATTTTTAGACACGGTATGAATCTGTCAAGAACGTTTCATAAGCATTGACAGGCCAATTTAACTGTAGCAGTAATGGGCTAAGAACCAAAAGAAGTCAATTATTTTTCCTTTCCCATTTATTTTGAGATTTGTATTTTGGTAATTTTCTTAGTCCTGGAAAGAAGGAACATTCAATGCTGCCTTCCACTGTCTGATATGAGGCATTGGTGTGTGAGTTTAGCTGGTTTGTATTTTCAAGTGAAAACCTACCAGAGTCTGCATTGGATAGGCATATGTCTGTGTATTCATGTAAGTGTGCATGAGACCATTCCATTAAAACCCTGAGGTGACTTAGGAGTCCAAATTAAAATGTCAAAGTTGCATTAAATACTTTATTTGAAGTATGATTGATGCCAAAGCATTTGACCTGGGTTTGACGATGAAACTGAGAATTGCAATTCACCATGTATTTCGGATACACGTGGGTCTTCTGCACAGGAGCGTGGATGGGAAGTGCTGGTGGGCAGTCCTGTTTCCTCTCTATTTGGGGCTGAGTGAACTGGTGGTGGGAAAAGGGGAGCTGGCTCTAGCATCTGAGACTATGCAAAAGGAGGGGACTCCTTGTAGCTTGCCAAGAGGGTATGGAGTCCTTATTCTGTGTTGTGTCTGTGTCCAGGGACAGCTTGGATGAGATGTAGAAAGGCAGTGTTTGGCTGAAACATGGTGCTAGAGCTGTTATTTTTGACAGAGAATCCTAAAATTCTTACACCTGGCTCCATGAAATAGCAAAATAGGCTTTTAGTCACGTTTCAAACGTATCTTCGCTTGCTCTGCCATTATGTCTCAGCAGATTACTGGCTATCACTGGAGCAGTGAACCTAGATCTGGAACACTAACTGTCACTTGGGTGGGACAGCTCGCTCACTTCATGTGCAGAGCAGAAAGAATTGAGTTTATTTCTATCCTCTGATACTCCCTTTCCCAATCAGAAAGCATAATGATATTGCTAAATGTGCCTGCCTACAATCACTGATCCTTCAAAGACTTATGTACAGGGACTTATCTTGACTATTCATATGTTTTACTCCATACTGTTACTGTGCTGATGTTTTTACTAGGTTCTTCTCGCTTGTTATTTATAGGCATTTGTTGTTTAGTCCATGCTGATCTGCAAGATTCACATGCTTTCCATTGGTTCTCAGTTAGGTCTGAGTGTGGGTCCCCCAGAGAGAGGCAAGAGTTTATCTGCAAGAAAGCCTACAAAACTCATAATAAGGGTTTGGGGTTTTTTTTCAGGTTTTATTCAGAATGAGAAATTCCAGTTTAAATTTCTTGTGTGATCAGTGACATGTGGTGTCAGAGTACAAGCGCTGAAAAAAATAAACTCATGAATGCATGAACTGTCTCAAATAATAGTCAAAAGGGAAGACGAGGTGGTTAAAAGCACCAATTCAGAAACTGTACTTGATGTGCATGTTGCCTGTTCAGAGCAGAAGGGGCAAACAGTGTACTAAGCAAATATACCGCAGAACATGGGTTTTAATTGGGACCATTGTATTACTTTCTGAGCAGACTGAAAAATATAACAAGTTGCAAATATGGTGGGGCTAGACTGGCCTAGCTTTTCCCGGATTCATAAAAATTCCACTTTGGGTAAATGAAGGCAGTAATTCCTAAGAAACAAAAAAAACCAACAGCCTCTAAACACTTTTTTTTTTTTTTGTAAGAACAAGAATGTCAATAAGCAGTTTATCAGGGAGGAATACTTGTTTGTTTTGCATTTTTGGGCCTTTCTGTAACTCAGAAAGGTCAGCTTGATAAACTTGCCGTTATTGAACCTAATTTTAAATGTAGTTTTCCCTTTATCACTTAGAGTAATTTTAATTGTCCATAAGTGTTCTCTTTCCATGAAGGGGAAAAGGAGCCTGAGAGAATACAGCAGAGAGGGGTTGTTTTCAAATAGATGATTAAACCATTCCACTAGAAAATCAAATTAGATTGGAACGAAATGCAGCTATGGAAATGCTATTACTTTAGTGAATTGCATGCAAGAAATCTCAAACAAGCGTTTAATAGGAATTGCAGTAGCTAGGTGCAGAAGTACCATCTTCAGAGAAGAGAAATAATGTAATTGAGGAGGCTTTTGGGTCTGGTAGATGATGTAAAGCAAAGAAGCCTCCAGTAGAATGTGAAAGAGTTAGCTAAACTCGGAATGGATCTATGTTTTGACAGGTAAGAACATAAATTTCCAGTAATGCCAACCTAACTATACAAATTTTAAACGATGGACAGACCCCTATTTGGATGGTTTTGGGTGTTTTCCCAATGATAATATGCTTAAAATAAGGTACTTGCTGAGTGATTTCCTGAATCGGGACCAGGGAACCCACCCAGCATTTTTTCTTTCTTTTTTTTTTTTTTTTTTTAAGATTGTGATTAATAGAATTTTACTGTGTTAGTATTGTATCATCTGAATGCTTACTATTAGAATATGAAGATTCCACAGTCCACATTAGTACTTTAAAGTATTACTTAAATCCTCTCTCTTCTGCTTATGTTTCTAGTTCCTGCAGATTTCTAAGGGAAATGTTGAACAACTTCTTTGGAAAAATCCATTACAATACACTGTTACTGAGCAGTGCTTTCTAAATAATCCATACAATTTTATAGATTCTTCAAGCCTCACAGACACTTTGATAACATCTTTGAATTACTTGACTGTGGAGATGAGTGGGTGTGCTTGATAGAGAGAAGGAAGCTGTGAAAAGAACCCTGCTATGTGGAACATAGATCATTTGTTAAATGACTTGTCTGGTTTTCTTGTAGTTTGCACTGAACAGACTCTGCCTCTTCTGCACTTAGGTGAAGATTGGATTTTTTAAGTTAGATCCAATAAAACTAAGTGATTATTGTGACACTGTGGTCCAGTATGATTGAAAAATGAGGTAGACAAATACAACAATAAATTAATTCAGAATATTAAACCCAGCATTTTCTGCTCCTGTGGTATTTGGGAAAGTGGTATGAGGGTATTTCATAGGGGCAGTGGCAGCTTGGACTGAGAGCAGCACTGCCCAGTTTGGTCAGAAGAGGCAGGGTTGGGAGAGGCATATAACTGCACACTTTCAGTGATGCCAAGCTTCCTATGCAAAGTTAAAAATTATGGGCAGATCCCTGTTTGGTTGTGGGTTTTCTTTCTTTTTCACACGAAATCAAGACAACTGCTCATGTGCATAGAGTAGGGTACTTGCTATATGCTTTGCTGGGTTAGGGAGGAAAAGCTCATGCCACGTCACCTGGAAATGCACATTTTGTTATTGCACAGATTTGTGTGTAAAGTTCTGGCTTGGTGAAGCGCTGAGGTACAGCTGTGCAGTGGGTACCTGCCATGGTCACAAGAAGGTCGTGAGGCATTTCCATTGCTAAGGCAGCCTGATTAAAATGTTTTTTCATGAGCATGGCTAGTTCGGCCATTACATGTTTTCCATTTAGCATAGCAGGGGTAAGTCCTCTGCCTTTGTGGTTTTCTGTAGTATTTTCTATGAAATAATCTGCCTGAAAAATGAAGCACTCCTTGTCTGTAATCAGTGGTGTGTGGTACATTAAACAGTCCTTTCAGTAGCAGTGTATTTATCATCAACTAACTGTGTCTGAATGTAGTCTATAATAGATTAATCTACCTTTCTATTCACAATCTTTCCAGAATAACAACAATGTATCCCTCATTGACAAAAACTAACAAGCTAGGGGGAAAACAAAATGAACAGAAGAAAACAACCAAAGAAATCAAAAATGAAGTAGAAACTGCTGCTGAGGAGTCCTCCTGCCTCACCCATCTTCTTATGGACCAGAGGAAATTAAATGGAAACTCAAGTGTGTGAAATGGAGTTTTATGCATGTGATACAACCAATTAATGTGATTCTTAGTTTTCCACTGTTTTGGTAAGGTGGGAGTTTTGTGGTAGGAAAAGGTGCTTAGTTGGGTGGTTTTCTTTTCCTCAATTATTTTTTTCCCTCTAAAATGCAGATTATTTCTTTTGCAATTTTCTGTGAGAACCTGTTACTTTAGAGCTACTGGCTGAAGCAGAAAAAACTTAATTTCCTGGTGTTTCTGAAATTATCCTATGTCTCACTCTCAGACTGACAAAACTAAATTGCATAAACCTCCATTAATACATATTTTTACTCCTAAAAGTGCAGTTAGGAAGAATAAACCAAATTAAGAATATTTGAGCTGTCAAAAATTCAGATTCATAAGCTTATGAATACCCCTAGGTGGCACTACATGCTTTTTTGTCCAAAAGTAATCAAGTGCTTTATGTGTAAATAAAAGCAAAATCATATTAGATTAATACACATGATGATCTCTAAAATGTCAGTTGTATAATAGACTCCATATTTTCTCTAATAAAGATGGCTAACAAGTCCTTCTCTGAGGATTGCTGGGTATTATCTAGAGGTATTTGGAGTTTTTTTGTGAAAAATACATACAAGGATTTGAATATACATTTTTCTTTTAAAGAAGTATAAAAAATTAGCTAAAATATGTTCATAGTTTTTACTTTTATTTTAATATGTTTTAAAACTTCCCTGGTAAAGGCATGACAACAGTGAGAGAAAGGACAAGCAGGAGTGGACTGTGGGTGGCTGGCCTGTTTGATAAGAATATAGGCTTTTTCAATAAAATTCAGATATAATGAATTGAAAAATGTTATAAAGAAATGGTGGTTTTTCTACACCAGGTGACAGCCATGTGTCTCAAGATACTAATGACACATTCAGCAGGATTTGAAGAAGTCTATACTTTTTAAAAGTAAATATCAGGAGTTACATAAGACAAGGTTGGTTATATTATATAAAAATCAATAGGAAATTGGCAAACCAATAAACTGTTACAATAGAATAAAATATCCCAATTTTGATTTTATTTGCTTATGCGTTTCTTTACATCCATATTTAGGCTTTTATTTCAATGGAAATTAGCACATTCTGTGTGTATTAATCCTTTCTAGTGACCAGTTAAGTTGCAGTTTATTAATAATTGTGTTATTCTTTTTCATCTATTGACTACTTTTAGTCAGGAACTGTCCTAAAATACAAAAGAAGGTCAAAACTGCTCTGTGGGTTTGTGTGGAGATAGGAGACTTCCAATGGGCCTGCTTCAGCTTTTAACACAGTGCAAGCACAGGGCAGTGCAGCACAGGGACATTACTGCATGAATAGCCAGGCTGGCTTAGTGCTCACATCCTTGTTGCATAGGGTCTAGGTGTCAAAAGAGCCCATTAAGGGAGCAGAGGAGCTACATCTGTTATTTCCTACCCTCTCAATCCCACACAAGGAGGGAGAAATGCCCTTGCAGGTTGGTGCAGACCTCTTTCAAGTTTCTTACTGCAGGGAACAAAGAGCTTGCTGGCCCTTGCAGACTGGAGAGCAATAAACCCAACTGCTGCAAAAACCTCTCTGAGGGTATTTAGGTGCTAAGACTAGAATGCGAGTCTTCCCAGGTGTCTTTTAAATTCAGTGGAATGGTGAGGCTCTTCCAGATAGCAGTTTCCATCATTCAGGTTTCCTACTCCAGCAACACTGAAAGATTTTTCCATTGGGGGTGCCCATCTAGCTCTTTCAGTGACAAAGGCAGGAAGTTTAGGCTTGGTCTGTGTGTGCCATACAAGAGGAAAAGCAGATGAGAGAAGTTGTCTCTTGTTCTTTCACTTGGCTTTTTCTGCAGAGGTGTCCTTCATATGAATTGCCATTATTGCTGTTGGTAATTGATACATACAAGTATATGTACTTATACATTTGCATGTAGGCTTTTCAGTGTGATCACAAATATCAACTGTGTTGATTCAAAAGGTGAAGCAGGACAGCTGAGCTGCAAGTGACTGAAGAGGAATCCTTGTGGTAGTATTTCTTAAAAGTCATTAGTAATGGTGACACCTGGGCCATTGCTGAAGTAGCATTGAGGAAAGTGGCTTCAGTCCTTTTGGTTTGGGGATGCTAATTTCTGTGTCACCTGGTGTAGAAGTGCTGAAACAACCAAAGTGAAAACCACAAAAAATCTTTAACTGTGTCCTAGAATGATTAATAATAGTGTGTGACATTTGTAACCCCAAATGCAGTAATGGGAAAATAAGTCTGAAAGCAGAAGTGACTGGGGAAAAAAATAGTAAAAAAAGCCTACGGAATTAAAACGCAATAGGCTATGTTGGAGAAGAAAATATTCAGACAGCCTAAGTGTTCATCTTATGCATTAATCCACGTGACATTTTTTTCAATCCTTAATTAGTCAGATCTCGGTGATGTTGCAAATTGCTTAGCAGGGCAGGTTTCGTTTTGTTTTGTTTTAAGTTGGTGTAAAATAAGTAATAATAATAGAGATAGCAAGGAAAGTTTGCAATTGGGTTGTGCATGTTCTCTGCCAATTTTCAGTGCTTGGTAATCTAGGCTGTGGCTTGTATACTCAGTGAAACAGACTTTGATGCCCTGTTTCTCTCAGTTTCCTGGTAAATAGCATTCAAGTCCACAGCACATATGAAACAGTGGCAGTGTATTTTCTCTTAGGTCTTCATATGAAGATACAGAAGTAACAAATTACCCACATGACGGTATTCTTCAATTGGTTAGATAAGATCCAATCTCCATGTGAATCCTATGCAAGCTGCAAAAGATGTAAAATATACTGATTTGTCTCTAGCTCGCTTTTCAGAAAAGAGCATGTTAACAACTTGGTCAGTTTTACCAATACAGGTACAATAAATGCAAGAACATATAATGCAGGCTGGTATAATGTAGCTGTCTGTTGATAACAGAAAGATGTGCATGTTCTCAGTGCCACACACAAATAAAACATGAACTTTTTTATATTTATTTTGATGTAGAAGATATATAAGGCAATGCTTATGGATTCTTTTGCTATTTCAGGCATAAAACCAAAATGTGAAACGTCCAATAAAACAGAGAATAATACTTGAACTAAAATCCATATGAACCATAACTCTTAGGTTTCTGTTGTCTTTACCACAGGGTTGTCTCTCCCTCTTGGCTGTCTGTTGAACTCATCCCTCCCAGATCCTTTCTCTTCTCGTGGTCAGCACATACTAACTGCTATTTAATATAACTCAGCCACAAGAAGACAAGGGAAATTAAGTAAAATGCTGGATCCACTGAAGGCAATGCCAAACTCCTACTGACTTCCTGGGAACAATGATTTCCCTCCAATACTGAAGGTGTATATATCCTAAAAAGAAGCTCTGTACATTCTTCAGTAAAGAGCTTTTTGAAAGTGAAGAAGAAATGGGGTAGGTGGAAAAGAACTGTGTATTGAGTGTGGCATTGATTTGTTCTGCTTTTATACACAGGCACAGTGCATTTGGTAGTGAAATGTTGAGGAGAGTGTGGCAAAGGTAGAAGAGTTTTCGTTGCATAAGGGCTACCAGGCGTATATCAAAAGCCCAGTGTTACTTCTCCATACATCTCTGTCATATGTGATAGAATCATAGAATAGTTAGGGTTGAAAAGGACCGGAAGATCATCTAGTTCCAACCCCTCTGCCATGGGCAGGGACACCTCCCACTAAACCATGCCACCCAAGGCTCTGTCCAGCCCAGCCTTGAACACCGCCAGCAATGGAGCATTCACAGCTTCCCTGGGCAACCCATTCCAGTGCCTCACCACCCTTACAGTAACGAATTTCTTCATCATATCCAATTTAAACTTCCTCTGTTGAAGTTTGAACCCATTACCCCTTGTTCTCTCACTACAGTCCCTCATGAAGAGTCCTTCCCCAGCATCCCTATAGGCCCCCTTCAGATACTGGAAGGCTGCTATGAGGTCTCCACACAGCCTTCTCTTCTCCAGGCTCAACAGCCCCAACTTTCTCAGCCTATCTTCATACGGGAGGTGCTCCAGTCGCCTGATCATCCTCATGGCCATCCTCTGGCCTTGTTCCAACAGTTCCATGTCCTTTTTACATTGAGGACACCAGAACTGCACACAATACTCCAAATGAGGTCTCATGAGAGCAGAGTAGAGGGGCAGGATCACCTCCCTCGACCTGCTGGTCACATTCCTTTTGATGCAGCCCAGGGTACAGCTGGCTTCCTGGGCTGCAAGCACACACTGCCTGCTCATGTTCATTTTTTCATCAACCAACATCCTCAAATCCTTCTCCACAGGGCTGCTCTGAATCTCTTCTCTGCCCAGCCTGTAGCTGTGCCTGGGATTGCTCCGACCCAGGTGTAGGACCTTGCAATTGTCATGGTTAAACTTCATGTCATCTGTATATGTTTATGTATGCATATATATGCAGATGATATCACAAGTACATTAGTACCTTATATCCAGCATCAGAAAACAAATTGTGCTCTGTTTTCCTATTTTAACAGTTGTATGAAAAGATCTAACAGAACACTAAATGGAATAATATTCTGCTTGTAGCTGACAGTGAAATACTGAGAGAGCAGATAATTGTTTTATAATTGTGCTTCTTCAGAAGCAAAGAATCAATAATCGCTGAGGTGCAAAGAGGAGACAAATCAATTGAGAGGAAAACTAGAGTTTGGAAGGAAGATGCTGGAGGGAAGAGACCTGACTGATTTAAAAAGGGTTTAGCCTGTGATTACAAAACCTCTTCCATCTTTTGAAAAATGTATTTTGTAAGTTGCTTTATTTTGACTTTCAGAGCTAACATCCACTTTACTGTTATCAATTATGTAGGCTTTTTTATATAAATAATATTCATCACTGTTTTTTTCTCATGTAAAGACACTGAAAGCTCTCACTCCGTGATCTTAGGGGCATCAAAGGGTTGAGAATTTTTTGTTGGAAATTTTATGTGGGAAGTCAGATTGTAGCTAGTCAAGCCTCAAAGGATTTCCTAAGATGATCATTATTGTGAGTTGGTTGTTTTTTCTTTCTTTTATTTAGCAGTAAAAATTATGACATTTTGATGTCTAGAAAACACATGGGTGATGCAGGAATTAGTATTATTTGTTCTGGGCATCATACAGGAAGAAAAAACTGCATTTGGCAGGTTGATGTGTGAAAAATGGTAGTTGTTTATTGCTGCTTCTAGGTCAGGGAATATTAGAGCAAGTTACAGGCAGATGGACTACCCAAGTGACAGAGTTATTTGGTCAGGTGATAAATTGTCCAGGTAATTTCAAAATTGTGCTTCAGAGAATACTGCCTGATAGAGAATTGAGTATGTGCTACTCCACATTCAGCAGTCTTTGAGAAAACTTCCTGCAGTCTGTTTTCACCTGTTTTCATTGCTTATGCACTGTCTCTGCAGGGCAAGGACTGGGTAGGCAAATAGTTTCCAGAGCTCTGTAAAAGCATGGCTTCTTCCTTCTCTCATGCCCTTTTTTCCCTTTCTTGAGTGACGCCACACACATGCACACCCCACAGTCACACAACAGTTATGCAGCTGGAAGAGCACTTGGATATAAACAAGTAGCTGGCTTGTGGGATAGGGTTGCTTGGTTGCTCCTAGATAAGTAGGCCTGATAAATAAGAGGGTCTGCTGCCATCCCCACATAAATGCTTTGAGACACCCTGACTCTCTGTGTAAAGTGCTCAGTTTTGTCAATCATGGCATGAGTGAGGGCAGACAGAAAAAAAAAAAGACGAACCCCAAATATCCTGGTGTTATTATCGTAATAGATGACCTCAGAAGAAGCGGAAGGTGAAAGGGCAGCTTGCAGCCCTGATGGGGGGTGCTGGTGCTCCTACTGGCACTCATCACCTGTGTTGCTCAAGAATGTGCTTCAGCAGAATGTGCTTCCATCCTTGTTGACCGTGTGTGAGATGCCATCCTGTGCTTCCATCGTTATTGTCCATGTATGAGATGCCATCCCTCAGTGCCCCTCATGGCAGTACCTGAACAGTACAGTCTTGCTGAGCCCATTTCCACACATATACTGAAATATACATTTCCAGGATTTAGCTTTCTAGAAATAAAGGATTTCTGTAATTTAGGACAAGCTTAGTAACAGTAGGATGATTGAAATATTGTTGCAGACTTGCAAACTCTTCCAGTGTTATTGTAGGCTTTACAGCATTGCTTTTTCTCTACTTCGCAGATCTCAGAGTTGTGTGATTTTATTAACATCTCAGATTTATTACAGTTTTCTTTTTTCATAGCTATTTTCAGCTTCCCACCAATTTCGGAAGAAAGCTTGATAGGCATGCAAATATGAACAACCCAAAGCATATTTTTAAATTAATTTCAAGTTTTATATGTTCACCTAAGTCACAATTACACTGGCTTATAGCTGGCAATACTGCCACAATGTGAGAGCTGAAATAGTAGTCTCTCAATGGCAGCCACTGGGTACGATTAAACTAAAAAAAAGATTGAGTTACTTGCTCTAAATTGGAGAACCTTTTCTGTGTATTTTTTGGATATAATGCCGAAGTTCTCTGTGGGAGTGTATGAAAAAAAAGTGAAAAACAGAAGAGGATATGGCACAGGGACAGGGTATAGAAAAAATAGGACATTTGAAATGGATGGACTGAAAATGTACTGCAGGGATGCCCTGGGGTACAAGAATAAGAGAAGGCACTGAAACCAGAGGGAAACTATGGTCTACTTACCGGAAGTAAATCCTTTTCCTCCAGATGTTTAATAACTGAAGAGCCTGCCTTTAAAAGTACAGGTGAGTCAAAATCTCAATGCCAATTTGAAATTGCTTATAATCCACACAGAGAAAGGAATGCTACTCCATTCTTTAAAGAAACTCCCAAAAATCATGTTACTGCTTTAGCAGTCTTTCTTTTGTTTTGAATGTGAGCTGTATATAGAAAGCAGAAAAGGAAAACACCAGGAAGTTAGACCTGTACAAAACAATGGCTAGACAGGCTGGAAAAGAAAGAAAGCAGTAGATTGCAGCCTGTGTTGTAGAGGAATGCACTCAAACAACAACAAGGAAAATCTCCATCTCTTAACAACAATGTAAGGAGAATGGAAGATAAAACTAGTAAATATCCCAGAGGATATTTAAATGTCCCAAAGTTTTTCTTCTGTTCAAGGAAGAATTAAAAATAGCAGAGGTACATGGGATAATTCAAAGATGAACAGCATGTTTTTTTCAACTTCTTAGCCTCGAGTTTTGCTTCACTATGCCTTCTTTTCAGTGGCTGACAGTCATTTGGCTGTCATATATGGGTTATGTTGTTGTTCAGTAGTCAGTTTGATTCCAGCAGGACTGTGATGTCAGCTTTTGTGTCAACAGAGAAACAGAAGACCGGTAGAAGGCCATGTGGTGGCAAGCGTATAGTAAACCAGCCCAGAAGCTAGCAAGTGAATGTGGTCTATTCATAAGAAAATGTGAAATGAGAGATTTGTTTTTTTTTGCTTTGCGTTGCTGATAATCAGGAGAATTGTCTGGTGGTGTGCATTATTGCAACAGTCTTGAACCATAGCTGGTGATGTCAAGGAAATGGTAACCGTAGCAGCAGCTTGCGCTGACTACCGTGCTTGAACTGGTGGTGTGCTTCTAGGGTCTGGAGGTGGAATAAAACAGTAAAAGTGATGTGTCCTTGATAACTGACAAAATTCTGTCACTTTTGATTTTGTAAATAATAAGCTGTAAGAAAGCAACCTAAATTACTGAGCCTTCAAGCAATGCTGTCTGAGAGTAGAATATTTCCCAACAAAGCTCACTGCTAGCTACTAAACCTGTAAGGCCCGTTGTAGAACACAAGATGTATTACCTCTGTGAAGCAACATGCCGTTTATTTGTTTGACATATATTTGCATCAATAGGAAAAGGCTGCATTCAGTCCCACAGAAAAACTCCCATGGTAAATCAGTGCAAGATGGCAAGGACACAGAAGATTGTTCCTGTTACCAAGTGCAGAATGGACTGAAATACTTCTCTGAAGGAGATCTGGCAATAGAATCTAGCCAGCAGAAATGATGATATGTTAAATCAAACATGAGAGGATAAAGGTTTTCCTGGGACAAGTGGGGAGGCATATTGTCTACTACAACATGTATGGCTGATTGAGAGTATACAAAGAAATAGCAGTAATTGTACAAAAGATGTTTATTTGTTTAGTATTCAACAGCAGATCACTCAAGACTCAGTAGTTTCATAAAAACTGACTGCAATGATAAAATGTTAAGATCAAACTTGTGAAGATAGACCATAGATGATGACCTGAGATGACTCCAGTGTCAGCAGAAGCTGAAGTAGGGAATCAGACCCTGCCTTTGCAAAGTGCAACCTGGTGGGTATTCTGTACTGCAGCAAAGTTTAAGTGGTTTATAGCAAAGGGCAATTTGAACACAAAACATTTATTCTGTCAGATCAGCTAGAAAGTAGTAGAAACCCACTGCTTAGACAGTCAAGAAACTAAAGTCAGGGAGACAAGTACAAATCTGTATCTGAAAGGCTTGGCTGTCACATCACACCCTCAGCAGGAATAAACCTGATGTGGTGCTTGCTAGGCTGGGGGCAACCTTCCAAGGAGAGATGATGTGCTGTGTCCCACAGAGGCTGGTTTGATGGACAGCTTGCTGTGCAAATGGGCTGGGACAAGGAGCATGCATGTGGGAGCACCTCTGTGCTCAGCAGTCAAGTGATGTGAAAAGCACTAAGAATTAAGGTGTAGGAGCACGTGAGGTGAGAGGAAGGAGTCATGTTGGGTTGGGGCTCAGCGCACATCCTGTGTTTCTCTTGCTGGTGTGATAGAGAAAGAGCAAGAATGATACAAAAAGAATCCAAGGAAGGGAATGGGGGTGAAGGAGTGTTAATTTAGAGTGGAAAGTAATTACATAGTTTGGTTATTTTTTAGTGGAACATTCTGACTGTGACCAGACTTACCACGTCTTTGTGAAGTTCGTGATTTGCTGTTGATGAGTCTTAGTAAAAAATTAGTTCAGTTGCATTACTCATATGATAATGTATGTTTCAAATTCTTGTTGTGTCATTTCTAAAGTAATCTTTCTCATTCCATTATGATCTACAGCTAAGCATAGTGTTTAACAAGGTACTACTTTGTCATGGGTTCAGCAGCAGCAGTCATTTTTCTCCTCCTTGGTAGCTGGTGCAGCGCTTTTTGATTTTGGGCCTGGGAACAGCGCTGATAACACCAGTGTTTCGGTTACTGCTTAGTGATGTTTTGGTCTGGCCAAGGACTTTCTGAGTTTCATGCTGTGCCAGGGAGGAGGGGAAGCCGGGAGGAAGCAGAGACAGGACACCTGACCCAAACTGACCAAAGAGGTTATTCCATACCACAGCACGTCATGCCCAAGATGGAAAGCAGAGAGCAGAGACCCGGAAGGGTGGGGGTGCACTGCATTGTCGGGCTTGGTTTTAGGTGGTGAGAAATTGTATTCTTTCCTTGTATTTGCCTTGTCATTATTATTATTGGTGGTAGCAGTAGTGATTTGTGTTATACTTTAGTTACTAAACTGTTCTTATCTCAACCTGTGGGAGTTGCATTCTTTTCGATTCTCCTTCCCATTCCCCGGGAGTGGGGGGAAGAAAGAGGGGGAAGTGAGTGAGAGAGAGACTGCATGAGTTAGTCTTAAACCACGACATACTTAAAAAAAAAATATTAATAATCTGTTATTGGATAGACTATATAATAGTAAATACTGTGAGAGGCACAACAATTTTACCCATTAAACTTGCTGAGCTCTAGCAGTTTTCTTTTTCAAAACACCACAGTGTGGTAAGATAACAATATTAAAATAGAATTAATTAATTAATTAATTAATTAGCTCAAAAAATAAGGGAAAAAATCATTCCAGGCACAGTGTCTCCTCATCAGCTTTTCATCCTCATAACTGGTAGCATTGAAACATATTGTGTGTTGAATTCTGAAAAAATTCCCCCATAAGAAACAAGTGTTATTTTAAATAATGATTTGGAAATAGGCAAAAATCAAAGAACCCACGTGATGAGAAAGTATTTTTTTCTTCTTACTGTAGTTCCTCTCTTCTAACATTATCTGTATGCCTTTTTTTCACTTTTTTTTTTAAATTATCCCTCACTTTTTCATGGAGTATCCTTAGAGATCTGTAGGGACTTTTGAGCATTCAAAACTGAATTATGTTTGTGGGTTTGTGGGAATTGCAAGCATTCACTCACTTTTCGTAATAATATTAGCCATTGTTTAATGGTTGAACACAGTTACAAACCTAGAGTAATTCGGCATATGAAATTTCTGCTCAAGGTACTTTTGCATACCAAACCAAGTAAACAAACTATTTTACAAGAGAGTGTATTTTATGCAGATCTCAAAAATAATTTCTTTAAACTAGTAATATTTTTCTGACTACATGACTTTATTATCACTCAACTGAATTCTTAATTTCTGCAGACAATTTTGGAGATGCATCACTTCTCAAAACGCCAAAATAGGTCCTCTATTTGATTTTAACTGGCAGTAAGGTTGTAACTGTAGACTGCATTTGCGCTTCTCAGAAAAAAGGTTTTCGATAATGCAATTTAATTAGCCATATAATTTAAAAAATAATTTGTGAATACTGTGAAACATTGATTTAGACCTCAAATTGTTGATATGTAATTAGCACAATAATTTATTCATATGCATCCTTTTAGATGCTATTTCTTTGATTTTTGTGTGTGATGATGTATAACTGATTTTAGAATATTTGCTATTGCCAAGATTTTTCAAAGGAATAAATGGATTTTATGTGGTTTGTGTTTTAAGCATCCAGGATCTGATGAAGGGATCTGACTTTTGCACAGTTTTTGCATTTATCATCTGCATTGACTTGTACTGGCAGCCTCATTTTTAATAAGGATTGGCCTATGAACTCTTCTTTCAATTTACTATAAAAAAGCAAAATTTCAATTTTAATACACTATGGAATTTTATATATTTTATTCACAGCTTATGTTTAATCTTAACAATCCAGATATATAAACACTAAAATGTAACAATTTTGCATTAGAAAACAATATTTTTTGGCTTTTTAAAATGAAGGTATCACATGCTATTAAAAGAAAGCCTTGTAATCAGTTTAGTCTCAGAACTTTTATTCCATAGGAAATTTAACATAATGACTTTCATTTTCAATTTTTTTCTCATTATTTCCATGTTTGAAAGATTAACCTCAACAGCTTCAGTATGACATCAACATCCTCAGGAGATGTACTCTTCATTATTTCAGTTGTTTACTATTAGATCATGATACTGATGTATTATAATTAAGACAATTAGTTTGAAGCTCAGTACGCAACTGTGTGACTTTGGGGCTAGGCATCATGTGAAAACAACTGGTGACTCAGTAACTTTAAGTTATTAGGAAGCATCCCCTTAAATCTCAAACTGATTCTTTTGGTGGTTTAGGATTATGCAAGAGAAAACTTTTTTTTCCTGTTATTCACACAGTTTAATTTGCTTCCCAAGCCTTGTTCTTACTGAGAGATGTGTTTGCAGCCTGCCATGAGGTACAGATTTAATGAAAATAAAATACATGAAGGGAACTGTTTTACAGAAACAACAGTTTCAGATACCATGTTTGCAGACATGCAAACTTTCAAGTTTCTATGTGCACCCAATCTCCTGGTGCTTCATTTACTATAGGAATTAGGATTAAATTATACGATTTAATTTTCACAATATTCACAGAGTTGCAAAGTTAAATGCATTAAAAAAAATAGTGTAGGAAAATGCTGTGGTTGAAAGAGTTTGGTTACATGTGGCCCATTTGTTCATTGTGGACTGTAAAAATGTAGTGTTCTGGGATATGCCATTGTTTTCTACATATTTATAAATGCTATCTACAGTGTATCTGCTTTTTATTTTTTCATTTTCGTTGACTTTCACTGCTGGACCCAGGAATCTGTGAGTCAGGATCGTGTTCTGCTGGTTTTGATGTCAGGTGCAGCCAGGGCACTGCCCTGTTCCATGCCTTTGAAGATGTGACTCAGAAGAAAAGACCTGTCGTTCTGGGGGTAGAATGTGATTATCTCCAAAGTTATGCTGTAAAAGTAGAAATCAAAGGGCTTGGGGTTTGTGAGGCTTGAGTGATCAATAATGCCGCAAAACAATTTCATCAGACATGGCACTTTTTTTGGAAACTTTAGTACTTTCTAAGGTTATCCCAGAGTTGTCTCAAAATGTTTTACACATTTTATCGTAGATTTATAAATATGTGCCTGGTATTTATTGGCTTGTTTCATATTTATTAAAGATGAAAAATGCTTGTGTAAGTATAATAAAACTGGTGAACTTAGGCTTCGGAAGCTGATGTTAATTCCTAAAAATGCAATCAGGTCTCTGACTTTATGCCCTTATATTTGAAACTCTGTAGGCATTGACATTTTTTAGGATTCACATGGTTCACTCTGCTGCTCTTTTCAGCACTATGGGAGTCCCTGCCTTGGCCTTTCTGTGGGCGGATGAGTGATGGTGAATAACTTCTTTTTTCTTGTTGCCCCCAGAGTACATCTGCATATTAATATGAGCAACAGTTCTTCTCATGCAGCTAGTAACAAAAATCATAAATAATATTTTGGACCCTTTAGACTGGCTGTGTCTTCAAGCTGCCTTCTTTGTAAGATATAAGTAATTATAAATAATAATAAATGAAATGTTCCTTTCAGTTCAGCTCCACTCACAGATGACACCAGCTTGAATTCAGTGATGATGTTACTTGAGATACTTGGCCCGTTAAGGAGCTTGAAGTGTGGGTCAGGCAATGCTGATGCTTGAAATAATGCTGAAATGGAAATGGGGCTGTACTTATTTCTGTGCTCATGTACAGTCAAGTATTTTTTTGTCGTATGGTCATTCAGTTTGGTACTATGACTTAAGAAGAGCTTCAGCTAAATTCTGTCACAAAAGCAGGCTGTTAGTGTTGCATGTTTGTTTGCTGCGAACCATTTTTTGTTCGGTTTTACTTTGCTTCTATTGATGAAGATGAAATCTTAGCCTAGTAAGGTAGTTTCTGTTATCGCTGTAAGTGATGAATGAAACTTCTACCTCTGTAAAGTCACAGTGAAAATTAGCACTGTAATTTTAATTCAGGATCCTGGGGATTGTCATTGTTGACTTGTTTCCTTTATCGTAGAACTAGAAAGTGACTGCTTCTCTCTGTTTAGATAGGAAGACAGGTCACACACATTAATCACAACAGGATAATAAAATCACACATTTTGGCAGTGAAGTCATGTCCTCTGCATGAGAGACAATATATTAGTATGGCACTGGCCAATTTGCAGTAGAAAATATATATTGCAGAACTTATAAATAGTTAATAAATTTTATTTCCTGCTTGTACGTGACCTTTCCAAGGCTTGCCTAATTCATCCTTCAGCAAAGTACCTTTATTTAATGCTTTCAGGTTTAACCCGGATGCAGCATGCTGTCACATTTGTATGTTGTGTGTTCTTTTTGCTCCATAGAAGTTAGTTTCTATTCGTGCATGCCTTGAATTGGAATAAATAGGACTTCTATTATAAAACCTAATGTCAAATTGACTCTATCTAGAAAATAACAATTTTTAAAGGTCACATAAAATTGGCCATTCTCAGCTCTTTTTTTTCTGAATAAGTTTGATTAAAAGTAGTTTCTTCTGTTTATTAAATCACTGGTTTTCCCTTCAGGGCCAGCTCAGGCAGGAGCAGATATTTGTGTTTGTCATCAGCTTAAGGTCCCAAATACATGCAGATTAAATAGTGCAATATACCTTTCCTGACTACTGAATTATCAGTGGTGAATTATTTGTCATAAAATTTAGCATACACATGAGGAGTCAGTTGAGCGTGAAGTGTTACCCTGAGGGTATAGCTAGACATTTCAGTCAGTGGACATTTACATCTACTTGTGCAGATGTATGTCCAGTGTAGAGTGTACTAAACTGCAGCTCCCAAAGAAATTGGCTTTGATAGCAATTGGATCAGACCCATAGTATACCAACTGATATTTGCAAAGAATGCCTTTTGAAATTCATTTGTAGAATATTAAATGGCTAAACAAAATTGCCTTTCATTATTTAAAGCAGATTGAGGGAGTCTGCTCAAAAAGGAGATTGAGAGATGATGCTCAAAAGAGGCTTTATGCTTTCTTCCTCTTTTTATATTTTTTTATTTCCTGTGGAGCTTTGTTACAACCACTATTTTACAAGTGAACATATAGCTCATGTAGGAAAATTTGGATCCTATGGTTTATAATCTCTGTGTGCTTGGTGCTGTGAGGGATAAACCTAGTAATTCTGGGCTCACCCAGAGATTGAACCAAAAATGCCTTGTCATTTTTATAACTGCTATTTTGCCCTGCAGTCTAGCCTGAAGCTCCTGTGTTGCCCTTGGTACAGCTTTCAGCGGGCTTTCCAAAGCCTCTATGCATGTGTGCAGCTCTTTCTGTCTCCCCACTGTGGGTATTTAATATTCCAGACTCCACACAGCTCACTTAATATGACTGTCATTTCATATTGCCGGAGGCATGATGCAAATCCTAATTTGAAGATTAAACCCAAGATAGCTTTGTGCTACTACACCTTTAGTACTTCTGAGGAGTGGAAGAGATGTCTGCATGAAATCAGTGATGTGAGATTTCAGTAAATTTTCTAAAAGTCCAAAGACTTACTTCTTCTTTCTTTTTTTTTGTTTTTAATTCTTATGTAAGTATTTTTTTTTTTATGTAAACTGAACCTAAAAAGCAAACTGAACTAAAAATTATAGCTAAACACGTACTACATTCCAATTGTCAGAAGGCAGAAGAGGTAACTTATGCACTCCATGACAGCAGTTGAACACATTTTTTTTTGTTCCTTTACTCAAGCTGTATGTTCACTGTTAACATTCCCTCAAATACTATTAAGCAACTGGGATGGTAAGACTGGAACAGGTTTTCTGTCTCAGGTTCAGAAGTCAGGATTTAGCAGGACCAATTTAAGGTATACACTCCATTATAAATGTGAGGAAGGAGTAGTCTGCTTCCTGTCTACCTGTGGGAATAAAAAGAGTCATTAATAAAGTGTGAGTAAAAACAGAGGTAAAACATGCGAACTCAGACTTCTTCAGTGATTTCATATTCTCTGTGAGCAATATTTTGCTAAAATAGTAGAAACCGTTAATCTGTAGTTGCATATCAGCCATCATCAAAGGCATTGTCAACTCTTTAGGCAAAAATTTAACGTTGCCAGGGTACTGAGAAAATATAATGAAAATAACACAGAAAGAAATTCAGTGTTCTTAGAAGTGATTTCATAAACTACATTTCTTATTAAAGTAGAATTTGAAGCATATGGAAGCTATGAATAAAGACAATATTGTAGCCAAACAATAAGACTAAGACTAAGAATACAAATAAGAATGAGAATAAGAAAAAGAATGAGGTAGCGTGTGTAACTGAAACTGAGTAGGAAACAAAAAGGAGATATGTCTATTAAATTGTTCCATTATGTGAAATAAAAATGTAGAAAGAGTTGGTTTTCAAGGGAATTTTATTTTTTTTTCTTAATTGCACTAATCTTATGCCACTCTAGTAATTTTTTTTTTTTTTTTTTTTGTTTTTTGTTTTTTTTTTTTTCCAAAATGTGCACTTCATTCTGGTTCAGCTGTATATTAGGGTGTGAAATTAGGAGCCTAAATAAAATGGCTAGATTTTCAAATGTGTTTTACAGAAATTCCTGCTTATTTGCATAACATCTGTGGTTGGTAAGTGTTAAATGATAATCAGAATTTTTATATTTAATTACCTGAGATTTAGGAGCCTAACTTCAGTTGTGAGCAAGTGTTTTAATCATCTGTGTTATGAATATTATCTTAATAAAGTCATCCATTCATACAGGGAGATCTGAACACAATCTGTACTGCGAAATCAAGGTAAATTGATTCGTGGTCATTCTGTATTTCTTCCTATCCCACTGGAAGACTGGCTGATTGGCAAGCCAACATCTCCTGAAATGAGTGGCATTAGCTTTCTGTCCTTCAGTTCCTCTCTTGACAAACTACACTTCACATGTCTCCTAGGAGTTTTAATAATGTTTAGTTCATTAATGCCAAAACTGTACTTTCTGAGTACAAAAAGAAAATAGTATAAAAATATGACTTCTCTTACTGCTCTTTTTCAATGTATCACAATCAGTTCCAGAATGTAAGAACATAAAATATTAAACATGAAATATATGACTGTCGTCCACAAGGTAGTTTAGCTATAACTTTTAAAAAAACAACACACACACCCCCTTCCAAATGTAAATGTGTCAAAATTGTACCATAAACAAATATTATTGTTCACTTACAATGTATGTTTTGGGTATTTCAATGGGAATTTTTTTCCAGCTAAGCACACATTTCCATAATAAGCTCCTTTTAAGAGAAAAAAATACAGCTTTTATTTGCTGAGGAAAGAATATGCTTAAAAGTTATTTTTTCAGCATTTACTTCAGATTTTGCTTCTGAAGGTATTTTCTTTAATCCAGAGTCATCACAATTCTTAGAATAGGCTACACAAATACTAGATTATATAAGCAAAAGATGAGCGATAAAAGTATGGTATGGTTGAAAAGATGAGACAGTGTTATCATATTAAGCAAACCAGATAACATCCAGAATACCATTATGAATTTTTAATAATGCTGACTCTGCAGGCTAAGCTGCACAAGAGCTATTTCTGGAGTGAAAGGTTTCAGAAATGATGGAAGGTTGAAGTGTCATTCCCAGGCTGTTGCTGGCATTCCCTTTGCTGGATTTGGTTTCACATAAAATTGTCAACATGTTATTTTTCTTGCAGTACGTGGTCACACTACTAATGAAGAGGCTCTGAAGAAAACTATACTTACAGTTGTACCACTATGACAGTATAGAATAGTCCTCGCAGAACCCAAACCCAGCAGCAGGCCTCTTTGGTCCGGCAAGGCTCTTTAGTTTGAAATCACTGCTCCAGCTGTTTGGTTTGAATTTTAGTCTCCTTTTGTAATATCTTTTCGGTGTTCTAATTCTACTAGAGCATTTGGGGAAACCTCGCTGAGCTATCATACAGTCTCATGAAGGATTGATACATCTGTAAAAGCTAGGCAAGATCTTAGAAATACTGAAATAAATACCTTGGCAACTCTATCCACCCACTTTTTCTTTTTTTTTTTTTTTTCTCTTTTTTTTTTAATTTTTATTTTTCAGTGCACATTACCCAATTATATAATTTTAAAATTTTAAATTAAAATATACCAGCAGAAAATGCTCAAACTCCTGGAAATTCTGTATCAAGATACAAATTTTGCAGACCATCAGTGTAATGTGAATTGATGCCCAAAAATGGGCTCCGTCCAAGTGAGAGAGACATAGAATTAGCATTTTTATACAGCTGTGGTCACAGGATGCATCCACAATCTATCATGGTGCCTAAGCCCGTAGTTGCAGAGGCAGGATAAAGATGCAGGAGACTTGGGTATATGCGTGTGCGCATTTTGGACTGGAGGGGTTTGGAGAAACAGATCTTCCCCTGTTTGTCCCATGTACCTACGATCATGTATAAGTTCAAAGTATAGAAATGAAGATGTTTGTGGTCAGTTTCGCCCCGATTGTCATATTTGTGACCCATTTTTTTAAAAAACTCTCAGTATCCAATACAATAAAATATTCTGAAAATCTGTTCTCTTACTGTAAAGCTTAATGGGAAGCTTGAAGCGGTAGGGAGACAGTGTGGATGAGAACTTTATTTTTGTCTAGCCATAGTAGAGAAATGTGATAACTTGATTTTCCAGAGCAATAGAAAGTTCCTGGGAAAGTTGTGATCTCTATGTAAAATATGTATTGTTTCTTTCTGATATTCTGCACTTATTAAGACAAATATTCCTGCTTTCTCTGACAAAATTTATAAAACTTTTCATGCGATCGGGAATTCATATGTACTTTCTGGTTGTAGTATAATAAGCATGTGGATAAAGTGTAAGCTGGGTGAATGTTAGTGTTCCGAAACAATAGTAATCCTTGCTATTTCTTCCAGTTCTTTAATATAAAATTATTTTGGTTCACACATCTACACTCTTAGCTCATATCATGCCACTGAAACTGCAGCTATTGAAATAGCTGTAATGTAAATACATTTCTTAACAAGACAAATGGGTAATGGTGACACTTTTCTGTTTATTTCCATTTCCAGTATCCCCTAAATATCAGTTTCATCTCCTCAATTTTGACAGGAGCTAGGCGGTATTTGGATAAGACTTGACATTTTGAGTAATGTTACAAGCATCTGTTTCCATTGTCTATCAAACTGGGATTGGAATATATTCTCCTAAAATGGCCTAGATTGGAAAAAAGTTTTGCACATGAAGTTAATGTTTGAGGTATATTTCTACTATGCAGGTTTTGCATTTTGGGACTCAAAACATACACCATTATTTTCAAATGAGGGCAAACTCCTGGAAGGCAGATGCAGGGACAGTGAGAATGAAGACCCTGGGCCAACTGTAGGAGAGGATCTGGTTTGAGACCACCCTAAGAACCTGAACGTATACAAGTCCATGCGGCATGATGAAATCCATCCGTGGGTCCTGAAGGAGCTGGCAAATGAAGTCGCTAAGCCACTGTCCAGCATATTTGAAAAATCATGGCAGTCAGGTGAAGTTCCCGATGACTGGAAAAAGAGAAATATAAGCCCCATTTTCAAGAAGGGGAAAATGGATGAGCTGGGGAACAACAGACCAGTCAGTCTCACCTCTGTGCCTGGCAAAATCTTGGAGCGGATTCTCCTGGAAGGCATGCTGAGGCACATGAAAAACAACACGGGACTTGGTGACAGCCAGCATGGCTTCAGTAAGGGGAAATCCTGCCTGACCACCTTGGCGGCCTTCTATGATGGGGCTACGGGACTGATGGACAGGGGTAGAGCAGTTGATGTCATCTACCTGGACATGTGCAAAGCGCTCGACACTATCCCGCATGATATCCTTGGCTCTAAGTTGGAGAGACATCAATTTGATAGGTGGACCACTCAGTGGATAAAGAACTGGCCGGATGGCCGCACGCAAAGGGTTGTGGTCAATGGTTCAATGTCCAGCTGGAGACCAGTAACAAGTGGTGTCCCTCAGGGATAGGTGTTGGGACCAGTCTTGTTCAACATCTTTGTGGGTGACATGGACAGTGGGATTGAGTGCGCCCTCAGCAAGTTTGCCGATGACACCAAGCTGTTCGGTTGATAGCTGGAGGGAAGGAATGGCATCCAGAGGGACCTTGACACGCTTGTGAGGTGGGCTGATGCCAACCTGATGAAGTTTAACCATGCCAAGTGCAAGGTCCTACACCTGGGTTGGAGCAATCCCAGGCACAGCTACAGGCTGGGCAGAGAAGAGATTCAGAGCAGCCCTGCAGAGAAGGACTTGGGGGTGTTGGTCGATGAAAAAATGAACATGAGCAGGCAGTGTGTGCTTGCAGCCCAGAAAGCCAACCGTATCATGGGCTGCATCCAAAGGAGCTTGACCAGCAGGTCAAGGGAGGTGTTCCTGCCCCTCTACTCTGCTCTGATGAGACCTCACTTGGAGTATTGTGTGCAGTTCTGGTGTCCTCAACATAAAAAGGACATGGAACTGTTGGAAGAAGTCCAAAGGAGGGCCACGAGGATGATCAGGGGACTGGAGCACCTCCAGTATGAAGACAGGAGAAAGTTGGGGCTGTTGAGCCTGGGGAAGAGAAGGGTGCGTGGAGGCCTCCTAGCATCCTTCCAGTATCTGAAGGGGGCCTATAGGGATGCTGGGGAAGGACTCTTCATGAGGGACTGTAGTGATAGGACAAGGGGTAACGGGTTCAAACTTCAACAGGGGAAGTTTAGACTGGATATGATGAAGAAATTCTTTACTGTAAGGGTGGTGAGGCACTGGAATGGGATGCCCAGGGAAGTTGTGAATGCTCCATCCCTGGCTGGATTGGACATAGCCTTGGGTGGCATGGTTTAGTGTGAGGTGTCCCTGCCCCTGCAGGGAGGTTGGAACTAGATGATCTTCAGGTCCTTTACTACCCTAACTATTCGATGATTCTATGATTATGTCGAACGGCATTGTAACATGCTATCCATATTTGCACTTGCACTTATTTACAGTGTGGGCACTTCATCTCTGCTTTTATTTTAGATATGTAAAAGTTAAGATACAAACATTCCCTCTTTCATATGTGAATTATTTTATTTACAAATGCGTAATGTCATGTGCCAATATGCCTATATATCTCTGCCAGTCTTATATTTTCAGCACTAGAGCCTCTAATTCCTGTCTATGTGTACAATGAAATCATAATTTCTATTTAAAATTCCATGAAATGCTAGCTGGACATTGTTCCTCTTCTGCATGGAACTCCTGCATAATGATGATTATGTGTATTAAGATGCAACATGTTTATCTTGAGTTGACTGAATTGTGTAATGAGTGAAGAATATGCCTGTATTTGTAGTTTAGAAGTTCTTTAATACCAATATAGCAGAATAGTTCTAAATAAAGATTTTTTTTCTCCATACCATTTGGCAGCTAACTGCTGCTGTTCATGATAATTCTGCCCAAAAAAATTGCCCAAGAAAAACCTGAAAATGTCTGTGTTGTTTTTAAGAGTATGTGTGTGATTTGCTGTAAGACACATTTCAGATGCAAACATTTTTTGTCTTAGAATGGAGAAATATTGAAATCAAAATTACTCTAGTAACTTGATGTAAACTTAGCTACTGTGGACGTAGTAGCCACAGGATGCTCAATATTTTAGGAAAACTGATGATGATTAAGAGCAATGAATTAACCTTTTTGTCATTTTGCTTGGTGAGCTGGTATGTGCAAATTGGATTAATAGTACAGAAATGGAAGTGAGACTTGCTTCAATTGAAAGGAGTTGTAAGCTCTAAGAAGACACTTTTGTTGATGACTTATTATCCCAAATGTGCCATTCTTGGCACCTTATAAAACACTGATGTGCAGCCAAGCATCAGGTATGTCGACACAGCTCTCTGCCCAAATAAATATGCCCAAATTAATGATCCTTGCTGAGAAATCTCAGCTTTTTTAGTAGTTCAGAATGCCTTTAACCTGCCCAACAACAATGAAATGATTTGCATTTTGATTTACATCATGTATATCACCTGTAATTTTTGCCCACAGATTTTCCACATGACGTACGATCTGGCCAGTGCCGTGGTAAGAATCTTTAATCTGATTGGAATGATGCTGCTTCTGTGCCATTGGGATGGTTGTCTGCAGTTTTTAGTACCTTTACTCCAGGATTTCCCACCAGATTGCTGGGTGTCCCTAAACGGTATGGTTGTAAGTATTGTTCATTTTTCATTGTGCTTTCTAAATATTATTTTCCTAAGCAGTTAGCTTCAGACTTAAGTGTAAAAATGCATGCCTAGTAATACATTGCCCTGCAATTTATGCAAGGTTACTTTTATTTTTTGTTGGTGGGCCCTCAGCACTGATAAAGTTATATTGACTTGTTGTCAGTAAATGAGCCAGAAAATACTTTCAGTTTTAAGGTCATTTTATTAACCCATATTCCCTAAAAAAACCCAAAAAAACCCAAACAAACAAAAAACCCCCACCAAAACAAAAAAAAAACCCACAACCCAAAAACCCCAACAAACAAACGAACACTAAAAGAAATTCGGAAACACTCAGTTCACCAGTGCTTTCAATTTAAGCTATAGCTTCAGAATGCTTCTGAAGATATGTTACTAAAATTTGTTTCTTCCAATGTTGTCATCTGTTTGTTTTGTAAATACCTTCTCAGTCATTTCATGATCCCTTTACCAAGTTGTTCCCAAATTAACAGTCTGCATGATTTTTTTCTAAGTAGAATAAGAGAAATAGATTTACTCCAAGGGCAGAATGAGGCTGTGCCTTACTTATAAGGAAGGGTAGTGATGTTCTTCTTGCTTGACATGTGCCTTAAAGATCAGTGGCTGTGAAAAATAAAGTAGTTTGTATCAAGTCAAATAGTGAAGTAATACATAGTAATATTTACTTAGGAAATACACTGAAAAAGTTGTTGAAATGTCCCTATACTACAAAGTAAAAGCCCTAAGCAACTCTGTCATTGGACATCTGTAAACATGTGTCTCTCCAGTTTTTACAATTTTAGAATCCATAAGATAGTACTTTTACTGTAGATGAGCATCTTGCTCAGTCCCACATATTTCTATTGTAGAAACTTAGCAATATTTGTTCTTTCAGGAAAGTGATACTGCACATTACTCTGGGAACTTGTTGATAAGGTTGTCAGTCATCCAGACAAGTCCTTGCAGTTATCAAGCAGCACCTTTAACGATAAGCAGCATGTTTGCTGACACCTCATTGTGCAGCTTTTCTAAAAAAAAAAAAAAAAAAAAAAAAAAAAAGTAGTGACATATCTTCAAAAATGGGATTGCTACAATAAAAGTAGGTCACCAGGATGCTGACTGGCACATCTTTGCATTCTGCTGCATTCTGGATTCTGCTTTGTAACATCTTCCATTCACATTTACAAAGGGTACATTTTCTATGATCTTGTTAAAGATCTGGATGAAAACCATTCTAGTGAGTGAAATGAAGCCTTGGATTACATTTAATTGAAGTATTTAACTTTCAAATAACATCGAACTGTTAAATTCTCTCTTTTCCATAAGAAGAGCTATGTTTAATCTAAGAAGGCTCTGCATACTGTACACATGCTTAGGGAGGCCGTTCTTCCTGCCAGCCCACATGCGGGTTCATTTATGGAAACACTCTGTCTCCTGACAGGCCACACACTAATGGAAAGAGTAAAAAAAAAGCTACACTATTTTATTTTATTTTATTTTATTTTATTTTATTTTATTTTATTTTATTTTATTTTATATTTATTATATTATATTATATTATATTATATTATATTATATTATATTATATTATATTATATTATATTTTGTTTATTTTATTTTGTTTTGTTTTGTTTTATTTTATTTGTGGCAACTTTATCTGTTGCTGTTGAATGCACATTGTGGAACTGAAAATTGAACAAAATTATGTTCATGGCATAGGCAGTCATTTAGTCCTATGGCAAGAGAAAGAGTTGTGAACTGCCAGCCTGGAATCAGGAGCATGTCTAAGGCAAATGTTGGGGGAAACAACTAGACCTTTCTTCTGCCATGGTGTTACGAGAATTTTTCTGATCGCTTTCCAGGCTCTGGAAGTGAATTCTTTAGCACTGAGCACAGAGAGAGAAGCCATCATGGAATATCAGTCTTCTGAAATTATAGAGGAAATAGAAGGATGATGATGCTGATGATGGTGATGATGGTTATATGCTTTGTTAGTGTATTCAGAGTCTACCTGATTGCTGACTTTAGAATTTGGAAGGGCTTTGTGTTCCTGCTACTGCAAGAGCTTTGGCAAGAGGGGTACTTTACTCCCCCAGTATACTGTAGCATGTAACAATTAGATCTACTCTGAAATTTAAAATTTTTGTTACTGAAATGATGGCACTGAACACTGGGGTTTGGACTCAAATGCTGTGGATACAGAAAGTCTGATAAGAATCTTATTATTTCTTCTGACCTTAAGTTCTTTCTGAACTGGTAGTGAAGGCCACAGCAAAAGGACAATACTGGCAGGAAGAGGAGGTCCTTCCCTAGCCCCAGCTAATGCACTTTTCTGTTAAAGTCTTAGTTTCTACTCAGGTTTTACTCGGACATATTAGTAGATTGGTAGTTAAACATAACTCCTTGCGCCTGCATACATTCGGAGTTTTGTTCAAATTTCTGCATCAAATAATTCTGAAATACAGCTGCTATAAGAAAGGGAAAATTGCTCCTCTTTGAATGTCTTAAGTTTTTTGGTTGTGTGAGCATTTCCTGGGTTTCAGACAGTGGCTCCAATGTAAATTCCTAAAAATGACATTGTTACAAGGGCTAACCTGAAGCTAATATGCCAGGTTTGCTTTGGAGTGAACTTTTAACACTTATTCATTGTGATCATTGCCTTGAACACTTATTCAAGCCAATGTGAGTTCAGACAAAGTTAGTTTTCCAGTATGCAAGTCAGTTGCAAGCCAACGCATTTGCAGATAACTTGTTGCTAAAGGAAGTAGGATTCTATGTTGCCTCCTCAGTTGACGCAGCCCAGCATACTCTTTCAGCCCTTATGTCTTGCACATTAGTTGCTTCAGGCTGCAGAGTTGCAAGAACTTCTAGAAGCCTTCTTCTGAAAGCTGATTCTTCTGTACGAGATGCTAGCTGAATGTACTGAAGTTCCATAGGCATGCTCATGGTTTTACTCTATAAATACTGTTAAGAAAAATAACGTAGCTAAAATTTAGTCTCACAAAGCAATAGGATAATGAAACCAAGCTGCATTTTGCTTACTGTCTCTCTGAACAATGTGACTGGATACAATTAAAGCAAAATAAATCAGGTGGATTTTAATCTTTGAGAGATGATAAAATGACATAGTGGATCATAAAGTAGACTATGAAATTAAATGAAAAGGAGCAACTTCTCTGTAAAAAGAAATAAGATCACCACTGGTTAATTCTGCACCAACCTGTACCATAAAACTAATCAACAAAAGATCACATTGAGATATTATTGTCAATAATAATAATAATGATAATAATGAACCCATATAGTAGTCTCGTATTGGCCTTCTTGGCTGGTTCCTAACATTTGCCTTCATGTTGCTAGGAAATGAAAGCCAGAGTTGGAATCTTCCTTTAAGTTTTCTAAATGTGATCCCACTTGCCCACTTCTGTATCATTACTGCCATTTGATTGCACTGACTTTATTAATGTTGAGTTACTATGAACAGGCAGGATCTTCTGCTCTTACAGAATATCAATGTGCTTCTTTTGAAAAATAAGAAAACTGGTAAATACATCATTAAAGTGAGCAGCAGCTAGTTTTTCCTCTCGCTTTAACTGATTAAGGGATTTTTTACAAGGGCATATAGTGACAGGGCAAGGTGGAATGGCTTTAAGATAGCAAGATAGGAGATTTAAATCAGATTTTAGGAAAAAATTCTTTTCTATGATGGTGGTAAGACACTGGAACAGGTTGCCCAGAGATGTTGTGGATGCCGCATCTCTGGTAGTGTTTCATGGCCAGGTTGGATGGGGCTTTCATCAACCAAGTCTAGTGGAAGATGTCAGGGAGATTGGAACTAGATGGTCTTTAAGGTCCCTTCCAACCCATTCTGTGATGCTATGATTCTATGTTCCAAACAATCCATTTCAGATATAATACCAGTTACTTCTGAAAAGGTGTTCATCTCTCTGATGCCATTTCTAGTCTAACACTAGGATTGTAACTTTCATTCCTAAAAAAGGTCTGAAGAAGTTTCAGACTTTCCCAACAATGCTATTTTCCCTGTGGCTCAAAAAGCCTGTTATCTGCAGCTCCTTGTATGATTTATCCTCAGCTTTCTGATCTGCATTGCTTCAGACTAGTGTACTTCATAATGACTCATAGACTAAACGTCTTTACCATACCTCAGTGTTTGAGCCAACAGTTCTTTAGAAAATTAGGAGTAAAACTTGCAACTGAAACCAAGAGAGGCACAAGAACAGAAAAACACAGTGGTCCTCTCCGATAGTCAATTTGTGCAAACAGATGTTCTGCATTTTACATTTGGTTTCAGCTGCAGTGAATTACAGAAACACAGTGTGCAAGTCCCAACTGGTGAACAGTTATAGCCAGATCTTATATGGGACAGAGTTTCTAGCCAACTAGAGATGAGAGATGACATTTTTGCCACTCATACCATCTGGCCGTACAAGTATAACTGCTGCCATAAAGTATCCTTTGCAGTAGTTGATTAGTGTTTGTTGTTTTGGAAGTTCACTCGGGCTTTCGTATCACCTAAGGCAAATACTCAAAGGCATGTTAGTCCTTGAAGTAACAGTATCTGAAGATCCCCAACCTGTATTTTCCTGTTTATATCTGCAATAGTTGGTTGTATGGTTAAGAAAACATACTGTCTTTTAAGCAGGGAACTGACCTGGCATGTCCATTTTTTTCAGGTATAATGTTCCCTTACTGAGATAAATAACTAGCAAAGAAGGATAGAATTTAACCTGAAGTGTGAATTTTTTAAAAGACAGATGGGATTGTAAAGGTTTTAGAAAGGGCTTGCTTCACTGGCATTTTTCATGGCAGTTAGCCAGTGTTTGCTCAGCAGGAGCCCTTCAGGTCCTCTGATTTCTTTGTTTTGGCTTTTCCTTACTGTCCCTGCAGTTCTACTGTTTGCAACTTTTGGAGGTTTTTAGGTGTTTGATTTAATGAGGTGGGGTTTTGCATTATATTAAACTCCCCTTTGTATTACATCACTTCCTCAGAGGCAAAGCAAATCAGACGTTAGACTTTTGCTAGGAAAAGAATTTAGGAATTTCTGCTGAAGAGTCTAAAAATCCCTGGCATTAAAAAATTAATCACTTAAATGAACATTTGAAAGGGAAATTAAAAAATACAGGATATGGTGAGAATTTATGATGCTCTAAGAACTATACTAAGGTATATATAATAATATGACCAAAACCTATTTAATAATAACACAAAGAACTTAACATTTCTTAGTAATTTTTTTTATTTGCAAAATTTATTTATGACACAATTTGGAAGTATGGTAATACCAATAACAGCAATATGTAACTGACATTCTTAGCATTAAGTTACCCATATTTTAGGAATCTACAGCTAATAATAATAACCTTTCTAGTATAAGAATTATGAAGTTTAACCGTGACCAAATGCAAGGTCCTACACCTGGGTCAGAGCAGTCCCAGGCACAGCTACAGGTTGGGCAGAGAAGAGATTCAGAGCAGCCCTGCCAAGAAGGACTTGGGGGTGTTGGTTGAAGAGAAACTTAACATGAGCCAGCAGTGTGTGCTTACAGCCCAAAAAGCCAACCGTATCCTGGGCTGCATCCAAAGGAGCGTGACCAGCAGGTAGAAGGAGGTGATACTGCCCCTATACTCTGCTCTCATGAGACCTCACTTGGAGTACTGTGTGCAGCTCTGATCTCCTCAACATAAAAAGCACATGGAACTGTTGGAAGAAGTCCAGAGGAGGGCCACAAGGGTGATCAGGGGACTGGAGCACCTCCCGTATGAAGATAGGCTGAGAAAGTTGGGGCTGTTGAGCCTGGAGAAGGCTGCATGGAGACCTCATAGCAGCCTTCCAATAAGTCAAGGGGGCCTATAGGGATGCTGCAGAGGGACTCTTCATGAGGGAGTGTAGTGATAGGACAAGGGGTAACGGGTTAAAACTTCAACAGGGGACAGTTTAGATTGGATATGATGAAGAAATTCTTTACTGGGAGGGTGGTGAGGCACTGGAATGGGATGCCCAGGGAAGTTGTGAATGCTCCATTGCTGGCGGTGTTCAAGGCCAGGTTGGACATAGCCTTGGGTGACATGGTTTAGTGTGAGGTGTCCCTGCCCCTGGCAGGGGGGTTGGAACTTGATGATCTTCAGGTCCTTTCCAGCCCTAACTATTCTATGATTCTATGATTTTATATGCAGCTGTTAAGAATTCAGTTATTGCTCTCTTTTACACACAGCACTGAGTCATTAAGGTCATTTCCCCCTTCATCAAGATGATGAACTAATAACCTGTTCAGTGGGTTGGGAACAAGAAAGGCATAAAAATAAATTATCTAAGAAGACTATGTGCATGTGATATGGCACTGTAAGAAACTCACAGGAAATTTTTGGTCATTAGTACATGCACTGCTAAATGACAAGGTATGTTTAATACAGTCTGAGGGCATGTGTTAACTGCAATACCAAAGTTTCAAGCTAAGCTAAGAAGTAGGGAAATAGGATAGCTGGGGATACAGTTGATTTAACTCAGTGTGTTATGATCAGTGAAGAGGAAAACAAATCAAGTTCTCATTTGTCTGACAATGCTGAGGCTTTAAGAAGACCATATGGGTTTTGGCTTATGCTTTTTTCTGTTCTCTGACAGGTTAGCAGGTCATCTACTTTTGCAGGGCTAGAAAGGGAAGTAATATTAAATTTTTCTTCCTATCTTCTTGCCTTTGGTGTAAAATTCTATGTAATTTTATTGGTGTCTCCTGTACTTTTGGACTGTATTTTCGAGAGTAGATTTCTGATGTGCTTACATAAAAACAGTTAATAGATTTCCTGTGCCTCATATTTATGGGAAATATTTCATCAATTATGGGGTTTTTTGGTCTTTTTTAAATTTTTTTTAATGCATTGATTTCTGCCAACAGGAAATTCCAAATAATAAGGAAGTTTCTCTGGTTATACCCAGCATCTATACAATATGCTTTAAAAGTCATTTTCATCATCGCTGCTGTTTCTCATCCTAAAAATTTTTTTTTCATGCTATTTTCTTACTATATATTTTATTTTTTCTGGTTGAGATTGTATTATTTGTATCTTTCAACCCATGAAGCACTGATGCAGAGCAGTGTTTTTCTTCTTCTTTCTAAAATTATGAAACAGAGCAGAAATGGGTTTAGAGTCTGTGAAAGTCAGGCCTCACTGGTTCCCTGGCCAAAACCAATGACAAATGCATTCACCTTCATGAATTACTGTCATTGATGTGTTCTTAAGTTATTATTTTGGGTTCATTGTGTTAGTAACATGAGCTAATTGAGAAGTACAATCTTCAAAGTTGAAAAATAAAGGTTCAAAATCATTCACAGGGAGGTTTAAAACTTCCTACAAGTTTAAAATTTGTGAAAGTACTCACATTATCCCTGAATATTTGGATTACAACTAAGACAAAAAAATTAAAACAGTCCTACAAGGAAGATCTTCCTAGTTGTAATCTCACAACTCCAACGTTAGTAGTTGTTTAGCATTATGAACTCAACTATTGTCATAAGCCTTACTGCCTTACTTTCACTAAAATACTTTTAACGGTGTTGTAGTGTTAATATAATTATTTAATGCTGATGGTGATAGTTATCTCAGTGGGTATAGGTGCTCACTGCTACAGAGAAAGATCTAAATTAGGATACCTGTGTTTGTCAGTGTTGATTGTAGCTCTGTGTTACTGATGTGATAAAAGGTGCTAAAGAGGATGACTTCCGTAATGAATTAGTTGGCTGCCTTGCATGCTTCTGTTTCTCTCAGACAGAAAGCTGGTCTTCGTTGTATGGGATGAGAATAATGAAACAATTAGTTAGAGGAAACATACAAAGGCAAATTGATGTGCTTAATAGATACTTACTTATTACCACACTTTTTCTTTGTTACCCTAAGAGCTAGTAGGAAATTATCAAGATGTGTATGCAAGGAAGGACTTGCCCATTTAGCATAAAAATTTAATTTCCATGTTTCTCCCTCAAGAATCAATCCAACTCATAAATGCTTATAACTGCAGTATATTGTGAAGACATTACTGGTAACTGTAAATTACAAAATACTTTATGTAAGCCTTAAACTTGACTCAATGCAAGAAACTGCACATAATGTGGTTAGGTCTCCTGCATTTGGTAGACATTTCTAGGGGAATATGCAGATACCATAAAGCATGCCTTAAGCTATTTCTATAGAAAAAAGGTGAACTAAAGCAAAAATAAAAGTTGGACCTGTCATAGTTCAGAACCTTGTATACCTCATTTGCCTTAGAATAAATTTTCAGGAGGAGTTTTAAGCACCTCATGGCAAAATGCAGCTTCTGTTTTGAAGAAGAGAGTGTTCCCTTTCTTCTAGGGGAGCTGGATCAGTCTACTTTGCTCTGGCTCTATAAATTTAAAAGTAGTGTTTATCTGTGTGTGGTGGTATTCCAGGTTAAACTGGGATATCAGTGTGGAATAATCGTAGTTCTCCATGGGTGGGCTTTTCTCCTGTGATTGGAATATCTGAAAATTGAACCCTTGGTATATTTACACTAGAGCAGTTTTCCAAGAATAAAGCCAAATGTAGATATATGCAGATGAATACCATTCATATCCAGCTGTTCTTCAGCAAATCTTTCTCTTTTTCATTGCAAACCTGTACTGATATGCACAGTCTAATTCTTGTTCTGTATGCTTTAAAACTGCAGAAAGATAATTGGTTTTGCACAAGCTGCATATTATGCCAAGGGGTCATTATCAGGCATATCATAAGCACGTTTTTCAAGAGCACTGATTTTACTGCTTTTAACTTTTTGCCATATCAGATTTGAACTTTCTACACATGGCTATTCAGCACCTGACTCATCCTAACATCTGAAGTACATCTGGAGAGAAGTGTCTATTGAGATGCAATTAGACATAAAAATTGGCCTCCTGTTATTGTGCGTATAGAATGCTTACATTTCACATTAGAAAAAATCAAACCAAGATACTTTGTTCCGAGTCATGCATTTCTGAACTAAAGCACTTTCCTACCTCAGACACTTGAGCTATTTTTGTTTCCATTCAGCTTTGTCCACCAGACCTACATCAGTAAGTCTATAGGATCTGTAGTCTGCATTCCCAAAATCCCAGGGGTAGGCAAGAGGTTGTCATAGCAATGTTTTTAAATCTTGTTATTTCTGAACTCCTCCTTCCATGGAAATTTTAATTTTCATATTTTCATTTTAATTTAGAATGAAGCTAAACAAGGAGAATTCCCTGTAGAACTGAAAGTCTCATTTTGCATCCAATTCTAACTACCAAAACATGAGGAAAGCGGCAAATATGTGGCATTATTGTTTTCTTTTGTTTGTTTTAATCTACTGATTTTCCTTAATGTCTGAAATAGTTTTTCTCATACCTTTTATACATATAATAGGGATGTATTTAGGCTACATGTATTTTGCCTGTTTTAAAAGAATAGGATAATTTTCTTCAACATTGCTCCCCTCCCTCCCCTTTCATGCTCCTCCTGCTTTCTACACATACACTCATTTGACCCGGCTCAAACTGAAGTAAATCAAATAGAGGTACTAAACTTTCAGAAGATAATGTCATTTAATAGAAACAATGCAAAAGACTTTCCATAGGAGAAACACAGAGATATTCCACTAATTTTATAGTATCTGAAATGTGCAGAATCTTTTTAATATTATGAATAAATTTTGAAGAGTATCTTCTAGATAGTCTGTGCACTGAAGTCTGTGCATTGCAAGTATGAGCAAGCAGTGAGCACTTTCTGCATGAATTACTTTAAGCATTAAATGCCTCTTAAGCATATTTTGTTTTCTTTCTGCTATCTGGATTTTTTATGTCCATTTAATTTATGGTTTAGGAGATACTATTAATAACAAAAGGAAAAGAACAAAGCCCTGTGGTGAGATTTTTCTCTGGTCTGTATACCACTTTTAATAATTTGCAGTCAGTTTTATTTCTCATGTGACAGAATAACAATCTTAGCTTTAAAAATTGCTGAGTAACTATTTTTAAAAGCTGCAATAAATAATTTACCAGTCTATTTAGTATAGCTGTAAAAATGAAGTTTTCCCTATTTTTTTTTTTTTTTTTTTTTGTAATATTGCTATTACTTTTTTTTTTTTTTTTTTTGGTACTCTTTATGTATTTTGGGATTTATTAAAAAGGTTCATGATAATCTCAGATGAATAGAATTGGATCAGAGAGAGATGTACACTATCAGGTCTAGTTCAGTAACACAATTTTACCTATATTTTGCACTGCTGCTAATACAATGGGAGAGATTCTTTGAAGCAATCTCTTTGAAAGTCACCAGTTGTCATTTGAATGAGACATATTCTCAGATGACATGTATATTTTCCTCTCCATCTTATGTATAATTTTAGTCCATCTGAAATGTCTTAATCTGTACTAAAATAAGTTAATGTAACTTCTTTTGGATTTTCACAAAATATTCTTATCCTTTTCTATATTTGTAGGCAAAAATACATTAGAGTGTAGTCACAGTATTTGTGAAGTTAGCTTGCATTTGAGGGTAGCCTAGACAACAGTAGTACTTTATAGACAATTGGTACTTAGACAATAGCACATACAATAAAAAAAAATTATCTATGTTGATATAGATAGGGAGGGACTGAAATGACTGGTTTTGAACAACTTAACTTGGAAATAATATTTTTAAGCAAAGTTTACTCAGACTGCTAGTGCAGGTCAAGAGATTGTACAGTGGTTAGGAATGCAGGCAGAGCACCAATCATTTGTCACTCTTTTCAATAATACTTAATATCCCTATGCTAATCTCAATTAGTAAAAAAACCTTTTAAATTTAGCTCTTAGATATAACTATAAAACTTACAAGTCTAAATTTAGTTAAATGTGTCTAAAACATTTTCAGAAGACTGAGGGAGCTTTCTATTTATTTTTAATAGCTTCTTCCAGATGTTCAGAAAAAAAAGTTATGGTGCATGATACAAACCTTTGGTGGGAGCAAATATAAATTTAACTCAGATTTGTGTAAAGAGAAGATTCAAGAGCTCATCCTGGAAAACAACACTGAAGGGCAACGGACAGGCATGCTATGTTTTTAGGAGGCGAGGGCATATTTGGCTCTGAAATTTCTATGTAGTTGTCTCTGCAAACTGTCATAACCCATACCATTCATCGAAAGGCTGCCTGTCCCTTTCCTTTATCTCTGTAATACAAAATACCTAAAATGTGCCTTTACTTTCTTGTTATTTTCTAATGCCAGTTGCCATGGCTTTATTCTTACGGTGAAACTTTCCTGCTGCTACTTAATCTTTTGTGCCTAAATAGCGTAGTGTAAAAGTTACTCTAAAAGAAATTAGTTTATTTCTGAGTTGTATGAATATGCAAGGATGAGGTTCCCTTAGGCTTTTGCAGTCAGTATCTTTACAGAGCAGCTGTTTAGGGAAAGGATAACATATAAATGCTGACAGGAAATGCCACATGCCCTCAGAAATAACGGTAAAACTGCATTGCTCCTAACTGAATGTGGTTTGCAGGTCAGTAAAATAACATATATATTAACTCTGAACCAGCTTAGTTGAACGGTAGAGGCAAAATACACACACAAAATGTGATGTGGGGAGGAGAAAGAAGGAATGAGGCAGTTTAAAGCAGTTTAAATATATCTCAAACATGACTCTTTATTAAAAAAAAAAAAAAAAGAAGGCATGAGCCAGTGCAGTCATCCATCTCAGCATGATTTGAGGAAACATAAAATTGGCATGTGTATAATAATATATACTTAAATATATATATTTAAAAATAAAACATGAAGGATTTATAGGGTTTAACAAAGCTTGTTAGTTTTACTCTTCTGCTTTTAAAATCTTTCTGGCTTGATGAAAGTGCTTACTGCTTGCTCATACAGATAGTACATAGTCATCTATAAGTAGACTATCTAGAAGATATTCTTCAAAATTTACTTATTAATAATGATAGAATCATAAAATAGTTAAGGCTGGAAAGGACCTTAAGATCATCTAGTTCCAACCCCCCTGCCAGGGGCAGCAACACCTCCCACTAAAAAAAATGATACCCAAGGCTCTGTCCAGTCCAGCCTTGAACACCGCCAGCAGATGGAGCATTCATAACTTCCCTGGGCAACCCATTCCAGTGCCTCACCACCCTTACAGTAAAGAATTTCTTCCTCATATCTAATCTAAACTTCCCCTGTTTAAGTTTGAACCCGTTACCCCCTGTCCTCTCACTACAGTCCCTCATGAAGAGTCCCTCTGCAGCATTCCTATAGGCCCCCTTCAGATATTGGAAGGCTGCTCTGAGGTCTCTGCGCAGCCTTCTCTTCTCCAGGATGAACAGCCCCAACTTTCTCCTGTCTTCATACAGGAGGTTCTCCAATCCCCTGATAATCCTCATGGCCCTCCTCTGGACTTGTTCCAACAGTTCCATGTCCTTTTTATGTTGAGGACACCAGAACTGCACACAATACTCCAAGTGAGGTCTCAGAAGAGCAGAGTAGAGGGGCAGGATCACCTCCCTTGACCTGCTGGTCACGCTCCTTTTGATGCAGCAGAAAAATACCATCTAAATCCTCCCATAAAGTGATTTTATTCATTTTCACAGATTTGATTCTAAAAGTGGATCTGAAAAATTCCTTCATGTATTTTCTTTTTTTATCGAGAGCTAAATATTTTTTAATGTAAACTTCAGAAGGAAGACATAACCGTGTGATCTCAAATTAGAGTTGATTCAAGGTCATTTCAAACCTGATTTCAATGAAATGAGAACTTTAGTCCGTAACTTTTTGTGGGCATTTTGAAACTGCTTTTGTTTGTAAGTCAGCTAAAACTTTTCTATACCTATGTGCTTGCAGGATGCAAAACATGGTTGCAATAAACATAAATTATTATTGTTTATCACTGTTCATATTTAGTGCCATATATAACCTGTGGGTGGCTAGACTTATTAACATAATTAAATATTGACATGATACTGGTTTCAAGGTAAATTTAGGCAAATTTCTTTAAAGTGAATGATTTGATTAATTTGTTTTTATGGACCAACTAAGAGTTAAAGACTATTATTTTTATTATAATTAATATGTAATAGGTATGGATTATCAGTTTTTTTAAGATAATGCTTGTAATTTACCAAGTGCCCAGTAAATATGAAGCTTCTAGTTGAGCAATGTTTCCAACCATTTGCAAGTTAGATAACACAATTTTGAGGTAAATATATGCTATTTTCACTAGAATCTGAGTCCTTAGTTGTTTCCAATTTCCAATTTTCAAACTTTTTCAAGCAAAGTAAGTGCCATGTCTTCAAGATGTAGATTTTCAAATATGTGCCCTGAAGCCAAGAAGTCTTACTATCAATTTGTACTCTCGGCTGTATAAGTTTATCCGTATAAGTTTGTAACCATGAAGTCTGCATACTAGGCATTTCTCTGTTTCATTAGTTATCTTTTTTGCCTCTCCTTGCTCCTATCTGTGATTTATAGAATCATATACCATCTCACTGTAATAAGCTTACATGAAAGCCGCCGCACTAGACATGAATTTACCTAGTCTAATCTCCATCACCTCTTACAGAACCCCATGAACTTTTCAAGCCTTTGCAAGGCAAACGCATGACCTGATCTGAACTTCAAATTGAATTGCAAGAGCAGAACCGTGGTTGATAAAATAAAACCATAGCTTGACAAAAGAGACTCACCCTACAAATTTTATTTTCTCCCCTGAATTGGAGCAAGGAGGAAATGAGGAGGCACATCCACCCATGAAAACTGAGGTATGCTCAGCAGGAGAGCTCAGGAAACTAATGAAGGCAGCATTAGCTGAATAGGAATCTGATGCAGCTGATGGAGAGAGAAACTCTCTCCTGGAGGTGGTAAAGAGCACTTGCATTAGCCTTCTACTCTGAATCACCATCTGCAGGGATCTGATTTTTGCTGACTGTGTAGGCAACCTATGCAGACTTGCCAACTCACTTAGCCGTCAAAAAGTGCAGTACCTGAAGTCAGCTGATGTGAAATTTTGTGATGCTTTCCTCCCTTACTACCCACTCTCTCAAACAAAACCCAGGACAGGTTGGGCCACTGGGCATTGTAGATAGCCATGTGTAAACAATACAAAATGTAATGCACTCTTATTATTCTTGTTCATCTTCCATCATTCAGGACTATGGTGTTCTTCCTCTTCCTCTCTCCATCAAACAGTAATCCTAGACTTTCCAAGACTGGGTTTGTCCTCTGCACCAAGCCGTCTACCTCAGCCATTCCTGTTTCAGTCAGAGCATTTTCATCCTCAGCATTTAGACTAAGGAATGTGAATTTCTTTAAGCTACTCAGCAGGTAGATGTTACATTTGCTCTGCAGAAAAATTCTGTGGATCTTGTAATTAAAGTATACAGTTTTATTCTTAATTGCAGCAAGATACCTTCTTACTTTTTATGTTGCAGCTATGAAGGTATCCCATATGCTTCCCAAGCGCTGCTGTACATTAAATGGCATTACCATTGCTGTGTGGATGGAATGGGTGTCATAAGTACTTACTGTTGAGCTTTGAGCAGGCAAGTTTATTAAGGAAAAGTTAGACCCATGAAAAGTGACTTAGTCCTTTCCTGTATTCACTAATCTGTGGGAAAAAAGCGTATAACAATGAAGTCTATTTATGACTTTGTCATAGCTCTTTCCAAATTTGACTTATTCAATGTATCTTTTTTTGCTTTTCTTCAGATAATAAAGGTCTTAGTGGAGATAGATAATTTACAATAATGAATGAGTATCTTTAAACTGCTGTTTCTCTGATCAGCAACCAATAATCTATTTGAAAACTACATGTGACAATAGAAGAGGTTATATTCCACATAATCACTAATCAGGTAAAATAATGCAATGAAACAGTCTACAAAAGACTGAATATGAAATTAGAATTATGCATCAATGGCTTTTAGTGCACCTCACTTTTGATTGCAGAATACAAGAAGTTCAGGGGGAGAGATGGGAAGGTGGGCAGAGGAAAGAGAAGCACAAACTAAAGACAAAATGAATGCATAGCTGCATCCAAGTTAATGGTTCAGCAGTTGAGAGTAGATTCAGGTGGAGCAGCAGGACCAGTGGAGTGGCTTTGTGAAGTCTAGCCCACAGTCTCTGTCCCCTTTCCAAGAGTGGCAAGGAACCGATGCTCACTGAAGATCAGACCACAGCAAGCTTGGATGATGTTTCCTTTGGAACACCCTACAAGCTTTCAGAAATTTGCAGCTGAGGGACTTCTGGATCCAGAGCTGGTATCCATGTGTTTAACAGCCTTTGCTGTGTGTTTCTTCCAGTACTAATTACTTCCAGTATCTAATTACTTTTTGCGTGCATGTGAATTTTGGTATTAGGTCAGAGCATGAGCATGTTGTCACAGCCTCATGGCTCTGCTGTATGGTCATAGTTTTGAGCTGGTCTTGCTGCCTGTCCTAGGCTCTGTGCCTCATGCTGAGGTGACTTTACCTAAGAGGGCGCAGAGTGACTGAGTGGGCATGTGCTGCTGGTTGTACTGGAGCTAGAACAGGGACCTGGCTGGTCCTCACCTCTTGACAGGGTCACTTGGGTGCTCTGTCAGCTCCCTCAAAGGTATTAAAGAGGATCATATTCGCCTTCCTTCCTTTCAGAGTATTAAGTTGGTACTTCAAATGTTAGAACATTCTTCCACAATTTATGTTAACTTCCTTCTGACAGAGGAAATTTTTTATAACTCAGTTGTGCTTGGTTTGGTTTGTTTTTTTTTTTTTTTTTTTGTAATGTCTAGACATGTGGGAGGTGTTTAGGCTGCTAAATAATTTCTTCTTTATATTATTCTATTACCTGGAAAATCTTTCAGATTTTGGTAAGCACCTGCAAGTTTAAGGGTATCTGAATTTAAGAGCAGGTCATCAGCAAAATTCTGATGAATTCTCAGAAGAAGAAAAGCCTCTGGCATAGATCCAGCCTACTTACTTTGACACCGAGGTTTGTTCTTTTCCTAGACCCAAAATAGGATTTCAGCTACAAAACTCCTTTGCTTCCTGCTGTCACTGCCTAATAAAATAATGTACAGTTTTTTGTAAGGCATAGTATTTGGTGAAGGATTGTATTTTACCAGAAAATCAGACCAGCCTCTTGAGGGCTCAAATATTTAGTAAGTTAATTTTCTGAAGAACTGTAAACTAAGCAAATGTAGTCTAACATGTCAAATGCATCAGGTTAGGAAATAAATTGAGAAACTGAAAAGAGTTGTCTTCAGTAGCAGCAAAGTGAAGAAGATTGCTCAAAACCAGCACTGAACCTTTCTCTTAAAAATATGTTACTTAAAGCAAAAATAAGACATGATAAAAAAATATGTCTTTAGACTAAGCAGAAAAATGTTTTAATTTGCCTGTGTGGTACCAGGCGTCACTTTACCAGAGAAAGAACATCTGTATTTAAAGCACTGGAACTCTTGAATCCCAGTCCCAACCCTAATGCTGATTCTCTGTGTGAAAGTGGCATTGGTTCACTTTGATTCATTTTTAAGAAGATTAAAACATATTCAGACCCTTTATGAGTAGATTATATTAGACTGTTTTAATCTACTATAATCCACTTTTTTTTTCTAAGTACACATTCTTACAAATACTTAAAAAATATTTTGCTAGAGTGTTTATGCATATAGAACAAGGATAAAAGTATTTCTTGCAAAATCAGGCTTTGAATGAGATGTTCTTAGTGAGGAAGCATTGTGATACTATGATTTTGTGCATGTGTATGTACCTTTCAGTTTATGTATCAAGTTTGCCTTGCCATTTCCTAATAGCCAGTTCTGCAACTTGTTAAGGGAGTTATTTCCTTCCTTGTTTTTATGTAGTTTCGAAATCCTTTTGAGTCAAATAGAATGGTAATAGCACTCCAGAAACTACATATCCACTGCCAGAAACACTGTTTTCATTGGTCATTTTGTTTGGGATCAGTTGCTTTGGGATAATTTGCAGTCTAGTCTGAGTAGTTCAAAGAATGCAACTCCTCTTGCTGAGTTTCCTTTTCTGAATTAGTTGCAGATATTGTCTGTGATGGTGGAGGTTATTCCTAACAGTTTTCACTGTGTGGTCATGAGTCAGGTTTATGTCACTTCACTCCTTCAGCTGTCTCCCCGAGCTGTACTATATTAAGCCCACATTATTGTCTGCCTGTTCTTGACTATCAGATAGCTACTGTTGAAAGCACAAAGCTTTTCTCAGTGGTTGCATTTTAAAAGCATTTCGTAAATCATTTGATTCAGTTCACAACGCTTAAGTAAACTATTTCATCTCATATCCAGCTCCCTTAATGTACTGTTGATTCATCTCTCCTGGACTGTGTTCTTTCATGTACTTCAGTTTCTCATTGAAAATGCTTCCTTACAGGATTTATGTATTCTTCTATTAGACATGCCGTTGTTGTGATGCTTTCATTTTTTCTGTTCTTCTTAGAAAGTGTTCCTCTTTGGGATGGATTGTTTTCCCAGATAAATTGTGTTTATTAAAAACCTGTAGATGTACTTATTATAATCACTTATTGTGGCCACACAATACTCACTGCGTAATTGTTGTGATTACAATATATTTTCTCTTTGGTGGACAATGCATATCTGTTTTAGTCTGTCACTTGTAAACAATGGTGCCAAAGTTTATTTCAGGGTCAAATACTTCATCAAACTTCAAACTGTGAGAGGAGAGCAGAAGCCGAATGTCTTCATCAGATTTCTAGATTATCTGATAAATTTCAACAAAAGGATCTCAAAAAACAAAGTTCAGCACAGAATGGCATGGTAACATCTGCAGTTTCATAGAATCATATAATAGTTAGGGTTCAACTAGTTCCAACCTCCTTACTGTGGGCAGGGATACCTCACACTAAACCATGTTACCCAAGGCTCTGTCCAACCTGGCCTTGAACACCACCAGCGATGGAGCATTCACAACTTCCCTGGGCAACCCATTCCAGTGCCTCACCACCGTCACAATAAAGAACTTCCTCCTTATATCCAATCTAAACTTCCCCTGTTGAAGTTTTAACATGTTACCCCTTGTCTTATCACTACAGTCCCTAATGAAGAGTCCCTCCCCAGCATCCCCAGCATTTCTATGATATGCATCTTAAAGGACTTTATTTTTTTGTATATATTTTGTAATAATGATATTGATTTCAAAGGAGGGAAGAAAGAAAGCTCTCCAGTGGTAGTAAAAAAAGTACTAGTAGGAAGGTAGTAGGTAGGTAGGTAGTAGGTAGTAGGAAAGATGATGCTACCTAATAAGTTTGAAAACAAATGCATGAAAAACCAGTCACAACTAATAGACATATTTAGAGCCTCCTAATGTCCCCCTTACAGAAGCAGTTCACATCCTGTGAGTTCTTCAAAGAGTTGGAACACAATCTCTTTGAAAATGCCTGGCTGCTTCAATGCATTCTGATCTCACTGTTATAAGATACAGACATGAGATGAAGCAACAGGAACATTTTGGAAAATTTTTTCACCAGTATTCACCCCTTAGTTTGTCACTGACCGATGGGCATGGGGAGTGTATGAATTCTGATAGACTAAACATGCCCAGGTCTGTTTTCTCTTCTGGAAGCCAATTGCCTCCACAGCCTGCTTCCATACAACTGGACTTCTTAGTTGCCAGGGCAAGGTGGCCTCAACTGAACAAACCTGTGCTAACTCTCAGGCTCTGTTCAGTTGTTCTGGAGAGTATTAATTGGCCAAAACCACCACTTTCTGAAAAATTGCAAGTACAGACAATCACATTTAATGGTGGGACAAAGCAGAGTTAAATGTTCGCATGGGAAAAATAGACATAGTCTGTTCTTCTAAGATTTTACTCTAAACTTTATAAAAGCTTTGTAACAGCCTTGTAAAACTGCAATTCCTTAAAAATTATTGTTAAAATAGTCCTTTGAAATGAAATGTTATTTTAAATGGGATTCATGCATTGAAGACTTTCGTCCGTCTTCAGGGTTCAGTTAAAGGAGTAAAGTGACCAGATAAAAGGATGAGTCAGACGAGCCTGATTCATTGAAAAATAATAGAAAAAGTATTTTTCCCATAAGCTCTGATTTATTATTTTGTAACTTTATATATACAGCTGTAGGAATTCATTATTTTATCTGTGATTAACTACAGATACATAGAACAAAGAACAGTAGTGAGCAGTGTACAGGAAAGCCTCCACTATGACATTCTGAGCCTGCCTTCTTATGTGACCCATCCTTTTGAATGCAATGGGCCTATTCATATGAAGGTAATAAATCTGTGTGGGAGCCCAGGCTGTGTGCATAAGTCAAATATCTGCACTTCTGTTGCTATTTATGAATTGCCACACTGATTCTACAATGAAAATTATTCATCCTTACCACGAAAAGGTGATCACAGGTAGATATCTTTCTGCTTGCTTTTGATGGAGGAATGTATTAGCAAATGTTAATTTTTTTCTGCATAAGGAAAAATAGTCAAAAGAAAAAGAAAGACCTGTCACGCTATGTTGTTTTTGCTTGATGGGTAGTTCCAAAGACATAGCAACAAAATATGAATAAGGTGCAATGACAGCAAAGTCACATAGCAACTCTGAACAAAGTAAATATTAGTCACTGCTCCTCCAGTCGAACCTATTTTCCCTGTGAAATGCAATGCCGAACACTTTTTAAAAGCTTACTGCCAGTATTGGTCTTGAAAGTATATGCTGAGTCATCTGCACCATCTGTTATCTGCACTTAGCAGCAGAGAGAAATGTTGGGAAGTTTCTGAAGACATCTGCTTATTCCACTGAGCTTATTGATTCAGGTTTCTTTCCTTAAATCATAGGTACATACCTCCTAAGCTGTACTCTTCTTCCTTGCGGTTCTTAAGAACTTTAGAAGAGTGGAATTTTTAGTCTTCCAAGTCTGATGCCACTTTGCCTCTTTTTGTTAGTTTAAAAGACAAGAAGAGATTCTTCAAATAATACCTGTGATAAGAAGTAGGGGGTTTGCATGATATTACATTCACCACTGCAGGAGTTTTGAAACAGTAAAAATTGCAAGCTTTCTCATTGGCCAATTTCGTTAGTCTTTGCAATATTCAAATAACTTCTTGGAAAGTTGAAATGCTGAGGTGGTATTTTTGCTGTATTTTCCTGTCTGGGACTAACTAATGTGTCATTCTAAGGTACTTCATGATACCAGAGGCAGTAAATTATGTAACTGACAACTAATGGACAAGTATGTAAGCTATATATCTATAGCAATATCTATATATGGATTACTGATGAAATTATGGATTTCATATACTGGCCCAATTCTAGTCTTATATTAGTGTAATGTGCGTATAAACAGATGACACAGGGAAATGATTTCTAATGGATATAACTTGTATTCTGAAATATGAAAGCAGAGAGAGAATTTGAAGACGTGTAGATGCCAAATCCAAAGCATGAGAAACTTTTTGAGTTCCATTAAATAAAACTTTAATGGAACTTTAAGTATAACAGTTGGGAGAATTTGGCCATTCAACTTAGATGATGAAGGATTTAGTAAGAAGCACATGCCTTTTTTCCTAGTTCTGTGTGACATACCTATTAAAAATGTCATTAAAACGCAGGTATAGCCTTTTCTTAACACACCTTTTTGATTAGTTAAATAATATTTTAAATAATTATTAAATTTAAAAAAATCTTTAAGAAACTGTCAGAAATAACGGATTGCAAATAAATATTTACAAAGAACACATTATATGTATCTAAGAAACAAATACAGTTTAATTGAATTCCCACTGGAAGATACTCTAATTTTTACAGTAACTTCAACCAGCAGTGGCTCATGTCCTCCAGATTTTAGGCAGATGTTTCCTGTGGGCTACTACTGCATTGCAATATGTGCTACATGTGAGCAAGGATGCTTAGTGCTTTTTTTGACCTTTGAAGCCCAACCCTGAAATTTACATTTGTTTTGTGTGGTAACTTTCTGTGACAATACTAAAAACAGAGGGCTTAGTTATGGACTGTCGAGCTCCCTCCACACTCACCAATTGGAAGTGCCCACTTTTAATGGGCACTAGGGTAGACTGGGAAAGGAGCTACCTACTGTGTCTATACTATGAATCTCGTTTGGGTTTTGGCACAGGACAAGCACATGCCAGCTTCCTAGAAGGAATGGTTCCTCACCCACAACAGCTCCAAAGTAGGCCTGCTGCTATGGCGTGGGATAGTGCTATGTGGCCAATGCCACACCCGGGGTGTTTCTAACAGTTATAACCACATGAACCACATTCAGCAGCTTGGTATGCTTTTTTGATACTTTTAAATTTACCGGGATAGACAGAAGCCATCTATGTCCTGTCAAGTTTTGTATCTGTCTTCCCTCCTTCAGACATCACTTACTTTCAGAAGAACTGAAAGGTGGCTGTGGGCATGAATGAATGTGTGGTTGATTACAAGGCAAGCTCTTCAGGGTAGGGTCAGGCTGCTTCACCACTTCTACTGTAGTTTTGAAAGGGAGAATCAGGAAGGTGAGTTCAAAAAGCTTATTTCCTTTAATTCCCAAGTTAATGTTTGCTTCATGATTGTAAAATATGCCCTTGCAAACTGACAATACCATTTCTGTGACACATGCAGTGACTGTAGTGTGACAGGAAAAAGGAACTGAGTAAAAACTGTGGAAACCAACTATTGTCTGTGCAATAGTCTGCTTGTTATGTGATTTCTGAATCGATTTGCATCTCACTCTAAGGGAATGGCTGAGAGAAGATAAGCTGTGCCTGAGGGAATGACTACAGTATGGAAGTGAAATTTGTTGGTCTGATGACAAGAAAATCTCCTGGTGGAAACCTTCATAGGTTCCAGTAAAACAGAAACCCTTTCTTCATCCACTGAGAAAAATAATTTGCCTTTTATTGTTGTCCCTTAGAAGGTGCCGGGTGACCTTTCTGTGATTTATTTCTTACGAGCTGAGAAGTTAATATTACAAAAAGATATTTGTAGCAGGTTTGTGTGATATTCTGAGACAAAGGATAGCATCCTGTGATGAAGGAAGAGGCTTAGAAACACACTTTTAAAAATCAGAAGTGCCCTGTGATTAATGTATTCTTTAGGAAAAGTAAGTTAATGTATGTATTTAGAGAACTAATTGTAAATGATCAGTGATTATTGCTTTCACAATTGTGAGGATTTCCTAATGTCATCAAGATAGATTATGTAATCAATCCTTGGAAAAACAGCTTTGGTATTTCTCACAGTTACAGCCTTAATAATTTTCCTGAATTAATGTCATTTCATTTAAAACTTTTAAAAATTACTGCTGCTAATATGGAAATAGTGATCAACCCGTTGTCAACTAAGAAATTAAATGCCGTTTTTGCCGATTGGTGGGAGATATTTTTAGATCATAGAGGTTTTTAAATCTATATATCAAAATAAAAAAACATCATTTAGGCAAACATTTAGCATGTATATATAATTATTAAAATATAAAATTATATTAAAAGCTATGTAAATACAAGATTCTTTATTTCATAGAATAGACCTTTATTAACTCAGGGATATTACCTGAGAATGTGTTATGTAAAAATCTCCGTATAATGCAAGGGCAAAAATGCTTCTTATTTTAAAAAAAAGATCTCTCTAGGCTTGTAGCAGAGGAGTAGCCACTTCTCACTTTTTTACAGCTAATAGCAGCATGTTGGAGTGAGGTTGTGGAAAATACTAGCCTCTCACAGTAAAACAAAATTAAGAGTTGCTCCTGCTAAACCCTTAGGTTATACAGCAGAACTAGAAAAATAATTAAATAATGATAATTATTATTATTTCATATAGTAACACTAGTAGTAGCATATAAGGTTTATAGGATTTGATATTAGAACCAATGTTCTTGTTAAGTGGTTTATGTAGGGGATAAGTCATACAAGAACAACACAAGTAACTACACTGAAATTCCTACCCTCTACAGTGGTATTTCTTCAGCATCATTTAAAAAAAAAAAAAAAGGAGAAAAATATCCCCATAGAAACTAAAGAGATCAATGTTTGCAACTAATTGTACAGGAACTGGTTAGTTATTAATGAAAAGAAACAGAAAAACACTAGCAAGTATTTTTAGCAACAAAATCCTCAGACAAATCCTGCTGAATTCAATGCGTTCAGGCTTTTTTATCAGGTCTTTTGCTCCTTTTGCTAAACCATTAGTACCCGTCTGAGGACCAGCTGCTCAGACCCATCCATTCACAGATATCTGAAATGTGCATAACCTGTAACAAGGTCTATCACAAGCTACACTGTAATAGCTAATGCCACTTGTATAGCAGAATGTCCATTTGAGATGGCCTTGACCTTCAGTCTGGATTCAGATGCAGTCATGACTATTTGAGGTGTTGGATCCTATTCTGACTTGTATGTAGAGGTAGATATGTGGTTAAACATTTACCTCTTTATTTTGTTGTACATGTTTAGTTATTTCTCTTCTGTCATTGCAGCTCATTTATTCCCTCACCATTACTGCTTCTCAAATAAAATTTATTTTTCGTTCACCCTGTCACATACTTAATAGAAAGCTCTCATTATATTTTGTTTCTTTTTGCTTCTACTTACTTCCTTATCCTTTCTTAAAGAAAATAATATTTTACATAACACAGTAATTCAGTCTTTGAAAGGGCCTCAGTCAAGAAATAAAATCAACCAGTGTATGGATTAACTTGAAGACTTTGATGTAAAAATTTAATTTTACTGAAAGATTTTTAGTTGAGATTAATCACACCAGCAGTATGATGGAATCAATTCATGGACAAGATCACCTTTTATTTTTATTTAGTATTTATAATGGTTATGCTAAAAATACAGTTTAGGAGTAAGGTCCACTGTATGGAGCCCTGCAAGAGCTGAGCTTTTGATCTTACAACATCTTGAATACTGTAGCTTTAATAATTCTTCTTGTAGCCTTAAAAACCATATTTTTTTCCAGCAAGCAGTTTATTTTGTTCTCTAATAATCATCTATATAAAGCTGAAACTTTGTGAAATTTGGTATGGATTTTTTAACAATTCCCTTATTTGTTATTTCCACCCAAAGGAGTTTCATGCCAACTGGAAGGAAAGCCCTTCAAAATAGACTGTGCCTTGGTTGCTGTAAGTTGCTTTCCTGGGAGACAGGGAACTTGCATTAACATAGCTGCATTGACCCAGATGGCAAGGAGTTTCTGTGCTCCAGCTGGGTATTTGAATCCTGAATTGGAGATTTTTCAGGCAAGCTTCTTCAGTTCTTTCATTTTTTGAGTACTTTTTAAAGCCCCAGAACAAAAAGAAACTGATTTCCTCATTACTTAATGAAACCCACCTGATTCCCAGCAGCCTAAGATAATTCCCTTTTTACAACACAAAATTTTCCCTTGTGAAGACAGAAACGTTCACAAATATGAAGTTTTCCCTTAGAAAGTGAAACAAGCTCAAATACAGCAGAACCAGTATTTTTTAAATTATTATATTAGTGAAAAATAGTAATTTTCTCATCTGCAATCCAGCAATTGTTAGCTTATTTCCTGTTACCAGATATTTTAGCTAATAGGGGATCTAGAAAAAACATTTTAATAGATGAAAAGCACAAGTCAGTAACTTTGGCATTTAAATGGCAAGAGAGCAAGCCTGACGATTTTTGAGAAAAAAGAGCATTTGGGAAAAGCTTTTATTGGTGGAAGAGAGACACAAGTACTGATGAGTAAATTTTATATGTAAGTGCTGCTGCTGATCTGTAAATTTGTTTATGCTAACAGAATTGTTATTTTTGGTCCTGTATGATAGACTCTATACTGGATAACGTCCTAATCTTACTAACGTGATCTCAATTCTTCCTTCTTTACTTCTTAATTCCGGAAATTATTCTGTTCTTTGCAGCAAATACTGAGTTTTCCCATGTATGCTACATGCCTCCAAGCACAATTTGTTTTCCTCTTCTCATTTCATTCCTTTGGGAAGTACAATAGAAAGAATCTGACAAGGATTCCCAGGGCTTTTTGTCTGCTTTTCTCTGGGAAGAGCCTCTTTAACTGTCTCTATGTAAAGCTAAAGGGAGGATGCTGACACCACCTATGCAATTCAAAAGGCTTGTGAGTAAGCTGTCAGTCCTTCTAGTCTCCCAGAGAGAATGGGAAAGGGTAGCTACACATCAGAAATGCAGGACCCAGCTATTCACCTTTTCTTTTGAGCTGTGTTTCACAGCCTGTGAAACTTCAGGTATAAATACAATATTACAATAAAAAACAGGATAAGTAGACAAATAATATTTTTTTTCTTCTGTCCTTGGAAAGTAAAAGAAACAGCTGATAATATGAAAAGTGGTTTTTTGTTAAAACAGACAACTCTGAAAAGAAAGAAATGGGGCCATAAGTGTGCGTTCATGCATATTAAAACAAAACCTTCTTGCACTTGATAAGTCTATGTGCTCAGCTTTTTCTAACCCCTCTGACATGGAATGTAAAATAGAATTTACCTTTAGTCTCATTGTAGTTAGGTTAACACCCACATTTAAGAATACAATCATGTATTAAGAATTGTCAATTTTATTTCATCACACTTTGCTAGAATTATCTGGCAAAATCTCTGACGCTTTATCTAACAATTAATTTAGAAGGAATATCTCTTCTCATGCACAGAGAATCACCAGACAGCTCTTTCAGAGCCAGTAAACTATGAATCCACTGTACAGGTACAAATGTATTCTTCCTTTCAGTTGCTTGCTGGCTCAGTCACTTGTTTCTTTTCTTGCAGAACGATTCCTGGGGAAAGCAGTACTCATATGCTCTCTTCAAAGCAATGAGCCACATGCTGTGCATTGGTTATGGAGCCCGTGCCCCTGTCAGCATGTCCGACCTCTGGATAACCATGTTGAGTATGATTGTGGGGGCAACTTGTTATGCCATGTTTGTTGGCCACGCCACTGCCCTCATTCAGTCTCTGGATTCCTCACGCCGCCAATATCAGGAAAAGGTAACTAATTTTAATGTAACTCCTGAAGTTCTGAAATAGGTTAATGGGATGTTTTAAATGTGGAAAAGGCTGAGTTTACATGAGGAGCACCTGAATCCTCCGGCAGATGTCATTGAACACAGGAATTCAAAGCACTCCATTAGCTCGAGATATTCTCTCATGAACCCGCTTTCGTTAAGGAGAAGACGGTTTGGTGTTTCATATGCATTGAATGAAACCTTGGATATGAAACTTGCTTTAAACTCTCCTGTGAAAATTGCATCCCTGGTTCAAACTGTGGTTTGTACTGCTGTGCTACACTCTGCAGGTATTGATCTGCGTTGCTTGAACAAAGGCCTTGGGTGGGGTGGCTTGGCCATGTCTATACGATTTTCTTTCCTTTGGATTGCAGTTCAGGGATCATCTTGAACATGCCCAAAGAATGCCGTTTAAGTGAGGACCAGACCAGATCAATTAGTTTTGTTTGGAAATACCTCAGAGAAGTGCTCAGAAGAGGGCTTTGTTTGCTTTATAATGGCCTAGTTTACATACTAATCCATGACCTGTTTGGTCCTCTCCAAGGACAAAAGGAACTGCAGTCAAAGGGTAGAAAAGTAGGGAGAGTTTAGTGAAAGAAAAAGAGTTCTTTATGCAACAGGAAGAAAAAGGAGGTTTGATTCCTTGTAGGTATGATTGGAATAAAAAATACACAAATGGGTACAGGGTGAGAACTTTCTGCAGTGAGTACTAGTTAATGCTGTCAGTTGGGCAATAAAAGTCAGAGGCGGGTGTTAGTGAACCTGGTTATGGTGGCATAAAGAAGAAACGATCAGAATGAACCTCAGCAAGGGATGATAAGGGTGTGCAGGGTTACTGAGGTGCTTAAAAGAAGCCAATCAGTTATAGTAAATAGGGACCTGTAGAGGCCATGCCAGGAGAGATGTTAGCTGAGCAAAGTAGTGAAATCAGGAGTTCACATCAGCAAATAAGAAACACAGCCCGACCAATAGTATTTGGCGTATGTCCAGAGAAAAGTCCAGAAAGGCAAACTGGGCAGAAATTCCAGTGTGATGTAACATAAGCCTGAGGAGAAACCTGGCAGGGGGTAAGTAGAGTAGAGGGTGGCCCTGGCATCAGCTGAAGACAAAGAGAAATTACCTGAGTTTGCTGGGCAAGAAAAAAAGTCCAAAAAAGGTTTGAGCAGGAAGGATTGGGGTGTTTTCTTTAAAAGTGGGCAGAGAGGGAAGATATGAAGTGTGTGGGAGAAAAAGAATTTACATTCTGTTTTGTTAAGCTTGAGTCACAGCAAGACCATGGTCAATATATCAGAGACAGGGAGAGGTAAAGGATGAGCTGTAGGTCCAGTAATGTAAAAATTACCCAGTGGCTGATATATTAATCACAGATGTTAAAACGGAAGTCCCACATAGTGTTACCTTGAAGCATAAAACAGAATGAGAGGTTCAGGAGTGAGCATTAAAATCTGTAAAAAATATGAGCTCTGTCAGTGAACATGTGAAACCCCCTAATGCATTTCATTTTAAAGTCACAGGGCTAGGTCATTCAACCCAAACTAACTACCTTGTTGGGTCTGTTCTGCCAGCTGAAAGGGAAGTAATTTTACCAAAATGGGAGACTTGTAAGGAGTTCTGGGGCAGAAACATCTTAATCATGCACATGAATGAAGATATAGAGAAGTAAACCCTAAACCTAGTATAATTAAAGTTTTATTAGAGGTTAGTGTCAACATATATATATATATATATATATATACACATACACAGATGTATGAAATCAGCCGAGGTGTCACCATCCACCTGAAACTTCATCTTACTTGTTATCCTCGGACCTTGCTGGCTGCAGCATGGTACAATGTTTTGAACATCATAAATATAGTGCATGTGTAAAGATACTCATATATTTTAAGCTGTCTTGAGCAAAGGCAGTTTCATTTGTGTATTTGGTGTAAATTAAAACCGAGCAGCAGTCAAGTAATATTTCAGTTCTAATTTTCATACAACAGCAAACAAAGCTTTTATTTGTTCCTCTGTTTTTTATGGACACACTTTATTAAACATTAGCATGGACATGTCTGGCATTTTTCAGTTTCTCCTGTTTCAGCGTTTTCATTCTTCCTTTTATTTTTACTTCTTATTTATTTCCTGACATCAGAGGCAAAAGCATAGCATGACATTGACAATCAGGAATGAAAGAAATGAGACAGAAATTGCATGTTTCTATGCTTTAGAAAGCTCTATCTCTCTTTCTGGCAGCTGTTTGTATCCCAGTTATTACAGGCAAAAGCTAAGTGATGTCTTAATTAGAGTTTTTTCCTACTGATTTCTGAAGCTGTATGTATACTGTCAGCTATAACAAGTTACTGACATGTTTGTATATTCGTGCCCATTGCTTTATCATAGTTTAATCATGTATTTTGAAATAGGTCTTTGATTAAAGCCTAAGAATTATAAGCCATTATGATATACTGCTAATGAATTTTGTGTATTTGTCTTTATTCTGCAAACTAGATAAACGGGTATTTCAGAGATCCGCTTGTGCTACCGTTTGTATCATAGAATCATAGAATAGTTAGGGTTGGAAAGGAGATCATCTAGTTCCAAACCCTCTGCCATGGACAGGGACACCTCCCACTAAACCATGCCACCCAAGGCTCTGTCCAACCCAGCCTCGAACACTGACAGCGATGGAGCATTCACAACTTCCCTGGGCAACCGATATCATCATATTTTTAAAATTATTTGCAGATAAAATAACTTATTTTTAACATAACTGAGACTTGAGGAAAAGGTAGATCAAATTTCCAGCCACAGTTTTCAGAGTTTAATATATTTACTGCAATATCTATTCTTTGCCTAGTGCATTGTTTTTTTTTTTTTTTTTTTGTTTCTCCAGAAATTAAAAAATTGAAAGAATCAGTTCTGTGACTTTTTCTTTTTTTTTTTTTTTGCTTAAATTTCTATTTAGTTAATTTAATTTAATTTAATATTCTAAACTTCTATTTTAGTCTTACACATAAAGGATTGTGTATTTTCTGGCTCCATTGTTTTCTTTATAAGAGTTATAGAATATAGTGGAATTAACACAAATTGCTAGGCAGCATAGAATGATAGTGGTTGAAAGAAAGGTTGTTCTTTGATTCTTCTCTGAGTAACATCAAAATCTCATTCCCCTTTTGTTTTGACTTCTATTTTCTGCTGTAGCTAAATCAATATTTCATCAATATATCTATGGAATGCAAATGATGGAAGGAAAATTCTGGTCCTTCTCACACTGAAACAGCTAGTAATAACACATTTGCTGAAATCACCACATCTTCCTCATTCAAAATCTCCCAAAGCTCAGGTTATGCAAAACTAGAACAGGCATAATTCAAAATGGAAGAAATAAACTCAGGAAGACAAGAGAGCTTTCATTAAGTCGAATAGTCAAGCACCATCTGAGAGCACTGGCTAAGAATATGACCTGTGCTAAGCATTGCCAGTTGAAGAAAATCAAAGAATTGTAAGGAAGCTAATTTTGAGCCACATGTTTATTGTTATAGGCAAAAGACATAATTTATCAGAGGAAATTAACAACAATTATCAGCAGTCGTGTATAGAAGGTGGACAGTAAAACCACATGCCAAGAAATGTTACAAAAAAGTACACATTGGTACATTCTGGTCACTTTTGAGAAAGTTCAGATGTTTTTCTGCTGAAGTGAGTGGAACTGTTCTCAGAGAAAAAATACCTCTCAGACTGAATACAGACATCAGATCTTGGGATCAGTGAGTGAAAAGCCAATACCTGACACAGGAGAAAGACACGTGCCAGTCAGGTATACTCAATCCATATTCTCTTTTCAGTAAGAAAGTCTGCCAAACCATTTCACCTTATAAAAGGTCAGAATAAATCAATAAATCGATAGCATCTTGGCACTCTCCTTCCCGCCTTCAGTATAAGTCAAAAGTGAACGCAGGAGAAAATAAAAGTCACATTTTTAGTGATGACACCTTTGATGTTTTCCAGTATCTAGGAAGTCACACCATCTCAAAGACATTTGCATTTGCAAAGACAACATTTATCTAAGAAAACTAGAAATGCATATGTGGAACTTGTTAACACTCTTGTGGGCATACAGTACATAGAAATAAAGTCACAAACAACTAATACAGGCAAGATTTGTGGTGGCATACAGATTGACTCACAGGATAAAGATTTATCAATTGGTTTGTTAAAATGACAGTATCAGATCAATTTTCATTATGCTGTCATTTTGCATATTTTATTTTTTGCTTATTGGTAGCCAACTTGAACAACCACATAAGGTTTCAAAACCAGGAAAAACAATCAAAGGAATTTTGCCAACCAATTTGAAGTAATAAAGAGGCATAAAATACATTTAATTCAACCATATATATATAATAGAAAATGGAAAAAAGTTACAACTATGGTCATATAGTGGATGCTTTCCCAGTCACGGGAATATAGTTTAAATCATTATTGAAGCTGTGAAAGAATTCTGGGCTTGACTTCAACTTCAGATGTCCCAAAGGACATCTCCTTCTAACCCTATATTCTATTTTTATCATATCTCTTAATTTATTATCTTTTAGCACATCTTCAGTTACATCATTCTAGTTAAAAGGAGGAAAAGGACCTAAATATTCTCATCTACAGAGAAAAAGTAATAATTGCATATAAAGATAATTTAAAAGTACCTTGCAAATAGACATTGTGTATTTCTACATAGACAGCATCAGGATTCTAAGCACAGATTATTTTGTTTTATTTCTTAAGCATACAAATAAATATTTAAAAATGAGTAACAGATTTAGGGCATAAGGGTGAGTTTAGATTTTACAGCATAAGGTCTTGCACCATCTTTTCAAGTCTACCTCTCACAGATCCAGTTTGAATATCTAAATTGTCCATGTAGTCCATGGGAAGGCACTTGACATGCACTTGCAAGAAGCAGTGATCTATCAGGAGCAACTTTGGGGCAGCAGTAGCTGAAGCATAATTCCATTTCGTTTCCCCTCCGCAAGGCTGTTTTATACTGTTTGCCTCCACAAGTTTTACACTCAAGCGCCTCATACAGTGAGACATCTGAGGTCTTGTCTTCAAAAACTGGGGAGGGGAACCACCTCTGCACTTCTTTCCCTAAGCAGTTATTTTAGGGTGTGGCTAAGTGGCTATGCCATAGAGTAAATCAAGACTTGGTAGCCACTTGTTCAGTCATTGATGCCTCTGCATGTTCTTAAGAGGAATGGGTGGCTGCTCCTCCATGTTTTCCTAAGTCAAGCACCTTGTGGTTAAAGTAGAGGTGGAACAAGGCAGATACCAAGTTCGCAGCATGCTTACTAGACCTGCTTTGGTGTCTAGGAGACTTTTGGAGAATCTCAGTTGCCTGTAAGTATCTCATCTGTAAGTGTCAGGGACTTAATGTATTTCCACTGAAATCTTAAGAAATGGCAATTTTGGTCATGATGCAAATGTGTAGGAAAGGAAGAGCTGTGGTAAACTGAGTACCGTATCATTGTTTCACAAGGCTTGTACCAGTTTTTGCTATACTTTTTTATTGAAAAATAAGTGCAAGAGAGTAAAACAGATAGAGAAGAGTTTCTATTGCCTACATATTATACCTAACATTAATTAAAAAAATCTTTGAGAATCTAGTTTCTGTTCTGGCTTTTTTTGCTTAAACTGGACAGATGTTCAAAATACAAATTGCAGAACTTGAATTTTAGACATCCAGTTGATCTTACAATACTGGTTGTTTACCATGTAATTCTTGAATCTGATCTGGGCAGCAAAGTTTCTCATGCAATAACGATTTCTAAGTTCAGTAGCTTTTTAGGGTGCTCACATTTGTTTTAAAAATGGACCTCTTTGTTTTCTGCTAGTGAATTTTAGAAAGCCTGAAAGCAGTGTAACACAACAATGTTCTGTGACTGGTTTCAAGTCCTTCTCTGTACTTAACAATAGGCCATTTTCATTTGTACAGCATAATTTTAGCAATAGGTTGTGCCACATTCAGGTTCCTAGAGAATTTGAGCCCCCTGGGAGATAAATCTTATCCTTTCTGTGCAGTTGTGCTACAGGGTTCATGCCACCCCAAAAGAATTACTTATTTTGGAAAATGAGGGATGGAGGGATGGTTTAGCTTATACAGTACTTTCATCTACTTACAAGAAAAAAAAAAAAGGGGGGGAGATAAGGCAGTCTTGTCACTGTCTTCTAGCCTATAATTTTGCAAGGTTTTATAAAAGTCTCATCAGCTCACACAGATATGTATCCTAATTAGCTTTGCCACGGCACAATGTTTCAAATAGCAAACAATTTTTGAAGTGTATTACGAGTGATCACGTGCAAGAGTTGCTAAAAGCTTTGTGCAGAGTCAGTCCTATGGGACTCATTATTGACTTTGGCAAAAGCATTATAGTCATCATAGCAGTACGAAGTAGAAAGGTCATTATTCATTAAATACAGAGTCATACCTGTAAGTTGTTGCCTGAGACAGTATTTGTGGATTGCTTCTGGGTTTTCCTGGGTTTGTGGTTTTATTTGGAAGTCCATGGTGCCTTTGAGTTACAGAAGGATCTGTAAGGCTTCACTCTCGGATTATTTCTGAATCATCTTATGCTGTTTTGGCAAACATCAGGTGGCAGACTACTAAATGGATAGATGTATTCCTGTCTTCTGCGAGCCTCTCCTTGTAGAAAGTGCTGAGATTTCTTAGAGTAAAGCAAGTTATGAAAATGTGCTCGGTATAACCGAATTACAAAACATTTTATGAGGAAAAAAAACCACGGCTGCAACTCAGAAAAAGCTTTTCAGATATTTTCACAGGGTGTACATTGTTATTTAAAAGAACATGCACGTAAAATAACTTGTAACCCCTTGGGGATTGCACTAGATGACCTTTGAAGTCCCTTCCAATCCAAACTATTTTACGATTTTATATGTACTACTTAGGAAAAGCAAAAAAGACACTGTGAGATGCCCAGCCTGAAAGAACCATTTCCTTACCATTAGTGCACTGCTATGATACGACGGAAGGCCAGTTTCCGTTCTCTGATGAGAAGTCAAGAAAAGCAGTACATCCTATAACTGAGCAATTGGACCATCTTAGTTTACTGAAGAATCAATTTGTCTCTTCCTTCAGCTTTGGACAAACTTCCCATGCGTGAAAAATATATTGCCATGCACATCCTTGAAATGGATCCTTTTAAAAAGCAGGTTCAGATGTACTGACATTTTCCACTAAGTAATATAAAAAGAACTGGCAAGCCATAATTAGGTTTCATCAGAGCCAGAATTTCCAGGATCAGCAGCTGTATCATGCTGGTGCTGCTAGTAGCATAGCTGTTGGCACAACACCGAGCAGATGTAACATTTATGTTGCTAATTAAACTTTTTCTTTCTTCATTTCACTATTAAACAATAGATAGAACATAATATAACATAATTATGACCTTTATATACCTTTTTCTACAGTCCTTTCTGAATTACTATTTCAGATTGCTTCTTGACATAACTGAATTTTCTGTGGGCAAGGTGCTAACAACTAAACATGTCCATTAGCTAAAGGCTTTGTAGCCCATGCTGAATTCAGCATTATATAGTGCTTCCATATTGCAGAATCAATGGGGTGAGATGAAGCCCGTGCTACAGGAAACCACTGCTGACTCTGTGGGCAAACCCAACACACATCTCTAATAAAACTCTTTAATTCAATTGAAAATAGACAATCAACACTGTCACTCTTGTGGTCAGAATAGGCATCAGAGGCAGTTGCAGTGTTCAGTGTCTAGGGATAGATGCCCCCATAGCAGGTCCTTGAGCTGCACAGACTGATACTTATGCCCAGAACTGAATGAAGGTATGATGAAGCAGACATGAGCTGATCTCCCTCACTCCCTCCTTCTTGCAGTGTGCATGTGGGGAATAACTCCTGTCTTCCCCTCCAGGCACTGCTTTTAGTGTATATTCATTTTTAGTGGCACAGACAATTGAAAAGAAAGAAATGGAATCCAAACCATTAGAAAGGTAAGGAAAATGTACAAGATGACTCAATAGTGAAAATTAAATTTCACTTTGAAACTGGTGACTTTACAGAGACCATTACAGCATATCAAGATATTTTAAAATAAGCTGTCATCTGTACATTATTTTTCTCATTATGACAGAAAATTATCCTGCCTTAGAGTTGATACAGTTTCACCTATAGTAGCATGGAGAAGAGATTTCTTGCTTTTCATGCCTTGGAGCTGCAATAGTTTTTTCATTAAATAAGAGATCAGTCATTGCTTCTATGAAGAGAGGAACTGAGCCTGGGTTTCATGCTCCTCCCCTCCCCTTCTTATAACAGTAAAATGCAAATTTGTGCAAGATAAAGAACACACTAAGAAACAAATCCTATTCAGAAAGTTCCCTAAAACTTAATTAATTTCTCAATTACATTAATTGAAAGGAACAATAGGAGATTTTGTATTTTGTGGCAATTAAAAGGAAATGTTTAATTACAGCATGTAAGTAAATGACAGCTTAAAGCATTCTTGCAAGCAACAGTACTCTTTGGGGGGTAATTAGCGAAAAATAGATAATAAACAGATGATAGCTTTTAGGCTAAACAAATCATTTCAGTTCCATTTCATGATAGAGTACTATAAAAGCCAACCTATCGTACCATTCAGCAGGAAAGTTACTTTTTATTTTGATCTGTGGTTGCTTGATTATAAAGTATTTTTTTCTTTCTTTGAAAAGATCGGTATGCTAAGCAGATTAGCAGTGAAGAAAGCAGATTGTAGAAATATCTCTGGACTCATAGTGAATTCACCTAGTCGGTGACTGTGGGATGGACAGGTGAATTTATTACTTGCTGCTAACAAAATAAGATAACCAAATGGTTGATTAGCATGTTTACTGTTCAGTGTCTTCTGAACATAACCAGGTGACTGGTCATTTGAGAACCATCTGTGCTTACTCATTTTTGGTATATATGGTTATCATACCAGGTAATTGTGCTATGAGTAAATGTTAGTGCTAAATTAAAGTTTGACCAAATATTCATCCTTGACAGTCAGATCAGAAGCTCCCCTGGCTCATGAAATGTGGACTATGCATAAATAAGAGATATTCATGAAATGGAAGTAGTTCCTTTTCTGATGTGGTTGGGGAAACACATACATGAGAGACATGAGGATTTGACTCATATCCCCGTTTGAAACATGGAGGTATTTCAACATGCAAAACCTTTCTTTCTTTTCCTAATAATCCCAGTAAAACCTAGGATGAAAAGGATTTTTAAAAGCAGGAACAGTACAAATTCCAGACGTACAGTAATCGTTGCAGGGACACAGTAATGTTTCTTGATTCCTGGTTGAATTTCCAGTGAAGGACTAGAGTCCACTTCAGCCAAGTGCATGGAAACTGGCTGCAGTCCTCTGTTGAGTACGAAGCAGGAGCCTAAAGAGATTATTTTTAATATTAGGACAGAATCAATGAGTCTAATCCTATAAGATGAAAAACCTGTTGCCATATGGAAGAGAATGAGTACTGCAAATACCACATACATAGTAGCAGCTATCGAAGAGAGTGCTTTTAAATGTTGGGTGAGGCTGATAGAAGTTGAGCTTAAATGCTTTAGGAATATTTATGCAGAATTCTTTATAGCTTGGGAAGGTGGTTTAGACCTTTCTCTCCTTTCTGTCATCCAGCAATATGAAAACTATTCAGGTTCTCAACCAAGGGCTTTAGGTAATAGCTTAGACCTAGGCTATGTTTGCATAATATGAGGGCCTTAGGGTAATAAGGAATACTTGTTAGTGAGGTAGGATTCCCTTACTGTAGAAGAAACCTGATCAGTGTTCTCTATTCCACCTGCTGGTAGTTGAAGCTCCAGGCTGGAGGCATCGGCACGCTTATACAGAGCCACAGAACCATTTTGTTATTTTTTGGTTCTGTAGCTGTGAATTGAGGCACACAAATAGTTGGGCTGTATGACTGTCAATGACTGCAGAAAAGAGATAATAATTTTGGAGACCTTTTATCACACAGCTGACAGGTTCATTAAATAGCACTATTTGCAGTCTGATATGGGAAAGATGCATGCAACAGTATCCTGCAGCATCTGCATGGCCAGCCCAGACTCCCACAGTCAAACAATGGCTGGGCCAAAAATACAGGTTCCCCATCTTCTGTGGGCAGGAATACTGGTTTTACCTCATTTACACCACTGTGCGTCAGGAGTAACACTTAACAGCTGGTGGCACATTAAGGAGTTAAAGAAGAGAAAAATACCAGGTTGTTGGAATAAATGCGGCAAGAGAAAATTGAGTCTCTTAAATAGCCATTAATAAATATAAGCTATACGATTCTTCTCATTCCTTTCCCATTAATCTGTAACTTAATGTCTTTTATTATTATTTTAACATAGAATCCACTTATGAAGTTAGACTGGAAGTTCTTACAAAAAGAAGAGTGTAGCCTGCGGTCTATGATTGTCTCGTAATTCAAATTCTTGCTGGGAGAATCAAGCATGAGGGATTTTTTTCAGACATTATTTTTATTTATACAGATTAGATTATTCATTCAGCAGACAGAAGCAGCATCATGTGATATTTAGACATACAACCATGCAGCTCAGCTAGTGTGCTGGAACTATTCAATACTGGGTGGAGAGATAATTTTAAAAGCTTGTAAACACTCCATTATCTAATTTCTCAAATGAATGAGTGGAATAAGCAAATTAATTTATTATTTCCAATTAGAGAGAGAGATACAAAAAGGGGGAACTGTGCCATATAAAATTACACATTCTTTTTTTTTCGGGAGGAGGTCGCAACAGGTAATTGCATTATGTAATAGGATATATGCAATTTAATTGAAACAGTTTATAAGGTGTTTTGACAAAGTGGTTTCTTTAAAATACACCATATTTTTATTCAAAATAGTGTCTTAAATGGAAGTTATGTATTTTCATTTTGTGGTCTTTGCACAGAATATTGCAAATTTTATCCCCTTAATCTTAAAAAAACCCCACATTTTGTGGATTTTTTTTAAAAGTTGTTTTACTTCCTTTTATAAGGGAAAAATATTCCCTTTATAATCTTTCAGTACTCAATTCGTTTCATCTGCAGTTGCCCTGCTGCAGAATAAAATCTCAACAAATGAAATATAGATATACTGCTTAAAAATTAATTGTCTGTGAATTTTTGGTCAGATGAAACTTCAGGTTGCATTTTTTAAATTCCTTCATCAATGTAATTTCAGATAAGTCAACATTCCATTGAATGCCAAATTTTATTATAGTAGATATTACAGATATTTCCATGAATTGAAAACCAGAATGTTATTTTGATATGTTTTATTTTGTATAGGAATTGAAGTTTCTTGCATATTTAATAATTTGTATAATTCCATTATAACTTGCTTCTCCAGTTCACTTATGCATTTCAATAATTTTGAAGAGGCAATAAAACCTCTCCTGTAGTTAACAAGGCTCTCCCAGCTTCAATTCTTTGCAAATGTATGATCATTATTTAGTTCTGTCCATGTCCATACACCTTGTTATCTCCAGAGCCATGTATGAGCACTGCTTATGGGGAGGTGGATATTTTTAATGCCAAACATACTTGCCATGAAGCAAAATTTTCCACCAAAATCATTAAACTTTCCATACTCCAAGAAAATCATATCAATTTTTCCATAAAATAATAAAAAGAAAAAGAATAAACAGCATAATTTTGATTTAGCTTAAATATTTTTACATTTTGGTTTGGAAAGCTTCAATATTAAACTGTATTTGCTTTATTAAGCTGTATTTGCTTGAGCAACCATTGCAAATGCCATCCCTCCAGTTCTGTACCTCAGGTTATCTGCTGAACGTCCTGTTTTCCTGAAAGTTGTTTGTCTGTCTCATACCTTCTGCAGAGAAGCAAGGTGCCTAAAACTCCATGAATAAGTAAATTAACGTCAAACTGGGACGACATGAAGTGTTTAAATGCTTTGAAACAATTCCTCCAACCTGTTTCAGAAAGTTTTTCACCCTTTTCTTCCCTGGGGAAAAAAAAAATCCAAAACTGTCACTAGAAAATAAAATCTTGTGTCCATCAAAGTGAAGAACAAGAGGGGCAAGGATCCTTGGTTCCTTCAGACTGTTTCAAGGTCTTAGAGCACCACAGCAGCAGTAATGTCTGCTCATATTTTGTGGAAGGTACAGGAACTTGAGGTGTAAACTGCAGTGAATTTTCACAGGGATTAAAAAATAGCAGAAAATTGCTTCATAACATTGTAAACTGTGTGTTTATAGAAACATTCTACCAAGAAAAAGCTATTCAAATAATATTAAAAATATTTGGGCTGTGCCTTTTTATTCAGCACATGAAAACCTATTAAGATGAGCTGGTTTTTGAAATGTTTTGCCATGTAAGATGACTGACAATTGAATCATGGGTCTAGTCACTACTAAAAAGTTAAACAGGGGAGAAAATTTATAATTATATTGTTTTATTAGAATTAAATCTTTTACACTTCAGACAGTCTTGTAGTTCGATGCATTTTGTCAGCTGGTGTTAGTGATGTGTTAGTATACTACCTTTTCCTTTCTCTGATTCAGACAGAACCTCATGTATTGCCTTTCTAGTGTAGAGCACCCATCTCCTTTTTCCCAAAAGGAATCCAAAACACAGATATAAAATCCTTACCTGGCATTTCATGACTAAAGAGCCGTTCACTTTCTTCTGCTGATAACCAAATTTATTAGATTTCTTTCTTTAAGATTGAAATTTTAGAAGCACACTTATATGGGTGATTGAACTTGAAAGTAATCCTTTAGTATTTTCCTATTGAATCAGAGACCATATATATGTATCACAACCAAAAGGTTAATATTTTAGAATCCTTAATTAAATTATTATATTAAAATATATGGTTACAGTTGATGCTTAGCTAATTGGTCAGTGCTAGTCATTTAGATCTCCCCTAGGGTCAACAGAGAGGGTGATGAGGATGATATAAGTGAGTTTATTACATGTATGCAAAACATGAAGCTTAGAACAAGATTAATTGCCCTTGTTATCGCTCCCTGGTATGAAAGAATCAGGATAATGGGTTTAAATTAGACACTTGACTTTTAGAAAGCTGAATTAAAGTGTCACATGAATAACTTTCCAATCTTTATTGTCATTTCACATTTTTCAAGACTGTTTATCACAGAAAGAGAAGAGTCTCTAATTCTGTAATTCTGAGAGTTTCTGTTCAAAGTCCAAGCTTTGTGATATTCAGTTTTGCTGCCTTTAGATTCATTTGATAATTTGAAAGGAGTAGTAGATGAAAATTTTCAAAGATGAAAATCATTTATTAGGATGTATAAGAAATTTCTGGGATCTCTTCTATGTGACACCTGCTATGGAGACTGTAATGTCTTATCTACACAAAACTGATTTTCATTAGGGTATGTAGACCTCCTCCTGCTCTTAGAAGCAAAGCTGGTGTAAGGCAGCAATTTTCTTTACTTTCACATATACCACCAGTCCTTCCCCTGATTTGGTTGTGGGCCCATTGGCGAATTTTCCAGATACCAAGCTTGAGTAAGCCTAGTAGAAGAATACCTAAAGGCTTGACATTGTCACTGGGCTTGCATAATAATTTCAGGAGTTCAGTGATGGTATGAAGGTTACTATGGTATAAAACTTCAGATGCTAATGTTAGAGAAAGATCAAGATACTTTATAGAAGCAGTGAGTCGAGTTTTGAGAGATGAGGTAAAAGGAATAGGATGAAATTCAGAAATTCAAAATCCAAGGACTCAGGCACTGGTACAAGCTGCTGCTATAAACTGGAAGATGAAGGAGCACAGCAATTGCAAGTGGCAAGGAGAAAATGAGGAATCTGAGTGATGGAGCTGCTCATAGAATGACTGTAAACCATTTTAATGCATGTTGGCTTTCCACTAGGTGGGAAAAAATCATAGTACAAACCAGTCATATTTCCTCTAAAATAGTATGTGTATTCTAGTAACTGCAGTTGGAGGAAGATGAACTTGACTAGAATGGATGAAGAGGGCCAGCAGGCTGTCTTCAGAATAAAAAGTATAATAGACTACTTGGAAGAGGCTGAGAAGAGACATGATTCCCATCTGTAAATACTCCAGAGAGACATACCAAGGGATAGGAACTTTTGGAGCTGCTAGATAATTTTGCAGTAAGCGTTACTTGATTTAAACTTCATCTGCATATATTTAGACTGAAATTTGAAATTAGGTTCAGAGATATATATAAGACCAGTAAGCTTCTTGAAACAATATTCTTAAAGGATTGATGGAGAGAGAAGATCTAACTGTTCTTGAGATGCCTTGATTTGTTTATAAGGAGTTACATGATGTGAGGTTTTACAATAGCAGAGGAATAAACTCAGGGGACCTATATATCCTAACGCAGTTTAGAAACCATGCAGATTTGTGATGGTTCTTTGCTTGATATTCATTATTTAGAAAGGCTTCATCTTGATCAGAGTGCCTCCTTTCAACTTTCTACTCCTTCTCAGTGAGTTAAATCTCCTTCACATATTAAAATGCAGCTTAAATTCTTCTCTTACACATGGCAGGGAAGCATTTTCAAACCATTTTAAGAATACTAATGAATTCATTCCATCTAAATTGTGGACAGAACTTGCTTAATTCAGCAGATTTTGCAAATGGTCTCAGTTTTCTTTTTATGTTACTAATTTATATATACGATTAAATTTTTCTTTTAAATATCTCATTAAAAAGTTTGTATTCATAAGGCTGTGGCTTTGACTGACTATAAACCTGCAATAATGCAATAATGTAAAGTCCTCTTTCCTCTTACACAGATGTAAGAAGAGTTCCAGAGGTACTTTTGTGAATGTGTAATTATGACATCTCTTTTCTACACACACCAAAACAGACAAGGAGAAAATATACAAACAAGCAAGCAAACAAACAAAGCCACCAAACACCAACAAGACTCTCAAGAAAACCAAAATTTTCAATCTACAAGATAAAAGATGCAGGGTGCAGTGTGGTGAGAATAGTCATTAGGAAGAATTTATTTCACTAACATAAGAAGATGCAGGTTCAAGTGTCATGTTTGATGGATGACTCTGAATCAGTTACAGCTCTTTTAAATATGATAAAAATACAAAGTTTTTACAAAAATTTAACTTCCCTGACAATTTTATAATTTTTTCCCAGAAAATAATTCAGTTCTCTTTGTTATTTGCATATTTATGAGTTGAAGAAAAACCAAAACAAAAAAAAAAAATCCAACAAAAATCAGTACAATTATTTAAAAGTGAAAAATATCCCCATTTCTAACCATTACTGATATCTTTGGTACCCACAGAGAAAATATTCTTCAAAATGAAGTTGGACAAATTAATGATTTATTGCACAAGATGAACAAGGCCATGCTAATTTTGCTAATTTTAGCACTTTTTTTTGCAACTGGATTGTTACATACTACAGTCACAGCTAATCTGGGAAACCCTCAATATTGCCAATGACATACAGCAAGCTAAAAAAATGAACTTGCTTTTCTCTGAAATAAAAAAAGCAATCATTGCTTGGGCTGAGTTAGTGAAAGATATCAGAAAAAAAATGTTTTGAGGGAACACTTCACATGAATGCTGTGGCAGGATGTCAAGAAGGGAGTAGTAGCAGCATGAATAATACAGAATATGAGTCAAAATCACACTCAGAAAGGTTAGGAAAAGATCAATTACAGGGTGATGGTGATAGTGTACTGGACAGAGCCACATATTTTAACATGGAAGAGACCTTGATAGTATTTTAGATGGCAAAATGTTTGTGTGAATTGTGGGAGACTTTAAATTCATTGACGTAGATTTTTTACTAATATGCAGCTGTCCCTATTATTTCGTGTGTTACTAATTTAGAAGCATTTTGAGGCACAGCAGTGTATGTCACTACATTCCTACTAGTTTTATTTTTTGTTTTCTTAAATTTCTCATCTGTAAGCGTAATTCTTATGTGTAACCATAATTCATGGTAGGAAAAAGAACTGCTTCTATGGGAGAAAGCACCTATTTAAATAGCAGCACTAAAGAAAGACAGCAGTGTAAATTGCTGGCAAAGCAAATTGCTTTAACATGAATGCTATCTTCTTCAAGGTCATTCTGGTATAAAACTCCTTTGCAGCAACCTTGCATTATACCTCTCAATGGATGTATATTTTTTATTAGCAAGGATTACTTTCTATTGAGCATTGCTCAAGCATGTTTGTATGTAAACAAAAACAGATAGAGGGGTGTAGTGAAATCCATTCCCTGTCCATGTCTGCTATGATATGTGGCATGTGTTACGTATCCATACATGAAGCCAAAGCAATGGGGGGCTGGAGGGGATATTGCGCAGTGCAACGTCTTCTCCCTTGTTTTGCTGCAGAAAAGCTGTAGCATTGCACAACAGCTGGAACTCTGTGACTAACTTGGTGAGATGTGTAGGGCACTGGGCAATCTGCTGTCCCTTTACTCCACGTAAACCTGTGCCTAGATGAGCTGTAACTCATAGGTAGGCTAATTGTAGAAGCAATCCTTCATTTACTGTACAGCGTCTTTCTTCTGGTGACCCAGATTCAAACCCACAATGTATGAATAAATTTCTCCATATCAGAACAGAAACCAGTAATGAGCACACAAATTTAAGTGTCACTTCTAAAGGATGGAGGTGAGGAAGTCTTGCTTCAGAGGTGAAGAATAGCTGTACATAGGTTGAATTAGACTAACATATTCGTCCTGTATTGTTAATTTGACCCATGCAAAATTACTTTCCTTTTATCTGTGAAATGCATGTTGTACAAGTGGCCTCATCTAATCTTTTGCCACATTGTAAAGCAAAAACTAATTTCAGTTCCAGAGGATGGAGCAACCTTCAATTATACAAGGTAGAGGGTATGGGACATATGCTGCAGTTCATGTATATGAGTGCATGTACACTATAAATTCATTTAATTGCTCTACAGAGATGCTGATGCTAAGTAAGATTTCATTGGTTTGTTTTGTTCGTTTTTTTTTTTTCATCGAATACAGTTAGAATTGCCTAATTAAGCATGACAAAAATGAATTAAAAAATTAAATTATGATTCTTTATCTAAGTAAACCAAGTTTTAACTCACCTATAAGCATGGGAGGGATTTTATCCTTCTGTGCCTGGGAGCCATATCCTTTTTGTCTGTGCTAAGGGTAGGGTGTCTGAGAGCAAAAGTCTTGGTCAGGCAGTACTTGTCCATTTGTGGTTTGGGCTACTCTGTTTTGTCGGCTTAGATGTGTCATGCGTTTTAGTACAGTTCAACTCTGAGTACATTAGTTTGAGATTTTCTAGTCAAAAGTTTCGCTATCCAAAAAGGCTTCTGAAAAAGAGAAGCAAACAAAGCAGAAAGCAAGGCAGAGGACTAGTAGAAACAAGAAAACAAGAGGTAGAAGGCAGAGGAATTGAGGTCCTCTGCATCTTGTGGGTCCTGGCATCAGTCTGTTCCTCATCTTTCTATTTCATAATGCCATACCTATTTCTCCAGTTCACTTCACTTCATTCATTCTGACAAATGCTTTCTACTTCATTATCTCCACAGATTTCAACTTCGTTCTTCAGTCACTTTATAAGCATACACAACATCATATGTTACATAGTAATGCAGCATAACCAGTTTCTGAAATTTCACAGCTTAAACTCTCTCTTAATGCAGCACTAGAGATGCGGATACTGTGTACAGGTTCCCTAACTGCTGCATAGAATGAGCTAAAAATTGGTGTTGCTGTAATTTCACGACTTCTGAATACCTGGGAATTTAGGGAACACATGACAAGTGTGAGGGTTTGGCTTCTAAAACTTATATTTTAATGTGGATATTAGTATCAAGTATCACCACTAAAGGCAGTTTCGGTGGCTTATAGTCATGCTGCTGTGTGCGCAATATTAAATTAACCAATATTTGTGTAAGGGTTCTCTGCCATATGAATAAAATGTTATCTTTATAAAATATGTAAAGCTGAAGTGGATACATGAATGAATTTTCATTTTGTAGATGCCTTTAGATAGTAAAAAAGTGCAGATTTTCCTGACTTGTCCTTTTATTGTCCTGACAGTACAAACAAGTGGAACAATACATGTCATTCCACAAGTTACCAGCAGAAATGCGTCAGAAGATCCATGATTACTATGAGCACCGCTACCAAGGCAAGATCTTTGATGAAGAAAACATTTTGAATGAGCTCAATGATCCTCTCAGGGAGGTAAGATTAAAGTATTTGAGTAGTTCTTCATGGTCCAGAAAACTTTTATAGCTTTGCTGTTTCTGTGTTGAAATGATCTTTCTGATTCTATTCTGTGACATTTAATCTTAGTCAACCTAGTCAATGCTTGACCAGGGGAATGAATTTTATATTAGATTGACACAAAGAAATAAGCAGATTTACACTCTATTCTGAACCAGTCTGTCAGAGTCACTGCCACAAGGGGATGTCAGAGTAAAATCCTATCCTTAATTGTTGAAAGAAATTAATGGATTTTTGCCATTCTTTGTCATAGAAAGAGGTTGGACCAGAATGGTCTTGGGTGAGGTGAAGAGTTTTATCTGTTGTCCCTATTTGCTAACCATGCATCTGTCCAGATAAAACTACTGAAAGCCACCAGTGAAGGGAGAGCAGCTTTGCTTCATTCATGAAGTAGCATCCTCGGTTAAAATGGTCTTTACTTGAGATAAGGAAGCTGGAATATGATAAATAAGGCATTAAAAAGTCTTTTTTAAAACTGTAGCCTGTATTCCACCTTTGGGGGTTTTGTTACATTAGGGTATGTTAGGTTAAGTTATGTGTGGAAGCACTTGGAATTTTCTTTGTCAGGGCGTTTGTGTGGGATGAAGGTAGTGTTCATTTTGCTTTAACAGAGGTTGATGCTTACTGGGGATATAAACCTGTCTCTCTTCTGTTTGGTGGTGCTCATGCCTGACCTACTCAAGGATGCTTGTGTTGCCAGTTGATTGATATCCTCTACTAAAAGGAGAAAAACAAAAAAACCCAACCAAAAAACAACAACAGAGGAGAATAATGAAGTTGAAAAATTCAGAGAGAAGCATAAATAAGGGAAAAAACCACAAGAAAAAGGCAGAATAAAGGAAGAGCAGTCTGCCACATGATGAAACCTTGTGTTATTTTCAGTGGCACCAAGTAATGCCTTTTGGTATCCTCTGCTATGGGAGGAGTGGTGTTTGAATGTGTTTATGTATATGTATGGTGTTTGTGTGTATATGTATGTATACATATGCATATATATGTGACAACCAACAGAGCACAGGATGACATGTATTTTTGGAAAGATACATGAAGGTGTTTGTTTTTAACAAGTTCTGTGGCATAAGAAGAGCATAGGTCTGTGATGGATGGCCTGTACCATTGAATCCTGTTCTTTGATTTTAAGGGAAAACATAAAGAAGTTGTTTCGTTATACAATCCATTGCCAAATGGATTACAATGTTATACATGGATTACAAATGTTATATAATGAATTACAAACATTAGAAAATCCTTTGCCAAAATCAATCAAATTCCATATTTAAAATAGTTATAAGAAACAATATAACAAAGAAATTAGAGACAATACCCATTCACGGGATTTGAGGGCATCTGGCACACTTTCGCTCTGTCTGTATTATGGAAGTCCATTAGCAGCTTCCCTCCTTAGAAACTGGCAACTGGAAATGGTGAATGGTGCCCAATATTGCTGTGTCATTGCTGGATGGTTCAAGTCAAAATCAGGCCAAACCATGATTGCTCTAATAATTTAACATTACAGATGACTGAATTCCAGTGCAGGGCCCATTTAATTCCCTAGATGTAACCTGAGTCCTTTCATTATATTGTGAATTTTAAGTGTTTTGAAGGGCTGGTGGAGGGCTCTGGCTTTTGTACTGCCTCTGACAGCTTACTCTGTGGCTCCCCTTGGTAACTCTTGAAATGTCAAGAGGAGAAAGTGCTATAAAAATCTCTCATGTAGGACAGGAAAAGTGTGGGAATTATCCCTAGAGTATACTGACAGACTATGAATCTTGGCCAGCATGGGGCTTTTGTTTTGTTAAAAGAACATAAGCATGTACCAAAACATTAGTCACTGGTACCAGAAACAGTTTCACCTGTTTCCACTTTTAAGGAAAGCATTTCCCCATAAATGAGGTCTAATATACTTCCATTGCAAAATATTTTTTTATTCACAACAATTTACAGTTTTGGCACTCTAATTACCTGTCTTTGTCTCCTTTCTTCCCCTCTGTCTGTTTAATCCCTCCCTAGCTCTGTTCCCTCCTTCTTCCCTTCCTCCCTTTCTCCTTTCCTCCTTTTCTCCCTTCCTTCCTTCCTTTCTTCCTTTTTTTGTTCCTTCCTTCCTTCCTTTTTTTGTTCCTTCCTTCATTTTCCCCTTCCTTTTCCCCTTCCTTTTCTCCTTCCCCTTGTCCTTCCCCTTCCCTTTCCTCCTCCTCTTCCTTTTTTCCTTATTTCCTTCTTCCTTTTTCCTTTTCCTGTTTATTTTCCTTTTCCTCTCCTACTTCTGCCCTTTTCCTTTCTTTTTTCTTATTGTCTAAGAGGAACAACTCAAATTTCGTCAAGCATTAAAAAAAAAAAAAAAGCACTTCTAGGGAGAGATAAAACATGGAAAATTTCAAAAATTAATGAGCCACTAAAAACATGGAGTAATAATGGAATTTGACAGAAGGAATAGCTTCTGATTTTGATGTGGTCATGCCATACTTAGCATGTCTTCTTTGTTCTCTACATTATATAGGAAAAATTTGCTTATTCAGCCCCAGTTAGGTCTCACACTGCACTGATGACAACATAGTAGTTATTCCAGTTGGGTGTTTGCTTAGTTTGGCAGTTTCAAATCCTATTTTAGCTACTACTTCAGTATGTGCAATCTGGTACTGCAGATAGTGGCTTTTTGATTTTACTAAGGGATAATAAATTGGATCCTTTTAAAGGCAGAACACAATTGCTCGTATATGGATGGGATATACTATCTTACATGCCAGTCACTGCACCAGGCTATAAAGTTCAGGTGATAACAGTTATCCTAGCTGCATCATTCAAGAATGACCATTTACTGCATTTCTTAAGTTTTTAATGAATCGTGCATTTTATCATGCTTTTGTTTAGAGTAGATGTCGTGGTTTAAGCCTCTATAACTCACTCAGTTTCACTCACTCACTCCCCCCTCTTTCTTCCCCCCGCTCCCGGAGGGATGGGAAGGAGAATCGAAAGAATGCAACTCCCACAGGTTGAGATAAGAACAGTTTAGTAACTAAGGTATAACACAAGACCACTACTGCTACCACCAATAATAATAATGACAAGGCAAATACAAGGAAAGAGCACAATCACTCACCACCTATACCCAGCCCGACCAAGCAGTACACCCCCACCCTTCCGGGTCTCTGCTCTCTGTTTTACATCCTGGCATGACGTGCTGTGGCATGGAATACCTCTTTGGTCAGTTTGGGTCAGGTGTCCTGTCTCTGCTTCCTCCCAGCTTCCCCTCCTCCCTGGCAGAGCATGAGACTCAGAAAGTCCTTGGTCAGACCAAAACATCACTAAGCAGTAACCGAAACACTGGTGTTATCAGTGCTGTTCCCAGGCCCAAAATCAAAAACACAGTGCTGCACCAGCTACCAAGAAGGAGAAAAATGACTGCTGCTGCTGAACCCATGACAGTAGAGTAAGGATTAAACATTCAGAGTCTCCAGAGGGCATACTTAGCTTGATGAAAGTAACTTCTGGTGAAGACATTCAACTGAAATCTTTATTTTCTCACTTACAGTAAGAAAAGCAAATGAAACCACACACGAACTACTGCATATTTATAGAATGAATATCATCAAATGTTATTAAAAAAAATGCAGTGTTTACAGTTCTTGCTGTTCTCAGCCATTTGAGTTTACTATATGGGCTGAAATTTTCCTCATCTAGGTTCTGCTTAGGAGTGATGACCTTTTCTTGGTTCCTTGTCAAGCTTTAACCCCATCCAGTAACTCAGTACCACTCAGCTGCTCACTCATTACCCCCCTCTCTACCCAGCCCCAGTGGGATAGGGAGGAGAATAGGAGAAAGGTAAAACCTGTGGATTGAGATAACAACAATTTAATAATTAAAATTAAATATAATTAAAGTTAAATATAATAAATAATAATAATAATGATAATGGGAAAAAAAGAGGAAGATTAATAAAATTCAGGAAACACAAGTGATGCATAATACAGTTGCTTAGCCCTCCTTGAGCAGCAGTTGGCACCTCCCAGCCAATTCACCCCGTTTATATACAAAGTATGACATTATGTGGTATGGAGGATCCCTTTGGCTAGTTTGCATCATGTGTCCTGTCTCTGCTTCTTGTGCCCCTCCTCACTGGCAGAGTATGAGACACTGGAAGTCTGATGTGTTACCAGCATTGTTCTCAGACTAAATCCAAAACACAGCACTGTAGCTGCTGCTACGAAAAAAAATAACTTTATCCCAGACGAAACCAGGACATCCATTTTTAAAAATTTTGTCTTACTCTTTTTAGCAGAAAAGTAATTATTCATGATATAAATATGATCATTCAACCATTAAAAATAGCTAAAGTACATAGAATTACAGTAAAAATTTGGTGCAAAATAATTCTCATGATAAATGCTACAAATAAAGTTTTATATTCTTATGGTAGAAGGAAGACTTTTTGGTAACAGAATGGATCTTCATTTTTCTGAGCTTCTGAAAGTTACATATGGAACATTCATAGTATAGATTAGATTATTAAAATAATGAAAAGCTAAGAAAAGTTTTGATACATGTGTGTGAGCTGCTAACATTGGGTAACAGAAATAAAAAAATAAATAAAAAAAATCTGATCATATTTAAGTTGTACCAGGCTTTCTGTAAATGCTTCATAACTGAGTAAAGCAGCTGGTTGCTGACCTGTATCATTGAAGGACAAACATGTACTGATAAAGAGAGTTCCTTCAATGACTGGGAATTAAGGTAGACGCTTGAAAATGGGACTTAAAAACTTTATCTTCTCCCCAGTTAAGTTAGTTGCACAATTTGGTTATATTAGTCTCTTGCTAATGTAGTTAATTAGATACCCTCAGCTCTCTGCACTCAAACTGAATTAATAATGCTTAGCCATATTTGGCATCCTACCACCTGCTCATAAAGAAAAGTAATGATGAAATTAAAGAACTAAAGGTTTCTTTCATTAAATACAGATATTTCACTCTTACTGAAAAGCATATCTCTTTCTCACAGTTAGACTTATCTGGTAATAACTGGCCAGCCTTCTTGAGAATTAGACAGTCAGAATGCTCCTGGCAGTTATCGTTTCTGTAGAGACAGATTTTAATTTGCTTCTACCTGGCCATGAAGGATTGGATTTATTAAACCTCTCTATAGCTCCATACGAGTTCTACAAGTCTGAGCTAATCATCAGGCCCTTTCTGCACATACCACCCTTCATATGTGCTCTTACTGTAAAGCAAACCTAGCTGAGTGGCTTAGAAGGGCTTCATCTTCAAACAGCAGCTGCATGAGAAACCACCTCCACATTTTAGAATTGAGCCTTCTTGAAGCAAAAGTGATAGTATGGTCAATTCCTCCTACCCTTCACATGCTGGTTACAATTTTGATAACATCCTTAAACTGTACTTTTTTCAAGGCAAAGAAGCCTATTGTACTTAGTTCTTTCTTGCATGGAAGTCATCTATCCCCGTGGTCATCCTTGCCATTCTCAATTTTTTTCTTGGCTCTACTATAGGCATTTTCGAAATGAGAGCGTTAGATCAACAGCCAGCATGATGATGGTATAACAAGTAATTCTTCTAATAGTTCCCAGCATTGATTTGCTGTTTTTAATGACTGCCAACTTTTGAGGGTTTTTTCTCAATTATAACTTTAAGAGCTAACTCTTAAGAGGAAATGGATATGTTATTTTATGTATTTGTCTAGGTGTATCACTTAACATTGTTTTCCATCAATAATTTCCAACCAGCCCATGGTAAGCTGCTTTCAGTTTCTTTTTAACAAGCCTCTTCAACTTCACACAGTGCTGTTTCTGAAATTGAGCAGAACTGTGTGAAGTTCTTGGCCTTCGTTTTTCCCCAAGGGATAATGATTCTAAGTAGATTATGGTACCTTTTATAGCCTAATGAGTCAGGTGTAAAGATCATGCATGGTGCTTAGTGGTGCCTCAAGGGTGGTATTTTGTGACAGTTTTTGTAATGGAGGTACTCTCACAACAAAATACTGGGAAGCTTCCATTACTGTTAATAGTAATTGTATCTAAGTGAAAACAGGACCAAAATAAGATAAGTTGGTACATGTAGACAAATCAAGTCTATTTTTAGGGAAAGTATTTGGTCCACACAAAACCAAATTTAAAATTACCAATTTGATAAGATCACTACTTTTGGTAGTTATTAACCATCTCCTTTTCCCCATTAAAACTTACTTCCTTTTGTAATATCTTTCCTCTATTTAATATTTATCTTTAGAAATCACTAAACATTATGCTCACATTAAAATATACTATAATCCTATGCACAAAGGATGAAACATCTCCAGAGTTAATAGTATGAGGACAAAATGTGGTGTGATTACACCATAGTATGCTTTAATCCTCTTTAATAGTGCAGTCATTATGATTTATGGATACAGGTCATAAACCATTAAAATAATATAATCTAATGAGTTTATTAAAAACACTAAACTATCAAAGTCAATATTGAATTATTGGAGATTCCAAATATTTTACTTCCATAAAAACTTATATCCATAAATTTAGCTCATAAAAGATAGAGGTAATTCTTTCCTTATAATCTACTGTAATTTTATGCATTTTTACATGCAGTGAACCTTGGTATGAAGCTGAGAGGGATGAAGGAAAATGCATCAGAATTATAGATGCAGTCGTACTGGAACTCATTTAAGTGTATCTTTATATAGCCATATGCAGAGTGTGAATACCTCTATCTAGTGCATTAAAGGTTTTTTTTTCACATAGACACAGATAAAATATAACTTTAGTTCATATTCTGGAGTTCTGAAATCATGACTTAATTATACAGCATGTCAGACATACCACAGTATTATTTATTGGCAAATGCTGGGGGCACAAGGGGAAGAGAAGAGTCTTGATATTTTTCAAATATCTGCCTGAGGTATGCTTAAATAATACTCTAAGGCTCATTCAAAATCCTGAAAACCTTTCAGAAAGGACTATAATTAAGTTTTCAAAATTAAAAAGAGGAACTAATAGGCCATTTTAATGTTAGAAATGTGCAGACAATCGCCAAGTGATTGCATTATTGTGTTTTATGAGACTTTACCCCAGCAGGTGTGACATGGTAACATTCTGTGTGCACACTCAAACCTGTTTCCCAGGGACCTAACGACAATGTAGATTGATTTCCCAAACTGCTTCTTGATGTATGCACATACGCGGGTGTACATGCTGCAGTTGAGACACAGCTTTTGAATTGTTGACTACTTCAATTGCTGTTTCAAATACTCAAGAAACTTTTATCACAGTCCTTTCTGTGTTTGATACTCTTTGCTACGAAACCCATCCTGAGCTGAGATATGCTTTGACAAGTCCAAGATCTAACTGCTTTCAATAATACAGATAATAAGACACAGACAGTGCTCAGTTGGTATGAGTTTGAACAGTGCTGTTACTGCACCTATGAGATTCCTTTGTCATAATTGTTTAATCAATATTTCAGACATCAAAGTTCTTTCATGAGCTCTTCAAATATACTAATCCAAATCAAATCCAGAAATCCTTGTGCACTAGTAGTCTTTCATAGAAAGGTAAGTTGTTTGAGAAAAGTACCAGACTATTTAAATGCAAACTAAGTGATATGAGAGATGTAAAATCCCCTTACAGAAGAGTAAATCCAGTCTGTGACTGCTCCTGACTGAACTGCTGTTCAGGCATCTGAAGAGCAAATCAGAAAGGTTTTTGCGAACATCAGTCCTAATGCAACAGAGTGCAGAGGAGAATTTTGCATCATTGCCTTACTCAGTCTGAGATCATGCTTCCAAGTGTCTGCTGTGTGTTGGATTTTAATGAACTGAAGAACTGTTCAACTAGCTGATACCCAGATATTCCTGGGGCAGCGGATGGAAAGTAGCAAGCACTTCTTTTTTTTAATTCCTGTGTGCAGTTTCTGCTCAAAGCCAGGGAATGTTACTACGTATTAGACAATGCTTGCCACAGCACCTTCATTCCTACTAGGTCTGAATACGCTGTTGCAATTATAGATGGCATTGCTGATTTTTAGGAGGTTAAAAATAATAACAGAGTACTTCGGATGATTTCTGTGTTATATCTCCTTATGTAAGCACACTCTTTTAAAACTACTTCCTTTGGCTTAGCTACTGTCCTATCTAGTAGGATTTGGAAAGTTTTGGGTTATTTTGCTAAATCCACGTGGTCTTTTGCTCTAATCCCTAACTATGAGTCAATTATGTTAAAACATCAGAACTTAACACGTTACTTTGAACCCTTTAGAGAACAGTTGAAGATAAATGAAAAATAATAAAGAAATGCAGATTCTTAATGCAGTGGTGGAAACTAAGTGGCCTGTTTTAATTCAAGATTAGGAGATTCAAGATCTGCCTACAGGAAAGCACACTGGTACCTGTCAGGGTTCTCCATTTTCCCCTCATGGGCTTCTGCAATAAGAAGTGGTGGCACTTACATAAGGAGAGCATGGGAAGGAGAAATGGGAAAGCAGATGGTGGGATGCAGCCCTGATCCCAGTAAAAAAGGTGTTGCAGACACGACACAGGTGCATGGTATGGACATGCCCACATATCTTTCCTGTAAATCTCATCCTTGGAGGTGAGAGGGAACATCTGTTCCTTCATTTTTTTACCGTGGAGTTCAAATTCTAAATACTGAAGCAGAGGAAAGTCTTTTGAAGCAAATTTGTTTGGAAACAGAAAAAGTGCCATGGGGGTCATGTAATACAAAAGTTCCTCTACTGATTGGGCACCCTTTAAATGTTCCAGTGTCCATGAAAGTCACCACAAATAAATACTAGAGCTGTGACTCACCACCACTAAGAGGAGAAAAATACGCCGTGAACTGTCTGATGCAGAAGCAAATGCATGTGCCTATTTTTATGCACTCAGATGCACATTATGATTATGGTAGTAAAAGCATACAGAAGGGGATGCAGCATTTCCCATGCATGAATTTGGAGTTGCCTTTTAAAAGCATGTGATCTCAAAGGCAAAGACAAGGAGAACAATAAACAACCATGCAGTCTGTTCTGAACACACATTTCTGAACTTAATCTCGAGTTGATACTCTGGTGATTTAAGAAGGTAAACCTTGTTAAAGCTGTGGAAGACACCCAAGCTGAACTCCGCATGTCAGGGATCATTTTCTTTGTTTTTCTATTGGTGCCACTTGAACAAAAAAAATTGTACATTATTTCTAAACCTACACAAGCCTCTGCCTGACCTGCAGTGTTAGACTGTTGCAGTTATCTACCAGTTAAATAATTATAACATTTTCTCCAGAAATTGTGTTGCAGGTAAGCCAAAGGTGAAATAATGAGTTTTCCCCTCCACTAAAGTCTTAGTACTTGAAAAATCAGTGGTATCCTCCTCAGTTGTGAAATAATATTTTGAAAGTCTAATTGCTTTTGATGAAGAATCTTTAAATAAGAGATTAAATGAAAATTGGAATTGCAAAAAAACTTTTGAAATTACATATAAATGGACATGTAATGAAATTTACATAGATATGGATGCACAAAGTGTTGAATTACACTTGTTTAATTTAAAGGTAAGCATCTAACACAGAAGGAACTTAGTTTCTGATATTTTTAGTGATTTCAACAAGAGTCTACCTTCCCTTAAGACTGAACTACTGTGTAAGTTTGCTAGTGATGAGTAGAGTTAAAACTGGTGCAAAATGTGGAGTCTAACAGTGTGACTACAGGTACAGACTTTGCAATCACACCTGGGCTGAGTTCAAGGTGATGGTTTTTATCTGTTGTCTCTGTCTCTTTCATGATACCTTCACAGGGTCCTGCTCAGAAGTAGCACTGGATCCTCCTCCAGCCTCTGTAAGAGTAGAGCACTGACTGGCAAGGCGTTCCCTAAGAGGATTTTAATCTCCCAGCTTGTTCTGTGGAGTCTGCGATTGTTGATTTTCTTCTGAATAAGTCCATTTTAATTTTCCCATATTTGTGAAAGCAAAAACTCTGTGATTGGTTGAGAGGACACTAATAAGGTGCCCTAAAGCACATAGAGTTGCAAGTTTTGTGAGCCAATTATTGCCTCTTTTTGTATGCTGTGGTCTCTATAGTGCATTTGAAGCAATGGATCATGCCTTGATAGAGGGTTAAACCATTTCATAGATAAAATAGATGTGTTTGTGATTACGTGTACTTTGCAGAAAAGCCATATTGTTTGTAATTAACAGTTTTCATTTTAGCCTGGATTTCAATCGTTAGTTATCTGTGCTACTGAAGACTATTATTTATTTTTCTGATATCAGGAATGTCTCTTACAAAAATAAGTTTTTTTACTTCACAGATGGGTTTGTGTCTATTCAAAGAAGCAGAAAAGAAAAGAACTACTGAGAATCATTTGAAAAATGTACCTGATGAGAGCATTATGCTGTGGGAGTTGTATTTTGAAAATACAGTGGCTAATATAGACATCGAGTGTCCTCAAAGCAAAAATCTATCTACTCATTTTACTACTTATTGCCACACACTTTATAAACACTTGTGATTTTCTGAAAATTTTAATTTCCACAATCACCCACATTTCACCAAGGACAGAATGTCTTCTATCAGTAGAGGTTGGAAATGATATAGTTCATGCTTTTTAGCATCGGGCATGAAACAGATTCATTACTAAGAGGAAGAGAAATGCTGTCAATACTGTGTGAATGGCTTAATGTATAACAGACATTGAAAAGGATTAAGAGACAATGACATCTGTAGAGAAGCAAAAATGGAGACATATGTAGCTTGCTTTGTCATTCTCTAACACCAGTTATGCTTTTCATAATATTGACACTTATGGCAATGGGACAAACTTAGATGTGAAAAAGAGCTTAATACCCTTCCTGAACCATTATTTAAAGTTCATGGCTGGTCTATTTTTAGGCCACCATGTGAGAAGATGTTCGCTGAAAATAGATACAGATCATGTGTCGTTGCAGAATATAGAACATCAGGACATTTAATTTCCAAGGAATATAATTGGCACTGGGAGCAGAATCTTCTTTCCTTTCACCTTTTTGCTTGTAGATTATAAATTCAGTTATACAAGCACACACTCTTACATGAATTATATTAACCCCTAAATAATTAACTAGAAGTAATTTGAAATACAGTACTAGTGTTACACGCAAATTAGTTAAACTTTTTTTTTTACATGAAAAGTGCAAAATGTACATTGGTACTCATATAGATATGTCAGTGTACACATACAAATACATGTGTGGGAGAGCATATATATGTATGTGTGTACACACATACGCAGGCTTTCAGGCACACAGATGCAAACACATATTCAAGATGTATGAATGAGAAGAATAATATGTAATACTGTGTTGATATCTTTGCATAGGACTAAGTACATACATTGCATTATGTAGGCCAATATGGTCTATGTTTCTCACTGTTACAGTATACCTCAACGTGTATTTCCTGTGCCACCAGTCTATGTTTATATTACCTTAAACTGAACTGTAATGACAAGAGTTTGAAGGGCTCTCCTATGATATAAAATCAATATAGATAGATTTATTAATACAAGTAGAGATTAAGATATAGTCTTAAGATCCTTTGAAAATCTTTCTGAATAAATTATAGAAACATATTTTTTATGGAAAGAATCCTCAGCCTATATTTAATTCATGAAGTGAGTAATGTAATTATAGTTAAACGATATTAGTGATAAATTTAAAACTTTGGGCAAGCAGACGAACTGAAATTGTTTTGAAAAAGAATATTTAACTGATATAAAGAACATGCCTATGCATCTGCATCCTGTGGCTGCTGGGGCTCATACACAGATGCTAATAGCAGTTCCCAAGTGTCCTGCTGTCATCAGGCCCTCTGGCTTTTAGTGCATGTCTAGTCCTGGAGAGAAAGCACAAGCAAAAGTATTTAAGGCCTTAGAGATTGCATTCAGAGAGCAAGCACAACGTAGCTACTAAATATACATGACAGAAGACCACAGGTATCCCTCTGGTTTCTTGTGTATTATTTACCTAGCTGCTTCCTCTCCATGCTCCCTAGAAAAAAAATTCTCAAGACGTGCAAATGCTGAGATGTCTTATGCATCCTTGATCTGTCAAGGCTTGACTGTGATTTGGCTACTAGTTGCAGTGTGACTCTTTATTACTCTGATATTATGCCATTATTAAGTGTGTCTGCCTACTGGATGTTTAAGGAGGCTGATGCATTAATTTTACTCTAGCTGTTATTACTAATCCACATTGACTAGTCTACTCCTGCCAGTTTGCCTTCTCTTTCTTCCACACGATCTGCTATCAAGGCTGTTCTTGCTGTCATCATGCCTATTTGCGCTCCTCAGAATTTCTTTCACTCTTTACACCTCCCGTGCCATTTATGTGTCTCTTTCCCCTGCAGCTACCAATATTAGTCAAAGTGACACTCTCAAGCAAATTCTGTCTTCAGGGCTGTCTGGCTGTCACTCTGCTAAGTTATTCCCGGAGACTTCATTTTTACCACCCGATGTTATCTCTTCTGGAGCCAGGTTTCCATGTCTCACCCTTGTAACTGAGCATCATCCTCATGTTTCACTGTAAAACTTATCACTAGAATCCGTGCTTTCAGTATTTTTTCTACTTCTGCATGTTTGCACTCTGGTGCAGTGGTCTGAATGTGGGTCATGAGCTCCTTACAGTCGTCTGAGTAGCAGCTTGCTGCTCACAACATGACATCACCTTTGCACTTGATCACACTCCAGCACTCTTTTAAAGTAATTTCCTTTAAGAGGCACATTCAAATGGTCTCATAATTAGTTTGTCCCAGTTCACATAGCAAAGCAATGACAAAAGCTGATTCAGAATTAGAAAGGGATTGTGCATCCTCCTTATCTTCCTTTTTATATCTTGCTGTTATATATAGATGTGTACATATATAGCTGGCATTGTAAATATTCTAGCATATACACACACAGGCATTCAGAGTTCTGTCACATATTTGTCTAAGAAACACAAATTTTCTTATTGTTTACAAAAGCTTTTTTGCCATTTTAAGATGTAGATTGTACATAGTGTAGCAATGTTTAGATTTTATGTATTATGTAAAGTTAGGAGTTTGCTGTTTCTCCTATATCATAATATAGATTAGGCCTTAATTGAATGTTACAATTCAAATCAGATGCAAACAGAAATGCACTTAAAAACTCTAAACATAATTTCAGTGTGGATATTCCAAGCTCAGTTATCTGGGATTTATCTGGGAGTTTTAGTGTGAGGTGTCCCTGCCCCTGGCAGGGGGGTTGGAACTAGATGATCTTAAGGTCCTTTCTAGCCCTAACTATTCTATGATTCTATGATTTATCCAGTATAATCAGTAAGATTTAATTTAAGCCACGTAATAATTTTATAGAAAGAGGCTTTAACCAATGGGCTTTTAGTTCACAATAAGAAGTAAGTGTTAAGCTAGCAATTAACAAGATAACAGTATTTGTGATCCAGAGCTCTTGGAGAGCCTTAAAATAACTCAGTGAACAAAACCCACTGATTTTTAAATAACTGTTTTCCTGGTTGTTGTTGTTACAGTGGCAGCTAAACCATATGCATAGGGTGTATATAAAGCACATTCTCTGGAGAACTCCTTGCTGACTCAGTTGTTTCGGCAGTTTAGGTTGCATCACACGGGACTAGAGAAAGGACAGAGAGGGAGGAATGGTATGGCAGAAGGAATTTCTTGCCTGTTTCAGTTTGCAGTAAGCTCTTCATGGAACCATTCCTATCTCCAATTTTTGATTTTGAACACACGACTGCAAATCAGAAATAAGTCAACAAAAAAAATTGTATTCAAGCTGTAGCTTTCTGTTTCTTCCAAGATATGTTGATTTTTTCCTGCCACCGAGTTCTTCAGTACTTCTTTTTAGCCCCAGTCAGCCCCTTTCTAGCTTCAGACACTGGTTTTTAACTCCTTGCTTTCATCCACAAATTATTCTTTTCATGACTTCTCTATATTCAGAGAGAAGCTGTGTTGCTCAAGTATCACGTTCTGTTCTGCATTCTGCCCGACATATTTTACTCAAAAAACCACCAAAATCAATATACTTAGTAGGCCACACAAATACAAGCGTAACTCAGGCTGTCTTGGTTAAACTCCACTGTCTCTTCCTCTTTTTCTTTCTTTCATTCACAATCACTCTTCCTTGTAATCGGGTGAATCAAGCATTGTCCTGAGAACAGCAGCACTCTTTCCAGCACTATTCTAAAGCAAAACATTTTTTTTTTTTTCTGGCATTAGATGAAATCTCACTGACTTTGTTGAATATAAAAAGTAGTAAAGAAAAGAAAAAAAAAGCTAAAAGTAGCATTTGAGCTTTTTTTTCTCGAAAAATGTAATAAGAGGAAGCTGCCACAGATCACATACAAGGTCAACCACAGCTTGATTGGTGTTAGCAAGTGGTGTCACTAGAGTTTCAGTACAAATGCACAAGAATGAATATAGTTTCCAGAATCATCAGATCACCAGATAGAGGAGGTGACTGGAAGCTCCAAAGACAGTGGAAATGAAATGCTACAGTAGGTATGAAACTACGAGTAAGCAGACTTATCTGGGTTATAAGGATTTCTCAGGCTTTGGAAATTAGACTTGCTATCTCACAATTACAAGCACCCTTAAAACATTGCCTGTTTTGCTGTTTTCATGTTGATGCCTCTCATCCTTGTCTCAGCTGGAAAACAAGAGGCATAGAACATTTCAGAACACTGTAGAAGATGAAAGCTAGATTCCCTTTAAAAACAGCCCAGTCAAGGACTGGATGGACAGTCAGGTGAGTAGAAGGGTAGATAGATAGCATCTTTTTTTCTTTCTTACCTTCCTTCTTTTGCTCTTATTTAATCTTCTAAATATAATGGAAGATCCTGAGAAGCATGAGGTGCACAGAACTGCTGTCCCTTAAGCTCCACTAAATCAATTAACAAGCTGGGGGAAAGATGGATATCCTTCATCAGACTGTATTGGAGGTTTGGTTGAACCATATATCCTCAAAAGGATTATTCTGCCTGCATTTGAATTTAATGCAATAATAATTCTGAAGCATAAAAAATGCATATAAGGAGTTGAATAGAGAATTTTAATCGAGGGAATGATAGAAAAGTATGCAGAAAGCCAACATTTAATCAGTGAAGCCAAGAAAATATAATTGGTCAAATCTGTATCTCTTCTGCTTGCAAATGTATAAAAAAAGATTGCTTACTCTTAGAAGACAGAAATACTAGCTACCATATGCTCTCTTTAAGGCTGACTTGTTTTAAAGTGAGTTGAACAGAGCTAGACAGAAAAAAGACAAAACCTGCTTCAACTCAGTCCTGGTATAACACAAGCAGGGGATTTCATTTGTCATTCGGCTAGAAAGCCTGTTCATTCTTCATTTCCATTTTCCTGCCCAAGCGTATCTGACAGCTGGCTTGAAAATTTTATGCATGTGGGCAACCTGTATGCAGGTATGGCAGAGGTCTTGAGAGCCTGAGGCTTTGAAAATGAAGATACACAGGCTGGCCACTGGTTTTCAAGGCAACTGAGATCATGTGGACTGTTTTTGCCTCAGAGAATTTTTTCAAAGTTTTTTCAGATTCTGTACTTTGTAGGTCAAACAGTAGGTTACCTGGGATCAGAGCATTCTTGGAGTTTAAAATATATATAGAATCATAGAATCATAGAATGGTTTGGGCTGGAAGGGACCTTAAGGATCATCCAGTTCCAACCCCCCTGCCATGTGCAGGGGCACCTTCCAAGTTGCTCAAAGCTCCATCCAGCTTGGCCTTGAACACTGCCAGGGATGAGGGAGCCACAAATTCTCTGAGCAACCTGCTACAGTGCCTCACCACCCTCATAGTAAAGAACTTCTTCCTAATATCTAATATAAATCTACCCTCTTTCAGTTTGAAGCCATTCCCCCTTAATCAATGAATCGATCAATGTTAGAATTGATCAATGTAATTAAAAATGGAAAATTGTGGAAATCCCATTCAAATAGAAAAATGTACATAGTAATATTTACTTACATGAAAGTCTCTGAGCAAAAATCATTTTAAAGCCATACATTCTATCTAGGTGATTAAACAGAATGTGTCAAAACAACTTGAACAATTTCAGCTGCACCAGAAATGAAAATATTGCATTCTGTTGCCACATGTAGGTTTTCTGGCATTTAGCAAGTTGTGAGATAATGATGTAGTCATTCCCTCAGTGGGGTACTAATCCTAGTCTTCCTGATTGCCTGCTGTCATAAAACCTATGAGAACTTAATATCAGTGAGATGCCTCCTTTTTGCCAAAGTTGGATATAATTGACCAATGAGTTAAAAAATTACGGGGAATCATGACCACATACAGAATATGACTCCTTAAAACCAAATTTAAATAATCTGTTAATGCATCCCCAAATCTCTTAATATCATTATTTTTCCTATAGTTCTGTCTTCATCACTTGCTCAGTAATTTTTCTTGCATGAATTATTTCTAAGAATAAATATGGTTTTATCAGTAAAGTGATTTCTGACTTCCAGTGACAGGAAATCAAGACTGGTTTAGTTTCTTATCCTTTAAAAACAAAGTGGAAAAGGACACTCAGAAAAAAAAAAGTGCTGTGTTAAAGTTGTACACTGTATTTTGACACTAGTATGTAGAACTGACCTAATAAAACAAAGCTATTTTTCAGTGTAGTCATAAACAGACTTTTGTGCCCTAAAAATCGCATAGTAGATGGAAGTAGTACCTTCAGTAGCTCAATCGGATTAGTGAGAAAAAGGAAAGAGCCTTTGGGGCATACAGAATTTTTTAAGAACTTCGTCTGCTTGTTTCTAGCAACAGTTTTTTCCAGTCAGTCTAGCTAAAAGCACTACCTCTGTTTAAAAATCTCCTGAAGAAAAGTCCCTAAAAACCCTTACAGGTGCTATCAGAGAAGTTGGCCACCGCTGTGCACTGAGTCACAGTTAGGACAGCTTTGCAGCTGCCTCTGTAAAAGTGACATCTTCAGATGCCTCAGAAAAGTTGTCCAGAAATACTGAACCCACGCAAAATGATAATATCTGATGCTTTAGCATCAGTTTGAAAAAATTGCCAGGAAGGCCAAGGTGAGTAATAAAACCGGTACACTATAAAGAAGCAGGAGCCAGTGTAACTGCCTAACCAGTCTCTTATATAAAGCAGACCATTGCACCTCCAATGTAGTTCTTCTGTAACAGAGACAAGTAGTTGAACTAGATCAACATTTACTTCGTGTAGTTCTGAATCACTCTTGCCCTTTAACCACTGCAACTATATAATACACTCCTAATCCTTTCCTCAAGCTTCACTTGGTATTTTCTTTATGCAGAGGTGAGACGAAATCATTGTTATTTCATTTAATCAAGATATCATATTATATGGGCTTCATAATTTGGTCCCATTGTGGGTCCAAAGAATTAAATCAAATAAAATATAAGTGAAAGATTTTTGTTTGCACACAATGGCAACCTTAATTTGGCAATTTGTTCTTTTGTTGCCCTTTTTTTAAAGCACAGAACTATTTCTCCTACTACTTTGAGCTGCATAAAATGCATTCATAATCTTTAGTTTCTTTCTCCCAAAGATGATATTTAAAGTAATACACAAGAATCTGAAATTGCAGCACTGCCTGGGATTAAGATTCAGGGAAATGTGTTATACTTGTTCTAAATGGTCTCATATTTAAATAAAAGAGCACTTTAAGGGAAACAAAGTACTTAAAAATGACACATTTCTTTGTCCCTCAGTAATTTTCCACCTGCTAATGTCTTAAATAGGAAAGTTTGTATTTTAACATAAACTTTCACATAAAACTAATCAACAAAATGAATTCATTACTAGGACTGAAACAGGAGATTTAGGTGAGATATAAAGAAGTTCTTTACTGTGAGGGTGGTGAGGCACTTGAATAGGCTGCCTAAGGAAGTTGTGAATGCTCATTGCTGGAATTGTTCAAAGTCAGCTTGAACAGTGCTTTGGGCAACATGGTCTAGTGGGAGGTGTCACTGCCCATGGTAGGGGGTTGGAACTGGATGATCTTAAGATCCTTTTCAACCCAAACCATTCTATGAGTCATTCTTATAACGGCTGAAATTACCATGTGTCACGGTTTAAGCTGTAAATCACACAACCCATTCACTCACTTCCCCTCCTTCTTCCCCCCCACTCTGGGGGGGGGGGGGGGGGGGGGGGGTGCGGGGGAATGGGGACAAGAATCAAAAGAGTGTAACTCCCACGGGTTGAGATAAAAACAGCCCAGTAACTAAGGTATAACACAAACCACTGCTGCTACCACCAGTAATAATAATGACAAGGGAGATACAAGGAAAGAGGATACAGTTGCTCACCACCCGATGTCCGAGCTGTGAACTGAACTCTTCCGGGTTCCTGCTCCCAGTTTTACATCCTGGGCATGACGTGCTGTTGCATGGAATAGCTCTTTGCTCAGTGTGGGTCAGGTGTCCTGTTTCTGCTTCCTCCTGGCTTCTCCTTCTCCCTGGCAGAGCATGAGGCTCAGAAAATCCTTGGTCAGGCCAAAACATTCTAAGCCATAACTATAAACATCAGTGTTATCAGCGCTGTTCCCAGACCGAAAGTTGAAAACACAGCACTGCACCAGCTACTACGAAGGAGAAAAATGACTGCTGCTGCTGAACCCATGACACCATGTCTGGGTGGTTTGTAGCTATGTTGGTACCTGCAAGAGGCAACTCAGGCTGAGCAGGTAACTTGTGTCTATACCTGTATATATGCAGGTATAGATTCTTGAGATAGAAAGGTGAGTAGAAGATGGAGACATAACAAGACATGAGGTTGCAAGGATGAGAACTTAATATGAGAATTTAATATCAGTGAGAAAATCCTGCAACAAGGGTGTGTTTTGTTGTAATTCCCAAGATGAGATGTATTTTTTTCCACTTGGGCTAGGCTGGCTCTGTGCAGAGGAATCATGCAGGTCTGAACTTTCTTCTCTGTCTATATCATGCTGTCATATGATGCCATTATGATATGTTACTGATCGCTTGTCTGCTTTTTTTTCAATTTCCCTTTTGTTTACTTCATCTGCCCTGTTTCTCAGCTTTCACAACATTTTTTTTCAGAAATTTCAGTTTCCCAATCTGTTTTTAAATTCCACCTTCCTGCCTTCTCTTTTCCCTCTTTTTGGTCTTTATGTTCCTTATTTTTGTTTTTCTCCCATTCTCTCTTCGTACTACTCCAAATAGATCTATTTTATTCTTTCTTTTTGATCATGACTGGAGTTGATCTTTTCACTCTCACAGCCTTTTCTCTGCTTCCCACCAGTTCCTATATAATTTCCAGTCAATTTTTGCTTTCATGGTAATTTCCTTTCTCTGCCTGCTGGGCAGGCAAGAAAAGCTATTTACTTTCAGAAACAGAAAACAAGCAGCAAGTCTACTGCAAAGTCTCTGAGCTAGGCAAGACAACTAATACTTATTGCCACCTTTTCTGCTTCAGCCAAGGCTGCAGTAAGACAGTCTCATATGGAGCCCAGGATGTAATTTGGAGCTCCTCGTGTGGTGCCACCATACTGCGAGCAGTGGGAGTAAATAACTTCCCCTTAGAAGAGAGGTGGTGGCTGAAGCTTTACTGAGAAATGCAGTATTTAGATGAGAAGGAAAACAGGCTTTTCTTCATCCCTTAGAAAGACAGTTGGCTAGAATCTCTTTCTAATTTTTATTGCCTTATACAGAATATACTTGAAGGGGTAGCCAGGGATTGCTGTCTTGACTTAATGACTTAGCAGGATTCACTGATCTTGAATGCCAGTGACAGTTATCTGGTACCTATCTTGCATCAAATTTTCCATATTTTTTTGCAAGCAAAACTAACTTCAGGAGGAAGGGTGGGTGTTTAAGCTCTGATTCTGATGTCATGTGTATAGATAGTGTTATCCCATGGTGTTGCACTAGTAGCATCAATGTCTTTGCCTTCACCGAATGCGAGTGTTAGCCAGACTGCTCTTCCTTTTCATAAGCAGAGTGCCTTCCAGTCATTGCAAAAAACTGTGGTCTTTTCCTCACATCTTTTCTGTTTCTACTCCTGCCATGTATCCCTGTACATTTCAAGCTTCATGCAACCATAAGGAAGCCTGCTTTTGGCCTCAGATCTGTCTCCTGTCTTAATGTAGCCCATTTATGCTTAGCCATGAAGACCATATATGATGCAGTGCTTCAGGCATGCCAGAATACTCATAAGAAGGGGAAATTAGGGAAGTCAGAGGGTATGAGGGAGAGTGAGTCAGTGTAGTGAAGAGTGAGGGACAGAAAGTGTTCTATTTCCATCATTTATAGATAATTCTTAGATAAAATGTTCTTGGTGGAATCATATCCCCACTGAAATAAATGGGAGTTTAGTGACTGACTTAAAACATGTCGCATCTTACTCTTCAAATCCCTCTTTTGCCACAAAATTTTAGAATTAATTCTGCATTAAGTTATAATTATATAAAATTATATATTTTATATCTCCTTGTCTCATTCCAGAGAAAAAAAAAGAGGGAAGAAGTCTTATACGCAGTTTATCTGAGTATATAGAGATGCTGCTGTTGAGACCAGGGTTAATGAGAATAGCTGCATTGTCCTTTGTTAAGTTTCTGCTTAAAGACAATTCTATTTACACCTTGCCATTATATACTTCCTTGTGGAATTGTAGGAAGCTATCATAGGTCTAACCTAGAGTAGCACTAGTAATTTTGCCTTGGTTTTCCTCTCTTTAATGGAAAATAAGACATTGCTGGAGATAACAGCTTTCTGCTTCCAGGTACCTGGTGGGATGTTGTGTTCCACATTATTTTTTGCAAGTTCTGCTGGACTTATTTTGAAAAGATGTAATTTCTTGGAGAAAGGTGGTTGTTTCTATGCTCCAAGATCATGCCCATGCTTCTTGATTGCCTCATTAACCAATTGCTCCCCTTCAAAGAGAGATTCACACCTCATTCCCAGATGCAAGAGGTCTGATTTGAAGTACCCATTGTGGTTTTGTTGCTTGTACTGTGAATTAGCTGAACTTCCCCATCATAGCCAATGACACCAAGCTACCTGATGTGATCAACTTGCTGGAGGGAAAGGATGCCATCCAGAGGGACCTGGACAGGCTTGAGATTTGTGCCACTGCAAACCTCAGGAAGTTCAACGAGGCCAAGTGCACATTCCTGCACTTTGGTCAGGGCAATCCCAAATACAAATACAGGCTTGGCAGAGAATTTTTTGAGAGCAATCCTAAGGGGAAGGACTTGAGGGTATTAGTTGACATCCCTGGAAGTGTTTAAATCCAGGCTGGACAGGGCTTTGAGCAATCTAGGTCTAGTGGAAGGTGTCCCCACCTGTGGCAGGACGCTGGAACTGGACAAGCTTTAAGGTCCCTTCCAAACTTAACCATTCTATGATTCTATGTCTGCAAGTGGGATAACACATGGTGAGGGTGGAGAAGAAGAAAGGAATTCGTCTGAACTGTGGACAAGTATATCTGAGGTTGCTGCTCAGAGATCTGGCTGCATGGGATCATATGAGATATCTAAGCATGAGACAGCAGATGCATGGGAATTGAAAAAGCGACTTCCGGCAGGAATGTAGTGTGCCTCCATCAAAGGAGTGAAAGAACTGTTTAGTGGGCTGCCTCCTTTACATCATCCCCAAAGCCTTGGCTTAGTGTAAGAAGTACTTGGAATACTCCCTTGACAGTGAAATTACATTTAGTTTTGCAAAACAGTTGGGTGATTGCTTGTATTTTTTCTTTTATTTGCTCTGAGTGCATTTATCTACAGATGATCGTATATATACTCTTGCTGTCATGTTTGGCTTGCTAACTCAGTAGATGTTGCTTGCCTGAGCCTCTCTCCATGTGTAATACTGATTAGTCTCAGCTCTTCAATACATTGTTAAATCTCTGTGGTAACTGATCATGTTAATTTTCCTAAGACAAAGTAAGGTCTGCAAGAATGAGCTTGAAACTTTCAGAAATTGTTAATTTTTATTATTATTTAAAGCAAGTATGACAGTTATAGCTTGTTGGTACTAATACTTTCATGTCTATGTGCTTATAGTTGGCTCTGTAAATATAAGTATTCTTGGTAGGATGTGCCCTTAAAGCCTATAGCAGTCTTAGTAAAATAACGGGGCTTTCTTCATATGAGGGTCTGCTATATATGCATTTTTTTTGAAGGGCAGGAGTATATGCCTCTGTGTTTATAAAATGAGTTAAATTCTGGGAAGGAAATTTTCCTGTTGATTTCAGCTAGTCTTGCAACTAATTGTAGGTCACATTTTATTACCATGGCAGGTAATATATATTTTATTACCATTGTAGTTGTTGTGATCAGAAGGATGTTACTGGTGTAATATTTGAAAACATAGGGTTTGCATAACTTCATCACTTAATACAGTTATTGCAACAGATAATTAATTTGTCAGGCAGTGTAATTTCTATTTAATTTTTATCTTTCTGTCATGTTTTTCCCCTTATATTCCAAGGGGAAAAATAAATAAGAAAAAAAAATTGCCTGAAGAAGGCAACCTTTCTGCTCAGAAATATAAATCAGACTGTTGTTTCAATCACTTCACTGCAAACAGACCATAACACAATGAAAAGATAAAAAATCAGGCAGAAAACCACAGAAAAGTCCAGTATGAGCTAAAGAACTTCTTTGTAAAGAAAGCAGAATGTGTTTTTTTCAATGCCCATCATATTCTATGTATTTGCTGACCATTATTTTCAATATGTTACCTTCCCATTTAGGAGATTGTCAACTTCAACTGTCGGAAGCTGGTTGCTACAATGCCTCTTTTTGCTAATGCAGACCCAAATTTTGTGACTGCCATGCTAAGCAAACTGAGATTTGAGGTGTTCCAACCTGGAGATTATATTATCCGAGAAGGGGCTGTGGGTAAAAAGATGTATTTCATTCAACACGGTGTTGCTGGTGTCATCACCAAATCCAACAAGGAGCTGAAGCTGACTGATGGCTCTTACTTTGGAGGTGAGTAGGAAAAAATGAATGATAACACGGGAGTGAATGCACTGAAATAAAACGTGTTGAGATACTAGACACATAGAGACATCAGTGTAAGTCTACTGACTGTCTTTTGCCTAAACAATTCCAACTGCAGCAAAGAGTGTGCAAAATATTTCCAAGTAAGATGTTCAGTCTGCTTACTGTTGTGAGGCTAGCTGTTAAAGATGCAGAATGACATTCCTGAATTTTGAACTAACTTTGAATTAAGAGCTCTGTTCATAAATATACAGTATCATATAGAAACATATGATAATTTGCATACTTTTACAACTATTTCAAGATAAACAGGATTCATCTGTTTTGAAAAGAGAATACAATTTTTGAGTCATAAAGTACTTCTAAAAGGTAAAAGTCACAGTAAGATTACAAAAATAGGCAATGGATTAAGGACCATTATTTATGTCAGATATTTTGGTATTCATGAATGTTTCAAGCTGCTTTTTCACTGAATTTTAGCATACCGCAATGTTCATACTTCCAGTATACTATGAGAAACTGGACTACCTATCTGACTAGACAGCTCTCTAACAGATGTATGTTAACATTAAAACCAGACATGAATTTTAATCCAAATTAAATTTGTCCTGTAAAACTAATGAAAATTAGGGTTTTGTTTAGATTATGGCATCTGAATATTTCTATTCGGATGAAAGCAGTCTCATTTTTTACATAAAATAGTTGAAAGGTGTGAAAATGTTGTTCCTCATGACTGTAAATTGTCTTTGTTCAACAGAAGAGGTGTCTGCCTCTGTGAGTAGCAACAAGGATGATTTCCAGAAGCCTGTTCAATATTTCTGTGTACTGCTGCTGCCCATGACAGTTACAGTTAGTTAGTCATTGTATTAATTTTCTTTTGTATCCCAGGAATCATCCCAGAACTGCATCAAAAACCTTTCAGAAAATGATCAATTGAAAGCCTAGTCACTGGCATTTAGCTGGTATATAGAAGTGGGAAACTTACACAAATGGATTGGGTTCATGCTTGAATTGGGCTGTAGAGTTACTTAACTAATTCCATTTTAGAATAATACACTAAAGCAACCCCTCCCGATCTGGCCAGCAGGCCTTGTCATTCTGCAGTAGCCTCTGCAAGGTGATTTGTACCAGTATTTGCAAAAGCACTACTGTAAAGAAGTCTTGTGCTTATCCTATAGGCTTAAACTGTAGGTGCTGAAGACAGGAGATTAAGGAGAAAGAAAAGGTAAAGTGCTGAGGGTGAAGAAACAGGGCAACCTTGGTCTTGGTCTTGTCTATGCTTAGCAGTGCCCCAGTTTATGAAAATGATTTGCAAGAGCCTGCAAGCTGAATCTGACCATAATACTCCTCTGAACCAGCATAGGATCAGAGGAGATTGCACATGAAAGTATTTTACATAACTGTCAGCCTGTTGTTGCAGTGCAAATGACTACTTAGCTCACCCTGCTCATCTGCTACCCTTCTTAGCAGGAATGCACACAAAAAATAAGCTATTTGTAACACCCAGACACCACAGGAACTTATTACACTGCATACCAAAGCAGTTTTGCTCATCCAGACTGCAGCTGGGATGAAACATGGGGTGCAAAAATGGGGTCAGATACATCCAAAGCATGACAGCTGCTGGAGTAAATGAGAGATAATAGCTGCTGCTGGATGTAGCCTGGAGAGATGAGGTTGGGTGAGGTAAAGAAGGGGAAGTGTACAGTGAGAGAGAACCTGAGAAAGTAAGTGCCCTAAGATGGAAGGGGAGTGATTCAGATATGTTTTAACAAAATATTATATAGCATTGTGTATTCCCTGAAGGAAATTCAGAATTCAGACCCAGGAGAAAAAAAACCTGTTTGACTGAAGCTGCAAAGAGAGGAAACTAGCTGCACATCAGATAACTGTGAATTGAAAATTCTTGGTTTGTCAAAGCATAGAAAAAAGATTTCTAATATTCTCATATATCTAGAGAAAACAGTCCTCTCCTGAAATGTGTATCAGAGTCTGAGTAAAGCTTCCTGACACAAGAAGTGTTGTACAGTGATAAAATAAGCTGCAAGAGTAAGTCGATGTTCAGATCCTAAATTTGAATAGATATACCTAATATTGCCTAATGGAGACATACGGAATCTGAGGCTGATGTACCAATTAAGAAGATGCTACTTATAATTTCAACTGTATAGCTCCCAGGTCTGACACAATAAATCAATATCAACACTTACGCCTTTACAAGCAGACGCAAGTTGGAGGAATGTGCCATACCTAAACAGACAGGAAGTTTCTGGTCCCAGCTCAGAGAAGCTGACTGTTGGATGTCAGGTATGACCCAGAGCTGAGTTTCCCTGGGCCCTGGCTGCGGGGAGGTTTAGGAGGAGTTTCTTGAGAAGCAGGCTTGCCTCCAGAGCTCATGGAGGGTTTCACCAACATCCAGCCTTGGATGTGGAAGACATTGATCAAATTTAGAATATGTAAATTGTTTGGGTAATGTCAACATTGTATTAGTAGAAAACTTATGATACCAAGAAGTTGTTGGAGAACTGGCAATTAGTGTGAAAGCTAAGATGTAAGAAGAAGCAAATCAGTGTCATCAGTATTCAGGAGAGGCTTGAATAGACACTTGGGAAACTTAGAGCCTGGAAAACCAAAAATTGCAGTAACAAAGGAAATATCTGGAGGGTGGAAGACTGAGATACCGTTGAGCCTTTAAATTCTTTTGCCTGATCTTTCTTCTTAATTAGAAAACAGGCTTCTCTGTTGACCTGGGTGTTTTAAATCTCACATGAAGCTAGGTAAGCCTTACAATTGCTTGGAAATTCCTCTCAAAAAGAATGTGCCTGGATAACCATTAATGAAATGGATTAATCAGACTACATCTCTGCTTTACATTTTCTGTTGATTTTTTGAGGGAGGTACAGAGTAGTGAATCTAAGGAGCCATCCATAGACATGGACTTAATTATTGTCTGCCTCTTTCCTCATATGTGCTCACTGGTTCCTCTTTTCTGGAGGGAAGGTAGGAGGAAAGAGTAAGTGCAGGACAGTAGCCACAGAGATCTTGTGGATTGTCCATTGCAATTCCTGTGGCAAGCATCCCTTAACCTCCATGTGTATTCGTAAATCTAATCTTTTTGAGCTTTGTGTGCAGCAGCATTACTTAGCCCTGCAGCATGTAGGATGCTTATTTTCATCCTATGCATTTTTTTCAGAGTACTGATTGAAGAATTTTATCATCCTATGTATCAACTCCAACTGCTAGTAGGAATTTGAAAGTAATTTCTGTTGCTATGCTTTTCCCTAGGTTGTGTGCCACTTACCTTCTCCCCCATTCCCTCTTCGATAGAATAAACAAAATGTTTAAGGGAGCACATGAGGAATACTGACCAGTCTATGCTCCCTCAGATCTGCAGTCAGCGTACCGAATAACAGTATCTGCAACTATGGGATGCTAAATATGTTAAGACAGAATTGCGATATGAGATTGACTGTGTTCTTTCAAAACTTTCAGTAATGACCACAGGGGAAATGTTTTGCAGAGACTGCCATAAATTATGTCTTGAACAGACATGGATCAGTGGAAGGAATGTTTCAGAAAGATTCAGGACAATCCATTTTCTTTGACTTTTATTGGCATTTAAAGAAAACAGTAACTTTTTATTGCTGTAGCTTAGAATTCCTGCCTTCACTTAGTGTGGTTGTTTGGGATTTTATAAAAAGGACAGGAATTAGGCCATGAAGAATATATGAAGCCAATTTTCACTATATTGCACAGTTATATAGTCATTTCTGCATAAGTTAAATTATGTAAACCACAGCAGTGGAGAATTCCAGGATTTTAATACTCTATAGCTGCTTTAATTGGATTCTCCAGGACTGTATCTTGTTATTTTTTGAGGAAATACAGCAATACTCTTTTTTCATAAATTTCTATGTATTTTTTTTAGTGTCTTCACTTTTTCCCCTCTGCTTTGTAAAATGTCTCCCTATTTCTTGGGAGTGAGATCGCTGCTACTTACAGCAAACCAGTAAATGCATCTTTTCTCTTTACAAATAAAGGAGAAACTTCTCCCAGTGAGACCAACATTTTTCGTATGAGAGGAAACAAAGTTGCCCTCAATGGAAATGATGACCTTCTCCTAGCTGCTTCTGTAGGGAGAGTAAAATGTGGAGGAAGGTCAGGAGAGACTGGATGATCAGGGCTTTGTTAACACATAGCACACAACAATAGGGAGTGAGATGAAGATGAACAGAGAGAAAAGCGTGTGGACAAAAGTCAGGTTGTGAGTGGTGCAGAGAAATGTGAGATAGAGGGAACTGCTGAGTGCAGGGACATGGACATGAGATCAATGGGAAAGAGAAGACAATCTAAGGGCCTAGAGCATGTCTAAACCTTCAGAAGCTGGAAAGGAGTGGTAAGGTGCTTACACCTATCACTTCTGAATAGCAAGCAGGAAAACCTGACTGCACATGTGTTTGCAGCTAAGCTAACTTGAGATGAACACGCTTGAATTTCAGCCTTTCTGGGATTCAGAATAAGAATCAGGAGGCAGGTGAAAATGTAAACAATTGTATTTTGAGGATGTTGTGATGGCTAAATTAATTAAATTTTTGTCATCTTGTTCATGGTTTTGAGGATCTGTAGTTTACAGCACTGGAAAGGTAGTCTTGGTTAAGTACTGGGTGATCATATTAGACATTCCTGCATGGCTTCTTGTTACAGGAGGAATTAGTGAGCAGACTGTGTATTAGTTCTTCACTAGACACATGAAATCGGCAAAATGCAAAGATTTTTAACTCTTCTACAGATGAAGCACAAGAATGAGCCTTTTGCTTATAAAGAAGTATGAGGCTTTGCAGAGCATAAATAATAATAATGTATCTAATGAACCTTTACACTAATCTAGTTTACATTATACCAATCTGTATTGATATAAACTGGTGAAATACCACTGCTATAAGGCAATTCTGATTTTTGCTGCAGCAAATGGTACCAGAATCACTCCATATTAATATTAAGGATGTTAGTGATTAAAAATGTCTTATGATTAATTACAAGAAACATCGAGGGGTGTATTAGACCAAAGATCTGGCTCTGCAATTTCTCCTTCCCTTATGGAAAGGCCTTTAGCTCCCTGCCACCTTGTGACCCTCCACTCTGTGCATACCTCTAACCCCAGCCCAAGTCTGCTGGTGTTTGCACATACTCCACCACAGACTGCAAGCTCCTGCTTGGGAGCAAAGGAGAAGAGCAATTTTTTGCCATTTTATAACTTCCCTCAGAATGTTACCACCACAAACATTAGTTAAAGTTGTCCCCGAGCTGCTGCAGAGCCCGCTCATGAGCAGGAGTGGTTTTGTGATGCCCTGTTCCCGTCCAGCTGCCAGCCAAGGGGTGTGAGAGGAAGTACTCCGTGCATACAGTCTTGATCCAGCTAAGCATGTGCAGAACTGCCTGTGTGCTTAACTGCTGTGTCAGAGTGAGACTGACATGCCTACAGAGAGAAAAAGAAAGGAATAAATCCAGAACTACCCAAACCATAAGGCTCAGTGCAACTTACTGAAAGGACTATTTCTGGGAACACATTCAGGACTCTGCTGTTACTTCATTAGCTTGCTTTCTGGTGGACAGAGGACTGATTGTTCACTGTGGTCTCATCCTGTTCTTGCTGTAGTCACTGGCAAAATTCCTCTCAACCTCAAAGGACACAAGATAAAACTTGTCTCCCTGCTATCTTTTCCTTTCTCCATCTGTTTTCCCACCTGTGTTTCCACAAGCTTTCCTTCATTCAGCAACCTAGGCATATGTTCCAGGAAATTTAACCCCTTGTTTTTGGTTTTAAATGATTCTGTGTGAGAGTTGAAGGAATGCTGGTATTGCTAGGAAAATCCAAACTGAGTGAGTAGTAAGTGTAGGTATGTTTCCATGAATTGGATCTGGGGGCCCTGTGGAAGTTTCATTGTATTTGCAGTGGGAGGGAGTTTCCTAGTTCTAGTAGGTAAGCGTGCAGTAATGGTAACCAGTCTGTGGTGCGTCCATTGCAGCTCCTCCTCCCCACTGACTTTTCTGCTTTTTTCCCCTCTTTGAAAAACCCAGTGGTATTGTGCCACTTGGAGTCATTCAATAAACCAATTTGTAGGCTGACTAAAACTGATATTGCTTTTTTTTTTTTTTTTTTCTATGAGCTTTCAGGTATGTTGAACATGAAATAGTGCATGTGATTTTTTTTAAACTCTTTTTGTGATAATATGCATGAGAGTTGCTGTATGTGGATATGAAAACATGATCATCTACATCATACATTGTATTAAGAGACAAAAACACGCTACGTTTCACTTAATCGAAGGTAGATATCACTAACTGTGCTGCATATCATCATTCATCTAGAAAATGTATATGTAAATCAGATTCTTATCCCCATATTCCCAGAATACGTCCCAGAGAAATATTATGGCATCTTTTCTTTTTTGGTTTATTTTTTATAACAAGTAGTTCATGGAATACTTTAGATTTTTAAATGTTTCATTTCACTTAAATTGTTTAATGCTGTTTTAATAAACACTTATCCTTCCACACTTGAAATTCTAATAAATTGTGTTTTGCATTTGCTTCAGCTTGTAGGAAACCAATTAGATAGAACTTCTTTGACCTACCTATTATTTATGGAGCTTTTCCCCCTTTCAGTACAGCAACTGTCAGTATATTTTAGACCAGTGCAGTGGAAAATAATACCGTGGGAAACGTTGAGTCACTTTAGATTATATTTTGCCGCTTATTTTTTTCTGGGTACACTTTAGGTACCTTCTTTTGATAGATGACTTTTAAAGATTTTCAATATAACACTGATGATAATACAAGAAAATGATGTTAAAGGGCCTGACTGCACACTGCCTTGCACCTGGATAATATGATACTATATACTGGTTTACATTTTGCAAAAATACTGCATACGGCTACTCCTTATTCAACATAAGAGTGAATAAAGTCTCTCAGTATTTATACTACAATCCAAATACTTAATTATAAGTAGCCTCCCTGAGGTGTGATTATTCACATCCTTAATGGCAAGTACACAATTAAATTCTTCAAGGGAGCAGGATCTCCAGATCACCATACCTGCTCTTTCATAGAATACTCTTCAGGTGAACAATATAGAGCATTTTTCTAAAAGTATTGTCTGCAAGAGGTTCTATAAATGAAATGGTTTTTTTTGGCATAAACTAGTCTGCCATTTTGAGGATAAATTTCCTCATGATATGACATAGTTTCTTGTTCTGCTCTCTGCTGTCATTTTGACACAATACTTTACATAGAAAATACTATGCAGTCAGAAGACCTTCTTGCTATTCAGACATAAACTATTTTTAATCTAAGAGATTTTTTAAGAAGATAGAATAAAAATAATTTACTTTGTAATGCTAAAAGGTAGAAAATGTGTTTGGATTTACAAGTTTTATTAATTAGCAAATACAAATATAAATTTAACTATTAAAAATAACAATACTAATAATAATTTGTGCTATCTGAATAACATAGTCTTATAACCAAATTATAATTCTACTTCTGCAAATTCATGAAGAATATAAATTTTTAATTTACACTTGATACATAAAAGAGCTAGACACAAGCAAAATATCCCATTGGCATAGGTTGCATATCTGAGGTTGCCAACGCAGATAAACCAGAAGATGATTTGCAAGTGCCTTCAATTTTACACAGTAGAATTTAAACTAAATATTTGAGTTTAGTTTAAATATTTAATCTAAATATTTAATTCAGAACTGACAGTCTCTGTTCATTTGTTTAATAATTTAATGGAAAAAAAAATGAGGTGCAATATTTTTCCGGTCCACTTAAATTCAAGTTGAATAGTTTAATTTGTAACGGTTATTGTTTGCCAAACTCAAGATGACACGTGCATAACACTGAATACATAAGCAACCAGGTGGCTTTTTTTCAGTAGGTAATAGGCATCCATCTGAACAAAGGTCGACATAAATTTATTACACAAAATCACTTTTGGCCTTTGACCCAATCAGTGTGAAAGCTAAATTGCTACTTAGGCACCTTATCTTAGAATGTAAGCTTAAGTCGGTAAGCATGTTATCGTACTGTTTTCTGCAGGGCTGGTAGCAAGTAGCATATTAAGCCATCTTCAAGGAAATGGGCTGATATGAACAAGAGTTGTTTCAAGAAACAGGCTTCTCCTAAGTAGGTGCCATAAAAGACAGCTTTTGTGCAAAGTAAAGAAAGGAGCACACTTTCAGTTCAAGCTTGCTGAAAAACCCTAAGTAAATATGATCATTTTCTAAAATAAGTATTCCTCTATACATCCTCTGAAAGTCTGGGTCAATTAAAGTTAGGCAGTTCTTTCCAGAAGAATAATTTTTACCCCAGGAAGTTGTGTCCAATGAAATAAATGGAGCTCTGCCAAATAAAAATACTGTTAGGGACAAAAGAAAAAAAAAAAAAAGAACCTGTCTAATTAGGCCACTTGCTGTACTTAACATTTGACATATATATAAAATGGTTAAGCAAATGAAGGCTAGGAAGGGAGACCTTTAGAGAGTAATGGAAAGAAACAGAGTTAAAGAACCAGTCATCTTTCAACTGCATTTTAGATCAGGACAATGGTTATAAACTGCATATCACAGATGCCTGCCTCCATCTGCTCCTAACTCACCTGTTTTGAAGGTTTCTTATTGTCTCAGAATGGTTTTGGAGATTAACCTTCCTTATTCCAAATGTGTGGATTATGTCCCAAGAATAACAGTCTTAGGACAGGTAAAGGGACTGGTAAATTACTGTATGCGGTGCTGATATTCCTTATAATCTACTTCTTTTTCCTACTATTTCCTGCCTCAAAAAGCCTAAGCCCTCTATTTTTATTATTGGTTATTATACTGTACCAAGATGTCATCCTTAAACATAGAAGCAAATATTCTTTTCAGACCCCATTGCATTCTCTTCCTCCCTTCACATATATGACATTTTATATATGTGATCTCTCCATGATGGAGAAGTATTCTCAGCCGGTAAGAGTACTAGCAAGCAGGGACACGTATTTGAAAACAAGAATTGTGTTCCTAAATTCCAGTGAGAGGACATTTCCACAAATCAGTGAGCATGTGTCTCTAGCTTATTGAATGAAATAAATTTTTGCATTTTTAATTGCTATATTAATAGAAGTGTAATTCACATCTTTCTACTCTTTTTATGTTTAAAAACGTGACAATTTCAACCCTGCTGGTTATGGCACATTTTTCTATTTCTTTTATTTGTTCTGTTAAGTAAAGTAAAATAAATTAAACAACATCCTGAGAGCTTATGTGTCAGGGTCTTCAGAACCAAAATACTCAAATTACTATGAGCAGACAATAAAAATGTGAGATAAACTTAACTGTTGGGGGTTTGTTTGGGTTTTTTTTCTGGTATGATGACTACATGAGGGCATCAGCTGTCACAAGTAGAGAAATTTAAATTTAGGTAAATACTTCAAAGAAAGTGACAGGAGACCAAAACTGAGGTATTAAGGAGCTGGTTTGGACCTTTAATTGTCATTGGCCATTTTCAGTTCCTCTTCAAAACAGTAAGTACACAGCATTGTGTGAAGGCCTCCTTCATGAACCCTCTCTCCAGCTGATCAACACATATATATGAAAGCAGCTTTACCAGCAACTGTTTGTGGCATTTTTAAAAGCTGAGGCCATGCGGGCGGTATCTGCTATTGCTCACTCTGACAAACTCTTTTTTGCAATTCCATATTTAGTGTAAATAAGGTGGGAAAATTTATAAGCCATGTGTAGCTTTCTTCTGGGCAGTCCAGATTACAACCTGTTAAAAGGCAATACTTGTCTCTGTTTTCCTTCCTCCTTCAGTTCTTCCCTTTGCTGCAGGAATGCTTCTGTTGAGCAGTGACTGTATTTTAAGGTTCCTTAAATATAGAACTGCTGAACTCAAACATAAATGTCATCTGAGCCTTTTCATTTCCATCCACTCCATAGATATGGATTTGGGGGATATCACTTCCTTCCCGCCTCCCTCCCCTCACCTACCCGCAGTCATGCCTAATGTAAATGTAAATTCTGGTTACTGGTTTGCAAAACAGCTGCAAAATAAAGTCTGCATAGATATTTGGTATAGCTTTTTTTTTTTTTTTAGAAAGTAGATTACTGAAACATTCAGTTGGTGTAAGCTACTTTCTGACCAATCATAAGACCTGGTGCCAGTCATTTTGGTTTCTGTAACAAAAAGCAGCATATGCCTGGGTTCTCTATTTTGTGTACTAGCAATAATATATTGAAAAATAAAAAGAATACAGTTAAAAAAAGTAGTAAAAAAAGATACATTTGATGCTTTCCAGAGTTTAATGAAGAAAAAGGAGACAGAAATGCAGAAGTATGTGTTAAAGCGATAACATTATTATCATAGGAAACAGCTTCTCCCTGTTTTCTCTATGAGAGATTCAACATGAAGTGGGAAGTTGATCCATTTCCAAAAGAATGGGGTGTACAGAAGCTTACTGATTTTTTTAATTTCTTAAAGTTTATGTAGTCCTTTCCTATGAACATGTTCTAAAGCAGAGTGCCCCAAGCCGAAGGTCTCTTCCTGTGACTGGCACTCCAAGAAAGTGCCCATTAGCTTGTTCCTGTGCAGTGGACAACTTCAGCAGCATGAAGGAAGTCAAAAATTATTTACCTTTGCACTATGCAAAGAGTTGCTGTTATGAAGAATTATGTTAGAAAAGAAGAATAACCTAAACCTGGTAGTTCTGAGAAACTTGCTCTGAAGACTTAGAAGATGAGTAGATGGAAAGAGTTTTTTTACATCTAAGTTTTGTCTATAATTGTTTAGGAACTCATTATTCTCTATAAAATAAACACTATTCTAATCCACTGTCCTGTTCTCATAAAGCATTCCCAAATATGTTAGACCAACTGATTCAAGCCTTTGAATTGCTTTGATTTTCCATCTTCTGCTGCTGAAGGTAACCAAATGGTCTGAATAGCTCCTTGGCCATTTGCACAGCAGTGTATATGCCTGCTACAAGATGAAACAAGGTTCCTGCTGAGGAACAAAGGCAATAATCAGCTGTCCTCAGCTGGGAGGACGCTTCATTAGATCCTGTGATGCTAAATCTGACAGATGATGGGAAACTTGATGCAGCATTGGAAGGGGACAGAACACTTAATAAACTGCTGTTTATTTTTACTTGATTTTAGTATGCAGAGCACTGTATGGCTAGAATACTCTTTTAAATTGTTTATTCATTAATACAAAAAATTAATTCTGCACTTAGTAAAATGAACTTTTGCTTTCATTCTGGTCTTCATGTCCTTGCAAACAAAGCTGTGCAAATAATAATTCACTGTATTAATTTTCTACATGTCACTATATACTATCCTAAGCTAAGAAATATGTCATGAAGACATATCTCAGTTCTCAGTTGAAACTAAGACTGTGGCTGTTATAAAAGGTCTTCTAATCCTTATTTTTTATAGGTTATCCTGTATGTTGTTGTCCTGGGTTCAGCAGTAGCGGTCATTTTTCTCCTTAGTAGCTGGTGCAGTGCTGTGGTTTTGACTTTTGGCCTGGGAACAGCGCTGATAACACTGATGCTTTTAGCTGCTGCTTAGAATGTTTAGTCTGATCAAGGACTTTCTGAGTCTCATGTTCTGCCAGGGAGGAGGGGAAGCCGAGACAGGACACCTGACCCAAACTAACCAAAGAGGTATTCCATACCACAGCGGATCATGCCCAGTAAAAAAACTGGGGGCAGTTACCCCTAAGAGTTAGTTCACTGCTCGGTCAGGCTGGGTATCAGTCGGCGGGTGGTGAGCGGTTGTATTCTCTTCCCTTGTTGTTTCCCTTATCATTATTATTGTTGGTGGTAGCAGCAGTGGTTTGTGTTATACCTTAGTTACTGGACTGTTCTTATGTCAACCCGTGGGAGTTACATTCTTTTGATTCTCCTCCCCATCCCTCCAGGAGTGGGGGGGGGGGGGGGGGGGGGAGAGGAGGGGAAAGGGGAGAAAATGAGAGAACAGCATCATGACAGATTTACACCTGGGCTTAAACCACAACAGTTATGTCATTCACCTTAATGTCATTCAGGTTTTCCTGAAATCAGTGTTTCTTAGCGTTGTCTTTCAGGTATGTAGAAAATCCTTTCTAGAGTGTTCTGTCACAATCTGTCTGTCCCCCGGTTTAGAATACACAGATGTTGGGAAGCTTTTTTAGAAGTTTATAGTGTTCAAAAAACTGAACCTGATTATATTCCTGAAATACTGCTGTAGAATCACAGAATCATAGAATTATTTCGGTTGGAAAAGACTTTTAAGATCATCAAGTCCAAGAGTTAGCACTGCCAAGACCACCACTAACCCATGTCTCATGTATGTGTGCAACTCATACATTGTGTTTGGATTTGATTATTATTATGAATAACCTTCAGAACAGGATTAGCTTTAAACTTTCATCATTGTGCTTTTTAGTCAATGTCTTGACAGCAGAAAGTACATTATATTTCAGGGCTTTTCCATGTTCTTTTGAGAGCTGCATTGTTCTATGGGAAAGATCTGGTGCTAGCAGAACACAAATACTGATTTTCACAAAGTAACTACATTTATATTAAATATGAACTTTAAGAACAAATGAATGTTTTTAGCCTCATCAAGTACTTTTAAATAGCCATTTTTCATTAGTACAACTATAGACATTTGTTTCAGAATGTTCTATGGAACAGTTTCCAAAGAAATTAAATAAGTAAAGTGAAACTTGAATAGAGCTGAATTGCAGGTTCATTACAGCCTAAGACAATTACTAATTAGAATTGAAGACATTCTTTTGTTCGGAAAGGAAAGATAGAAGTATTTGACACTTTGAAAGTGCCAGCATGAAGTCAATGCACCATGCCAACCACAGATAGGAATATTAGTGAGTAATATGCTGCTGCCACTTTCTTTTTATGCTAAAAGAGAACCTTGTTTGTCCAAGCTGTTGGAAAATAATCTGTGCCCTTTGTGTTTCACTGCACACTCCTGTGCTATTGTTTGCATTTCACAGTCTGCTTAAATCAATTGAATGTCAAGGAGAGCATAATTGTTGAGGGCACCTAGTGTACCTGATGCCACTAGGACTCATTTTAAATGTATCATGGATCTTTTCGTTGCTTTGTTCTCTTCATGAAATCTATTGTTTATTTACTCATTTAAAAATAAATTATTTAAAAGAACATGAGTATTTGATAGGGACATGTTTTGACATTATGTCTTCATTCTCTGCTCCAAGTAAATGAGATATCATATATAATGTCTTATTATGCTGGAGAGTTTATAGCTAATAGATGAAATGAACTTAAGTGTGGAACACTTACAATTAAGAAGCACATTAGTCTTGTGGCCAGAGTATGCTATAGATGCATATAACAAGGCAATATAGATGATATATCAGTGAATATATGTAATACAAGGTAATATAAGGTAATACAATACTATATGTAATGCAGTGTTTCTAATCAGTCAGGGGACATTGCTGGAGATGCATTACATGGGTATTTATCACATGGTATTTTTTCTGCCAGAAGGCTGTATTTCATCTTTTGAATGAGACTATCCAACTGCGGCTAAGAATATGAAGTCTTACCTGCTTTGTGAGCAGGCAGGCTCCACAAGGCACTCACTAGTCAGTTTTCAGGCTCTATGACATTTGTCATATCTTTTCTGACCCTTCCTTTATTATAATATCCAAATAGAATACTCTATTATGGTTATTACTTCCAAGAAGTTGTTCTTCAACTAGAAGTTGTGGGATGACAGGGTTTGCAGAGTGCAATGTGTAGTTTTCATTGATACTTTCCATTCCCCTTATTTGACAAGAATGGAAGATGAAAGAAGAGGAAAAAATAATTATATTTATTGCAATAATATCCATGAATTCCATGGTCTCATTGTTCTCTGATGAAATCTGGCATTATCTCTTACAGTTTCTACCCATAATGTTTCTTCTTGTTGAAGTAATCTAAAATACAGTGTTCTAGATTAATAATGATGAAAACAGTCATTTCTCTTTTTTTTTCTTTTATTCTTTCTTCCATAATGGTTTGGATCCATAGTCAAAATTCTTTTTGTTTTGGGAATGTGATGCTTTTTAAACTCAAGTATTTTCATTTGTTGAGTGTAGCAGAAGATACCATCTTATGTGTGCAGTATTCTTTGCAGCACTTTGAAGAAACCTGAAAATCAAGAGGTGATCATTAATCACACAGATTTTCCAGATTATTATCTCTAAATTCAACCTTGTATTGTAAAACTTTATTCTGTGTGAGATCCAAAGAATATTGTAGGAAATGGAGCAGGCATTGGATGCATTTAATTGCTCCCTTTGGGGAATATGTCTTTCTTGCTCTTGTAACTAAAATGCAGTGGGTTCAATCAAAAGAGGTGTCAGCGTGAGCTAGGATGGAAGAGGAAAGGGCAGACTTACGTTTGACCTGTCTATTCCTTACAGGAAACTCATTATTTCATGCACATCAGGTTTTGTGAGGGACATTAGGTCAAGACTCTTACAATATATGTTAGTCTCTAAATTCTTCTTTCTCCGTTAACCTTCTTCTTGTGGGTTTGGGAAATTAGCAGTCACAAATTTGGGGCTGTCTCGTGGGACTCTGCATGTGGCTTTGGTATCTGCTGTTCAAGAATGATGAATTCCAGTTGAAGGCATTTGCAGAGAAAGTCTGCTGGACTAGTCAAATGGAGTAAGCAGAGTTTGAAAGTTTTCTCATTTTTTAGCCCCCCCAAACAAAAGTCTAAAATCATAAGTTTACTCTCACAAATAGCTATGACATTAAACCCAAGGAAACAAGGCGTTTTCATGCCTGAAGTGTTTTTCCTTAGAATAGCTCTTATATTCAAATATCATTATATCATTTCTAAATTAGCTCAGTAAATCTGGTGAATTATTAAAGGAATTGGTCCTCTATGTCAGCTGGATATTTAAAAAAAATCAGTAGCATTACTTGGGTTAATTGAGTCAGCAAGCTGTGTTTGACAGCTGATGGATCATTTCTTACAACTTGAAGGATTTTTATTTTTTTTTTGAAGGCTTGATAAAATGGGAGTCCAGACCAAGAAAACATATAAGCAGGGATTTTAAATCACATCAGTTTTTCAGGATAGCAAAAATAGAATCAAACACCTTCAGAATTTTCCCTGCAACCTTGCATAAACAGCAATAGAAAAATTGCTGCTGAGTACTCACGTATTACTTGTTAGCACTGAGTCACTTCCTAGCTTTTAAGTTTTACATGGTTCACTAACCTTTTTGTTTTCTCTGTGTGTTGTTGAACTTTTCTCTTCCCAGAGATTTGCCTTTTGACCAAAGGCCGTCGAACTGCCAGTGTACGAGCAGACACATACTGTCGTCTATATTCCCTCTCAGTGGACAACTTCAACGAGGTTCTAGAAGAGTACCCCATGATGAGAAGGGCCTTTGAAACCGTGGCAATTGATAGACTTGACAGGATAGGTATTTTTTTCACCATATTAGGAAATCTTAAAACCTTTCTATCTTTTCCGTGAGTTGCAGAATAAAATGCCCAGATTAAACCCTTTTCAAAAAGTTTTCTTTCTGTTACACTGCAGTAAATGTTCTATTAATCTATGAATAAGATGTGTCCAGGCAATAAATCCTGCAATCTCACTCTTAAATAATAAAAAAACTTTTGAATTTTAGAAAGCTCTCATATTCCTTTGAGGATTATTGTGTATACTTTAACTATAATTAGTATTATTTATTAATCCTGTATGTTTCTTTTCACTGCCCTCAGCACTTAATAGGATTTATGCTGTTTTATGAGCAGTAGATGATATTTTCCTGCATAAATTGTTTACAGATGACATCTGTAATGCTGGGGAGAGCTGAAGACTCTCAGCACTCACAAAACCCGTATCTGTTGAAGTGAATTAATCCTTTGCAGCAGGGCTCTCATTCTCCTCACAACATGGGCACTACTAGCATTGATGGCTGCACACTGGCTTTGCTCAGATCTGCTTGAAATCAGGAAAGCAGGCCAATGATATCCAAGTGAAAGGCAGAAGAACATGGCAGATTATCAAAACAGGTTGTGCAAAGTGTGCTGTTGTTCATCTAGACATTCTGGACCTCTCAAGTACAACATACTAGATAGAATATATGGTCTTTAGCTGGGAGAATTGCACTCATCATCATTATTGATACTGGTTTTAAAAAGCAGCTGTGTATAAAAAATAATTTATCCTGATTGGTGGTGTTTCCTCAACTTCACAAGAAAGCTCCAGTGTAAGGATTTCCCCGCATCACCCTTTCTCAATAGGGTTATGTCTGCAGTTTCTTCAAAGTGAATACAGACAGAATTGCAGGACAGTGTCATTGCGCTGTCCTCTAAGCTGAAGGTGTGATTTGGAGGAAAGCATGTTTTCTTTACTATAGCAGGAGTAAAGAAATTAAATACAGGTGTATGGGTTTCAATATTTAATAGACATGTTTTAGTATTTTGCAGATTGTGAGCAGTGAGTATTACCACTGTTGGGACTTTTAAAACTTATACAATTTGTCTCTCTGGACAAAGACTCTCTGGAAATGTAATCCAACTGAAAATAATATCTGCTTTTAATAATATTTATACTAAAGTCCAGTCTGTTAGTGGAGTAGCAATCCCATCTGAAGTGCTGTGTTTTATCAAAATAAAAAAAGTGTCAGTTGAGTGCATCTGATCACACAGGATAGTGTCTACGTCTTGCAGACACTGACAGCCATCAGACAGACATCAGGACACAGTGTACAGCATCCTTTATTGTGCAAGCATTGCGTTATCTGTGAGTTCATATCAGTTCACAAACCTTTAAAAAATGATTTCTGGCAAGCTAGTGGTCACTGGCTACTAATGCCTAATAATTAGTTCCAGGGAATGTGCTAAATGGTAGGTGTATTTATTACTTATGTAACAGTTTAGTGGAAATTAGGACAGTTTTGCAGTATTACACATGCAGAACCCAATGACTTTTTCCACCCTGTTCAGTAAATTACCATGGTTACATTTTCGGAATAACTGTGGTAATTGCAAATGGAGGGGCACAGAAACTCCAGGTCTCTTTGGACACAACGGAGTTACAAAGCCCCGCCATGCTCGTTCAGGGGGAGGGGGCACTGGGTGTGTGTGAAGGCCAGCCATCAGGAGCTGTGCCAGCACCAGTCACTGTGGCAGTACCCCATGTGCCATAACCTGCCGCAGTAGACTTAGCACTGTTTACTGAGGCTTTTATGGTACACAAAACCTCGGTGATGGATGCTGAAATGCAAAGTCAGAGCGGGGATCTGCCCCTGCATGTCAGGCTTACTAACTCTTCTGCCTCTCTGTGAAGGGAAGAAGAACTCGATCCTCCTGCAGAAGTTCCAGAAGGACCTCAATACCGGTGTTTTCAACAACCAGGAGAATGAGATCTTGAAGCAGATTGTGAAGCACGACAGGGAGATGGTGCAGACCATCGCCCCCGTGAGCTTGCAGCAGATGCCCACCGTGAACTCCAGCACCTCGGCCTCATCATCACGCCCCAGGACACAGTCTCCTCCTGTGTACACCACCAGCAGCCTGTCTCACGGAAACCTGCACTCTCCTTCGCCCAGCACACAGACACCACAGCAGGCCGTCATCCTCTCACCCTGCTCCTACACCACCGCCGTCTGCAGCCCGCCCGTACAGAGCCCTCTCGCTGGCCGAACTTTCCAGTATGCCTCGCCAACTGCCTCACAGCTCTCCCTCATGCAGCAGCAGCCGCAGGCACCCCAGCAGCCCCCTGGGGCCGTGCAGAAGAATGAGGTCCACAAGAGCACCCAGGCTCTCCACAATACCAACCTGTCCCGGGAGGTGCGGCCGCTGTCTGCCTCACAGCCCTCCCTGCCACACGAGATATCCACCCTGATCACCAGGCCTCATCCAACAGTGGGGGAGTCCCTCGCCTCCCTGCCACAGCCCACCCCGGGCCCCAGCATGCCCCCAGCCAGCCGAGCCAGTGTCCCGCAGCGCGTCTCGCTCTTCCGACAGATGTCCTCGGGAGCCATCCCCCCAAACCGGGGGACTGCACCGCCACCGGCAGCCCTGCAAAGGGATTCTTCGACAGTCTTAAGCACAGAGCCCGAAGGAGACAAACCGCGGTTCGCGTCAAACTTATGATCGCTGGTAACTGTGAGCAACAGACTTGTGGCAAACCGAGCACCATCCCCAGAACTGTTTTAGCCTGTTTCCTAATGTACCCCAGCAGCCTACTATGAGAAAAATACTTCAGATAGCTTTGCCCTACGTAACGAATGTAAAAATTATATATATATATAAAACATACATATATATATATAAAATAATTCAAAAACTTGTTTGAATTCATATCTTCCTTTCTTGCAACCATTAAGGAAGTTTAAATTTAGCTGTAATGTTAATTATTTCAAGCATATTGACTTTAAAGTCAGTCTAATAGATTTCTGATTTTGAAGTTTGCTATGTCAAGGGGAAATTATCAATATAATAGCAAACTTCAAACAGATATATTAGAAAAAAAGAGAGAAATATCAATCTAACTAACACGTAGCACTGACCGAGTGATATTCTGAAACCTTTGTTATTTCATTTATTGCATACACATTGTTAATTTCTTGTGAAGAATTCAGTTGCAGGTCACATTGCATTTCATATGTTGGCACTTTCCGTTGGAAATTAGGTTGGAAAAGACAAAAATTGCAAAACACCTGCAGTCAAAAGGCTGGCGCTAGCACTCCTCTGGATAGGTTGTAACCTCATGACATGTCAACCGTTCTGTTTCAGAAAACTGGGTGGACTTATATCTTCAAACTGCTAAAGACTTTTACAAAGACTCTGAATATTGCCATTGTAAATATCTTTTTAGACCCAAACAAAAATAGCTGCTGTGTGGTGTACCATTGCAAGGTCTTTGTTTAGGAATTTAGGTTCGGCTTTCAATTAAAAATTTACAGTTTTAAAATCTGTTAAAGCTAAGTGCAACACAATTGTTAATTGTAATGCGATGGCTTAAAACCTACGATGTTATTTTACATGCAATGTTTTATGCAAAATTGTACGCTTGATCCTGCAAACTGCTTGTACTTCACCAGCACCATCACTTCTCTTCTCCTTGCCCTCAAATCCTCAATAGCATCTGAGAATATTCCATGCATGCTTCAGACCAAAAAAAAAAAAAAATTAAAAAAAGACAATAAAAATCAGTTCCGTCAGTAGGAAAAGGCTTTATGGTATCTTAGAAAATAATAACCACTCATTAATTGTGTCTACCTTAAAATTCCTATAATGCTGACTTTGAACCTCTGGTTTAAGTCTAAAAGTGAGGTTTTTCATTTAAAGGATTATTTGTAAACCACAGCTTGATTTAGGCTTTCAGGTGCTTTCTGTGTCTTCACTGTAGTTTTGTAGTTGACTGTGGTGTTAATTTACAAAAATAAATATAATATAGCATCAAGTCTGTCTGGAAATGCACGATTTGCTCTTTGTATATTGTAATTAAATGGTTAGTATATCCTAAGGCATGTAGTGTCAAACATAGCCCATAGGTACGAGGTTTATTATTTTTTATGTCTTCAAAACAGAAAGGAAATGGTTACAGAAAGCAGGGTTAAAGCATACTGTTTTGTGAATGTTTTGTTTTGTTTGCTCAAACCTTTACATTATCTTATCCACAAAAAAAAGTACTTTCGTGATCATTTGTGCCTGATTTGTCACAGTAAATAGAGATTGAAACTAAATGTGTCACAATTTAACTCATTAAAAAATCAGCATTGTGGATCTGCTACAAGCATATATTCTGTTCCTTAAATCACAGCTGACTCATGTTAAGGAAATGAATGCAAAGGAGTTTGTATTTTCCTATTAATGCTAAGTTAAATGATGCATGGAAAAATTAAATAACATCACAAACTATGTAATGCAGTGAATCCAGATGTACTTGAGAGCCAAGTAAATATTCTAAAGCTAACAGAGCTTGAACCCATGCTGCCTGTTATGTCTTTTACTGAAGTGGTACATCAAATAAAAAATTTAAAAAATCTTCCAATTTTTCCCTGACTCCCATTCACCAGTAAAAAATGATGTAGTTAACCCATTAACATGCTGCTGCCATTAATTTAAGTGGCCCAGAGTAGTATATGGGGAAGTGATTGTTTAAAAGTGTTTGGAACATTATGGATACGCTGCAAGACCATTTATTTATCAGTACAGTGCCCCTTATATTATTTTAATACTAACAAATTCTGTCAGTTAATTAAGATCATATACTGATCTTTCAAACTGTTTAAGGTTTACATTAATAGGAGTAATGGGGTTAGTAGCAAAATATTTTTATATATATTTTTATTTTCTTTTAAGCACTATAAATAAATATTAATTCACATGGTCTTTCAGTGAAACCATAAATAATTTTTAATGACTTTGTAATAGAGTGGAAAATACCTAGCATTTGTATGTTAATTAAAAAAAAAATGGTACAGGGTATAAAATTATATACGTATATATATATATGTATGTATGAATGTATATATGCTTAGATTAAGAAACAAATGACTCACATTCCTGTAATATAAAAGACCATTGCTAGTTTCAGAGCTGACTTATTTTCTCTGTACATAAGTAAGCCCATAAGTATGAAATCTCACATCTGTACAGGATGAAATGTATTAATGAAAAAGGTTGGATCTTACTGCTGCTGGGAAGGCTATAGATCTGATTCTTATGATAACTGTATGATCAGGGATGAGTTAGATTTTTTCTTTTGTCTTTGCTCAAGCCATAAATAAATATATATGAAAATTATTAATAAATTAAAAAAATATATAAAAAAATAAGGTCTTTAATTTTTTTTGTTTCAATATCTTTACAACTTCATAATGTGTGCAGTCAGTGTCCTGTTTTGTTGCTGCCGTATGAAGGTTTTAAATGGAAAGATCTGGTTTTGAAGTAAGAACAATTCCTATATATCAGAGGGCAGTAAAAATAAATATCAGTCTTTATTATAGACAGGTGGGCATTTTGTGGTTCTAGAGCAGGCTGTTTTTGAACTGGGTTACTTATTTTTTTGCAAGTTCAGCATAAATAATGGATTTGCTGTGCTTGTTATACCGGAGGTGTAGTCTGCATTGTTGAGGAGATTGCTTCAGCGTTTTACACTAATTAGTTTTTTCTAAGTGCTGGAGGATTTATGTCCAATTATTTCAGTTCCTGTAGTCCAGCCAAGAGTCAGTATGAGCAATAACTGATGCCAGGTCATTGTCCACAGCAACAGGAAATCTACGTAAGGAGAGAAGATGGGCAACAGTATTAAAGGTGCTCTTATAAAGTATCATAAGTATTCCTAAATATGACCTGGAACTGACCAATTCACATCTGAATCCTCTATGATGAATTAGATTACATTGTCGTTGCAAACTTTGTAGTTTCGTTGATTTTTTTTTTTTTTAAGTCTGCCAGTCGAATGCCCTTTATGCCTGTGGTTTGTTTTCATTCTATGACAAGTCATCTTGACAACAGAAATCATGGAATCATAGAACGTTTTTGGGTTGGAAGGTACTTTAAAGCTCATCTAGTTCTAACCCCCTGACCACAGCCTGGGACACCTTGACTATACCGGATTGCTCCAAGCCCCGTCCAACCTGGTCTTGAAAACTGCCAGGGATGGGGCAGCCACAGCTCCTCTGGGCAGCATGTGCCAGTGGCTCACCACCCTCAAAGTGAAGAATTTCTTCCTAATATCTAATCTAAATCTACCCTCTGTCAGTTTAAAGCTATTCCCCCTTGTCCTGTCACTACATGCCCTTGTAAAAAGCCCCTCTCCAGATTTCTTGTAGGCCCCCTTAAGATGCTAATGTGCACCAATATTTGAAGCCAGTGCTCTATCTTAACAGTATTTCAGATTAGCTGATACCTGTATGTTGTTATTCAAAAATATTAAGAAATATTAAAAGTAAAAAAAAAAAAAAACCCTAGCAAATCCAATGCCAAACAATAAAGAAAGTGCATTTCATGCATTTTACCAACTGGTATTATGCTAGTGCCTTCCTCCAGGAAGGGCTCAAGTAATTTTAATGGTTCATTTGGAACTTTGATATTATATCACAGATACAGTTCTGGGCAGAAATAGTGAATACCATGGAAAAATCTAAGTAAATGGTTTAAACATGCCTGTCTTTTCTCCAGTAGCAACATGTTGGTCATCAAGTCCACCAGACAGATTCTAGATAGGACAGTTCAAGACTTTTGCTTTTCTAGTGTTTGCTTTGCAAGACAAAAAGATGTGGACACAATACAGAACTCCTAGCCAAAATCTTGACTGAACTAATGTACATAGAGAAAATAAGCTTTCCTTATAGAGCTTTTGATACTCTTCTATCAATTGGCACATAACAATAAAGCAATGTTTTAGGAAAAAATCCATTTGTTCTCTTCTGCATACGTGACTGAAGATGGTATGTGCCCTTAAACTCTGTGTAATCTACTTTGTGGGTTAGAACGCTGATAACCTCTGAGCCAGAAAAAGAGAAATTGTCTCTTTGGGCCATTTATTTTACACCTTGCTAAGAAAAAGAGTTGGCATTGCCAATAGCTGGCAAAACCTGACATATTTAGGGTGAACTTCCATAGTGTAGGCAGTGTTATTGCAGAAGATAGCACTGAGCATAGAGCACCATATGCTGTCATCCTGGTTACACTGGCTGTTTCAAGTCCGTGAGGTTAAACAGTAGTTTATTGCTGCTCTTTTCTGGGTCCCTTTTTGCTGTCTTGCACCATCCCTAATAGACCTATGCCAGACCGAGATAGTGAATATCTGGAACATGTAGAAATACTTCTGTCTTCTAGAACAGCTTTTTCAAAATTCAGCTGTGATAGGTGATAAAATACATTTTGTCAAGTAGAATGTTGTTTGTTTTGGGTTTTTTTTCTCAGATGTTTGGGGGAGCTTCTCAATAGTAATAGAACATACCAATGTTGTTGCCAAAGAGCAGTGAAAAGAGCGAAAGTGACAATAGCAATGAGTAGGAGAAAGGAAAAGAGAAGTGCCTGGAGCAGAAAAAAAAATATTTCTTTGGTATAAGGCATTTGTGTTGAGATTCCCTGAAGGACATGAAAGGGATAGGGGAGGAAAGATGACAACATATCATGTCCTATTTAAGGCTGCCAAGCAGCTCTGTCATGAGGGTAGTGATAAAGCAGGAGGAGCAGGGGAAATCAACCTCTTGTTTCCATCACAAATACAGGACTTCTTTTAGGTAATTTGTCTACTGTATTTTGAGTACTAAAAACGGATGATAGACCCACTTTGCTGGTGGCTTCTGTTGAAATCAGAGCTGGAAGTGCTAGAATGGTTTAAGAGAAGGTGCCTGGAAAATCACAAAATTGGTGGAAATCATGCACCCTTTTTGTCACTGATCTCATGCACCCTTTTAGCACATTTTGTATGTTGAAAAATGATGTAGTAATTTTTTTGTCTTGATATAAAGCACTATACTGTGTCTAAAAATTATGAACATTGGAAAATATGCACAAGATTTGTCAACATTGTTAATTAAACTTCATAACAGGCTGAAGCAAGCTTACTGTGAGTCAGTCCAAATAATACAGATGGAAACCACAAAAAATAGTGCTGATCAGGACTTGGTGGGGGTTGTGACACAGCATAACCAACATGGAAGATTTCCGAAGATGTTTCTTCCACAGATTTGTTCTTAGACCAAATCTTACCCTTGTACACATTCCCTTATCTTCCTCATTTGCTGTGGCTCGTCTCCCATTTCTTTTTTTGCAAATCCTGTAAATAATTTGTTGGCTTCTGGGAGTGAAGCCAGAACATCACTGTTCTTGTGGTGAGAGGCAACAAATCATGATGGTACTCCACAAAACTATGATAAACCTCTCTTTGACAGCCAGAGACTATAATCAGAAAAGGTTACTTTTTTGCTTCATAGTATGTCCTGCAAACAGTAAGGGTAAACAGAGGCATGCATTATTTTGAAATCCATTTAGAATAAAATATCCATAATATCATTGAAGTCTACCTATTTGTACATTAAGTTTTAACACTACAGTTAGCGGAGGCGAGCTCATTATATATAGCAACAGCAAGTCTAGGATAGATAAATGTAGTACCTAGTAAGTATGCTTACCACCCTCCAGCAAGTAAGTATTAGGAGGAAGCATTCTTAACATCTGAGAACATTCATACAAATGTTATTTTGTGATGTAACACCTTATCTCAATAAACATGATGTCAATTTGTTAAGTTTATTGGTACTATCTAGCGCTTTGAAAATATGCCCTTACAAAAACATGATAGAAAGCTGTTCACTGATGTATAAAGAAAAAAAAATCTAAATGATAAAGAATATAATAAAACTGAAACATATCCGGTTATCTCCATATATCTAAATTTCCTGCATGAGCTTCTATGCAGATAGCAGAACAGCCCAGCCTTTTCTACCTTGAATCCAAAGAATACACGTTGGATGTTAAGTTGGTTACAACCATCTGTGATCTCTAGCCATTGCTAAGTAGATGCAATACCATGCTCAGTGGCTGATGGGACAGTTTTTCAGCCAGCAGAAGAATGCTGGGAATCAAAACTATTTCTTTCAAAACCAAGGTGCAGAGAAATGTTTTAGCTAAAAGTATTTTTTTATCTTGAACAGTTATATATTAAATATAATAATTTAGACATTTATTAGATTTTCTTGCATCAAGTAGAACCCTCATGCCAACCCATACCATATGTTAAGATCATACCATATACTAAGATTAAAGCTCCATCAGTAGGCAAAAATTTTTAATCTTACCTTTATTTCTTGTATTTCCTGTTGGCACTAGAGGATGGGGTTTGAATCAACAAAAAAAATCCCTGACCAATAGAGCAGAGGGATTTTCTTAAGTGCCAGAGTAAAGAAATCTCACACTCTGACAAGCACTATGAGCACTTCATCTCTGCTCCCACAGTCTCACTGCAGTATCAGCCTTTCACACTTAGTGCATCTGTTCTGTGCGGAATTATTCGCTTAGTATTTCGCGCACTAGCCTTTTTTGTAATCTTCCCAAGTCCAGCTTGGATTTTCACTGTCTTCTACAGGACAGACACGGGGCATTTACAGTGTTTACCTGCTTTTTAAGGCTGTTTAAATGGTCCATACTCTCATTGCGTGGGCTGTGGGACTGGTGCACAGTCCAGCTGGCAATAACTAACTAGCACCAGCCCTCTGGGATTGCAGGTCTGGCCAGTACTGTTCAGTGTTTTCATAAACACTGATGGGGAGACAAAGCACATTCTCAGCAAGTTTGCCAACACTTCCAGTTGACAGAGGAGGATGGGGGGATGGGAGTAATTAATATGATGAAGTAGGGTATTCAATGGGCCTTCAACAGGCTGGAGAAATGGGATGACATTGATCTGATGAAGGTCAAGAAGAGCATGTGCAAAGTCTTACACCTGGCATGGAATAGCCCTATCAACATTGCAGGCTGGGGGATGACTTTGTAGAAAACAACTTTTCAGAAGAGCTAGGGAACTGGGGACTGTAATCCTGTGGACTACAAGCTGAACGTGAGCCAAGGTTGTGGTCTGGCAGCAGAAGCGGCAATTGGTATGCTGGGGTGTGCTAGCAAAGCAGCAGCCAGTTATCTGAGAGAAGTGATTTCTCCCCTCCATTCAGCACTTGTGAGACTTAATCAGGAGTATTGTGTCCAGCTTTGGCTCCACAGTGCAAGAAAAACATTGGCCAACTGGAGCAAGTCCAGCAAAGTATCAACAAGATATCCAGGGTGGTGGAGCAAGTGAGGTACTAGGAGAGGTTGAGCAACCTGGGCTTGCTTAGCCTTCAGATGAAGGGAGGGCAAGGGACGAGGACTGGGGAGGCCTTATTGCTGTGTGTGAATACCTGCTCAGACAAGGTGGAGCCAGACTTCTTGCTGGTGCATAGAAATAGGTTGAGAGGTGATGAACATAAGCTGAAACATGCAAAGTTATTTCCAATTAGATATGAAAGAAAAATGTTTTTTGCATTTTATATTTACACAGAAAAACAGTGGAGCAGGAGCTGAGTAAGGCTGTGGCATCTCTGCTCATGGAGCTGTTCAAGATTCGGCTGGGCCTGACCCTGAGCAACCTCATCCAATTAGACCTGTTTGAGTACAATGTTGTACTGGGCAGACCCCAGAGAGCGCTTACAACCTAAATTATTCTACAGTTGTGTGATTAGACTGTCACAATCTGCCCACTGCTCCTGCCCACTCAGCACCAGTCACTTAGTCTGGACAAGCTTGGATCCAATGGCCTATGTCACAACACATAGCTGCTGCTTCTTCATTGTTAATATGGAGGTTTTTCCTGGCATGGGGTTTATAGAGCAGCCCTTGTACCAGGAGCTTTAGGAGAAGTGAATTTTTGTGAAATTGCTTCTCTAGTTAAAAGAATGGGATAAAGAGAAGGGTGCAAAGTTGTGGAGAAAAGGAAAAGGCAATAAAATGTCTAAGTGTCCTTCCTGCTGGAAAATGCTTCAGTAAAACTGCCAATTCTTTCTGAGGCAGTGTTATCTCTGCATGCCCTCAAGCCTCTCCTGTTCACTCAACCTACAAATATCTTTACTATTCTTTCATTTAGCACTATGGTGCCAGCAGGCTGGGCTGCACTCCCTTCTGCCTTCTGCTGTAAACCAGAGCAACTGTCAGCAAACTTGTGGTTATACAGCCAAAACTCAGTCTTCATTTGTAGCAGCAGAGCAACAGTCAAAAGCTGATAGAAGTATATTTCTTTTGCTTTCTGTGAATGATAGCTTATCATCTTCATCTGTAATACAGGAACCAGGGTATATCTAGTTTGTATTCACTGTCACTGCATACTAGCTGAGCATGGCTCTGTGTGTTAGCTCCATATTGAAGGGAATTAACTATTTTGTTCAGCTACAAACCAAACCAATTTGTGTATGTGCAATGATTGTTTATGAACCAATTATACTGAAAAAATAAAGAAAGGAGGAGAGCTAATACGTGTAAACACTGTTATATGAGGGAGCAAATCTTCAGCTGTTTGTGTTTTTCTTCCAGACTTGCCTCTATAGTGTTACAGCCATTGCTTTTCATTCAAGCAGTGACTTCAATTAGACTTCAAAAAGCTGGTTATAATTTTTTTTTTTTTCATTTTTGAGGACAAAAGATGCTTTATGGTTGAAACCTGGCAGAGACGTGAGCAAGCCTCTCTGGTTTTGCTGGCTGAGTGGCATCCTTAGGTTTCTACAGGCCAAACCAGTCTTAGTTACTGAGATTGTTTTCTCTTATCAGAACAGGTTCATTGCATTTTCAATCATTTCTTTCCAGTTCTCAGACCTTCCAGGCAGGAGCACAAGTAGTTAACAGTATGTGAGCTGGCTAAGAAGAGCCCCAGAGAGGAACCACTAACCACAAGCAGTTGCAGATTTCTCTTGGTAGTATTTTATTTAATTAGGACATTAAATATCAACATAAAGCACTGGTATGTCTACATACTCCTGCAAGTTTATTATGCATCTCAAATTCAGTGGTAGGCTGTCTTATGTCTAAGGAGGCTTTAGTCATTTTTAAGTACATGCCGCGAAATTCAAGTCTGTATGCCCATTTAGTTACTGAGCAGATAACCATGGCAACTATATAGCTGTTTTAACACTAACCTTCAGGACACCTAGGTTGCCAGGTGAGGTACTCCACTACCCTTCAGAGTCAGCTCTAAGTCATTGCACCCTATCTAAACATTTCTACAAGGAGACTTTTTCACAAGAATCATGGAATCATAGAATAGTTAGGGTTGGAAAAGACCTTAAGATCATCAAGTTCCAACCCCCTTGCCATAGGCAGGGATACCTCACACTAAACCATGTTACCCAAGGCTCTGTCCAACCTGGCCTTGAACACTGCCAGCAATGGAGCATTCACAACTTCCCTGGGCAACCCATTCCAGTGCCTCACCACCCTCACAGTAAAGAACTTCCTCCTTATATGCAATCTAAACTCCGTCTGTATAAGTTTGAACCCATTATCCCTTGTCCTATCATTACAGTCCCTAATGAAGAGTCCCCTCTCCCTTCAGACACTGGAAGGCTGCTCTGAGGTCTCCACGCAGCCTTCTCTTTCTTCTCCAGGCTGAACAGCCCCAACTTTCTCAGCCTATCTTCATACAGGAGGTGCTCTAGTCCCCTGATCATCCTCGTGGCCCTCCTCTGGACTTGTTCTAACAGTTCCATGTCCTTTTTACATTGAGGACACCAGAACCGCACACAATACTTCAAGTGACGTCTCATGAGACCAGGGTAGATGGGCAGTATCACCTCCCTCTACCTGCTGGTCATGCTCCTTTTGATGCACCCCACGATACGGTTGGCTTCCTGGACTGCAAGTGCACGCTGCAGGCTCATGTTAAGTTTCTCACTGGGATAAGAAACTTCTGCTACTTTCCTTTTGGTTATCATATTTAGAAATATGGATTCAAATAAATCATCTTTCTGAGGATGGTGCATACACCAAAAGAAACACAGCAGAAGTTTCTTATCCCAAGAGGTCCTTCTGGTCATATGTTGGGAAGAGAAAAAACAACTTGTGCTTTGAACAAACATGATTTGCAGCCACTGAGACACCTAAGATGCAGAGCCTTAAACAGTTGAGGTTTTGCAGTCATTTTTTTAGTGTTGAACTGCTTTTCCAATATTAATGGTTTCGCGCAGTTAGTTACATCTTGGACTGCATGGAACGAGTATTTATAATAGGGCATTACAAATTGCAAAGTGCAGCATTATGCTCTCTGGCCCCAGGCAGAATTTCTTCATTTCATAGCATCCACAGTGATCGGCTTCCTTCATTCTGAGCAATAAAAATTTTAAGAAAATCTGAAAAGTAAAATGCTAACATATGTGTCTGACACTGTTTTAAGATTTCTTTTTACATGCTCTGTCATGCTTGCATTAATTTCTTCCCCTGCAGTGTAAGTTAGTAATAATGTCCCCTTTTATTGATTTTAATTGATTTATTTTGTTGTAAACCTATACTTTTGGCTTTTAAGTTCTCTTCTTCTTAACAGTTAATAATGACATACTTTATTTAAGTCTAGCCTTACACCTGTAAAGATAATTTCCAAGCATTTGTAATTAATTAAAATGTGAAGTTAATCTGGAAATTTTATTCAAAGCCATTAGGTTTACTGACTCTACTTAGTCTTAAATACATTGCCAGAGCACTGATGCTGAAACAGAGACATCTTAATAGCTCTGTCGGCCCATGTGGAGACAATTGTAGTCTATACCCAAGTTCAAGAAGAAAAGCCAATTGCATTAACTGACGATGTGTGGGAAGCACTTTGCCCTGTGATGTGAGAGCTGCCTTGCAAGTTTTGCTTTTCTAGTTCTATCATACGCAGTGGGGAGGAAGGAAGTCTTATGGATTACACTGATGGAGGGTCTGAGACTGTTGACTGAAACAGAAATGTGTTTTCCAAGATAAGTGCTCTAAGTTGGGAAAAGACAGTTTCTGTCTATATAGTCTGAAAAGTGTTCATACCATGGGTGAAATGAACAACCCTGCTAACAGTAGAGTATTGTTGATCAATTTTTTTGTCTAGGAGGGATCCTGCAACCTTGGGACTCCATGTAGCCTTGTTGCAGCTGTGTCAGCAGAATCCTTTGCTGCAAAGGATATTCCTTTATATCCTCAAGAAATAAATATTATAGGTAGCTTTAGTGACTGCATTTGAATCACAGAGTCAACCATACAAACAAAATTTCCAAGAGAAAATATTTTCTGAGCCAATCTGTGATCTGAAGATTTGCATGATATGTTTCCAAAAAAAGAGTAAAGTTTATTTTTCTCTCTTCTGGAAATCTGAGTTGTAAAATAAGCTTATAGCTTTGTAAAGAAAAGGAAATAATGATATAAAACAAACTTACAGTGTTTATGATAGTGGTTGTTTTCATTCCAAATGAAATAGAAGTTAAGTAATGAATTAACTACATATGAGGAGCAGTTCATATCAGTGACAGAGTAGCTCAGCGTTGAAAAGGCAGCGTCAGCAGAGACCTGTTAGTGTAATGGAAACTGAGAAGTTGGATGTGATTAGCTCAGAAAAGATTGCTGTTCTTTCTCTTAATTGCCTTCACTGTGAATTGCAGATGGATCATACCTTCAATTTTTTTTTGTAGCATCATTAAAATGTTGTTACAGAAGCAAGAGTGGTCACTGGCTTTCATGATCTGACAGCATTTAAATTTGGGGCTTCTAGAACTAAAGAGACAAGCTGAACTGTGATACTTGAACTGATTTCCAGTTCTTAGTATTTTTTTCTCTGTAAAATAGTAACAAAAGAACAAAGTTCATTAAGAACACAGTATGACTAAAACCCATATCTTGTAATATAATTTCCAGTTTGCCCTACCCAATAAAACTCAAAAAAGTGGTACAAATTTTATTCATATTAGAGTCACTCTGTATTCAGAATACATGTAACTGCTGCCTTGGGCATCCTACAGCAGTGTGAAAAGCATGTACTGTGAACTGTGGCTTCTGTAAGATGTTTCTTTGCATTGAGAAAATATTTTATTACCTAATTAACTTAAAATTAATCAGGGTTTTTTCAGGGATATGCAGTGAGGAATAAAATAAAAAGTAATCACACAGCACTAGAAATCTGAGGGGAAGAGTGATGAGAATCTTGCATTTTTTTACGTTCTAAGAAGGAGTTGAAAGAAATCTTCCTTACCCCTCAGATGTACTTTCTGCTGGATCTCTTTACTTGTTGGGGGATTTTATCCTTAAGTTGTCTTATTGAAAGAACATTGCACAGCATCGCCTATCTGATGATTAAAAAAACCCATTTCATCTAACTTTCATTCCACAGTTCTTTCTAGAGAGTTCTAGACATTTTGTAAATTTCCTTTTTGTCTTATAGGTAACATTTAATATTTTCTAGCTACTCAGTATAACAAAGATATTAATAATTTCTAATCAGCTATTGGAATATGCTGGGAGACAAGGGAATATCAATATCAACTTATGGATAGGGAACAGAGTAACAGGACTAGCAATTATTGCCAGAGTCAGGAGTCAAACCGTATCTTTGCTCTTAAGAGGGTCCCAAGTTCACTCTGCACCAGACAGTGCATGCCACTTTTACTGCAAGTCTTTCTGGCCATTATCATATGCCTCCCTTGAGCTCAGGTTGTTGTTCAAACAATGTCCAAGTGGTGTAAATCCTGAGTATTGTTCTGCTTATTGCGATGGTGATATATAGAGCCCCAGACACTCAAAATAAGAATAAAGTTGGAGTCTGCCACAAATAATTAATTAATCTGAGGGGCAAAGAAGCAGCTTTGTGAGCCACTTGAATTTGAAGTCAGCAGGCACCAGTATAACCCACTATAAGGAAGAGTAACTCACTGCCTGTGTGTACGTTATGAACAGCAATAAAGTAATAAATTTCCAGTGCCTGTTAGAGAGCATCTGCTTAAATGCAACCGGAATTATCTTCATGGACATGGCTGTGCACCCCCTAATCAAACTGAAGCTTATGAAACTGATAGTTTATGTTAGAAAATTCAGCCTGATGTCAGTTGGGTACAACTTGTGTCCTGTATTTCATGGAGTAATGCTAAATGGAAGGAATATCTTTCAGTGTTTCTCCCAGAATACATGGGCCTGCTTAAAACAGTAAAACAAACTCCTCAAGCCCAAGCATCTCTCAGGTTGTAGAGACTGGACTCCAGTCAAAATGATCTTGAGGCAAAAGGCAGAGAAGACAAAAGAACTAGCAGGTAATATTTTATTTTTTATGAAAGTAACTTAGCTGCTTGAAAACCGAGGTCCCTTTTACAGGTATTCCTTGTTAATCAGAGAATAAATCAACCACATTTGAGATCTAGCAGTGTGAAAGGAGAGCACAGGAAAAAAGCATAGGAAAAACATCTTGCCTTTCAGCTGCTTATGTCACTTCACACCAGTGCTCTGCTGTGTCACATGGTTATGTGTCTCTGCTGTGATGTTAGACTACCTACTGAGCACACAGAAAAAGGAATCACTTATAGGCTTCGACTTGTATGTCAAAACTATTAAGAGCATCAAGGAAGATGTTGTTTCCTTTCTGTGTCTTGGCATTACAGTTCCCATTTTAGGCCACACACTGCATGACTTCTTGGCAAAGAGTAAGGTAAAAAAATATTTCAACCAGAGACTAAGTACCTGCTTAGAAAATTGTTAAGTAATTACTTAAAAAAAAGAAACGAACCAACAAAAAAGAAACTTTCATGCTTAGCCAAAACCTTTTCCCAACTTGAATTTTCCTAGAGAATTAGTCTCAACTGAACATGCTTTGGGTTTATGCCTAAATGGACCCCTTTTTGATTTAAACAATCTAAAAGGATGCAAAGCACATTGTTAATAGATAGTTCTTATAAAATATTATATAATATATATACTTTTTATAAAATTTTTATACAGATAACAATACCCAGTAGTGTCTTATAGCCATCTTATTATGATACAATGCCACCAGCCCTCACTAGTTTCCTGTGAATTTTCTGATATTTCATATTTTTTTTAACAGTCCCAGAACTTGATTAATGCATGTATTGGTATGTCAGCTTCACTAAAAGAAAACCAAACTAAATCTTACTGCTATATAGCCAAGGTGAAAATATGTTCAAGATGTGAGGTAAACAAAAAAGGAGCTCTGAATGTGTTGCAGGAAGATTCTCACTGTTGTTCAGCTCTAATGCATGATTTTTAAAAGCCTACGTCAAGTCAGGTACTGTCACGGTTTGAATGCAACAAAGGCAAAGCTTGGCAGAGACCCCAGTGCCCAGTCATTACCTAATTGCACTGTGACCCAGGCAAGTGTGGATGGAGGGACAAAAGCTTTTTGGGCTTTCACCTTTCCCCGTGAGTACTTCATCTGGGGCAGCAGCCTGTCCCAGACATGGTGAATCCTGAAAATTATTGCCAGTGGGCTATTTTGCAGTACTCAAGAGTGCTAGTACTATCTATCTTATTTATCATACAGCAGCTATAGTCAGATAAGAGGTTGGTTATATTTTTATACAATCTTGGCACGGTATACAACTAGTTGCTACTTTTGCACTGATTTAATTAAATGTGAATTGCTACAGTGAGAGAAAATTCAACGTTATTGGTGGATGACTGAGAAAACCCTCAATTCCTTACTCTAGCAAGTCTGCAGCTGATGAGGTAAATATCACATTTTAAATTCAAGTCATTTTAGTAGTCTAAGGAAGCAACATTTGTGAAAAGTAAAAATGGCTTTAAAAGATATTCAATAATAAAGATATTCAATTAATTTGATTTGTACTTACTTTTCAATGAGGTAAAATTTTATCTTTATTACCACTGGATAAGTAATATGAAATTTTAACAGAAACCTACTTGACAGAATAGTTATATACACATTGTACACATTATGAAACTATTAAAGTTTGTGAACTTTATTGTGACATTATTGTGACATTATTTCCTTAAATCAGTAACTTACAAGGAAATATTGAATATTTATTTATAGCTGTGTTCTAAGTTATTCACACAAGGCTAAGCCACCAAATGCTGTGCTTTGTTGTAATATGTGGTTTTCGTCAAGTTGGCTGAACTGACAAGGCTACTCCATTAATTTAGTGAATGCCAAACTGAGTCTACAAAACGTGAAGTATGTTTCTTCACATAGAAAAAAAAAGGATTTACGCTACTTATATTTCATGAGCTTTGTGAAAAAAAACAAAATTATGCGTTCACACATACACACACATATAGGAACACATATACATACATGTAGTCACTCCCTGCCTATTTCTCCAAACCCTTATTCCTCTGGTACCCCTCAGAAACTGCTTCCTTATACCTAAAGATAGATGATGTAAAGATGTTAAGGACAAAGCGATTGGTTCCCTCGCAGGATTCAGGCTATTTTTTTCACTATCTGTGGTTTAGACTGTGCCTAGGTTAGTATTTTGGCTCAGAGCCATTGTGATGTTCAAGCAAACCCTCTGAACATCACCCATATTGGTTCTGGTTTCAAAAGGGTTCAGTTGCCTTTGCGAACTGAATTCTGGGCCTCAGCATCAGCTATTTCAACCTGCTGCTCCTATCATAGCAAATTACTTGTCTGGGTATCTACAACCTTTGGGGTGAAAAAGTGACCTCTTTTGCCTTTTCACTCTTTTGTCCTAGGGCATAATACATTGGGTCATACTGGGATGAATACTCCTGTTCTTTGACCTTGGAAGTTAAGTAGTTCTAGACTGTATATTCTGCATTTAGGACTCTACATAAAAGCAAAAAATTTTATAGAAATAAGCCAAAGTCAAGAAACACCAGACCACAGAAATTGAAAGTTGTGCTGAAAGACTCCATTGGTCCCTACCAAGCAGCTGCATTGATGAAAGTGAATAAAGAAGATTCCTACAGTAGATAACCTGATCACAGGCCAGATTTTTACTACTTTGCTGTATTCATTTAATACTTTGTCCTTCTGTGAACATGAGATACAGACTCCCTGCAATACTGGGACCAATCTTGTTTAACACCTTTATTAATGACCCAGACGATGAGGTAGAGTGCACCCTCAGCAAGTCTGCAGATGATACAAGGGGCTGGCCTGATAAACCAGTTGGTTGTGCCACTATCCAAAGGGATCTTAGGAGGCTGGAGATATGGGCCATCAGGAAACTCATGGAGTTCAACAAGAGGAAATAAAAAATCCTGCATGCACGGAGGAATAACACCTGGCATCAGTAAATGCTAGTGACTAACTGGCTAGAAAGCAGCTTTGCAAAGAAGGATCTGGGGGCCCTGGTAGTCAATGAGATGGTCATGAGCCTGGAATAGGCTTTTGGGGCAAAGAAGGCCAGTAACACCTTGAGCTGCATTAGGACTGTTGCCAGCAGGTGTGTGATCCATCCTCTCTGCTCAGCACTGATGAGGCTGAACTGCTGGGCTCAGTGCTGGGTTGTGAATGTAGTAGAGTCTAGCAAAGAGCCACTGAGAATACTGAGGGCTCAGAGCATCAAGGATAATAGGAGAGACTGAGAGACATTAAGTTGTTTATACTGGAGAATGGAAAGCTCAGGGAAAATCTTATCAATGTGTAAATGTGTGATGATGGAAAGCAGTAAAGAAGATGAAGCTACCTCCTTCTCAGTGATGCCCAGTGACAGGACAAAGCAATAAGCACAAATTGAAATTCCACTTGAACATATGAAGAAGTTGTTTTTTTTTTTGCAGTGATGGTGATCAAACACTGAATCAGATTAACCAGGGAGGGTTGTGAAATTTTCATCCTTGAAGATATTCAAACCATGACTGCACACAGTTCTGAGCAACCTGCTGCAGGTAACCCTGCTGTAAGCAAGGGGATTTGAATAGGTGATCTCCAGAGGTGCTCTCCAGCCTTAGCTATTCTGTAAATCTGTGATTTAGGTGCGGAAAAGGAACTTCAGGCTTCAAGTTGTGGCTCTGGAATTGAGATGCTATCCTTTTATGCCCAAGGGGGCTCGTACTTTAATGACTATTTCATCATGAGCTGATGTATCAAATCTACCTTCACTTTCAGATGCTGCTCCAGTATTGCAACCATGGAATAAAATGCCTGTACCTCATGCACAATAAATTGAAATTATTCATCAACTTTTAATTCCGAAACATCCCTATAACAGCCATTTTATGACTGAGAGCCCAGCTTTTCAGTTACAAGCTGTGAAGCCTATTCTTCACCAACTTTTAATTCCAAAATGTCCCTATAACAGCCATTTTACGACTCAGAGAACCGCTTTTCAGTTACAAGCTGTGAAGCCTTTTTACCTCTGTCTTAACATCTCTGATTTTGTTTTCCCTGTGATCGGTTGAGACTTAAAAACATTTTCCTGCTCATCCATCTCTGGGGAGCTGAAGAGGGGTGCTGGGAGAGCTGCCCTTGTTTTGGGCAGTTGCCAAGGTGGAGGGAGACCTGGGAGATACTGTACCTGCAGAGACAGAACAGGCTGCAGCCATTTGAAAAGCAGCCAGTCGTGGTGGGGGGTAACTGCTTTAATACTGGAGCACAGGCTGCTACAGGTTTAAGATCCTTATGAGGCCTTTCTATAAAGTGAAATAGATTTTTCTTGATGGATTTTAAAGACATGTCATAGGAAATAAGTTTTAGGACTATATTGACAAGCTGAGAGTTAGATGCCCCACTGTTGCTTGAAAGTCAGACCAGCACCACAGGGAGCCAAACCCAAATGTTGCTTCCAAAGGCTGTGATATACTTCAAGCCAAAGACCCCCATTTCAGAGTCACTGAGTCACTGTGACTTGGCAGAGGGGTCCTAAGATTAATTTGTATTAATTTCAGAAATTTCTAGGTTAAAGATGGTTACTCATAGAATCATAGAATAGTTAGGGTTGGAAAGGACCTTAAGATCATCTAGTTCCAAGCCCCCTGCCAGGGGCAAGGACACCTCCCACTAAACCATGCCACCCAAGGCTCTGTCCAACCCGGCCTTGAACACCGCCAGCAATGGAGCATTCACAACTTCCTTGGGCAACCCATTCCAGTGCCTCACCACCCTTACAGTAAAGAATTTCTTCCTCATATCCAATCTAAACTGTCCCCTGTTGAAGTTTTGACCCATTACCCTTTGTCCTATCACTACAGTCCCTCATGAAGAGTCCCTCCCCAGCATCCCTGTAGGCCCCCTTCAGATACTGGAAGGCAGCTCTGAGGTCTCCAGGCAGCCTTCTCTTCTCCAGGATGAACAGCCCCAACTTTCTCATCCTATCTTCATACGGGAGGTGCTCAAGTCCCCTGATCATCCTAATGACCTTCCTCTGGACTTGTTCCAACAGTTCCACGTCCTTTTTATGTTGAGGACACCAGAACTGCACATAATACTCCAAGTGAGGTCTCACAAGAGCAGAGTAGAGGGGCAGGATCACCTCCCTCGACCTGCTGGTCACGCTCCTTATGATGCAGCCCAAGGTACAGTTGGCTTCCTGGGCTGCAAGCACACACTGCTGGCTCATGTTCATTTTTTCATCAACCAACATCCTCAAATCCTTCTGTGCAGGGCTGCTCTGAATATCTTCTTTGCCCAACCTGCAGCTGTGCCTGGGATTGTTCTGACCCAGGTGTAGGACCTTGCACTTAGCATGTTTAAACTTCATCAGGTTGGCATCAGCCCACCTCACAAGCACGTCAAGGTCCCTCTGGATGGCATTCCGTCCCTCCAAGGTATCAACTGAACCACACAGCTTGGTGTCATTGGCAAAGTTGCTGAGGGCACACTCAATCCCACTGTTCATCTTCCCCAGAAATGCTCACACTTTTGGAAATGTTCCATCCAAAGACCACAGTTTCTCTCAAGTCTGTTACCTGTGCCTCAGGCAGTTCCATACTCTTCATTTTACTAGCAACGTTCAGCTTTCAGGTGGAAAAGTTCTTGAGGGCATGTTTGAAAAGAAGAACATCGGAAGTGCAGCTGATGAAAATCTGCACTAAAGGTGTCTGTAAGCTACATGTTGCTTTAATAATTGCAAATTAGTTGCTGGTTTATGGACCAAGTCTGCACTCTGGCTCTGTCATGTACACAGCAGTCCAAGCCCATGACGGAGCACCATCGCAATGACATTGATGCAATGCTGACATGGTCACAGCTACAAGTTACTGCAGTGAGGTCAGGGCACAAATTTGCAGTGTGAGCAACTCTATGTTAACTTAATCACACTATTTGATGTAATCAAAGGAATTTCCTTTTCTGTGAAAAGTGGGAGACTATCTCTTACCACAGAGTAGAAGCATGATCGAAGACATCACTGAAAAGTACCAATTCATATCTAGTGTCCACTCATGACACGTTTGAATGTTTGTTTCCCATATTGCTGCTTGCACTGCAGAGGCAGCCTAAGAATGTCTTGCTTGTTTCCATCTCCTGATCCAATTGTGAATTCACATGTGGGCATGTTGTACCAGTTTAAACAGAGAAGCACTTTCTCACATTTTAGTTACATACAGCTCTACCATAAAAATATTCTGCTGGCTTAAGCCATGTCTTTGCCCCCAGCATGCCTCTGTAACCGATACAGTGACAGAAAATAGTACAAAAAGGAAATGGGGAAAAGGAATTAGGGTCAGGCATAGCAGTGTCTCTGTTTCTGTAATTCATATCTCAATGCAGATATGGTGTTGCTATTAAAAAAAAAAAAGTCAAATTTAATCATTATTTATGACTGTCATATTAATGAGTAGTTAGATAACTGCTAAATTGTTGCACGCAGCATTTTCATAAAGCTCAGCATGCTGAGCTGTGGATTACTGAATAAAACAATGTAGTCAAGTGCATCAAAAGCAGAGATGACTGCTTAAAAAAAAAAAAAAGAAAAGAAAAAGGGTCATTCTTAGGTAGAGAAGTAGCTTTATTTGAAAAAATTGCCAGAAACACTCAGAAGCTCTAATTCTTAATTTAAAGATCTCATTCTAATATGCTGAATTTATGTATTTAAGTTAGAACAATGAATGATATATGTCTACATTGGGATCCTAAGTGAGACTTTAGTGACTTTGACATATTTAGGTTTGTACAATATATGACTCAGGTCTCCAGTTTTTACAATAGAAGTTCATTTTTCATTGCAGTAACAATGGTTGTTTGATACGTCTGTTTTTCAACATCGATGTGAGTTGTGGAAAAAGAAATACATGCTGTTAGGAACAATATTGATTTAGTAGAGGAAGCTTGATTAGAAGACAAGACGTGATTCAGTGTTGGCAGGAGGTAGACCTGTGAGATCCAGTGGGAAGTTTTCTGAATCTCTAATGAACATTGTAAAATGAAATATGGCTGCTTGTTGGCAAAATCATAAATAAACTGACAAAATAAAATGGCCTTCTTTAATGCTAAGATTACAAAACTATAGCAGGCAACAGTCAGGAGATTGGTTTAAGAACAGAACTGGAGGGAGGCAGTGGGAAGGTAATGAGTTGCCAGCATTACTGGTGGCCAAGATGCTGCTTCTTCTGGGCTTGGTCCACAGTCAAAGTGAAATTTCCATTGAGTTCAATAGACTGCATGTCTGGCTCCCTTTTAGCAAGCTTTTGGGTTTATTAATTCGCCATATGGCTCTTAATAACCAGATCACTACTAATAAAGATGAGAAATTGTATTAATAATTCAACCATGAAATTAGATGCAACCAGCTAAGTCAGAAGGAGAACAACAATTAACAAAATACTGGTAAATATAGATCTCGGAGAATCTTGTAACACCTTTATACACCAGCAAGAACACCGGCTCATCATTTTTTTTTCTGAATGCCTCTTGTGGTAAACAACTAAACAGCACCAACAATTCCTTTACTCCAGTTGTCATTCTGATGACATGAATGCTTGGGCAACTGACATCTAATTTCAGTGCCATCCAACTGTAAATAAATTGTGAACCCTTTGTGCCTGTGCTGTAGTATATTGCCATCACTATGGAGCTACATATGCAGACTGTGTGAATCTTGTCCCTTTAAAACTAATATGGTTTCATCCAGAGAAAGAAAAGTGTCATAAAAAATAGCTTGCAAGAAATTTGAAATGAATTTTCAGTGTTTCTTTTTGGGCGGTAATAACTGCTTAGGGTTCTGAGTGTCAGAGTGAGAATAATGAAGCTGATTCCCAGCATTCAGACTTTTTGTTTGCTGCCTTTTTTCCCCCATTTCACTCAGCTTGAACAAGGAAAACAGATTGGGCGGCTTTCACATGTGCAAATGTGGAACTACAGGTACAAGTAAAATTTTCCTTCAGTAATTTCTAATGTTCACTGCAGATTGCCTCTTAGTTTTGCATGAGGAATTGTTGAAACTTCCATTGCCTTTGCTCCTTACTTGGCCATTAACATTCTGTGTGTCAGTTAGAATTACAAGGTTTAAAGCAAATATTTGATATCTGTCACGTGTGATTGTTGCACTTCTACAACTTTGTAGTCTCTCCTCATCTCCAAATAGTAGTCTACTTAAGGGATTCTGGTGGTTTTGGAATTACCTTCCCCCAGCAGTCTAGAAGTCATATTTAAAAAACAAAAGAAACAAAACAAAATTATATGTAATTAAAAGCTATTTACAGAAGGTAAATTGGTCAAATTAATATTCTGCATCCCTATTAGAAATATTTGATGTGTATTTTTTAATATCTGTTGTCCTCATATGCACTTGGAAACCATGCCTTGGATAGGCTGAGGAAGTGTGATATTCATTGGCGTTCATTTCATTAGCAATGTAAATCACTTCAGATGACATATTTTGGCAATGTCGATTGAAAATTGCTGCTGATTAGCTGGGAAAGAAGAAAGCATTGCAGACTACCAGATTTTTTTAGGCTGTTCTTCACAGTATTCACCTTGATGGGACTTCCTGGTACAATGCATGCGACAAGTTAGGTGACTACAAATAAGGTCATGACTGAACTGGTGAAGGCCTGACCCAGAAACAAAATTTCAAGGATAAAAGAGAGCCAAGAGAAAGAAAGCTGTCCTTGGAAGAAGTCATGCTGAGCCATGTACTTCTTTCTAGGCCAAAGAGAAGCATTTTTCCTCCATCCAGGATGCAGGGATGAGAACCCTCATCTGGTGCCTAAACAAAGCCAGGCCTTCATTTCTGGCTAAAAGCCTGGGAATTTTGCCAGATAAATGAATAAAAATTCATCTGGGATATGAAGGACTACAGCTCGAATACCCACTCTCTAACTGGGAAGCAATGCAACAGAGATGTTCTGAGCTCTTCCATCATCAGGGTATTGCATGGGGAGATTTTGTTAACACTTCCAGTTGAAACTGGTCCAGTGCGTTTATCTCACAGCTGGATTAGAGGTTTTCCAAGGAAGTGTGCAGTATGGATTGAAATTTCTGTTCAAAGCAAGCACAGAGCCTTCTCACATCCCAGATGTGCAGCCACATTACCGACCTCTCAGTTTATCGGTATGAGTTAGGTGCACAGCCCAGCTGTTCAGCCACTGTTCATACTAGGTACAGGCTTTCCCATCACCAGGAATTCATTCATTTGTGTGGAAGTATGTAAGTCAACGATATGAATCTAGAAACAGTAGGCATGTGTTTAATAGATAATGGGCTCACAGTTTAATAGCAGAGCTGCTGGAAATATCATCAACTTCTGTGTAAAGGACCAGGGAACCTATAATGCCCCAGGGGATACCACTGCATCTTCGTCAGTCAGATCAGAAGCTCAGAAATCAGAATTAATTATAACATTTTCTTTTTTTCTTTTGCATAAATCATTGACAGTTAATTACATTTTATCCCAGTTCTTTGTATGATGCCTGATCAGCTACTGTCTATCTACACGTGTGATATCTGTTAGTGGACGCCAGGCTCTTCAATACTGCTTCTTTTTTTGTTTCCGTTTTGCACGTCCCATTTTCTGTGGCAAAAAAATGCATCTGAATGTGCCAATGTTGCAAATACTTGATCCAAAGTGACAGTTGTCAAAAACAGGCATTTTTTCTGATTCAAAGGCTTCAATTAAGTGCATTATTTCATCGGGCATTCAGAGATGTTGCCCTCCTTGGCTATGTAACATAATATGCTTGAACAAGACCTGCATTCTATTTTTTATTATCATATAGCAGAGCCTACCATTTCTGGTTGCTTTTCATTCAGGACAAATTACACATTCCAATGGTGGAAAAGCTATAGCCCCCCTGGATTTTTTTTTTTTTTTAATTCCTGCACACTTATGACTTGCTGGATTTTTATATCACTCCCTATATTTTGTCAGGTTTTGTGTGTTATGCATGAGCAGGCTTTGCATAGAAAGTTTTCTAGGTTTCAATAGCTCTAAATATCCTGTGTTAAAGGTTGATTGCTGTATGTCATCACACTGTTTACATTTGATACCCCAGAACTATTAACCCATCGTCTCCTTTAAGATGCATATATTTCAGATTCATATACAGAAAAATAGCTTCTCTCTTTGTCCTGGTTTCAGATAGTAGTGCGGTACATATTTGCCTGCTGCAGTTAAACCACAACACTCTCTTTAGTTGCTATTTTGCTGAATGCTGCTGGGTGAAATTTCTTTCAATTACACTTGTTTAACTAGTGCTCAAAATAAGGCTAACCACAGGAGATAAGAAAGAGCATGTCTTTGATTTCTCTCCTTGACTGGTTTGACGGCTTCTTTTCAGCATAGAACAACCTATTTTAAGCATGTGTTTCAATCTTCTGGCAGCTAATAAGCCATTGAAAGCTATAAGTTGAATCTGTGAAATGAATCTTTATAGTAGAGGATGTTACTGTTTGTTATACTAAAAGCATACAGAGCAGTGCTTCCTGCACGACATTTCATTCAGCAAGATTTCTAGCTGAAACACATGCAACGCCTATTGCTGACTCAGATTTGGAGACTTGCTCCAGATGAGCATCTAAGACTATGCTGTGTAATGGCTTCATCAGTTTAAAGCACCAGTTCCCAGCTAGTGAGCCACACTTCACTGATAATGTGTTCCAATATGAGGTACAGTAAGACTTATCAGCTTGGGCTTTATAATGGTGCTGAAGCTGCTGAGGTTGGAGCAAGGGTGGCACTTCAGGCGCGAGGCAGCTTTGGGGGTATGAGGACATGACTGCAATGCTGCATAAGACAGTCCAGCACCCAGCAGTTCTGAATGAATGATTTTCATGTGGTTTGGCATAGATAGCAGTTCACAGGGAGGCAGAAGTGTACACACAGGGAGGCATGCTTCTGCCTCCGTGTGCACTGCTATCTGTGCTATGCTTGGTGTGCATGCACCCAGAGTGCAGTGGATGAATGTCAGCTATACTGACAAGGTGCAAGGGCTTGGGCTGGGAAATCTGTTTATTAGCCAGTGGGTTGTTTGTGCAGTGCAACTAGCCAGTGTATGGCCTCCTCATGAGCTCACAGAGCTCAGTTTATCAGCCACTCCACTTCCCAGAGTTTCTGGGGTCTGTAGCCCACAGGCTGTGTCTAGTGTCAGTAACGAGACCCTTAATTCCTTAGGGACAAACTGTGTTGAAGACAAAATAGTGATCCAACACTCTATTTTTATTGTTCCCGTAAGCATGCAAGAAATATCTATTTATGTTTCAGGGATATTTTCTAAGTTTTGAGGAAGATGTAGCACTTATACAATGCTTAATGATGCTGATTCTTAAAAATACATTGTCATTCACATCCGTTTACTGCATTCCTGACTTCTGTTTTAGCCTTCCTGCATCAACATAGATCAACTTTTAGCTCTCAGATTTCTGAAACTATTTTTCTTCATTTATTTACACCACCTTGATAGAACAATTCTTTCAGTAGGAGAAAGAGCATATTTTCATATATTTACACAAGCCATCTGAATAAAAAAGTACATTCTAACTGATAGTATTTATGGTTCACTTTATCTAGCTCTTCCTGATATTTTATAAAAACATCTATTCTATAAAAAATTCTATTTGTGACATGCCCACAGAAGATGGGCAAGTACTGTTTCTACTGTGTATGTATAAAGCTTTGGAAGATTTTCTTGAAATTTTTATTTCCTCATCTTGCTTATAAAATTTTTCACCATTATATCAGAGAAAAGCCATATCAATTCATCCACTGTATTTACTAGGAAACAAAAGTATCCAATGAAGCTACCTTATTTTTCCTCTTGGTGAAGTTTTCTTTGAAGTTTTTAAGCTGACTGAAGAAATTATGGCCACATGAAAGGTCAAGGAGCTGCATTTATGTGCACTCCTGAGGATGTAATTTTTGGAACATAATTCCCTTGTTTACACAATTTTAAATTAAGTGAGAATTATGTGTACTTGAAGCAGGCAGACATTATTCTTATTGGGGGAATTTGGGAATATTCAAAAAAAGTCATCATCCTTATTTTCTTATGTAGAAATGCTCTAGTCATATCCTTAAACTGTTCACAGTTAATGACAACAATACTAATTGGAATAGTGAAAGTAAGAAAAGCAAATGACACTCCTACCTCCAAAAATACAGGAGGATGCAGGGCACTACAAGCTCTTCAGTCTCAGCTTGATACCCAGGGAGGTGATAGAGCAGATAATCCTGGAAACCATTACCAGGTGCATAAAGGACAATAAAGTTATCAGTAATAATTTGCAGGGATTCTGAAGTGAAAGTCGTGCTTGACCAACCTGATAACCTGCGATGAAATGACTGCCTTTGTAGGGAGGGGGAGAACAGTGTATATTGACTATCTGGATTCTCAGAGTACCATCACAGGGTCAGCACATACATTTTCACAACGTTTTAGAACATCAAACTCAAACAATAACCAAGTTACAGCTCATTAGAGCTAGATGAAAAGTAAGAATAGAATTTGGATGTTTTGTCAGGAGGAAAAAGACTCTTAGCTTTTAAACTCCACTGCTAAACATATGATGGTTCATATGCAGTCTTACAAAATCTGAAAGGATTAGTATTTTCAGAAAAGTTATAAGTCAAGAAAATACCACAATTTATTTTTTTTAAATTTATTTCAGTATATTCACTAGGGATTTTAATTATCCGGTTTTGATTATCGGGGTGAAAATTACTCCTCTGTCTTAGCCAATAAGTCCAGGAAAAAATTTCACCTTAAGAAGGGTCTAAGTGAAGTTAAAATGCAATTTCAGCATGAAAAGTGAAATGCCTGAAAAGTTTTTCTTTCGTTACCTGCATAATGAAGAATTATAGAAGAGGTAATGTTCAGTATTAAATCAGTTAACTCAGTTTTCTTCTAAGGGGAAGAGAAATGAAGAAAGACTAGGAAATGGGGAAACTATACCTCCACTCAAACTCTTGTGAGTCTTTGGCATTAAAAGGTAGTTTCTTCTCAGGAGTGTTCTTTGCTAAATATTAACTATGTGTTTCACAGTTTCTGCATTTGCTACTGCAATCCACCACTCTCTGATGAAATTGGCATAAGATGATAGGTTTTCTTCAATATGCAGGGGTTTTTTTGTTCATGAAAATTCCTTGTCTGTCAAACAAGCTACAATAAAATCTTGTACAAAGTAGTCAACAGAGCAGAAAGGTCTCATTTCTTCTGCAAGAATGTTGTGCATTTTGAAAAGTCTACTCGTATTTAGGAATATACATAATAAACAGAAAATTGTTGTCTTAGTACAGTGTAAAAATAGAAGTTGGTTTAGTGATTAAATGGGTTTAGTGATGTACATAATATTTTATCCATCTGTTTACCTAGTGTTGAATCCAGTTAATAAATACTAAATGTTAAAAGCATTGAAAAAAAAGTACTTCTACACTTTGATTATAAGATATTTCATTTCCTATATGTGTCCCAGTATTTCCAAGCTCTCTATTTCCAAATATATATATTTTGATCTTGATATTTTTGGCTTCCAGTTTTATCTTCATTTCTTTGGGTGTTGTTTACTTCTCTACCTATTCAGGCAAGATAAGTTTTAGCATTTGTGCATACCCCTTGACTGAATAACCCAGAACTGTACAAACTGTTCATTGCAGTAGAATCTGTATCTTGCATATTTCTTAGTGTGCTGTCATTTCAGAACACAAAGACCCTGTGGTGCACAGCAACACAGACTGAAACCCACTGCACAGTGAGTATGGTGTGCCAGTGCCAGTACCTGGTGTTTCCAGGTATGCACAAGTCTCAAAGAAAACACTACAACACCGAGCAACTCCCGAGCACATTGGTGCATGAGGGATTTTACATGGAGGCAGACCAATGTATGCACACAAATCTTGCCCACTACGTAAATCACTGTTATTAAAAGCCCTAATGACCTCCTCTCCCCTCTGCTGTTTTTATTGCATCTTTTGCTTCCAGCAGCTTCGAGAAGCTTTAGGAATTTATCATGTAAGAGAATTAGGATGAACCTAAGCCAAGCATGTGCAGGAAGGAGAGGAGAGATGGGGAAAGGAAAGTTACTCCAAGGGCTGCTCTAACCAGTAAAGATTCCTTCAATTTGTTCTCATTCTTACAAAGAACAGATTTTTTTTTTTAATATGAAAAATTGTAGGAGAATGATGGCTGAAGATATACATCAGAAATAAGTTCTGTCTTTTTGTTTTGATGTTGCTAAGTACATTTTAAATAATCTTCAAAACTGTCTGTGGTGAAAGACACGAACAGCTCAGCTGATCTTCAGCTCCACTGAAGACATTCCCGTAACATCTGATTTAGCCACACTCATGTTTTTCTGCTTAAAACAGAACACAAATGTAATAAGTTAATAAATGGATGTCCTTATCCAGGAAGTATTCAGAAACATGAATAATTTCAGTGCAAGTGCCTAAAGAGATTGGGGCTAATGCCACGTTTTTTACATTACAGAAGATCTGGCTCAAGAAAGGAGATGAGCTAAAACAGTACTGAGAACTAGGTCTGGCGTAGTAATTACTTCTATATTTTTGTAAGAATTACAAGGCATGTATCACCCCCCCTTCTCCTACAGTGATAGATGCTTATAAAAAAGCTCCAGAAAGCACGTAGCAGCTTTCACAGTACAATCCAACCCTCATATCAGCCACTCAAATAGTCTTTTCCTGAGCATCTGGCTCATCCATTAGATTAACAAAATAGTTAATATTGTTTTGAGAAGTGACTCCATGGAATTTTTTTAAAAGAACTCCAGTTTTGAGCTTTCACATTTTTCCGCCCTGCAGCCTGGGAAGTATTGAAATGTTTGTATAGGTATTAATGATAAAAAAAGTTATAGGGTAGTTAAAATTTTTTTTATCCAACTTCTTCATGCACCTGCCTTTGATATTGTACAAAAAGTCAGCAAAAAAAACCCCACAAAACTGCAACACTGCAAATATATTTTAGCACGTGGAACAACACATCTGGGACAGCACACACCAGTGTAAAGTATCAAATGCTGTGAGACTTCTTACCAGCAGTACTTGCAAAACTAGAAATAAAAATAGGCTAAGGTCATGAAACAGCAAAATTCTCCTAAGATAGTTACACAGGTAGGGAAATATTACTTTTTTGCTCACTAGGCGATTATTCTGCTTATTCGTTAGTTTGGTATGCTTTTGTAAGTACATTCATTAACCTTTCACTCTGTTTCTGGGAATCAGTTAGGATTTTTCTCTCTAAACTGAAGATTGTACTTAGTTTTTTTTTTCTCTTTTTTCTTTTTTTTTTTTTTTTAATGTTTATATCTAAATTAGTCTTAAATCTTACTGTGTGCTTTCACCTTGTATGTATGACCTCATGTGGTCACACACACACCCTAAAGGGAACACTTAGCTATTAGGTGGTGCAACACAGCATTGAAAAACATCAAGCCTTCTTACTAGAGGTTGTATTACGTATTTAATCCGTACATAATCCTGCTAGCATTAGCACTATTTCTAATTAATTGAAATTAAATGGACAGATGTAAGAAAAGATCCATGCTGCTTGAACACATGGTAACACAAATACGTGCATAGAATGAGAAAAACATACAGATTAATGTTTACCTTCAGTTTTAAAAGGTCGTGGTACACTGTGTCCTGCTTCTCTGTGAACATCCAAAATTAGAAGGAGGCAGAATGGGTGAGTTATCACTTCCCTGAGGTACTATGGAGGGAATACAATTCCCCTGCCTGATACAGCATTCTGCTTTGAAGTAAAGCCCTGTTAAACACCAAGACAAGATGGCCAGCTGTACAGTCCATTTTCTTGCAGTGTGCTCAGTGTAACCACTGGGACTATAGCAGTAGTAAAAGCAGCAAGTTAGTTGATCCTGAAGTAATTTCAAAGGACCAAAGGAATAGTTGTATGCTTGTGCCTCCTCTTATTCTCTGGCAGATACAGCGGGACCATCCCACCCTCTGAGCAGAGAATATGCATGCCTGACCCTCACCTAATTTCCAGATATAGCAGTATACACATATATATACTCAGCAGGCTACTAATAACATCATCATGTACAAGCAGAGATACCCAGTGCTCAAAGCTTGCAAGTCAAAAAGGCCTAGCTGAAAGCAAGAGTCAGCATAATTATGAGGTTTACAAAAGAAAGTAACTCCTCCACACAGAATCCATGAACAGTTCTGCAAATCCTGATGAAGGATCAATTAGCTGTACTTTAGTGGGCTTGGGGCAGTCAATGTGCCTGGTATTTCAACAGTGCCCAGCTCTACCTGGTCTGAGACTAACTAGCCTACCTACTTATAGAAGATATTTGCTTGAGCTATGCTAGATGTATTGATCCGTTCACTTGACTGACTTCCCCACTGAAACGTTTGCAAAAGCAAAAAAGAAATCCTGTTCAGGGAAGTTCAGCTAATACTTCATCCTTGTGAAGGGGCAAAAGTATTGAAGTAGACAGTCCGAATTGAATCAAACTTGTTACTCTCACTGACTTGGACTACCAACACGTGGTACATACAAAGGCTTATGCACAGGTTGTGTCTAGACCAGGAGTACGTTATCCATTGGAGTGTATTAGCTCATTCATTTCACAAAATACATTTTTCAGAAGGCTTTTATACTGAGTGTGTTTAGCACAACCTTTATAATAAGCTACATTGAGAGAGATTCCTCTTGCACTCAGTGAATAGTCTCTGCCTTCCTTGTAATGCCTTGTTCCTGGTTTCATTTCTGTTACACAGCTGGGACTTAATTGGTACAGTTGCATTGTGATCCTTCATTAAGGCAAACCTACAAGCAAATTTACAAAGCAATAAATGGATCTACAACAAAGATCAGTAATAGAAAAGCCTCTTAACTCTAGATGGTTAGAGCAGTGAAGAACACTCTCTGCTTCCATCTCATTTACCTTTACCAGCAAATCATAAATTGTGTCAATTATAGTTGAGCAAACAAACATTTTGGACTTTTAAAATACTGCTCTGTGTAAAAATATCTGGTTTAAGGCTATGCTACTGGCATCCTTCCAAATACATTTGTAGTTATTGTAGGCAGAAAAGCTGAATTTATTACATTTTGTTTGGGCAGAGGTCATTACAACATTGGTGTTATATATTCTAGAAGTATTTTAAGCACTTTGAATACTAAATGGAATTTCACTGAGCTGGAACCATATGCGGAATCTTATTACAGTTCAATAAGCATTGCTTCTAGCTTTTACATGTCTATCAGGGTCACATGCTGAATTCACCACACGTGCTGAATGTGAACACAATTATTTCTTTAAATTATTTTCCAAATTACACTTTCATTTCTATTTTTCACACCAAAAGTGGAAATATTCTTGCAAACAGTCCACACCATTTGGAGTGAGCACAGATATTCTGTGCTGTACCATGAAAGCCGTACTTTGTGCAAACTGCTCTTTCGCACATGAGTTGGAAGCCCCACAGTTGTACAAAGAATACGGACTGCAGTTTTCTGACTGGCCAAATAGAGTATGAAATAACTTGTTTCTTCTCCTAGAGTCAGTGAGTCTTCAAGCCATCATTCATTTTTTGGTCTGCTGAGGACAGTGAATTACAAAAACACTGATTCTGATGATATTATCTGCTTCTGAAGAGATCTGCTCATACTTCCACAGTAGAATCTTGCGCAGTTTCGTAAGAATTTATGGTACCGTAATTTATTTTTAATTCTGGAGAGAGCAGCAAAAAGTCTTGCACTGGGAATTATGATGCTAGGGATTAAAGATATGTGTTAAATTTTGCCTGTATAATTTTAATTATTTCATTTTTTGATTCATTTTGACACATTTAGCCACAACAGTGTTTTAAGCTAAACTGAGAATCTGAGCTTTGAATGCAGCTTATTTCACCATGCTTTATTAATTAATTTATTGATTTCTCACTTCTTTCCTCTTTTTGCTAACATTTCCAAAGCCTGAGTGGCATCTGTTTTCTACTGACAGCTCATTCTTTCCAGGGAAGTTAGAGAAGAAATACGTACATGAAGTAAACATTTTTAATTAGGTTAATAAATTAAGTTTGTTTAAAGAAAAATATCACTCCTGCCTAGTTTCTAGCATGTTCTCCATTTTCTTAGTAGTAGTAGTAGTCAGAAAAGTGGGGGCAAACTGCTGCCATCATGTGGCTTTGCGTTTATGGTCTCTCAATTTTTCATTCGTATCAGTAAGTTCTATGCATCTTTTCTCTCCTTCTTGTTCCCATCTCCATCTCATTTTTTGGAGCAGTAGCTCCCAGTGTGAAGGAGGGTTGTAATAAGTCAGGTCAGCAATCTCATCACCATCTTGAAAATGTGACAGTCATTGTGTGCTAAATAAGGAAATTATTTGCCCTATATCTTGCCACTAAAGAAACTATGAATATGTAGGTATCAAAAAATAGACTATGTAAACATGGGCAGTGCCCAAGCATTTCTTTTAAGTCTTAGAGCTCTGAAAAAAAAATCATTGATTTGCTCAACAGCTGTTTGTCTGGTTGACTGCAGGAAAAAGTGACAAATCACCACAGAAAAAGAATTACAAGAAGGCAGCCAAGAAAATGCAAAGCCAAGGTTTAGAAACGCATCTCTGGGGGAAGGCAGAGAGGCAGAGCTTTTGTCTGACTGCTAGCTGGAAGTACTTTTGGTTCATTTAGCAAAGCATTGCCTTTCCGCAGCTCAATCCTTGCCATTTTCTAAGAGCTGTAAGGCTGGGAAAACAGCTTAGGATGGAGCTGCAGGTGCCTTGGTCTTTACTCCAAGTTAACATCAGTTATTCCTAAAGCCCAAGGTTTCTTTTTTAATTTGACTGTCAGTGAAAGACTCCCCTAATCTGACCAGTGGGTTCACAGTAGAAACCCTGATGAAAGACAAAAATAAGAGGAGAAAAATAGAAAGAAGAAGAAAAAGAAAAGAAAAAAAAAAAAAAAAAAGAAGAAAAAGTAGGTATAGATGCATAAAAATGTTCCTGCAAAGTAAGCTGTGGTGGGAGCTTTTAGTCAGCTGTTCAACATTACTGGGTTATGTTCAGTTTCTTCCCTCTGTGTTAAAGGTAACATCTCCTCCCACTCAATAGACGAGAATTAGGGTATTTTGTACTTTGTGAACCTGTTTGCTAATGTGTGCTTACCAGGTGCTGCATGGATTTAATTCTGTATCTTTGCCAGTAATTTATAATTTTATATTTTATTTGCATTCAGCACTATATTCATCATCCTTTCGAGTAAAGTACCTCATTGTTTCCTGCCCTTGACCTTGAGTGCACTGCATTTGTACATCTTTTTTCTTGTGATTCTCATCAAGCCAGCCTGGATGATGCCCATGTAGTTTCAAATCTATATACATGTTTTCCTTTAGAGCCTTAAAGGTAATCTCTGATTAAACTTTTTTTGTTTCCTATTTAGATACTGTCATAATAAATTGATACATATGAGAGTGCTTTGGTAGGCTGTAGTATTTCTGTCACTGAAGGATTTTAAGGACAACTTGGAGAAACATCTGTCAGGGCTGGCTAGGTACAGCTGATGTTACCTGAAGGTAAAATATGTTACCTTCTTACTCCATTTTTCCTCTTTTCCTCTGATTTTATAATTGGCCACTGAAAGTACAGTAGGAAAGTCAGTGACTTTATTCTTCAGCATGAACATTTCCTAAACTAAACTAAAATGCCATTGCTCATTTGTTTCTTTTACTATATGTGTAATTTAGAGTGTCAGAATATTTTATTCCAGCAGTTTCCAACTAAAAACTTTACCTGGAATTTTTTTGGCACATTCAACCTTTTCCAAGATGTCTTCCAGCTCTCATATAATATGAGCAGAGCCAGTTTCTACATATTCTTTTGAAAAACATTTTAAAAATGGAGGTAATTTCCTTTGTTTCCACCTTACCCTGCTGGATCTCTTCTACATTACAAAAGTGGGGAAAAAAATTAGAAGGAAAAAACAATTAAAACAAACTGAACACTAGCCCAGAAAGGCTTAATACCAAAGCAGAAAGGAAATAATCTAAAGTAAAAATTGCTGCTGCCTCCAATGCTCCAAAGAAAGTTTATTTTTATGCATTCTAACTTGAGTTGCTGTGTGCACACTAACTTTAGGGTTATCTGAGATCAAAGTAGCACATAATTTAAGGATACTTCACTGTCTTTGCCTCAAACCTAGGCTTTTATAAAATTATATATAGAACAAGGAAGAAGAGTACCCCTTGGTTAGGATTTCAGGACTGGAAAAGGTGCATAAAATATTTGACTGGGATGTGGTGAGGCACTGGAATGGGTTGCCCAGGAAAGTTGCAAATGCTCCATTGCTGGCGGTGTTCAAGGCCATGTTGGACAGAGCCTTGGGTGGCATGGTTTAGTGGGAGGTGTTCCTGCCCATGGCAGGGGGGTTTGAACTAGGTGATCCTAAGTTCCTTTCCAACCCTAACTATTCTATGATTCCATGATTCTATGATTATGAAGGTTATTGTAAATAAAGAACCGCCTATTGCTTGTTTTGTTCATACCATGACAGTATTCAGGAACATTCAGTGAGTTTCTTCCCAGATAAGACACAAATACTCCAACTAATATATTGAAATATCTTGAGCTACCATTTATAAAGTAATTGTTATAGAAGGACCAGGCATCTTGTCACTACAAACAAATAAAGTTAATGTTGCTATGGGTGAGGATTTTAGGCAGAGTTTTGCTGTTTGTGATGAGTCCCTAATTCATTTACCTACAATTTTTCTTTTAACTGCGTACATTGAAACCAGCAATTGCTTTTGCTTGAAGTTAGACTCTCACAGTATATTTATGCTAGAAAAAAGTCACTTTTTGCATGGAGAAGCTGAATCTTCCTGTTGAAAATCTTTATATCGAAAGTTTCAAAAGAATTCTCCTCTGCCTGTCTATTCTTTTTACCTTGATGCTAGCCCAGTACCTTTCCATAGCTTCCTTGATTGACTGAAACTGCATAGTTTTCTCTGGGTTGCTAGGGAAAGGGGGCGCTTTGTGGTTTGTTTTGCAGTTTTTTCCACCTTCTCTCCTGAGCTTGCAGGCATAGCTGTTCCTGCAGCTTAAGTAGGCTCAAGGTGGGCTCAGCTCTTCCCAGCACCAAACTGCAGCTTCTGCTCCCCTGCCCAGCATACTGGGCAGCTGAATAGGCAGCTTTGTGTCCTCCTAATGCTAATAACTAGTAAAAGAGGTGTGACACATTAGGTAATTCTGATTTGTTTGTGTTTTTTCAGACAGATTCACTTATATTCCCATTTTTTTTGGTTTCTCATATTGCAGAACAGAAGGTGAGAAAGATGCTTCTCAAAAGGCGTCCCAAGTTCTCCTTAAAGGTGAATCAGTATTTGAAGTGTCTGCTTTATGATTAAACACACTTCTATTTTAAAAAGAAACATATATTCAAATGGCAAATGTCTTTTTAAAAGGTCTTTTGCTTATCATCTAGCTTCTTATTACATGATTAAGATAAAGTGTAGGAGATGTTTCAGTTTTCACATAAAGGAGCATACTGGATATCTGGTATGGAGTTAGAAATCAAAAGATAACCTCAACACTGGCAGTTTCTGTGAGTCCTGTTCTTACCAGATCAAGCAATCATTCATTAGAGTGTTATCCAAAGAAATATATTTAACAATCTGACAGAATTTCATACAATTTTATTTATGTAGTCTACTTCATGCCAATTAAAAATATAACTTCTGATGGCATTGATAAACTTTTATTTATCAGAATTAAGAAATCTCTCTTGACCAAGAAAAATAAGCATCTCCTAAATCTTGCTAAACTAAGAGCCTAAAATAGAAAGGATGAGTCACCGCTTAGATGTGAGTGTTTTTCTCTGTTGATAAGGGAGGTTTAGGCATCTCTGGACATGTCATGCAAGTTGAGATGAATCCTATTCTAGATGTTCCCATCAAACAAAGATACAATTTCAGGCTTCGTTTTTCTGGGTGGAATGTTACTGTCATTCTGCACATAAGGATATCTGAGTTTGAGGGCGGAAAGACCAAACCAGATTGGCATTTACAGTGTAAACACAAAGCAAAAAAATAAGCACAAAACAAAATTATTATTTTCTGTTTGCAGAACCAGGTTTTTCAGATAGAAAAGAAAATGGTGTGAAAGTGCACAGTGGGAAACAAAGGAGAGAAAGCACAGGCAAGCATTCTAAACTGATGCATTTCTTCTCTAGCTTGCCTTGACAGATTTTATGTATGAAGCTTCCTTGAGTTCAAGGATACATCAGAAAAAGCTAGACAAACAAGTAAACCTACCCTTGAGATAATCCCAGAGACAACAATATGGTGCCACAGGACACAGTAGGAGAGACAAGAAGCTTGTGGCTTCAGGTTTTGGGCAAGAAAGATTAGCAATTGCTAAAAATACATTTTAATAAGTTGTCTATTTTGGTTGCTGGGATTTTTTCATCATTCACCAGTCAAGCACTCAGAGTTCATCCCAGTGTACTTGCTATTGATCTTAGAAGAATCTGGCTAATTAGCCATATTCTTTGTGGAAGCATATTTTAATACATTTTCAACATTAGCATCCATGCCCCTGGGCAGGGAGGAGAATATGAAAAGCACCAGAGGCGAGGGTAGACCAAGGTCAGCATTTATAACTTTTGTAATGAATTCTGGACCTTGTACAAAGAAATCTTTAACAAAGGGGCAATCATAAATTAAGGGAGTGACACTTGGCCATAACTGCTGTCTGAAAAAAAAAAGGCTATAACTTGATTCATCTTTAGGGAGCACAGACTGTTACGTAACAGCAGAGTGAGATGTTAAAAGAAAGTTTTCCCAAACCAATTTTCCTATAATCCAGCAACCTGGTAGCTTTGATTCCAATCATCAGCTTAAAATTTCCCTTGCTTCATAGGCCTTTGACCAGTTATATGAATACGCATCTTTGACAAAACTTTATTAATAAATGTTGCATTTCCTTTTTCTCTGAGGAAGAAAAAGAACCAACTAACCACCCAAAATATTTTAGATGTGTGCTTATTGAGAACATACCAGAAGAATGTAAAAATTGAGGAAAGTTTGCAATCAAGGAAACGTTATTCCAAGATTTGAGGCAGAACGCTCAGAAAGATCCAGAATTTGCCTTTGACAAAGTAATTAAATCTGGCAAGCAAGGGAATTTGCTTCATGTGGTCTGATGTTTATAGGGAAAGATAGCGGTTCTGCAGTTTGGACATGAGAGAGAATATAAAATGAGAAAGAAAGGAGACGTGAGGGAGAAAGTTGTGTGCTGTTTAAACCCAGAATTAACAAAACCAGTACAAGGAGTTCATGCTGCAGCACAAAATGCAAGACAAAATGATGCCCAGAAGCACTACTGTGCAATGGCTAATCTACCAGAGTCCTTGCTGAAAGAGTCACCATATATTCAAATAGAGAACTAGACTTTGATCCTCAGGCACTGGCATAAATAATTTTCCTGTCCTTGCATATAAGAAGTCAATATTAGCTAAATAAGAAACATCTATCCCCATAGCTAAGAGAGGCTTAACCAAGAAAGAAAACCCTTGATGGAATGTAACGGTTGTTTGTTTTCAGATGCAATTATATGATTTGCAGATTGGGTACAAATCTAGGAAAGATTTGTTTGATCTTCTTTCTGGAGCTGCTGACAAATAAAAAACAGTAGAATTCAATGGGTTTGCATGTGTGATGGAAAAGAGATCATTTGCCCTGTGTTTTCTCTGATGGCTGGGTAGGACAGGCAGAGAGCAAGTGGTCCCCCAAGCCACATCTCAGCCGTTCAGTCAAAGGCTGGGAGAGTTCCCAGCAACACACAGAGCAGTTGCATAGCCAAGTGCGAGATGAGACGGAAAAAAGAAATCTAAAGGAGTCCATAGGGAACTGTATCGATTTTTCTGACTATCAGTTAGTCTGAAGAAAGGGAGCTATCCCTGCAAGAAATACTTTAATTTCATCTATTTAACCTTGATCTTTTCTGTTTAAGAAGTTAGTTATTCTTGAGTGAGTTCTGAAAAATCTCTAGATTGATTCAAAAGTCTTAGGAGGTTTGGGGTGTATTCCCTCAGGGAAAATTATGTAGGCAGCTGTCTGCACAGAGTCAAATCTCAGCATGCCAGTCAGTTTTAAAATGGAGAAAACCAAACCTGCCTTTCCCATACTGAAGGGAAAGCAGATTGTGCTTGCCCAAACTGCTACTGAGAATAAGACACAGAAAAAAAATTATTAGGAGTATTTGAACAATACAATCATAGCCTTTACTGTCTTTCTGACAGACGGCTGCCAGGCCTAGCTGGGATTTTGGTGAGATACATCTGTATGGTGCTTTCCAAAGTATAACAAAGAGATGTTTAATGAACTGACACCAGGATTCTTTGGGGGCAGAAAAATAGGAAAGATGGTCAAGATGGCTTATGAAAGTCTCAAATATGCTGGTATTTTAAAAAATCCTCACAAAACTTAACCTTACTATAAAAGCAGTGATGAGTTCATGCACAAGACTGGATCAGATGGAATCAAATATTTCTTCAAGACATTTATATAATTTCCCTGTTTATTACTAAGTAGTTCTCAATAGCTTACTGTTGATATTATAACTAGTTTCCTAAGTAAGACTTTAATTTTGATCTTTGACAACAAGCCATATGCATGACTTCAAGCTACTCATAGTAAGACTGGACATAAAGAGATATTGCAAGTCGCAGTTATGCCAAGTGATCCAAGAGCTTGTGGAAAACAATAATACAGCCTTTGCTATTATGTCAGCATGTGGTTCTGTCTCCCAACTTGTTCTTTTTCTTTTTTCTGTAAAAAAATTGATAATAAGACTTGCTATCACCACTGCTAGCAAATAGGATGTCCACTGAGGACTTGCTCATATAAAAGAATACTGAGAAAAATCTTTCGATTTACTACCTGGAGCTGACACAGCTTTCTGAAAGAAGACTTTATACATATTTCTGTAATGGGAAAGAATGGCACAGACCCTCTGATAATGAAAGCAAAAGTCTTTATTCTCACATACAAAGGGAAAAAAGACCAACATCTTCTCTCAGTGCAGTGACAGCAGAAGAACAGAGAGAAGTCTGAGCTGTCTGTTTTGCCTGCCAAGGTTGAAGCCTGAAGCATGTTCTCATGCTGGCTGCCTTGGAAAGCCTCACTGCATGGTGGGACAGCATAGACACATCATAAGTACTCCTTGTTCTTGTACTTGAGAAGTTATCAATAAGTATCCAATTTTAAATTTCTTACTTTGCTAGTTGTGTTTTTGTTCTGCTAAGCTGGGAAAACCTGATGAAGGTAACGGCATATTTGAGAAGTTCTGGTGTGAGCTATTTCGCGCTGAGGTCATGAAAAGCACAGATTACAATTTTTTAAGAACACCTTAAATATATGATCATATTTTTATGCATATATATCCTATATCTTTCATATAATCTCTTTAATTAACACTGTGGACTCCATTTAGAGCTGAAAATGTAAATTCCTGATGAGTGTGTTGAAACTCAACTTTTGTCAGTACACTGCACTTGAGATTAGGCAGGATGTGGTAGTCTGCAAACTGAAAAAACCAGGGCAAGGGTTCATGCTCTCACCTCCAGTTATTCATTTTGCTTAATAGTCTTGGTAAGGTGAACAGGTCAGAGACTATTCTCATTAGTCAGCGTGGACAAGGCTGCTCTGGTCAGAGATGTAAAAATGTGCGCCAGAATACTCAACCTTAGGCTGGCCACCTTTGCTGATGAGGTCATCTACCTTGTGTCTACTATCCCCTTGACTGCACAGCCATGAAATCACTGTTAAAAAGCTGATATACTATTCTGAAAGGAGATGTAGCTCTCCAAAAGGATGTTGGTGCTGTCTGCTGCCTGGTTCCAACACTTCCCACCCAGGATCTTCCTTCCTCTCACACATCACAAGCAACTAATGAATTTAGACTCATCTTGCACTCTCATCCACATGTATTGACCCCATAAATCTGACTGCCTCATCAGATTTATTATATTTGTTACAGTAATGAGTCAATGATGACCACTTTTAGATTACATACATTAATTTGCAGATAAAACATTTAAGCAATTTTTTTAATGAGACTGTTGCTTTGAGGCCAGGGTAACAATGCATCGGAAACTCAAGCTTTGCCAAAACACACTCTAAATCTACATTATTATACAATGGTGATAAAGCATTTATGGAATTATTTTAAATGATGATGACCATCATGTACTTTGTTGAACACATTTATTAGAATTCCTATTCAACCATTAACTAGCTGGGTCTCTTGGACAGAAAGATAAAGTCTCATTTAAACATTAAAATGTTGGAATGAGGCCATAATGACTGAGAAGGAAGCAAAATCCTATACATGCTCAAACTGAGGTGATGAGAAATATCTGAACACACAAGGTTATTAAGACATTGAATAGGTGATTGTTTTTCAGTAGTGCTTTCATTTAACATGTATCAATGAAGATGCTTAATATTTACCTTTTATCTTTATTCATTAAGTTCTGGGGCAATCATCTGGAAATAGTAATTTTTCCTTGGATTGTTTACCAAATTTTAAGTGGAGTTAGAATCTAATGTGGGGTTATCTGTTTTCTCCAATTTCCTGCTGCTTAGTACCATCTACTAAGTAGTGGAGAATATAATTATTACTAGAGAGGGCTTGAATGACTTCTGGTAATTAGAATTTCTGTAAACCTTGCCAGGTCATCTAGCAATATTAGGGGGACCTCTGAGTCATTGCTCTGTTGATAATCAGCTGACTTTTTTCAGATGGCTAAGTCAGTAGATGAGTTTACATGTTTTTTTCATGCAGTGGTAAAGAGATCTTATTTGAAATCTTTGAGGTGTTTGCTATTTTATGCTCTTATGACTGCTAATGCATACTGCAACCCCATAAACCCTGTGGGAGGCTTGAAAATATTTGGTTATTTCTACCTCACCTATCTGTTCTGGAGTCTATGCAATTGTAAGTAACAGTGTAAAAGAAGCCTTTATACAAACGCAGTTATCAAAACAAATAACTTTTTTTTTTTTTTAAGGTTGCTGTTAAGCACAATTCTCTTATGTGACTTAAGGGGCCCTCACTCTGGGCATTATGTGGTTCCCTGCTGGCGCAGCCTCGTCTCAGCTCTGTTCCACTCTTCTATAGCTCATGCCTTGCCATGGGTGGTGGTAACTCAGGCGTCCTGGCTTACTCCCATGATCCTGATATCACATACCCTCTCCACCCACTGTTCCACTTGACTGTTGATACTCAGGCCCATGGGTATCTCTACTGTGTCAGTGCTTTCTACACATTCCTGAGGAGAACCTATCTATATTAAGGGTATGTCTACACATCAAAAATAAAGGGGGAATTGTGGCAAAAATGAAGGGGATCTAGTCCTTATAGTATGGAGAAGGTGTGACTTCAGGGTGACACAGCCACTGGGGACCATGGGTAGATGTCCCTACTCTCAGTCAGGGTTTAAAACCATGCTGCAGTTTTCTTATACTGGGATTATTGTTTCATTTACAAATATTAAAATTACCACCATTATTTTAGCATGGTTTAAATGCTGTAGTCTCACCTTCATTTTATGGCCTACAAAAGAGGAAATAAACAGTCTTCATACCATTCACTCACAACTAAAATCCATTCAAGTAATTATTTCCATTAATTCTCATTCCCTTTTAGCTTTATCAAAAATGTAATGGCAATTTAAAAAATAGAAGATATTTGAAATGGGAAAGCTTCCAATATTTATCTCAGTTGCCACATTGTGATGGTGTGGTCTGAGAGTGCATTTCTATACTTTTTGTTCCAAATCACTTAGGCCAACTTTCCTCTGCATGCGATCTAAGAAAAGCTACAAAGGTAAAGGTTTCAGCAGTACAAAAACCACTAAAGAAAACTCAAGTTTAATGTATTATCCATTGATCAGATTGTTTGTATGCTGTGTTCTTGCATACATCCTATATATGCAGTGTGTATGACAAAATATATCAAAGTTAATAACTAGTAAGTGTTGGCACAAATATATAGCTCTTTTCTATATGGTTGAAACATGGTGTATATTTAAAGGATATTTGTGAAAAAAACAGTAAGTATGGAGTATTTAATTTGTTACCGTTCACTGCCAATGAAAGCATTATGATGAATTTCCAACAATCTTGAGGGTGTCTACAGATGGTGTAGCTGTTTATTTTTTCAATTAAGCCAATTTTGTTTAAAGCTAATTGACTAATTGTGTCTAAATTCTATTTTAATATTATTCCATGACTTATTTCAGCTGCTTAAGGTAATGAGAGTATCTTGGTCAGCATAATGTGTAGGCCTATTACAGCTTACAAACAAAATCAGTTCTCCTTTGCAAACATTTTTTTCTTATTTATGTTGCATAAATACCGAGGTCACTTACAACTGCATTTAGCAGCATGAGGGAGAAGATCTTAGGATCTGATCTCTGTCTTCTAAGATGTTTGCTTTCTTCTTCCGCTCTTGTTAGTAGTTTGCTCTCCCAGGACAGCTGGAACAATGAGACTGAAAAATATAATATTTGTAGTAGAGAACAAAATATAATAAACAGAATTTAGAGTGAAAAGGGAGAGGCTTATTTAATTTTTGCTCAGAAGATTACCCTATGTACTTCAGTGCTTGCCTGAAGTGTCTGGTTTGTAGTGGGTACAGCTAAATAAGTGACAATAAGGCAGCTCACAGTCCTTGATCCTAAACCTTTACATTTGCCTCAGTGGGAATTACAGCAACATGGGGCTGTTCTGAATTAATGATTAACTTGGCTCTGGTCCCGAAGGAACCATCTGGGTGGACCTAAAGTGCAGCAGCTCTTGGTTGGCAGGAGCCTGTAAGGGAAAGGATTTAGGAGAGAGCTGTGCAAATAGGCAGTGACCTCTTAGGGTTTGAGGGATCCTTAACAGGGCATTTCTGATTGATCAGGGCTGCATGGATACTGTGGTGTTATGTAAGGGACACTAATGTTAGGTTACTTGCTTGATTTAAAAATATAACTACTCCCTGTTGTGCTTTTCCTAATTTTTTCAGTCCTCTAGTTATTTAATTTCCCTTTTGGATGTAGAAAGTGAGTTGTGTTCCCAACATTATTTGGCTTTTTCACTGTAGGGACAATGGGCAAAGGGGTTTTTATTATTTATTGCAAAAAGCCTTACTTTGAAGAACAACAGGAGCAGCAAGACCTGGCTGAGATGCAAATATGCCGTGGAGGAAACACCTCATTTATTGTGGAAATAGGTAATTGTGAAGTAAAGTTACTTACAAATGAAAAATTATTATGTTGAAGCATTTGGGTTGTTTTAAACTAAGATGTTGGATGCAGAAAGCAATTTAAAAATAAAAAGACATTTGCACAATAAGTTTGAGAAAATATTTGGAAAATTCACATTATATAGAAATGCAATAAAATATATTGTGAAGTAACAAAATAGATTGTGCGAAGAAGCAGATTAGAACAAAAAGAGATCCAATCTTAAAAAAAAGTTTGTTGTTTTATTTTAGATATGCAGCAAAACCTGATCCTAGCAAAGAATCTGAGTTGTCTTGAAAAGATATGGTCCTCTTTGTGGGTGTTTTTCATTTGGTTTTACTCCATTGGTAATGCGTACTTTTCTAATTCCATTGGGTAACACCTATGGCACTTCAGGAAGCTGAATAGCAATTGTAGTATTGAAGTTTGCTATTAATTATATGTGGTAATGTTTGATGCTTTTTTGACATCGATGTCAGAAAAATCTAATGCTAAACGTTTCTGACAAGAAATCAGTGATGTTTTATGTGGTTAGAAGCATCTGTCCCATGGCCCCCTCTTCCTAGCTTTCAACCAAGATAATCTTGTTGAGGGCCCAGCATCTTACAGTACATCTTACAGTATCTTCACCAGCTGCTCCCACTTCTACACTTTTGCTCCAAATGACATGAGACAAGATCAGAGCCTATTGTTCAAAGAAGTATACTGATATATGAGTGCTTTCTATCCTCCAGAAATCCTGCTGTGAGATGGGTACTGGCAGAACTTTCCCAGGTGTTTGATACAGGAGACTTGGAGTCAGAAGGCAGCTCTTCCTGTTGCAGCGCGACTGTGACTGACTAGTGCTCCAAGGGTGCCCCAAAGGCTTGCAGAGTGGCTGAGGTGAGTCAGTTAACAAAACAGCACAAAGGCAATCTCACAGGGTGACTTGGGAACTAGAAACTGTTTGCTTAGGTTTACCAAGTTGCCTATTCTCATTACTAATACTTTAATTAAAGGCAGATTGTGCCCTTGCTCACCACAAGCATTTAAATAATTTTGACCCAGGAAACGCAAGTCCTTATGTCCTTGGATTAAGTCTTCAGCCAGCTGATTAAAGCCAGATGCTGCAAATGTGTGAGAATTTAAGCACTAGGCCTCAGTAAATATGATGAGATATACTCGGAAGAATCCTGCTTTTTGCCAGAGCTATTTTTCAAACCACATCCTTTCATTTAAGGCACTGAAGTCCAAACCAGTAATACTGAGCTGTTATCAAGGCTTAGCCCTTTAATTTCTTACCCCTTGTAATACTTAATTTCCTATCCCTTTCCTACTCCTTGTAATATGCTCAAGTGGAAATGAACTAGGCCCCTAGAAAGCACTGGGTAAGAGCTGGGACTCTCCATTCATTCAGAAGTTTAAGTTATCAAAAATCAAATCCAGAGGAAAAAGGAATATCTTCCTCTCTGAGCCAGGACATTACTCCTGCTGCATGAGCTTTGCCAGTGTGAACTTCCATTGGGCTTTCAGGCACAGGATGAAGTGGTGCATATTTGAACAGTCAAAGAACGCATGTGTGTTTTGCTGGAATTTATTTCCATAACATAATATGTTTTGATCACATCCTCCTAATTTGTGACTTACAAAAGAGATTAGTTCAGAATTTAATAACAATACTGCTTAAGTTATATGATGGGTCTTCATGGTTATCTTGCATCTGGATCAGCTCTTTAGTCCAGTTCACCCTGTAACCACACAAATACTTATGCAAGAATAGCACAAAGAAATGAGGTCAAAGAAGCAGAGGGAAGGCACACCCATTAAAAGCTATCCGTTAGCATGGAGCTGCTCAAGAAATTGCCTTTGGAGTTTTTACAAGAGGTTCTTCTTACCTGTGCTTGCACTTCTTTTTCCAGTATTTCCAGTGATAGAAATATAAAATGTGACTATACTGGAATCTAACGAGTTAGGTGGCAGAGGTATCTAGTTTCCAAAATCACGATCATAGCTCAGGTTATCTGAATTCAAACAAAAGATTAAGGTAAAATTAATGTAAATGCCTTGCAATATCCCCATATGCTGGATATATGTCACTGCAGTTTTGTTCTAGTAGCAACAAAAATGTTAATTCTCATTATCTTTTTCATCACTATCGGTAGTCACCCCGTTGCTAGTTTTCATTTTATTACTTTATTTAAATTAAATCCTCATGTATTGAAATTATTTTTAGAGGTCTAATATCTGCTTTTGAATCAGTGGTAGAGACAAAGCAGACAAGCTTTGTGGCCTTTAAACTTTATGTCAGAAACAGAAGCAGTGAGGTGAAACCTAAGATGAGAATGAGAACAGTTTTGCTTAGAATTTAATTTAATTATATTAATTTACTCTTTTAGAATTTAAGCAGAATTTTGCTTGTGAGCCTGCAGGTGAGTCCTGGAAAACCTGAGTGTGAGGGCATGACTTCGTGGCCACAGACGATGAATAACTGCGCCTGTCAGAAAGGTGAGGAGGAACTGTACAGCAAAAGGTATCTGTGACACTTAAAAATACAGTATTTGACTATACAGCTGTATATTGTCTTACATATGCAAAGACATCGTGTGGACATGTGATGTAGGACCCCAGAAGTATTGGAAACTTCAGGGACCTGGGTTAGAGCCACTTAAAACTGGTTTCAGCACTTTAACCCTAATTAAACAAGAGGCAGATGAAGGCATGTCACAAGAGTATTTAGAACATTTCATAAGAATACTTCATGAATATTTCACACAGCATTTTGTGTTATAAATACCTTTTCTGGAACTTTCAAGAGAACTATTTGAATTTTAATGTGGCTGATAACTTCCTTGGGACGAATGAAGCAAAAATGCTTAATCTTTACCAGGTACCTGCAAAATGGCTTTCCATGAGCTTCATTGGCCACGATGGGAAAACTGTATCAGCTAAATATCCATCTTATCAGACACATGCATGATGAAGCATCGAGATCTTTAACTAACCCTTTTATTAGGTGATGTGTCTACAAAGTGTGGTGGTTTCAAGTCCAGAAGCCAAGCCTTTTTTGTACACTGGTATATTTACTAATTAGCAGCCATCATGCAGCTGAACAAGTACATTTTTTCAGACTAGGTGGTAGACAAAATCAATTTTAGATAGCTGTTGTTCCTCACCCTAGCTCAGGCACAATCTTCTCTTCTTGAAACTACTCTGTAAGTACAGACACACATGAGCATAAATGCTCAAGAGTATATGGTATCCCAAATGAACAGGAACCTAAATATTCAAAGTTATTCCTTTTCTAGCACCAGATTTGCCGTGCTAATTCAGCCTTCCTAGAAGAGAAATGGGATGCAGTGATTGTTCTGTGAAAAAATGGGATCTTTTATGCATAATTCTGACCTTTCCAACATATGTTAGGAAACTGAAAGTGCTTTGGGGGGCTGTCAGTGAGTGTAGGGTAAATATACAAAATTTGGAGAAAACAATAATCGGCAGCCAATAAATATGCAAGAGTGATTATCTCACACCTTCCTTTCCTTTTTCTGACTCAAGTAAAACCACTTCTGTTTAGTCATGTGGCATTGACATTTTATCAGTCCAAATTTCATATCAAGGACTTTAAATCTCTGGATAACCCAGACAGATTTAAGACAAAGGCATTAAGTGAGATGAAGCTTTGTCTGTCCATCTTACTTAGATTAAAATCAGCCTAGTGCCAGGAGCCAAAACATTATTTCCAGAAAACCCATCACATGCCAACATTTACTGAGGTTTCTTACTCAGGAACAGGCTTTATTTAACGTAAGAACCTCCACTTCTGCACTTAAAATGAGCTTTGCAGCTCACACAATAAATGATTCTTATTGTTATGAACAAGTTGTCTTCCTGGAGAACTCAAATAAAGGAGCTCTGGAAATCCTCCACAGGTCAAAAGAGATATGGGTCTTGGCTCTCACTCTCTTATTAACAAGAAACTCTTTGCTATGTTGCCTGGTGAGTAAAGTCAAACTACATTCAGATCTGAAAAAATGCCCTTAGCTCATTGGCTATATTCCCAGGTACAGCATGCTACTAAAAATTTGCCTTTCACACAAAAAATAATGGGTAGAAATAATTTAAACTGTCACTGGTTCTACTGCTGGTGGTGGTGACCTTAGAGTTTAAATACTTCAGACAAAGCTCTGCTGGAAGTTGCTCAACATTTGGCTCTAAAAAATCTTGTGGTCTCTTGGAATAAACTGCCCAACAGCTAACCAAAGGAAAAATAGAGTAAGATAGAGAAAACCTGAAGTTTATGTACTGCTTTTTCTCTTTAAGGCACAACTGAAAATGGGTTTTATCTTGAACAGCTTTCTTCCCAACCTGAGGAATGTACAAATCTTACTATGTGGAATGAAAAAAAGTAAGTTTCCCTTAGGCAATACCACTATAACTTGACCAAACCTAGAGTGACACAGAATGAAATCTTTAACATTACAAGCATAGTAGAAGGTTCACATCTCCAAAATTGTCTTTCAGTCTATGTGTTCTATTTAGTAAGAAGGCAGAGATATTTTGAGGTAGAAATGGCTTTTTGTTTTCCCCACAAGCTCCTTAAGAGTGCTACTGCTGAAATTCCCTATTAATATCTCTATATTTTCTTCTGCTTTTAGGTTTTTTGTAGATAATGCATATAGGTATTAATTCCATTATGCCAGAATCATAGAATCCTAGTATCATACATTAGTTTGGGTTGGAAAGAACCTTCAGAGGTCATCTAGTCCAGCCCCCCTGCCAAGGGCAGGTACATCTTCCAGTAAAAAAGGTTGCTCAAAGTCCCATCCAGACTTGAACACTGCCAGGGATGGGGCAGCCACAGATTCTCTGGGCAACCTTTTTCAGTGTATCGTCACCCTCATTATAAAATATTTTTTCCTCACATCCAGCCTTAATCTTCCCTTCTTTTAGTTTAAAACCATCACCCATTGTCCTATTGCAACAGGTGCTGCTAAGAAGTCTCTCCACATCTTTCTTAAAGGCTGCTTTTAAGAACTGAAAGGCCACAATAAAGTCTCTCCACAGTCTTCTCTTCTCCAGGCTGAACAAGCCCAACTCTCTCAGCCTTTCCTCACAGGAGAGGTGCTCCAGTCTCTGATCATTTTTGTGACCCTCCTCTGGACCCTCTCCAACAGGTCTATATTTTTCCTGTGCTGAGGAGTCCAGAGCTGGAAGCAGTACTGCAGGTAGGGTCTCACCAGAGCAGAGGGGCAGGATCACCTCCATTGACCACTGGCCATGCCTTTTTGGATGCAGCCCAGGACACAATTGTTGTCCTGGGCCACAAGTGCACATTGCTGGCTGATATCCAAGAGTTCATCTACCGATACCCCCAGGTCCTTCTCCACAGGACTGCTCTCAATCCCTTAATCCCCCAGCCTGTACTGACACCAGACATTGTTCAACCCAGGTGCAGGACCCTGCACTTGTCCCTACTGAACCTCATGAGATTCACATGGGTCCACCTCTCAAGCAAGTCCAAGTCCTTCTGGAACTTGGGACTATGCTCATGTGTAAACTTCCACAATGGCATATACTGAAAATTGGAGAGCAGTCTGAATGCGTATATCAAGAGAACTTATGCACAGCATGTAAATATTTTTTTAACAAATTAAAAAATAAATACAAAATCTAGGATTGTGAAGTTATTTGGAGCATAGGTAAACATACAAACAGCAAGATTAAATATTTTACTCTCTCAATTGCTCCTGAGAGTTTTGCAACTTCACCTCTCAGACAAGATAACTCCAGTCATAATCCTAGCATTGTCTGTAAATTATGCAAATACAACAGTCACAAAATTCAGTATTAGACTTGCAAAATAAAGATAGCTTTGCACCAGCAAGTTGTAGTGAATGAAATCAAATTAGTGTTCCTCTTTTTTCTAGACAAGAAATTGTATGCTGCTGAAACTGATGTATGTCTCATTGAAAACATTTTAATTAGAGCTCCTAATAATTTGATTTGGGTTGTTCTATTTTTCTTGAGATGTCCAGATGTTCTTTCCCTTGAGATAAGACATGACCTAATCATCTACATGACTTGTGTAGAGTGTGTTTGACACTGTCCAGCACAACATCCTTGTCTCTAAGTTGGAGAGACATGTGTTTGATGGATGGACCATCTGGTGAGGACAGAATTGGCTGGATGGCCACATGAAAAGAGTTATAGTCAACGGCTCAGTGTTCAATTGGAGACCAGTAATGAGTGGTATCTCTCAGGGGCCCGTTCAATCCTGTTCAACATCTTTGTCGGTGACATGGACAGTGGGATTGATGCACCCTCAGCAAGTTTGCAGGTAACACCAAGCCGTGTGGTTCAGTTGATATACTGGAGGGAAGGAATGACACTCAGAGGGACCTTGACATGCTTCAGAGGTGGCCAATGCCAACCTCATGAAGTCCAACAAGGCCAACAAGGCCAAATGAAAGTCCTGCACCTGGGTCGGAGCAATCCCAGGCACAGCTACAGGTTGGATGTAGAAGTGATTCAGAGCAGCCCTGAAGAGAAGGACTTGGGGTGCTGGTTGACAAGAAACTGAACATGAATGGCTTCAGTGCGTGCTTGGAGCCTGGAAACCAACCATGTCCTGGGCTGCATCAAAAGGAGTGTGACCAGCAGGTCAAAGGTGATCTTTCCTCCCTACTCTCATGAGACCCCTCTTGGAGTATTGTGTGCAGCTCTGGTGTCCTCAATATAAAAAGGACATGGAGCTGTTGGAGCAAGTTCAGAGGAGGTCACAAGGATGATAGGGGGGTTGGAGCACCTCCCATATGGAGATCTCATAGCAGCCTTCCGGTATCTAAAGGATGTTGGAGAGGGACACTTCATCAGGGACAGTAGTGATAGGACAAGGGGTAATGGGCTCAAACTTAAACCGGAGAGATTTAGGTGGGATACTGGGAAAAAGTTCTTTACTGTGAGGGTGGTGAGGCACTGGTACAGATTACTCAAAAAACTGGTGAATGCTCCGTCCCTGGCAGTGTTCAAGGCCAGATTGGATGGGGCTTTGAGCAACCTGCTCCAGTGGAATGTATCCCTACTCATGACAAGGAGGTTGGAACCGCATGATCTTAAGGAGGTTGGGGTTCTTCCAACCCCAACCATTCTATGATTCTCTGATATAGTCAGGAGATGCAGTCCTATGTATTTTGTGGCTCCGCTTACTTTTAAGCTATTATTCATAATATGGCCTTTGGGGAATTAGTCCTTCCATACTTCATCTACCTGATTTTGCAGTGGGTAAAGAGAATTTTCTGTCATCTCCAAGTGGCTGGAGAAGGCTTTCAAGGCACATTATACTCTTTCTAGAGTACAATATAGTAACTACACAGAGCTGCCTTGTCCTGAAGGTCTGTGCTATAATGGATGAGGTTGACAGGTTGTAGGTCTGCTAAACTGAAATTGCCTGGGATTATCTAAATGTCAAGATGGAATCTGTCTGCCAGGCAGTCCAGTAAATACAGATCTTGGTCAATAAATTGTAGGATATATGATGTGTGTGCTGTTTCCCATTATTTTGTTCTCTCAAGTCAAGCAATACGTGGAGAAAGCCTGTGTTTTTCCATACCAGCCTTGCTTGTCACTGTCTCACAACTTTATTCAGCTGCAAATAATGTGGAAATGAATGGTTCTGCAGACATCAAGAAGTGTAAGATGCTGAGGATGTGTATGTAAATGTATTACCTATGTTCAAGAACAGTATTGAAAACATTTCCAAAAACCTCAATGCAGTCATCAAGTAGACGGGAAGGTCATGCTGCTCCAAAACTGTGCAATAAATAGGGATGTCTTTGAAACACCAGTGATGCTGTAGACTTTAAATGAGAAAGGTTGCATGCGTGACCACCCAGAAATTCAATACAAGGCACTAGACTGTGCTGTTTAAGACCGAAACCTTTCTCCGTCTTATAACATATTCAGGAAGTACCTTAACACTTCAGATCCTGGTCTCAGAAACTTTCTGCTCTTCTCCCAACACTTTTAACCGCAGGTTAAACACCCACAGACTACTGCAATTTCATGATTTGACATTGTAATCAGCTAATGTACATAGGCTAACCCCAAAGGGCAATAAGGTTCACTTCTGAAACTGAGTCATCACATGATCACAGACCTCATTTTAAACCCTGCTTGAGCCTTGATTACAGCTTAGGCAACCAGTAAAACTCAAAAGTCAGCATGGGGAATTTAAATATTTTCATTAAAGAATGTCAACAACCTTGTTTAATAGCCATATATTGTTACAAATATTTGTGTGCATTTGTACATTTTTGCGTCCTTCCAAACAGACAGTGGATCATTCAGTAGCTGCTAGAGGCTAGGTATAATTAGTGGCATGTAAAAATGCAGTATTTGCAAAAAGGATTTAAAAAAACTTCAGGTACTGTTTCTAGGGAGTTTGTATGAGTTTGCATGGTGATGGGAGGCTATGGGAGACAGTGAAGGCTGTATAAGAGTTTGCATTCTAGGTATAAAGAATTTTCAAGACTGAGAATATATATAGAATTATTTTTCTCGTGTGTATGTGTAGAGATACTTATTAATGTGTGGGAAAAATAGAGCCCGTTTTTTTTACATTTTTTTTCATGAAATAGTTGGTGTGAACTAGACCTATAAATAGATCCTTAATTAAGTAAGCCCTTGGCTTTGCACAATAGAACAGAACTCCTACAAGCTACTGTAGTGATGAGCTCAGATTGATCAGAGTATTGTCCTAGATTTTTCTATGATTCTTTGAGAATAAAAATCTTCTTGGTTTGTTTTCTCATGGCTTCAGTTTCTGATGATAACATGTCTCTCCATATTCACCCAAATCTCCAAAGGCAATTTCAACATGTCTGTAAGATCAAACAAACAATGTCAGCTGACATCTGTTCCTATATGAGCTCATAATACAAGAATAATCAATAGCCAGCTACACAGAGTCACTCACAGCATTCAGACTTTTAATGGGAGAGCTTGCAAAGATCAAGTCTTTTCAAGCTCCCAACAACTAGGATTATACAGTGTTGCCAAGAATACTGAGTAGGCAGTTCCAGTGTTGTTATAAGAGGGCCGCATTGATTTGTCAAGTCATTATTTGTGCTTGGTGGTCAAAAAATTAATAGATACCTCCAGGTAGTTTTCCTTGTTTCCTTGAAAATACTAATCAAATTGAAGCTGTTCCCTGCAAAAATGCTTTCCAGCCTTTCTGTGATTAGGGAATATGGCTTAACTGTATAATAAGGATTAAGCTTTTAAAATTATTACATGCAGATAATGTGATGTTAGACATTCTAACAGTATTGAAGACAGGTTTTTTGGTTTAGGATTGTTTTTTCTTAAAGCAGCAGAAAGATTTGAATAATGTTTGTTTTTTAAGAGCACAACAGAATGTTGTAGGCCAGTTAAGTGAAATCTATCATAGGCAATGTAAATGGCAAAGCTGTTAAGGGATTCATATAAAAAAGAATTAAAGGTGAAGAATGTAACTAAGGACAACTGAAATTATTTTTTTGACAGAGAAACAATTCTCTAAAGGTACAGGAAATCAGGTTAGTAAAGGTAACTGCGTAGATACAATAAACTTAAGAATTTAAATGTGATGAGATAATATCATAACTAAGAATTTTGCACATTTAATGAAGAGCGAGATAAGTCACAGATCTTAGAAAGGAATTGTCAATAACAAACAATAATCAAAGTGGAATATTGCAAATGGACTTTCACGAATATGAGAAATCTATGCTAGAAAATGGTTTTGTCATTGTTCAGGAAAAAAAGCCAGGCTAAAAATAGTTTTAATTCTTCCTTAGAAAATCTGCATTAGAAATTGCAGCACCTTAAGAGGATAAAATAACCTCTTCTGTCTCACAAAACTCTGGGTGTTAGGTAAGCTAAATTTGGTCCAAGCAAATTCAAAGAGAAAATAAGACATGCACACTCTTATAGGAGCAGATGATAAATCATTAGAGCAGCCAGTGAAGAATAAGGCTAATTTTTCAACCGAAAATAACTTCTGCTTTACATGAATATACAAGTTACTCGACTCAGCATAGAAGTGTGTTAAATATTCATTACTTGTGATTTACAGAAAGCCAGCCTAGTGGTTCTAATGGTCCTTTCGGCTTCACAATCCATAACTATAGTCATCTATTTTCTTTCTTACAAAGGCAGCCTTTCTTTTCTTTTTCTTTTTTTTTTCAGATTGTTTAAATGCTTATTTTATTTTCCATCTTCTTTTCGTTAGACTGGAAGTTAAGATCTTGGAAGACTTGAGTTAGCAGCAGAAACACTTCAGAAGTAGACTTACAATATCTGAAGGGGGCCTACAAGGCTGCCATGGAGGGACTCTTCACCAGGAACTTAGAGATAGGACAAGGAGTAATGGGTTCAAACTTAAACAGGAGATATTAAGAAAAAGTTCTTCACTGTGAGGGTGGTGAGGCACTGGAACAAGTTGTCCAGAGAAGCTGTGAATGCCCCATCCCTGGCAGTGTTTAAGGCCAGGTTGGCTGGGGCTTTGAGCAACCTCATCTAGCAGATGTCCCTGCAGGGGGTTGGGAACCAGATAATCTTAAGGTCCTTTCCAACCCAAACCCAGATTTCTAGGACTTTTTCTTCTTTTGTAAAATGGGGAGAGAGAGGACATCTCATTTGGAGACTCAAGGTCACACAGTGCAGAAAAAGAACAAGATAATGGAATCTGTTTCATTCACTGGCAAAAGGACCTTCATAATTGTCATTCATTTACTTACAAAAATGAAGTATTAACCATATTTTCTAACCTTAGTTCAACTTAATTGTTGATGGTACGTCTTATAATTTGTGATTATCTCTCTGTTTTTAGAAAAATAAAAAAGTTGTGACAACAAAAAGGAAAAAAAAGACCCCAAACCCAAAAACCAAACCAAAAATCAAATCCAACACATTAATTGGAATAGCTGCTCCTTTAGATCTAAAAAAAGAAAGTATGAACAAAGCAACTATAAAGTGTATTTTAATTGTAGAGCCTCTGATCTGTTATGATCAGTTGTTGTGCATTCCACCATGATAATGAACACCTCCCGTACCTTTGCTGCTCATAGAACTTGGAAGGAAGTGCCGAGAAAGTTGAGAAATGTGGAAAAACATATGCATCCATATCTGACTTTTCTTGTAAAGAGATCCAGTGTGACAGATTGTGTCCATAATAATATTTATGTTAGCACGGAGTAATCCAGGATTAAAGCCCCTGAAGAACTTCTGCATATAACTATTGCAAAAACATTACGATCCTTTGTAAAAATATTTTCTCAAAGCTTGCCAAATAAAGCTATGTGCATATATTAGAGCTCCTTCCAACATCATTTCCCTTTCTTCTATCTTTTCATTACTATTATTAATATATAAATAATATAACAGCAGCAGAATTTATGTTCTCTAGTAAGAGAAGTATTCATATGGACATATTCAGTAATTAAGAAATATCCTGACATTAGAGTTGACAGTGATGATGTGAACAGCATACGAACAGGCCTGAAAAAAACATCATGAAGCAATATTAACCTCAATCCAGCATCATGAAGCACACTAAACTCATTTAATGAAGACTTCACAAAACTGAAGCTCAGCTAAGATGCCTCTATACAAATGCCTGTAGCATGGGGAACAAATAAGAGGAACTAGAGATGTGTGCACGTCTATGGGGGTATGATATCATAGGCATCACAGAAACATGGTGGGATGGCTCCTATGACTGGTGTGTTGGAATGGAAGGTTACAGGCTCTTTTGGAAAGACAGGCCCAGCAGAAGGGGAGGAGGAGTTGCTATTTATGTTAGGGGTAGGCTGGAGAGTATGGAACTCTGTCTGGGGACAGGTGAGCAGATAACAGAGAGTTTGCGAGTCAGGGTTAAAGGGAGAACAGTGATGGGAGACATTATTGTGGGAATTGATTACAGACCTCCTGATCAAGAGGACTTGGTGGATGAAGCACTCTATAGACAGATAGGAACAGCCTCATGCTCACAGGCTCTTGTTCTCATGGGGGACTTCAACCACCCTGATATCTGTTGGAGGGATGGTACAACCCAGCACAAGCAATCCAGGAAATTCCTCGATTGTGCTGAAGACAACTTCCTTCTGCAAGTAATAGAGGAGCAGACAAGGAGAGGTGCCATGCTTGACCTTGTCCTCACCAACAGAGAAGGACTGGTTGGAAATGTGATGCTCCAGGGCAGCCTTGATTGCAGCGATCATGAGATGGTCAACTTCAAGATCCTCAGGACAGTGAGAAGAGTGTACAGCAAGCTCACTGCCCTGGACTTCAAGAGAGCAAACTTTGGCCTCTTCAGGAACCTGCTCAGTAAGGTTCCATGGGATATAGCCCTAGAGGGCAGGGGGGCCCAAGACTCTTGGTTGATATTCAAGGATCACCTGCTGCAAGCTCAGGAGCAATACATCCCTACATGAAGGAAGTTCTGCAGGAGGGCCAGGAGACCTCCTTGGATGGATAAAGAGCTGCTGAGGAAACTTTGAGGGAAAAAAGAGGCTTATAAAAGGTGGAAGCAAGGACAGGTGTCCTGGGAAGAATACAGGGATGTTGTCCAGGAAGCTAGAGACCAGGTTAAGAAAGCTAAGGCCCACTTAGAATTAAACTTGGCTAGGGATGTTAGAGATAACAAGTACATTGTAATAGGTACATTGCAAATAAAAGACAGGCTAGGGACAACATGAGCCCCCTCCAGAAGCTATAGGGAGTACTGGCCTCCCTGGATTTAGAGAAGGCTGAGGTTCTTAACAACTTCTTTGCCTCAGTCTTCACTGGCAAATGCAATGACTACACCACCCAAGTCCTGGAGAGGCAGACACAGGGACAGTGAGAATGAAGACCTCAGGCCCACTCTAGGAGAGGATCTGTTTCGAGACCATCTTAGGAACCTGAACTCATACAAGTCCATAGGACCTGATGAAATCCATCCGCAGGTCCTGAAGGAATTGGAGAATGAAGTTGCTAAGCCACTGTCCATTATATTTGAAAAATCATGGCAGTCAGGTGAAGTTCCTTAGAACTGGAAAAAGGGAAATATAAGCCCCATTTTCAAGAAGGGGAAAATGGATGAGCCAGGGAACTGCAGACCAGTCAGCCTCATCTTTGTGCCTGACAAAATCAAGGAGCAGATTCTCCTGGAAGGCATGCTGAGGCACATGAAAAACAACAAGGTGGTTGGTGACAGCCAGCATGGCTTCACTAAGGGGAAATCCTGCCTGACCAAGTTGGTGGTTCTATGATGGGGCTACGGAACTGATGGACAGGGGTAGAGCAGTTGATGTCATCTACCTGGACTTGTGCAAAGTGTTTGACACTGTCTCACATGACATCCTTGTCTCTAAGTTGGAGAGACGTCAATTTGATAGGTGGACCACTTGGTGGATAAAGAACAGGCTGGATGGCCGCACGCAAAGAGTTGAGATCAATGGCTCCATGTCCAGCTGGAGATCAGTAACAAGTGGTGTCCCTCAGGGGTCGGTGTGGGGACCAGGCTTGTTCAACACCTTTGTCAGTGACATGGACAGTGGGATTGAGTGCATCCTCAGCAAGTTTGCCGATGACACTAAGCTGTGTGGTTCGGTTGATACGTTGGAGGGAAGGAATACCATCCAGAGGGACCTTGACACGCTTGTGAGGTGGGCAGATGCCAACGTGATGAGGTTTAACCATGCCAAGTGCAAGGTCCTCCACCTGGGTCAGAACAATCCCAGGCACAGCAACAGGTTGGGCAAAGAAGATATTCAGAGCAGCGCTGCAGAGAAGCTGAGGGTGTTGGTTGATGGAAAAATGAACATGAGCCAGCAGTGTGAGCTTGCAGCCCAAAAAGCCAACCGTATCGTGGGCTGCATCAAAAACAGCATGACCAGGAAACAGAAGGAGGTGATCCTGCCCCTCTACTCTGCTCTCGTGAAACCTCACTTGGAGGATTGTGTGCAGTTCTGGTGTCCTCAACGTAAAAAGGACATGAAACTGTTGGAAGAAATCCAAAGGAGGGCCATGAGGATGATCAGGGGACTGGGGCACCTCCAGTATGAAGACAGGATGAGAAAGTTGGGGTTGTTTAGCCTGGAGAAGAGAAGGCTGTGTGGAGACCTAATAGCAGCCTTCCAATACCTGAAGGGGATCTATAGGGATGCTGGGGAGGGACCCTTCATGAGGGACTGTAGTGAGAGGACAAGGGGTAATGGGTTCAAACTTCAACAGGAGAAGTTTAGATTGGATATGAGGAAGAAATTCTTTACTGTGAGGGTGGTGAGGCACTGGAATGGGCTGTCCAGGGAAGTTGTGAATGCTCCATTGCTGGTGGTGTTCGAGGCCAGGTTGGACAAGGCTTTGGGTGGCATGGTTTAGTGTGAGGTGTCCCCACCCCTGGCAGGGGGGTTGGAACTAGATGATCTTAAGGTCCTTTCCAACCCTAACTATTCTATGATTCTATGATTCTATGATGGTGTCATGGTCAACACTGGTTCTTCTGCTGCCCCTGAAGCCTAAAGAAAAGCAGAAACCTAGCAGGTAGTTTAGGCTAAATGCAACTTTTGCCATAACCACTGGAATGGGAACCTCTTTTCTTACTAAGTCACAGAAATAATTGTTCACTGATCACAGCATTATTTATTTTTCAAAAGACTGAAATAATAATAGCCTAATCTCATTAATCCATGGTTTTTGGATAGCTAAACAAGACATTTGGGTGAAAGTTTTTGTTACATTTTAAGATTTTCCATTTCATTTGTTATTGTATGCATGCATTTCATTTACCATGAGTATTGAAAGTTTTTCTTTAAATATAAGTACTAGTAACATGAAATAGAAACCAGTCAGATTAGGGGTTGCTTGGAATGGAATTAACTTCTTTGCAAGGGGTGTTTTCAGACCAGACCGACACTGAAGCACTCCAGAGCATCATTTCTTCATTGGCTGGACGCCTAAAGCTGAAAAAAAACATGTTTTTCTTTGAGATGCAGCCCACCTAGGTACGTCTGAACCACAAATACTGAATGTTTTGTTTTACAGTCACCCCCCCCAAGAAGCATATTTTAACTGGCTTAGCACAAGTTAATCTTAAGTAAAGAATAACTTAGAAAACATGATATTTGCTTTATCGGTTTCCATATGATAAGGTTGATCTGTGTTTTCCTAGTGCTTACACCTCTTACTCTGATATTTCCCAGGTTTAGCAATTGAAAATATATGTGCCTAAGGAAGAAAATAAAAGACGTTAGCCTCAGCTGCAGTTTCCCACTGTTGAGTCTGGAGTCCTTGGATTGCCTCTTTTATGCCCACACACCAGTTGTATTTTATGGGCTATCATCCACCAGAAAAACATAGAGCACTCACAGAAATTTCAAAGTAGACAAAGCAGAATATTATGTCCAGCAGTGAGCTGATCAGACCTCAGCATGCAGCTAAGATCTGTGTAAGTCAATTCTGTGAAAAGCTTTTCTTATCCATCCTTCCCTAAACAAAAATCTGGCTGGTTTAATGTCTAAAAAATAATTTCTGTTCTTGGCAATATGTGATGGATTGCAATGTCCTTTTCTCCAGACATACTCTGATGAACAGTGAATAATGTTCTTCCTTTAGAAAAGAGCTCTTCAAAAAAAACCCCATGCTCTTACACTATCAGTATATTAGGTGCCATTGGAGTCTGAAGCATCTGATAAATTTATTTCCAATTATTTTCTTCCAAGGACTCCTGCTACACATTCTATAAGGAGTACAACCTTGTAACTGGTTGATAATATTGGAAATCTAGGACTGAAGTCCTCACTGTGACTGAAGTTTAGGAAAAATCAACAATAATGTTTCAGAAACTAACAAAAACTAAGACAATGTGAAAAGACATTACTAAAATGAAATTTATTTTAGATATCTGCTAAAATGTAAATTAATTTCGACTTTTTCAGGGTCAACTTGTGAATTTGAACTGGGAAGTTGAAACTTAACAACTGCTTAGGAATAGTGAGAATTTAATTTTCCTGTAGAACACCACAAAATTGGTCCAAAAGTATGAGTTCAGTAATCCAATGTATAATTATGTTTGAAACTCATGTATTCATCATAATAAACATAAATAAAAAGTTTTCAACCTCCATCACCATCACTTCTCCACCACTGTGCTCATCACACAGAGGTTTTGATGTGTGCACTGTTACTCCAACCACTTATACAAGTAACAGATTTCTGCTGTAACTTAAAACAGAGATTTCAAAGGTAAAATCTGTTTTAGTTTCTTTATTACTTCGCCCTTGGAACATTTTTATAAATCCCAGGGAAATCAGGAATTCCATAAAGGAGCATTTGAACAGGAAAGGATTCCATGTTGACAAACAAGAGAAATGGAGAAAAATGTGTGCTTTGAAATTACATTTCTCAGTGGAGCTGGGAAGCTTGACCCAGAGAGATGCCTCTATCTGTTTGGGACTCCCAGCATACAGCTGTCTGCTAAAGCTGTAACCTTGAACCATTCTTTTGAAGAACAGAGCAAATTGGCTTTCTTTTATAATCCTAATAAAGGATGCTGCCTGCCTTTCAACACTACAACCAAACGGATAGACGAATTACTTGCAGAGGAAAAGATCTGAGTCAGTCAACCACAGGGAGGCTAAACCCACAGCTCTGATCTGGTGGGAAAGTGTCCCAAACCTAAGTGAATACTCCTCTTAAAATTGTGCTACCCTGAAAAAAGGATGATCTGAAATTCACAGGAACAGAAAATGGGAAAGCAAAAGAAACTGTGCTCTCTCTGCATCATGAAGGTTAATGCATTCAACTGCAATACATGTGTTGCATTCCTATAGGATATTAAAATATATAGTACAAAGATCATCAAGAATTTTCCAAAAAAAAAAAAAAAAAAAAGCCAAACCAACAAAACTCTATGTTTCAAAAGTAGCAGTTTTATTTTTACAATGCTAAAAGTTCCATGTGTCACTTTTGGTCTTAAAACTATGCACTTTGGGGTGAAGGTGGGTTTTGTTATAATTCAGAAAGGAAATAATATAACAAAGCAGTTGAGGTGATAGAATGAAAATGCAAAGAAACAGCCTGGACAGTTATGGGTTTAGGTTCAGATTTTACCTTTTCACTACCTCAGAGCAAGAACTGGCATCAGCTGAACCTATTATTTTTTTATCAGCTATCAGTAGAGATTAAATCAAGTATCTGGAGAAAAGAAGTTATAACTTGATTGGCAGTCACTGCCTGTACATTGGTGGTTTTAGTATGTTGCAAACTCTGCAATAAGCAAACCATACAAAATCCGCTGTTCTTTGGTTTACATCAGCAAGTGGCTAAGCAGTCAATGTGTTTTCTTGCTACAAGCAGGTGTGATTCAATAGCAGGAAGGAATTTAAAGTGAAAACATGGTGGGGTGGGGAAAAGACATCTGTTACTTCTGAGATTTAAAACTTACCAGTGTTTTATTTTTGGCAGATATCTTTGGAACCAGGCAAGCTGGCTTGTGGTAGAAGACTATGAGCTTGACTGGGTTTTGTTGTATCTTATAGAAGAGGCAAAATCCTAGTCCTACCTCTACTGATGTTCATGTCATGACTTGTTTGGTGCAGAAGGTGCAAGACTCAATCAAAAAAGCAGAGAAGTGATGAGTATTTTCAATTATTATTGAGATCTAATTGCTGGAAAAAAAAATGCAGCTCAGGGAACCTTTATTTGTTTTGAAGAGGTTCATAGTGTAGGCTTCAGAATATTAATCCTCCATGTCTCGTGTATCATATATTAGTTGCATGTGTTTTCCTCACATTAAAAACATAATCCTAAAGGCAAGTTATTTTTGCATCTAGCCTGTCATCAGCCAGAGAGGTGTACTCCTCCAGAGGTAAGAGACTTTCTTCTGTAAATATGTAGCACCACCCACTGTCCCTATGGGTGGATGAGAAGCTTTGTTAACAAAATTTATCTCAGGATTTTGAAAGTGTACATATATGATTCAGTGTCCAGTGCTTCACTTGGTTAGAACAGTTACAGTCTCCTTTTTAACTGAAATGTTGGCTTCGCTTTTCCTCACCCATCAGTACTGTTTTGGTACAAATGAATCAACCTAGTAAGATGCAATAAACACATAGGAAAATATAATGCAGATTTATGTCTAGATCCAATAGGTTATTATGTGGGTATATTTTTATTTTTAATTGGGTGCATGACTTTGTCAGGTAAGAATACTCCTCGTCATTGCTCTTATTTTATTTAGCCTCAGGCATTTTGTCTGGATGAAAAATGTTCATTTACAAATGGATTTCTGAGGACTCATGGGATTTGCATATAAAAAAGGAAAGCCTTTTTTTCTCTAGCTAACAAGCATGACTAGACATTTTGGAATGAGATTAATTAACATGTGTCCCTGAATTACCTGGTAATACTTAGCAGAAAAAAAAATCTGATCTATTTTTTAAATTGTGAAAAACCAAACTTCATAAAAATGACACCCCCCTAGGCCCCCAAACCCTACCTTTTAAAATCTACTCCTTTATACTTAATACTGGTACTTCCTCAAATGAAATTGTTATTAAGACATAATTTTGCAGCCATTTAAAATAAAACTTGTTTTAAATACCTATTTCTGATACCAGTAGAAATAGAGTACATATTGAAATTAAGAGACAGATAATCACTTAAAAATATATTCATAAGATTCAGTTATGTAGTAATGGTGGTATTCTCCCATTAAGCTACTGTATTCACTCCAAACATGCATATATTTTTCTTTAGTGTTATGCAGAATGGAAAATATACATATCCTTTCAGCAATGCAAAATAAAAGCAGAAAATAGTATGAGAATGGTACTTTCTGTATCTTAATGCAAACCCTTTTCTTTTTTTTTAAGGAAATCATTCTATTTCCATAGGTTTTTGAACAGGTCAGTTTTAAAAAGGATATTTTTGAAAAATAAGTAATGATTAATTAGTAAAGAATATCTAACTTAGTCCTTTGCTAATATTGTCTTCATCTTCATAGCTTTTTATGGTTGCATCTCTTCACCCACCCATGCTGTAGATACATATTAGTTTCTTGTAACCCATGTTTAACATCTCTAGGAAATCTAGACTTTACACCACATTGTAAAATTTATGCCGAATGAGGCTCTGACTCTCACCTGCATATCCAGCTTTTTAGGTTTTGGTACCGAGAGGGACCAAACATTTAAACATTATACGTTAAATCAAAATCAGAGTTTAAAACATTAAAAAAAGTTCTTTAAATTTGGATCAATAACTTCATAGAAAAAAAAAATTGCTCCTTCATTTCAGTTAACTTCTAATACAAAAACTATTTCTGCAAATTTTGCTCAAATAATTTGTGACAGCTCTAGCAAGAAGATTCACAGCTATCATCTCTATTGTAGGAACAATAGAAACACATTTCTATCCTCTCACTTTTGTTCTATTGTTCTTCTGTCAGATAGAGCTATTTAATCTATTTTACTTGCAGCTGACAGTTCAACAGAAAAAAGAGAGGGGAAAAAAGGAAAAAAGCTTGGGTAACTGAAGTTTCTTAGAGACACAGAAAAAGACTGTGAAATACAACTACAGAGTTAGTAGTCCAATGATTGTGGCTCTTGTTCAGAACATATGTGAGGCAAAATCAAATCTCTCAGAAATTCAAAAGAACAAGGGGTAAGGTCAAATATTTAATGAGTGAGATAACTGGAAACAGTACAGGTAGAGAGAGATACTAGGGGAACTATTAAATACTAAAGCAATGCAGTCATGAAATGGGCTAATATGATTCTACAACATTTTAGAAACATGTTCTGCTCTGCGATTTTCATTTTTTGAAACCAAGAAGCGATAGTCTAAGAAGGGATATAACTATAAATACAACAGCACCATTATTACTGGGGAGGATAAGGAGTTATTAAACTTAAAAGGCAATACTGGCACAATTATAAAAGGTTATAAACTTGAGCTGAATGTATCTAGTTTGAGAATTAGAATAGGTATTCTAAATATCAGCCCAGTGGAACCACTTTTTAGTGCAAGCACTGGAAACACAATCCCTAGCTAGTTTTACAAGGAACTCTAAGAAACATTTTCCTGGGATTATACACTGCAACTGCCTACCATGAAATAGGATTGGACTTAATGTTTTAAGGGACACTCTTTGCATACTCAAGTCTTACTTCCAAGAGAAATAATGCAGATACTGGCTGCTGTCCTGGGCTTAAACCATCACAGCTTTTACCAGGTGAGAAGCCCAGAACATTAGATAGGCAAATTCAGTCTTCTATTTTACTCCATTCTTTTCCAAGTAAGTTCTGGAAGACAGTAAAGTTATGCCTTCATTATTATTTTTTCAGGTCAGTTCTTACAATCAAGTCTTCTGAAATCCTATAATCCTTTCTGAGTGCTAGGATATTATTTCCAGTGCCTATTCTGCCATGAGTCAGCAGTGTGCCCTTGTGATGACAGAGGCTATCCACATATGGGGCTGCTCTTACAAAAATGATGTCATCAGGTAACGTTCAAGGAGCTGGAGGGGGGAACTCCTTGTATCCTTCCATGACCTGGTAGGAAATTGCAAAGAAGGCAGAGGCAGACTCACCTCAGGGGTGAAGAGCAAAAGGACAATTAGCAGGCAGAGATCGCAAGCTGCATCAAAGACAACTCAGCTGCAAGAGAAGAAAGACTTTCACAGTGGTTTGATTTAAGCACCGCAACAAGTTTCCCAGAAGCTTCTGGAATCTCCATCCTTTGAGATTTTCAAAACTAAGCTGAACAAATCCGCAATCAACATTGTCTAATTTTGGAATTATCTCTTCTTTAAGTAGGAGATGGATCTTTCAAACTACATTTTTATGATTCTCCCTGAGAGTTGTTGTTCTAGAGTTGATTTCAACTGTTTTTACAAATACAGGTGTGCACCAATTTTCAGGTGTCTAACTTAAAATATGAAAAGGTATTTCCAGATACTCATTTAGAATGCCATCTTTGCAAAGCTTGCCTTCTACCCATTAGGTCTAGTAATTTTCTATCTACTGAGTAAACATCTTTTTTCAAATAATTCAGCTGAGAAGCATACATTAGAAGAACTTTGTGGCTGAATTTGCTAAGATTACACAAAATAAGCTTCTTGATGGTTTTAAAATTTGTTTATCCTCTTAGATGGTGTTCAAAGTGCTTTTAAATGTTGTAAGATTGCTCAGTTTCCACATTACTAGTAGGATATAAGGCAGCTGACAAAATACTTTACAAGCTAATCTCTTACAGGTCTCTTTTTTTTAATTCATTTCAGTGCTATAAATTCTAATAAAAACCCCAAGAATCCTAATTTTTAACAAAAAGAAACCTATCTGGGTTATGAAGGAAGGTTATGTCACTAACAACTACTTTTCTAGGAGTACCTTGCTAAAAATCTTCTGTAAAACTTCAAGAAAGTCAGTGTTGTTCTTTTGCCTCCATTCCTCTTACATATTGGCAAGACTATTTTTAGAAGTTACTCTTGCATCTCATAATGATACTTCTTAAAGCTCATTGTTTTGAGTTTGAATTTCAAGATTGCACAAAATGCTAGATAGTAATAATAAAGTGTGAAATAGAAGCATCTCCAGATTCTCCAAAATGTTGTCACTATGTGTTATTACTGAGTACTACACTACAGAGTACTATAATATGCACTGTTAATGTTATAATGGTTTGTATTTTTTCTCTAGAAAAAAATCTACAGTCTATTAATGTCAATCACCCACTAGCTTTTGTGGAAGTCAAAATCAGATTTTTTGACTGTGGTGAGTGCCATATTCTAGTGATTTCACATTATTTCATTTTCATACCTTGAATATAAACAAACTAGTTGGAATAGCCTTCAAATGGCTTAACGATTGCTTTTCTCTTCCTAATCACTTCAGAGCACACCCAGCACATGGATACATCATGAGATGTATTCTCTGCTACTTAACTTACTAAAAGAAATGTCCTTCTTGAAAGTAAAATCACTATATTCACCATCAAAGCATGCAGCTCACTAGGTCCATGACCTTCTCAAACCTGGCTTCTTCTCAATTTCAACAAAGATACGAAGATGAAAAATTTAATATGTAACTAGCATGTCCCCAAAACTAGCAAAAATCCAAGAAACATGTATGTATTTATCCCTCCTTCAGAAGGGAGAACAATTCATTCACCACATAAAGTACATATTCATCAGCAGAAATCATTGCAAAGAAGTTTCCTCACCACCGGCTCAGGCTTAGAATCCATGCCATTTAGCCTGAAGTAGTCTGGTTTGACATTATTCTTACTTCATAAGTATGAAATTTTGGATATGCTTAAAGAAATGAAATTAAGGAAGACATCATAAAATTATACTGAATGTTACTGATGGTATCTCAATACAATCAAAGAAAATTGAAGGCACTTTTGGTCTGCACTCTATGAATGACAGGACTGGTAATGGAATCTAAATGAGTAAATGGATTAAAGTATTAGAAATGGGATGATATAATTTTCTGAACTCAGTAGTCTGGTCCTGCTTGCACTACCCAGGTGAATCTCTGCTGAGCCTTCATTCAGTTCACTTAGGAGTGTTCTGGATACAGATCTCAGCTCACTCTCCTACAACAGGCTTAGATGTTTAAATGCACTTTAATGCAAAAAGACATTTCAGACTGTTTGCAAAATGGCAAAAAATGAAGCACCTCACAATTATAATGATGGAGCAAATTCTGGTAAATTAATTTGAAGCTAAATGATCTAAATATACACAAAACTGTGGTTTAAGTTGTGTTTCAGTTTTGGTTTTCCAGGCTCAAAAATAAATAAAAAATAGTAGCATGGTGCTTGTATATTAACAGCTATAAAGTGTTTCAAGTAATGCCATTGAACCCACAGAATGAAAAAAAAAATTAGGTTGTAAAAGACCTTTAAAATCATCCAACTATAAACCTACCGCTGCCAAGTGCACCACTAAACCATGTTCCTAAGCACTACGTCTACACACCTTTTAAATACCTCCAGGGATGGTGAGACAACCACTTCCCTGGTAAGCCTGTTTCAATCCTTGACAACCCTTTCAGGGAAGAAATGTTTCCTACTATCCAAGCTAAGCTAAACAGCTCTTGGTCATTTCCTCTAGTCCTAGTGCCTGTTACCTGGGAAAAGGGACTGACCCCCACCTCACTACAACCTCCTTTCAGGCAGCTGGAGAGAGCAATACAGTCCCCACTGAGCCTTCTGTTCTCCAGACTACCCCTTCCAGGTCCCTGAGCTGCTCCTCATCACACTTGTGGTCCAGGCCCTTCACCAGCTCCGTTGCCCTTCTCTGGACCTACTCCAGAACCTCAGTGTCTCTCTTGCAGTGGGGGGCCCAGAACTGAACACAGGATTTGAGGTGCAGCCTCACCAGTGCCCAATATAGGGGGGTGATCACTGCCCTGGCCCTGCTGGCCATACTATTGCTGATACAGGCCAGGATGCTGTTGGCCTTCTTGGTTGCCTGAGCACAAGCTGGATCATGTTTACCTCTGTCAATCAGTACCCCAGGTCATTTTCCATGAGCAGCTTTCCAGCCACTCTGCCCCAGGCCTCTAGAAATGTGTGGACTCGGGTATGAGACCTGGCACTTTGCCTTGAACCTGATATAAATGGCCTTGGCCCATTGATCCAGCCTGCCCAGATCCCTCTGTAGAACTTTGCTACCTTCAAGCAGATCAACACTTCTGCCCAATTTGGTGTTGTCTGCAAACTTACTGAGGGTGCACTTGATCCCCTGGTCGAGATCATTGCTGAAGATATTAAGCAGAACTGGCCCCAAACCTGAGCCTTAGGGAACACCACTTGTGACTGGCCACCAAGTGGGTTTAACTCCATTCACCAGATCTCTTCGGGTCCAGCTACCCAGCCAGGTTTTTACCCAGTGAAATGTGTGCCAGTCCAAGCCATGAGCAGCCAGTTTATCTAGAAGAATGCTGTGGGAAATGGTGCCAAGGGCTTCCTATAGAAGGAAATTAAGTTAGTCATGCAAGACCTGCCTTTCATAAACCCATGCTGACTGGGCCTCTCCACCTGGTTGGCCTGCACATGCTACATGATGGCACTCAAACTGATCTGCTCCATGACCTCTTTTGGCACCAAGGTCAGACTGACAGGTCTGTACTTCTGTAGATCCTCCTTCTTGTAGATGGGCATCACATTTGCTAATCTCCAGTCAACTGGGACCCCCCTTATTAGCCAGGACTGCTGCTAAAGGTTTTAAAGTGGCTTTATAACTACTTTTGTCTGCTCGCTCTGTACCCCTGGGGGGATCCCATCTGGCCCTATAGAACTGTATGTGTCTAATAGCTTTTGGGCTTCGTTCTGCTACCCATAACTGTCTTCAAGCTTGGGGGGCTAGACAACTGGAGAAAACTGGTAACTATAATTTTCAAACTGCGCAGTTGCTTCCACCTCCTCCTGCTTGTTGACCATACTGTGTGCATCTTTGTAGATATACTTCAGTTCTGTTTCCGATTCTGATTCTGACACCTTTTGGGGAAGAGAATGCCTAATTCCTATGCGCCTGTTCTCAGATGTTTCCATAGTTTCTAACGCATAAACAATCCTTGCAACTTTGTTGTCATATGGATCTCCATCCACTACTTCCACTTCAGCTCACCTTGAGCAATTAACCACAGAGGAAATACTGTAACTGAACATCTATTATCAAGTAAATTAAGAAACAAACAAACAAAAAACCACCCTGCAACCCCAACAAACAAACAAAACCAAAACAACTCAACCAAACCCAAGAAAATGGCATTGATAAAAAACTGTTCATGCTATTCCCTGAATAATCTTTGTAAAAATTATTCCACCTATTCAAGGTGGTTCCCAAGCATGTTAAACCACCTGGTGTCTGTATTGGACTCTCCAATCAATTCCAAGTCAGTGCCTGTCTTTACTCCCAATGCTTCATGAACAAGGATTGTGCTCTGAGGAACATGAACTCTCATCCAGGCTTTTACCATAGAATCATAGAATCATAGAACCATAGAATAGTTAGGATTGAAAAGGACCTTAAGATCGTCAAGTTCCAAGTCCCCTGCCATGGGCAGGGACACCTCACATTAAACCATGTCACCCAAGGCTCTGTCCAACCTGGCCTTGAACACCGCCAGGGATGGAGCATTCACAACTTCCTTGGGCAACCCATTCCAGTGCCTCACCACTCTTAACAGTAAAGAACTTCCTCTTTATATCCAATCCAAACTTCCCCTGTTTAAGTTTTAACACATGATGTGGATATAAGACCCTCATTCTGATTTGGATTCCTAATAAGACTTTACATCTTGACAGTTCTGGTGAGGCACCCAGGTTGTCCAGACCCTTCATCTGTGCATTGCATTTATGTCCTCGGCATCAAGGAATTCCTATCTCCTCCACAAACCAACATGTCAAATTTCTGATGCCATCATTTACAAAGCACCCTATTTCTATTGCAGATATTAACTGATCTTTGTGTTGCAGACTTTTTTCCAATATTAACTTTTCTGGCTTTAGTTCCTAAACTCCCAAATTAGGAAGCCTATTATTCCATATGGAAAATACCTTGACTAAAACAGCAGACCGTGATTTTACAAATCTGTCATGGTTGTGTTTTCACTCAAAACCCAACAACCTAGTATTTTACAGCACTCAAGTTTCATTCACCATGAAAATCAAATCTGCTAACACACACTCAAATTTTAACTCAGGAATGAACCAAAAATGAATTCCTGCTTTGCAAAGATCATATCTGTGTCCCTGGTGGCCAATCAGAATTCAATATTCTTAGGAGGTATCCTAATTTTCCATTTGGCTACTCAAGAACATCCAGGTTAACCTGCTCAGATTTTGACAGCACAGTATGCAACGTTACATCAAATAGTATTGATTCTTCTAGCCTATTTTGCAAGTCATATTGCAGGATTGTTAACGGCAAACAGAAAACACACCTAATAGGTCATGCTAGAAATTTATTGCTTGTATAAATGAAATCTTAACAATATATTTAGCAAAATATTGTTAGTGAAGATATACTTTTTATGGAAAAATAAATTAAAACAAGAAAAACACTGTTACAGAAAATATATTTCAAAATAATACAATTAAAATTAATATACATAATACATATAGCTGCTTCCTGGAGTCTGTGCCTGTCAGTGCATGCCCTTTCATTTCCTTTTAGCTTCCTAATGTTGATAGTGTCCATTTGGTGGTGATGGAGTGTACAAGTGGTCATCATCACCCTGTGTTTGCCTGAGAAGCATGTGGTGTTGAGATTGATGATCTCCTCTTCCTCAGCCTTTGACCTACCTGGGGTAGTCAGGAAGTGTTAACTTCTCTTTAATGACATGTTATATATACATGTTATGTATAGATTATATATAACATGATGACATGTTATATATACATGAATAGAATCATAGAATCATAGAATCACATAATGGTTATGGTTGGAAACGATCTTAAGAACATTTAGTTCCAACCCCCTGCCATGGGCAGGGACACCTCACATTAAACTATGCCACCGAAAGCCCTGTCCAACCCGGCCTTGAACACCGCCAGCAATGGAGCACTCACAGCTTCCCTAGGCAACCCATTCCAGTGCCTCACCACCCTTACAGTAAAGAATTTCTTCGCTATATCCAACCTAAACTTCCCCTGTTGAAGTTTGAACCCGTTACTGCTTCTCCTATCAGCACAGTCCTTAATGAAGAGTCACTCCCCAGCATCCTTATAGGCCCTCTTCAGATAGTGGAAGGCTGCTTGGAGACCTCATAGCAGCCTTCTCTTCTCCAGGCTGAAAAGCCCCAACTTTCTCATCCTGTCTTCATACGGGAGGTGCCCCAGTCCCCTGATCATTCTTGTGGCCCTCCTCTGGACTTGTTCCAGCAGTCTCATGTCCTTTTTCCATTGAGGACACCAGAACTGTACACAATACTCCAAGTGAGGTCTCACAAGAGCAGAGTAGAGGGACAGGATCACCTCCTTTGACCTGCTGGTAATGCTTCTTTGATACAATTGGCTTTCTGGGCGGTGAGCGCACACTGCCAGGCCATGTTCAATTTCTTATCGACCAACATCCCCCAGGTCCTTCTCTGCAATACAGAGTAGAATCCTTCTACTCCTATAAAGTAGAATCACACCTTGCTTACAAGACCAGAACAGGATGCCATTTGTAAAATACTTATTGAAAGAGGCCATGTAGAGAAAATCTGAAACTACATTTGATTATGAGTCCCAGCAGGGACAGTTACACAACCAACCCTTGACAATAGTTAAGTCCTTTAAGCCTGTTTGCACATGGACACTCAGGAAAATGGTATAGATTGTTTCAACATCACTAAGTTTCTGTCTGGTCACTTCTTCACAATGAGAAGGGACTCAGACTGGGTTCACTTTATTCATTCCAGAAATAAACTAAAGTCACTTCATATGTGTAAAACAATGCTACACAGGCAACTTAACACTGCTTTATCCTTTCTTCCGTATCATTTGTAAATTGTAACTGGCTTTCTCACATATTTCAGTACTGACAACCCATAGGTTATTACTGCATTCCTGACGTCTGTTAAACTTGGAAATTGTTAAAAGCATAACAACAAACATTAAATTAAAGTGCAGTAAAATTAGACAATTAAGACATTTGAAACACACCAGGGACAAGATAGATTTGAAATAGCCATAAGTGCTCAATTTGAAAAAGAAGCTGAGTTAAATACTACACTGCCATAAATAGCAGCTCTCAAACAGTCATTTATCTTGGCCAATTAAATGATTCATTAGGGACTAGAGAAGCACTGATAAATGAAATATCCATAAGGGAATACAGTAGAGACTTCATATGGTAAACTGTGTAAGTCAGCAGATTTGGGCTTGCATGCTTACATTTTTCGTGATACTTCTGCCAGAAACACCTTAGACTTCAATGCTGTACAATGATGGGACTTCAACCATATTAGTGTAGATGATTGTGTTAAAAAGCCAAGAAAGACATTTTAAAGCACATGAGATCTGATTTAAATCAGGAGTCTTCCATGAAGCTATGTCAGCAATTACAGTTATTTCTACACCAGTGGTTTGGTTTAACCATTAATAATGAAAGGGCACAGGTTATGAACACTTTACACAAGCAGCAGAAAAATTATTTGATGTAATGCCTGTTGCAGACCACATGGGATTGTGCTACTGCTTGTGGGCATGCAGTGCTTTCCTCTACTGAATATTAAACATCAAAAAGGGCTATTTAAGAGATAGAATTCGTGCTGACTAATGCCAGAGAACTCAGGAGACAAGGCTTGACTCACGGGTGTATGGGCAAAATGTTAGTATAAGCACTCTGAAACCTTCTGTGAACAACCTTTCTTCTTCTCTCTGGAGCTCAATAAGAGCAGCTTCCCTCCTTTACTGGCAAATGATAGGGTGAAATCCCACAGAATTGTATAAAATATTTAGGATCTCTATACTCTTCATTGCTGTTCCGCAGTGCCTCTCCTTTCCCTCTACATACAGAATCTCAATCTATGGAGAAATTAATTTTTCCATAAACTTTCCACAGCATTGCAAAGCTTTGCAAGGTAGCAAGAATATTTTTTCAGGTAGTTCTTTATCTTGGTTACCTATCATCCTATAGTTCAGGAGCCTAGTGTCTCCAGACCAGAGAAGTTCTTATTTCAGCAAGCTGGGGTTGCACACAAAATGGTAACAGCAGATGTAAAATACCCTGCATTAGTTTAAGAAAGTAATATTAGCCAGATTAAATAAGCATAGGCAAATCTGCCTGTGTAAAGTCTGATGAGAACATGATACCATAAAATATCAGCAACGACTGCACTCGTGGTCAGTTGTTGTCATGCAGGCCTAAGCCAAAACTTACCATTTTCCTCCTGCTGGCCATACAAAAATGTGCTCTGAAGGAGAAAAAAGTTGAAAACAGCTGTCTCTGTGTGCAGACCACAGGTAGCTTGTTAGAAATACCACAAGATATGACCATGCTTGCACATGGTCTATTAAATGCTCAGGAAGAACCAACAAAAGCCATGTATTTTAACTACAGTTGAAAAATACCAACTTAGTATTTCGTCTAAAGTAATAAGTAAAAACACCTCTTAGTTTTGCCTAGGAATCATTAATGTACCAGAAATGAGCCTAAATTGGAGAAAAGAAAGGGAGAGGACAGAAAAAGCAGAACTACTTTTTCAGGAACATTGGCATGTAAAACGAAAAAGAAACCTGGAAAGTGCTTGCGCACAGCGTTCAAGAAGATAGAAAATTACCCTCTTGTATTACGAGGATTCTTTTTTGGTGATCTGTAACTTCATTCTAGTCACCCATTTCTATGAAGTTTATAAATACATTGAATAATATTTAGTCATAGATGCAAATTCTCCACCTACTATATAGCACTCTTCTGTAGGATAGCTTTGCACTGTGCAAGCTGTACTACATCACTGAACATGCTAAGACACATGTACTGCTGTTGTCAGTGGGTATTTGTTAGGAAAATGGACTCATCTCCTCACTAGGGTCTTGCCAGGTACACGATTTTATTCAGAGTAAAGAAACATTTAGATGGTGTTACAGACAACCTCTGCCCCATCCTCTAATGTGTCACACTGTAAAAACTTCTTACAGATGTAGGAAGCAGAAGTACAATCTTCTCTGGAGATCAAAAAGGGCCCGGTAATAAAAAGGGATCTGAAAGTCCAGGGACAGAGACTTCAGACAGCAGACTGCAGGATGAGGAAGCTCAGCTGAGCCTGCCTCACCCAGGCTGAATGGTAGATTATTTTACTCATATCTGCCATTTCCCTGCCCCTGAGCTGTGTTTTCAGGTAGTCAAATCATAGAAACACAGAGAAGGTGAAGGCAGAGAGATAGCAGATGTGTCACAGGGGAGGGTGAAGAGAGGCCTTTGGGGAAAATAATGTACACAGAGGAGTAGTCAGTTCTAGGCATGTTCAACCCTATTTTCTGTTTTCCAGAATTTAAAAGAAAGATGGAATTTTCAAAGTTCTGGTTTTAATATTCAAATGCACCTTCAGTGTATATGTTCTGTCTCATGCATATATACTGGTATGTGCTGCCCTTTCCAAACATGTGTTTTCCTTGTGTTCTTAGATGTTGCAAACATTTATACTCAGATTTTTACAACACACCTAAGTAGCAAGTATGTGAGCATTGCTTAGGAGCGCAACTGCTGACTTTGCCTGCCAGATTTCTCCTTAGTGACTGAGAGCTTTCATGTACAAACGTAAATCTTATTTAAAAGAGATGGCTAGACTACAAGAAACACGAAGCACAACAAACATCATCTGAAAAATACAAAACCATGAAGACAGCTCCCGCAGCTCAGTTCTGGATTAAAAAAAAATATATAAAAAAAATCTTCAGATCTTCCTCATCTAAACAAAAAGTCTCATCAGGACCCTCTTGGGCAGGTAATGCAAGTTCAGGATGTACCAAGCCCACTCAAAGCTACCTTCTGTTTCTGCTGTGTTCTCTTACAATTTCTGTTTCTGGTGAGGCACCTTCTGGCTCTGCTTTCAAAGTTTATTTTTTTTTTTTGCTGGCTATGTGCACAAAGAGCCTGGAGAGCAGAAGCATTTGTGAGAGATAAAGCACTGTAATGAGAAGGTGCTTTAAGGATGCTTAATCTGCATCTTTCAAAAAATAAATATTGCACAAAACCACAGAATTTCACATCTTAGTTGACTAAAACCATTTCCAGTTTTTCCAGGAGAGTTTTAGAAGTCTTTTGCTTTTACCTCTGAAACATGAACTATTAGAGCAGCATGTTGGTCTGTTATATAATGAAGCCATAGAATATTAAAAAAGAAGTAACATAAAATCTATATTAAAATTATTAAGATTTAAAATCTTGATAAATTATGCCAGTTGTGATTGCCATAAAGAGAGTATTCAAGATAGCTAAAATACTTTCAATTAAATTTTTAGAACTATTCAATGGAGAGGCATATTTCTTTTCAGTCATCAGGAAAAGAATGAAGGGATTAAAAGCCTTTTTTTAGCATTCTTTAAAACTCCTTACACATGCAATTGAGGCAAAAGGTGTCACCTGCTTATACACAATCAAAGAACCATTTCTATTAATCAAACTACATTTTTAAAAAAATAAGGGAAAGGAAAATGATCTGTTCAATTTTAGTTCACATGGAGCTAGAATTCACTGTGCATCACCTACCATTAGCATGTAACATTCAATTTCTTTCTATTAAAATGTGTATTATTAAGATATTGATCTACATGGGTTTCATATATAATTTATGCTTTCAAAAGCAAAGCTATTTTTTATTGCAATCACATTAAATATAAGTGGTCTAAAGAAAAAGATTTAAGTGAGATGAAATTGAGACAAATGAAAATGAGAAGTGAAATGAAAATGAATTTGAATATATTCATTAAATAGAGTCTGCAAGTACCATCACTATAGAATCTATTAAAGAATGCAGTGAGAATTGAATAGCCAGGGACTTAGAGATTCATCTCTTGAGTCAAATAAATCCAAGGGGAAATTAACATCTCCTTTGGGAGCAGCTGGGCCCTTTTTAAACGTATGACCAACCAGTAAGTGACAGTCTTTCAAAAAGTCTGACCGGAAAGGAGTTTTTGATGAGGTACTTAAACTAGAAGTACACAGATTCCACCCCAGCAAATTCAAACCACTCAGCAAGCTTTTCAGATGAGTTTATTCTGCAGACATACAGAAGTGGCTGGAAATATTCAGGACGACACTAGCTAAGAATTGGTGTCTTACATTTATGGAACAGTTCTAACAGGCTTACGTTCTTATCTGCTTCCTGCTTAAAGAGTATGGACAGAGAAAGAAGTTAATAATAAACAACCCAAAGGAATAATCCTACTGTTGAGGGAATCATAGCATCATAGAATAGTATGAGTTGGAAAGGACCTTCAAAGGTCAGTCCAACGCTCCTGAGTGACATGCTTCTTTGAATGGCAATTGGGTATAGCTATTGGCAAGATGATTTAGCAGTACATTAGCACCTTCAATATAATTGGACTCACACATGCAAGTTAAATTCTCTTCAGATTTTATGTCACTTAACATGAAAGCTGAACTGAATCAAGCATTTAAACCTTACTTTTGGATCTGACTCATTACACCACCTGGGATGGGAATGCACTGATCTGCTCTGATCTGCATTGACCCCCCATCAGTTACTGTCTCTGCAGCTCTGATTGCAGTTCTGGCCTTGCATAGAGGCACTGACACTTGCAAGTAGCTCTTCACAGGGACAGGGATCATTACGGTCACGCCTGCTGCTGGCAGGAAATTGAATTAACTTTGCATATCCAAAACACTGACATGCACCCTGATCTTACTGATCTGTACATTGCATAGTTTCTACACTTCAGGGAGGGGAGAGGTCTCCATATTTCTCACATGATTTGTTACCAAAAACTATGCAGTTTTCACAGCCAGTGTAGAGATCTTCCATGAACCCAGCACTGGGGTTACAGGGCATCACAAAGATGTGCCAATAACATTCACACAAGTGGGAAATTAATTAAAGAAAAATACAATTACGATCCATCACTCTGGTGATGTATTATTTATGAACAATATCTAGGTTACAAACTGACCCAGTAAGTACTCTCCGGGAATTTGTCTTAAAGTAGAATTCCACAGAGCTCATCCACAAGGTGACACTGTGATTCACACCTGCTGGAGAAATACAGCAGGAAATTAAGGAATAAAGTTTAACAAAGGATTTTAGTCTTTCATTCATTTACTTTAAAGAAAAAGATACAAATGTTACAAAACTTTGCAAATATACTGGCATGCTCTTGTGTCTTGCCTAGTCTCATCCTGCCATATAGTGGGACACTTTCTGGCATTTCATTCTAGGTGGAGTCCTACTAACACTTTTCTTTCCAGCCTCTCTGTGTGGTCCTTATGAAATAACACCTTTTCAAATGGCTGTTCAGATGGGAAATTTGTTTCTTATCTTTCCTAGGCTATTGTATGGAGGTACTGATGTTTTGTAGGGACTTAAGAATTTGAGAGTCAATCAGAGTCAATGCTCCTGCTTTTATCTTGAAAAGGATTTAGAGATCAAGGTTCAGTAATCACAGAGAAGTAGCCTCGAGAGTCACAAAAATAGCAGTATCAGAATTAATACTAAATTTCTGACAGAAAATTGGCGATTTTTTTTTAATGGAAATGACCAACCTTGTCATGATTGCTCCCTTCCTTGTTTCAGCAGCCTCTTCCAGAAAAACAGTAAAGTGTAAGTACCTTCCTCCCCTGATCTTGATGTCCTTACTCTTAGCAATCCTAACCAACTCAGTCTTTGTTCATAGCTCATTCTTTCCAGAGTGCCTATTTTCCTACAGCCCCACCCCTGGGCATATTTTGATGGAAGCCACAAGACAGGATGTGGCATGTCCTGAGCCACCAATCCCTCCCTGCAGAAACTGCATAGTATTTCCCATTTATCTTGGGCATATATTTTAATGAATACTCCTCTGGGGTGCTGATCTCTCTCCACTGGTCTGTACATGGTTACAGTTAGGTGAAACACAATTCTTTCGCTCTTAACTAATTGACAGAGCTCTTCCCTTGTTATTTGCAAATGAAAATATTAAATTTATTACTGAAATTCTATTAATGCCTAAATCTTTTTGCTTTTTACTTTTAAACAGAATACAAAACCTGCAAAGATTTTCATGGACATTATTATAATTATAATTATTATTATTATTTTTATTATTGTTACTACTATTACTATTATTTGTTGTTGTTGTTGCTGCTGTTGTTTTGTTATTATTATTAGTTTCTTCCTTCTTTTTCTTTCTTCCTTCTCTCCCCTATGAGAGGAATCCTCCTAAATCCCTATGAATATCTATAATTTTCATTTTTGCATTGCTAATTTTTAAGCTGTTCAACAATGTAAATGCTAGACAAGCTCACGTTTCACTAGCGACCAGTTTCTTTTGCTTTCAGCACAATCAGCTGCTCTCTGCGCCCTAGCCTGTCCCTTATCTTCCATACCAGTCATGGTACTAGTCCCTATCTTTTCCCTTTTAAACAATGATTGTCACATCAAATGCTTTACTGAAATCCAGATAGATTACATCTACTTCATTTCCCTTGTCTAACACGGTCTTATTTTATCAAAGAAAGTTATCAGATATGTTCACTGGTGTCTTTCTTTGATAAGTTCAGCATGGTGTTCACAAACTGATTCAGACATACCCTTTTCATACGCACTATAAATTTGCATTTCTTCTGCAACTGGATCCCACTAGTATAAGATCTCTTTACCCCTGCAAAATCCACGTTTTTAGAGTGATCCATTTCCGTGAAATTTCTTTTAGGGAGACTGAATTCCAATTTAATTATAATTTTATTCTTAGGTTCTTGTGATCCAAAACACTTTGAAGACCCATGTAAAGCCAAAGATAAGACTAATTCCAGAAAAAAAAATGCCAGTGGAATATTCTCTGGGGTATATTCTCTGATTTAAATGGAACTATAATAGAATCACAGAATGGTTAGGATTGTGAAGGACATTAAGTTCCTCCAGTTCCAACCCCCTGTTGTGGACACAGACACCTTCCACTAGACCAGGTTGCTCAGGACCCTGTTCTACCTGGCCTTGAACACTGTCAGGGATGGAGCTTCTCTGGGCAATCTGTTCCAGTGCCTCTCTGCCCTCACAGTAAAGAATTTCTTCCTTATATCTAACCTAAATCTACCATTGTGAGAAGAGTCACAACTACACTTGTGATCATCACACCAGACTGATTTTATTCATAACAGTTATGTTGGTAGAGGCATCTTTCAGCTAAATGGTATTTTCCTGTCCATGCAATACTAGGTTTAATAGTTTCTGCAGGGAAAGCTGATATGCAATTCTTCTGTTGATGTCTTCTCTAGACCCACTTTTTGTATACAACCCGATCAGTACCAGTAGCAAAAGAGAAATGCTCCAAGAAAAGGATAAAAAAAAGTCACCTTTGAAGGGATATAGAAATTGTCATACCAAATCAGTACATTGATTCTCTACAGTAAATACAGAATCCCATTTTCATGTGACAGTGTACCTTGTGCTTGGGAGTAGGAACAAACATAAAAATAGTAAAACAGCTAACATACCTGACAGCTTAGGAATATTCTTCCCTGATACTTACAGAGAGTACCGTGAAGCACCCATGAAGATGCGCTTACATCAAGTTCAATGGAGCTGATGTCTAAGTGCATGCAGGATTAAGGTCACAGTAAATATAGCTATACATTGTCTCTGGGAATCAACACATTCATACAGGAGAAGTTAAAATCAGCGAGATTCATGGCTCACAGATGCAAGAAACAGATTAAAACCACTTTTCAAATTTTCATTGGTTCATATGATCAAGATCAGAGACTTGGGCATAGTCCCACAAGTTTCTACTGTGAAAAATTATGAAGATTTGAAAAATACAGCTCCATTGAACTCTCCATCCTCTTTAGCTCTCCTTTATCCATTTTCTTTCTGTTATGGTTTTCTTCTGTCTAATGTCACACTTGCTTTAATAATCATCTGTCAGAGTGGTCCATTTGGGTCTGGATGATGCCTTTCCTTTTCTTTTTCCATTACCAGTTTGGGAAAGTGGCTTGGAACTTAAAACAGAGATGAGAAAGTAAAGTATTTAAGAAAAAAATTATGACCTGTCATGCAGTTTTCATGTATATTATGACATTAAAGCAACCATTGTGATGATAATTGAGATGATTATATTATGGTATTAAATTTTTCCTTTTCACTTTTAACTGTCTAAAAAAATGTCTTTTTTTCTCTTATCTGAGAGAAGAGGGTATTACCAGCAAGGAATAAATAGGTAATCATGGCACAGAAACTTGAAGTGACTTGTTAAAATTCACACAGGAAGCATGAAAAGTAGATGAAGATGATCACAACCCTCTGTCACCCAATGTCTTCAGTTACACCTAAATCCATTAGTGTTACGACTATATCAGAAGTTGTGACTGTGTGTGCGTCTTGGAAGGGCAGAATTTGTTCCATCATGTTGTCTAGAGAAAAGAATGAAAGCCTGCAATGTGCTTTAATTTATTCTCCTGTGTGCAAAGTCATTGTGTATGCAGAAACAGACACTGTGATGATTAGATGTAATAGGATTAGGACTCCCTGATGTCTTGCCTGTACAGTCATTGTTCAAATGCTTACAGAAGGAGCATTTTAATTTCATTTCACTGTAAAACTCAAACTCCATTACCTCTTCAGTTCATTTATAATTAAATTCATTGCATGTTATTTATTTTCTCTTCTAATAATTACACCTCTATTTCACCTTCCTAACACAGGATCTCTCTTACAGACAGATTACACAGAGTATTCTCTGTAACAGGCTTGGCACTTTTGGGGATTGCTGCTTTTCTCTCTTTAGTCTTCCTCATTAGGAGTTCCTTGTAATGGAAATGCATCTGTGTATACCAGTAGTTGCTTTTCTTAACCCATTCCTTGCAGTCCAAAATTCAACCTCCCTGTTTGTTCAAGCGTGATTTCCCTATAGAGAATAAACAGACTAATAAGAAAATCTGTCAGATAAAGACCCATCCTCCTCTAGTTATCTCTGTTGCTCAGTTTTTGGCCAGAAAACTGTTCTCATTTCTATTCTATATAAAAGGTCATGACTTAAGTACTCCAATGACTGGATCATTTGTTAGAAGCATGAGTAGGCACATATTTCTGGAAAATGCTGCCAGACTGTTGCAATCTGTAAGTTTCTGTTGTGTGAACTGGGATTGGGCAAAAACATGTGGGAGCCATTCTAGCTGATGGCAGTGTTACTGGTATTGCTCACGAAGATGCTGCATTTCTAGCTGCTGCTCTATCCTACTTTTAATGGGAAATGTGGGATCTGTTGCAAGTTTATGTTCGTCTTTTGTAACGTGCAGCATAGATAAATATATTTCAATATCTTGAGTGCCTTCTTTCCCCTAGTAATTGTCCACATAGCTCCTATATATGTATTCCATAAACAAAGCAAGACATAAGCTAGTTCATCCATTCTAAAACAAATAGGACTTTATCCAGAATCCAGCCCCTACAGAATGTGTTGTGAGAAAAATCTAAATGAAGCCACATACAGACGACAATAATTTTTTTTTTAAAATCTACTCTGTATATGGGCTTGAGAGTTAAATAACATTATCTGGAGTAAATTAATTTAGGCAAAGAGGTCTTTTCTTCTTAAATATGACTTATGAAATAAAAAATGTAATGAAAAAAACCAAAAAGTTATGTTCTGCACCTTCTCAATGCTAAAGAAATGGCTAAAAAGTTTAATTTAGTAGCACGGTATTTTGGGTTGTGTGCAACTTCGGTGTACCACTCAAATCTCTAAATATGAAATCTTGTATTTTAGAAAAAATAAAAGTTCTTATTTTCTCCCCTAAAGGTCAAGGCAGAGATTAACAGTGAAGGATCACACTTGTCACTGCAGCTTTATCTTATCCAACATTAAAGATAAGTAGATAATGATAGGTAAGAGGTAAGATGAGAAACTTAACATGAGCTGGCAACGTGCGCTCGCAGCCCAGAAAGCCAACTGTATCCTGGGCTGCACCAAAAGCAGCGTGACCAGCAGGTCGAGGGAGGTGACCTTGCCCCTCTACTCTGCTCTTGTGAGACCTCACTTGGAGGATTGTGTGCAGTTCGGGTGTCCTCAATGTAAAAAGGACATGGAACTGTTGGAACAAGGCCAGAGGAGAGCCACAGGGATGATCAGGGGACTGGAGCACCTCCCGTATGAAGCTAGGCTGAGAAAGTTGGGGCTGTTCAGCCTGGAGAAGAGAAGGCTGTGTGGAGAGCTCAGAGCTGCCTTCCAATATATGAAGGAGGCCCATAAGGAAGGTGGGTGGGACTCTTCATGAGGGACTGTAGTGATAATACAAGGGGTAATGGATTAAAACTTCAACAGAGGAAGTTTAGATTGGATATGAGGAAGAAATTCTTTATTGTAAGGGTGGTGAGGCACTGGAATGGGTTGCCCAGGGAAGTTGTGAATGCTCCATTGCTGGCGGTGTTCAAGGCCGGGTTGGACAGGGCTTTGGGTGGCATGGTTTAGTGGGAAGTGTCCCTGCCATGGCAGGGGGCTTGGAACTCGGTGATCTTAAGGTCCTTTCCAACCCTAACTATTCTAATATTCTATAAGAAATACTGCCACTCTCCCTGGCTTGTAATACCTGATCTTTAACATGGTGAAGGTAATGTATTTTCCGCATGCCATTTACATACTGTCCTTTACAGAGTCAGGCATGCATTTATTAAAATCTTCAAAGTAACTAAGAATGAGATATATACCTGTATATTACCAAGTTGTTCTGTGGCGACTTATACATAAATCAGTTTATGGAATATATTGATTTTTGTTATATTTTAGTAATAATTTTCCAGTTGGAGTGGGACATTTTTAAGTAATTTTTAAGTGTTGCATACAGCATGGACTGTAAAGGATAGGCTACAGTACGGAAACACATTTCTCCTGCTTTTTAAGACTGTGTTAAGACATCAGAAATGATGCAATTACAAACAGTGCAATTGAGTTTTATATTAATTGCTTTAGCAGAAATAGCTCTTTTTGTAACTCTAGTTTCATGATTCATTAATTTATTATGCATGTTATAATAATGTTCAAGTAACTACGTAGAAGTAAAAACTTCCATATAGGTATAATTATCAGTAGTAAAATGACAAAAATATCTTTAATTGAAGGAAACTAGAATTGTGTACAAATACAGTACTACAAGATGCTTCCATGAAGGCAGGGGAAGTAGCAAAATATATGTTGGATAGTGACTTCATGGACAGCAGCAATTATTAGCCATTGAAGGAGCAAAAAAATCACCAAATACTAACTGAAACACCTTATGGATTTTCTAATTGTACTCTGAAATTTGTAACATTTTCTTGGCAAAACACCTCAGCTCTTAATTTTTCAAATACTTGAAACTATTTGTAATCATTTTAGTTACAGCTTTCTAAAGGAATGGAATTATATGAAGTATGCCTATCATCTTTAAAATATCTCAGATCAAGTACTGCTGCTGCATTTCCTGCCCAGAATTATGTAAATTAAAAATCTTACAAAATTATTATAGGAATTATATGGGCCTAATTTTTATAAATTGTACTTTGGTTCTTTGAAGATTACGATTTTATTAAAGATAAAAGTATTTGAGGAAACATTATAATGCTAGAGTGATAAGTAAGTTATTTGTGAGTTGTGATTTCCTGTAGGTGAATATTCTGATTACAATTTTGAATCGCTAGCTACTATGGCATTAGATGCCCTCATGAATTACATTTATTCATTCATACTTTTACTGCATTTAAAAATGCTGAGTAGTTCACAGAGTTAAAGTGACGGGGGATATGGAACAACGCAACGCTGATCAATGTGATCAAAACGCTGAACAATTTATTGTGTGCAAGCATCTCTTTTATAGAAAAGTTACAGAACACCAGAACATTCCTCAACAGTTGATTGGCTCTGCCTCCGAGTTAGATCCTAGCAACGGCTTGTGATTGGTGGCAGCTCCTGAAGCTTCTCTTTATGTCAGCAAGTGGGCGTCCCCTTCTGGCAACTTCTGGAGGGCTACTGGAAAGGTGTCCTATAGTAACCCCTCCAGCAGCCTCTGACAGCCTCAGCTCACTAGACGGGTGGGGCTAAGCCAAGGGCTGGATTGCTCACATAACCATTTTCAGTGAGAAATGCCTCCACATTAAAGTTAACATTTTTGTTAAGTAGAAGATTGATAACTAATATTTTGGTTAGGTTTGGTCTTTTTAATCTTATGAATCCATGGGATGCAATAAAGGGTACTTTCACTTATGCTCACCGCTTTGGGCTTTGGTGGGAACTAAAGTTGGGAATGACTAAACCTGCGTTTCATTCCTGGTACTACCATCAATGATAAGCTAGTTACACTTTTGACTAGTCACTGTTTCAGTGATTAGCTTTTGGCCTAAGATTATATAATTAATAGCAAATGACATCATTAAAAAATAAAATCAATAGTTGTCAGGTTAGAAATCATTTAAGCTCAAGTGAGATAAAAGAACTGTGGGAGAGGAAGGCTCAGTGGGCCCACAGTAATATAGTAACACAAGGCATTAATATAGGAAAAAGTGATTTTTAATCATGGAGATAATTTGAAAGCCCATTTGCATAGTTCAGTCTGTAAATTGTTAGGTCTTTGCTTTGTTAATTCACCTCACCTTCTCGTACTTTGACGTCTTTACTCTTCAGTGTTATTATTCAGGTCAACCAAAAATACGGACTAGAGACACATGTTTCTCCATGCTTTTTGGTGAAGGCTGGTCCAAAGAAATCAGTTAGAGGAACAGAATTGTTTCTTTCAAAACAAAAGAGGCTAAATCTATTTATATAACCTTTCCTTATTTACAGAATCAGCAAAGTGCTGTAAGTTCTTTGTGAAATCTGTAACGTCCATGTAATTAATTACATACTTTAAATAAAAATTATTCAATCTTGATTTAAAGACCTCAAAAGACTGAAAACCTGACATTCCTAGGGAGGTTTTTTTAATTATTCATTATACTTGTTGTTAAAAAAAATAAAAATTGAACCTTATTTCTACTGTAAATTAATCTAACTTCAATGTCCATTAAGACTTTTCTTCTGATAAATACAGACCTCTTTATGGAAAGTTATTTTCCACACAGGAATGATATGGCCACCCAACTAGTTTCCTTTTAATGACTAGACTAGATTTCTCTGCTGAAGCTTCCGAATATCCTTTTAGGAGTTTGATAATGCAAGTAGACACCAAACCAGCGACAAACGTACCTGCATGTCTGTAGCTAATATTGCCTTGTTATTTTCACACTTTCATATTCTAAGAGTATCTTTAATCTTTTATTCAGCATCATAAGAGAAGTCTTACTTATTTTTGGTTAGACTGAGGGCACCTTATATACCTTTTGAAAAGTTCAGCTAATGCCTGAGTGACACCCATGCAATTTTATATAGAGAAACCCACCTCTTTTGCCAGGTAGCTGTGAAATGAATCTTAGTCTAAATCATTTTAGTTTTATGATTGTTCAGCAGTTATGACATAGCTCACCTCTACACCCTATAGCCAGGCAGAACCTAGCCATTTGTTCGTTTTTCTTTCCTGAAGAACCTATTTGGTAGTCTTAAAGCACAACTGGCTGAGCTCAGCCAAATAAAAGAGATATTACCTTTCCTGCAGCAAAGTACCTTTTACCCAAGTTCAGCAGTAAAAGATGCTGAGTCAAATTCCACTCTTACCATTTAAAATGAAACCTAGTTCTCTTATCACTTACAGCTCCCTTTTAGTGCTTCCTCCCAGAGCTGATCCAACTGCTTGAAACAACTGTCTGTTAAGAAATACATACAGTATAAAGAACCTTAATTACAACTATTCTTATGCAAACATATAACTGTTAAGAATAAATTTATTTTCCTGCACAAAGTTGCATCGTACCTACTATGAGAAAAAGAAAGGCTGCATACTGTCTGTTTCTTGCCATTTATTTATCCACATAAAATGGAACAGCTTCAATGGACATGTTTGGAACAAAGCAGTTTCTAGAGTTTGTGTTCTCCCACCACCAACAACCTGCCTCCATTATCTCCAGCACTATATAATATTCTATGTATGGTGGTAACTAAGACACACTTTCAATGGAGGACAGAACTGAATCAGCCTGTCATGTGATACAATGATTACTTTAGTAATTGTGTTTCTTTTTCTATTTGTAGTTCTGTTTCATAGATGAATGAATAGGTCTTTAAATACCAAAAATATATGAAAACAGAGAAATTGTGGAATTTCCATCCTTCAAAAAGTCAAAAATTTAGCTGGAAAAGGCCCTAAGCAACCTCATCTAATCTCAGAGTTGGAAACATCTTCAAAACTGGTCCTGCTTTGAAGAGGAGGGAGAAACAGATGGTATCCAGAGATCCATTCCGGCCTGAATAATCTTACATCTAAACAGCTGTTTTAAGTTCTGTAGAACATGCCTAAATCTTGGGAGAGATTTACTTACAATCTATCTGTGTTGTCAAAATTATGTGTTTGTTAGGGAGCCTACAGTCATTCTCAGAATTAAGTGTTAGAATGAAACTCTAAATGCACAATTGCCTCTAAATGCCTAGTGAATCTAGGAATCTCAGTCAGGTCATTAAATAACTTCAGGGAGCCTAAGAGCCAGGAATTAAACCATTTCGTAGTACCATAGACTTTTCTTGTGGACCTATTTGTTTAGTTACTAAACTTGGAAAGGCACTTTCATTTATACAGCTTTAGACTAAGCTCCTGTTCTTACAAGTGGATTTTATCTTTTCATATACTAAAGATATGACTTTTTCTTTTTGTTTGCTATTAAAATAAGTTTTGTAACTGCTATGGCTGTGTTCTAAACTGCTTTTTCTTCACTTTGTATCATTTCAGAAATTAAAGTGAAAAATAAAAAATGATCTGTCCTAGTTTGGAGCAATATGAATGTGTGAGTCTTTACTAAAATTTAAAAAAAATAGAAACACTATCTTTTTTACTGACTACCTTGATTGTACAGATATGGGCTACAAGATTGTTTTGGTTGAAGGAATATAATCTTTTTTATCACTTACCATTTGACCAATATCATTGAAATTGGCAAGGATCCATCATTCTCCCAAGAAAATGCAGCACAGTTTTGAAATGTGATTACCTCAGATGAATCTGTCATTTCACACACTTGAAAGCAACATAATTATTGTTAATGTGTGATTCCGTTTCAGTTTGCATTATCCTAAAAAAAGGAATGAAGTGTTAAAGCCTACTATTATTTACTCAGAACTGATTTTTTTTAGTCAGGTTTGTTGGACATTTTTTTGACAAAACTGGATAAACTTCAAAGATTTATACAGAATTTTAACTGTACCATATTTGAGAGTAGCTTCTCACTTCTATGAAAATTGACACTTTCCTGTTTAAATAAAATTTAATCTTCTTATGTGTTTTGAAGAGCTGGAAAATCCCTACTGTAGCCTTACTGCAGACTGCCAAGCACCCTAGTATACAAATTTGGTGTGTTCTGTTAAACTCTGCATCAAATTGAACGCCAGTTTGGAATCCTTCATAGTACAGAGTAGACTTAGATTAGACATTAGGAAGAAATTCTTTACTGTGAGACTGGTAAGACAGGTACAGGTTGCCCAGAGAAGCTATGGCTGCCCCATCCCTGACAGTGTTCAAGGCCAGATTGGATAGGGCTTTGAGCAACCAGGTCCAGTGGAACATGCCCTTGCCCATGATAGGTGGGTTGGAACTGAATGGTTTTAAGGTCCCTTCCTACACAACCCATTGTATGAGACTATGATTCTATGACTCTATAGTGCCAAACACCTAGTTTATGTGAAGTAGTACCTCAAAACCACCTGCCAATACTGGCTTATGCCAGTGGAAGATCTTAGTCATCAAGCTGAACAAACCAAGGAAAGTCCATTCCAGGAGGACAATTTATCTAAACATCCCTTTTCATCAAATACAGTATTTACAGCTGTAAGAAATTAGTTTAAAACACTGTTTTGTGATAATTTGCACAGATTACATGTAACCTCTGGTACTAAGGTAGACCCAGCAGACGGGAACATGAATAACATTGGGTGCAGGAATCAAGAAGACTGACTTGCATTTTCTACATAAACTGTTGGTAAAACTTAGTGTAGTTTGAATAAGGTCCTCCTTGTTTAGATACGGTTTTCAAGGAACTTTTTGTTTGGATCCAGGCGATATAAAGTCACTTTCTATTGTCAAATCAACTTCACAAAAGTATATTTGAAATTGCATTACATGTTCCCAAATCATATTGTAGCTATCAACACTATAAATGTTCTCAATACAACATGAAGTCCTTGCACTATTGGGTATTATAAAACCATATATAGTGTTGATTTGCCACCGTTTCTTATTTCTGAGAAATCTGCATTCAAGTGCTTTAGATTATTAGATAGACTTTGTAGACTTCACATCTGCTGAAATTCTTTGATGTGACAACTTTGGGGTAGAAAGAGCCTTAACAAGTAGTCTGAAAGGCTGACTTTCCCCATATAGCCTGCTAGAGAAAGCAAGAGCTTGTAGTTTTCCAAATCTGCAATAGTACACATATTTCTTTTAAAATTGTATTTTTAGGGAATATTTTATTTTCCCTTAAGAATAAACTTTTTTGAATAAAAAAATCACTTCTTACTTTTTAGATTTTAACCATAAAATGAAATTTTTCTCATTTAATTTGTGGTCATGTGGCTCACTGTCAGGATAATTTGTATGTGTGGTTTTAGTCTCCAATCTACCAGCCCAGGTTTCTTTGTCATGTACTTCCATGCCATTTTAGTGCAGAGCCACTGACATAATACGTTATCTTCACCTGGTCATGGAGGGACCATCAGACAGTGTTTGGACAGTACTGGCCTAGATTCAAATTAGGATGACAACAAGATTCACAAATTGGATCTGGTCCTATGTCACACTCATCCATGAATCTGCTGCTTTGAATAGTTTAGGTGAAAACCTGAAAAAGGGCTTGAAGAAGACAAGGCCAATGGATGCATCTAGAAGCTGCTTTTAGCTACCTAAGACACTCTCAGAGGTGCATAGTCAAGATGAGAAGCTATCAAAAACTGCAGAAGGAAAAGCTCGTTGTCAGGGCGGCTGCTGAGTTTCCATCCTTGGTCATGTCCAGAAAACAATTGAGCAAGTTCATGAGTAACCTACTGTGGCTACACAGATGACCCTGCTTCTGTAAGGAGGCTGGACTGGCCAACTTGCACTGATGCCTTCTGCCACAGATTATCCCATGATTCTGTTCCATGATGCGAAGTTCATCAGGTTATCGAAAGGTTATATTACCTTTAAAAAAAATACACTATTTGAATGTTAAAGCAGTTTATTATATGTTACCCCAAGAAAATTTCCAATACAAAACACTTTTAATATTTTGCAAGAAAAAAGTATAGCTCTGGTGTACTGGTAAATTACCTGCCAATATTAGATTCTGATATTTAACACAGTAACCTCAATTAAGTAGAAAAAATGCTTCTGTTGTAAAAAAGATTCAGAATAATAGCCATAAATTCAGAAATAATAGCCATAAAGACAAAATCTCAAAATCATAAACCATAATGTAACATAGTCATAATAATAATGTAAACCATGTATTCTGAAATAATACCTGATCAATCAAAAGAATCTTTTTTCTATATTTTCTTACTATATCTGTTCTGTGACCAGAAGAAATATCTATAATACAGTTATGTAAAAAGCTTGTTGTTGCAACTGGGTTTCATTTTTAAGGATGTGTCAAGAAAATTCTGACATTTCCAAAGCATTTATCAACGTACAAAAAAGCTAACAAGAAACTTATTAGAGCTGGTGACTTCCTAGAAAATATTTTTGTCTTGATCAGTGTCTTTTTCTGACTAAACATTTCCAAAACTTTGAAAAGTTGCCAACCTCTCAGCTCTGCTGAGAACCCCATAAAACTTGAGCTGTGGCCACCTAGACAGTGAAGGCAGATTTATAAAAGCCTGCTGCAGCAGAAGACTCAGTTCAGACTTTAATATGTATCTAGACTGCACAAAAGTCACCTCCCTTTTCCCTCCACATTCCGTCTCCTCCTTTGTCTGTCCTTCAACATGCAGTCACTCACAATCTAGAAAAATGAAACAATGTAAAAGTAAGCTCCAATTGCTGCAGCCTTCTTAATTTTATCTCTACTGGTGGTCTATAAAAGCTGAAATCCTAAGAACAAAACTACTGTTGTTTACTTCTAATGAAAACAATTTTGCATATTTTCCTCAAAATTACGGTCATAGAAATGTCATTTCCAATTATGCTTTGTGAGGAGATCAAATAGAATAGATGAAGACATAAACAGATAATAAATAGTAAGTAGATAAGAGTGAATAATTCACATTTCACAAATGTCCCTCTTTATGATAGATAGTCTTCTTATCAGGCCCATATTTGCTTCTTAGCCTAGCACTTTCTGAGTTCTGTGTCTGCAAATTATTATTAGGAATATTGAATCATAATACTAAGATGCCAGAAAAATCATTTGACCTTGGAAAATTGCTTTCACCTCAGTTAAAGCTGCTTGCACCATTACTTTGTCCTCATTTTGCCTTGGCATTCTGTTTGTCATATGTATGAATGTTTGCAGTGCTATATTTGCCAGTACCCCTAGGCAGGATCAGCACAGCAAAGCATGCCTGCTCATGGAAAGCTTCTTGAAAAGGAGCTCATGGAGTCATGGCCTGATTCTACAAGAACCAGCAAATTTTCTCTATGATAGTTAATTGCATGCCTAAATGCCTGCAGAAACCAAGTAACAGCAGCAAAGTAGCAGGACTGGGCAATATTTAGAAGGGAAGTTTTGGATAATTTTTTTCTTCTTTTATTGGAAGAAGATCATATTCCTGATCTATGAAGATGAGCATAGAAGTGATAAAAAGGTACTTCAAAATGTTAAAGACATTTTCATTTTTTATTTAAACCAAATATAAATTCGTTACAAGCTTTAAGACATAAAAGTAATTTAGGAAGTACAGCAGTCTTTAGAAGAAAAAGTTACTTGAATCTGGTCTTCTTATATTACTCTCTGCTGTCAAGTTAATGGAATTTGTCAGAAAGTGGGAGAAGCAGAAGAGGCAGATGATTCTAATGCAGTGCAGTTTCCTTTCTCTTCTGTTAAATTGTGAAGATAAATTTAACACAAACACACAAAACCTCAGAGTTTTTATCTGAACTCTTGGTATCCTGAGTTGTAGCAACTTAAAACGACCTTTCAGTGGAACTAATAGAAAAAATATCAGGAAGTATAGATCCCAGTAAGTGAAAATGAAGAAATACAACACCTTAGTAAACCTCACATTAAATAGTAGAAAAATCATCACCCAAGCATGGAAACCACCACCTCCTTTGGGTTTCATGTATGTCCACTGCACAAAAAGTTAGACAGAATGTGCTTCTGAATATAGATGAATTTCTATGAAGATAGGCTGAGAAAGTTCGGGCTGTTCAGCCTGGAGAAGAGAAGGCTGCCTGGAGACCTCATAACAGCCTTCCAGTATCTGAAGGGGGCCTATAGTGATGCTTGGGAGGGACTCTTCATGAGGAACTGTAGTGATAGGAGAAGGGGTAATGGGTTCAAACTTCAACAGGGGAAGTTTAGATTGGATATGAGGAAACAATCCTTTACTGTAAGGGTGGTGAGGCGCTGGAATGGGTTGCCCAGGGAAGTTGTGAATGCTCCATCGCTGGCGGTGTTCAAGGCTGGATTGGACACAGCCTTGGGTGGCATGGTTTAGTGTGAGGTGTCCCTGCCTCTGGCAGGGGGTCTGGAACTAGATGATCTTAAGGTCCTTTCCAACCCTAACTATTCTATGATTCTATGATTCTATATTGATACACGTATTTGGAAGTTGTGAAAAATCAGAAAGCAGAATCCAATATCCAGTTACTAAAGTCCTTGCAACATGATCCTAAGAAAATCAAAAAAGCAAGAAAGAGGTAACTTGTTTGACCGATAAGATCTTAAGGAGAAACTGGTATTTAGAAGGAGGCCTTGTACAATGCTCAGAGAACTCTCTCCTGCTGAGTGATATCTACTGTGCTTGGAGAAAGTAGAATGTATATATTTTCTTTTCATCATTAGTCTGTTTTCCTAAAGCAAAACTAAAAAGACTGAATTTTAGTTTATTGTTCAGTCTAGTTAAAAGCGGAAAAAGGAGAGAAAAGAAAAAAAAAAACAGAAAATATCACTGTAAGTAAATACCTGAAGTATCCTTTTGTGTCCGTTACAATGGAAACACACACCTTGTACTAAACGCGGAAAAAGGAAGCTTTGTGACAGAATTACACAATTCAAAAGCTGAATCTCAATGGAGCATGCTAGCTTCCAGGAAATAAGTATTTTCACACTTTTGAAACTGAACACAATAAACAGAGCTCTGTGATAGATGTGTCAGGGCAGAAATGCAGACTTGAGCTATCACCCAGTAATTAACCTTATCTTGAAAACAACTTTCTGCCTGGGTTTTAACACAATTCAGAAAAGTTCACACATCATTAGGTACCATTATCTGTCTTCCCACTTCTCAGAATCTCAATGTGAATGAGGTAAGTACAATATGAAGCTTTCAACTCAAATGTGTCCCCTGAATTTCTCAGAAGATGCTTCAAGATCTATGGAAAGATTGAAGAAGCATCAAAACTTAATTGCATTAAAACTTTCAAGCCAGGATACCCGCTTTAGCTATCACTATCTCAGTATGTAATTCCTGATTAGTCACAGGTTTCTGACAGAACATCAATCAATCACAGAAGTATTCAGCAGCTGCATGTCTAACAACTTTATTTCCATGACAGATAAGGTATCTATTTTGAAGTGTCATAGATGAGATATTTTGAAGAGTTTTAAGTTTTTAGCTCTTACTAATAACAATAAGTATAGAGAACCTAAATAGATTTTAAAATCTGACAACTTGTATTGCCTTTTTTTTTTTCCTGGCAAATAATCTCTAAGTTTTCTAACAAAATGAGAGGGGAAAAAAAATATTAAAAAAGCAGAGGTTTCTCTAGAAATTTTCTCTTACCTGAAAACTCTTTTCAGTAGCAAACCAATTTGAAATAATCCTCTGATCATTCTTCAACACAGTAATTTTTCCTAAAAGCTATATTAGATGGGCAACAGGAAACAGCGCATGTACTTTCAGGACAATTACTAAGGCTGAAAAATCTTGAATGAAGTACTGCAGTCTCCTTCAACAGGTCAGCCACAAAACACCAAAATGTCTTTCCAATCTTTCTGTTTTTTTCACAGTCTTTCCTATTAAACTGCCCCTCATTTTTATATAACTGTCAACAGGTTTGCTTGACAAACAGCTGAGAAAAGTTTGCTGAATTTCAAGGTGACTGCTAAAAATGTTTCTGTTTTTGTTATCCAAAATTAAATGTGTCAATTCCATTAAGAAAATAATATTCTTTTTGTTCTGTTTCTGATGGTAAGGTGACAGCAACATTTGGCTGACTGCACTGGAACATATTTTATCTGCCAAAGTAAGAAGCTTAAAATTATATTTTGTTGACAGAACGAAAGTAAAATTTTGAGGAAATGAATTCTGTCATTGGAATAAAGTAGGCTTCTAAAACCTTCCTTCCATCTAGCAAAAAGCAACTTGTCTGGAAAAAGCACTGCCCTCAGAATTAATAGTTCTTCAACCTCCTTATTGCTTCATCTGACAGATTTTCTCTGATGGTTTAAGTTTCACCCTGTATACCCTTCTAAGTGACTATAAAGGTTGTTATTTACATGAAGGAGTCGAGTGAACCAGAGTTCCTGGGCACATTAAATTTGACAAGTAAAATTTCTTTGCTCATTCATGTTTTGTTATAGGAGATCAAACACTGTTTCATATCATATAAGGACCCAGCTTCTAAAAAATCTTCAAAACACTGATACTGAAATGTTGTTATCCAGCCAAAGAGTAACTTACTGCACTGTTTATTTCTCTGTTTGCATATTGCATATGACAAAAGAAAATGAAACATCAATTTTTTGCAGTTAAATTGCACTTGATTTGTAATGATATCTTGGGCAATATTGCAATCACAAAATGGAACAGGAATAAATTTATCTCAATTTCTATCTCCTGTTCTACTAATTGTCTATGTATTGTTGCTTTTTCTCAGGAATGGCAAGCCAAAGAAATTTTGCAAGCCACCTTCTGTACTACTAACTTTATATGAAGTTGAACACTCTTGAACCTCACCTCTAGAAAATCCATCTTTTTTTCTTCAATATAAGACTCCTGATGGAACCAACAGGAATTTAGGGGTTTTTAATATTTCTGTAGATTTTCTTTTTTTTTTTTGCTGAAAACTCCACCTGAGTTTTAATTTTTATATTTAGTGTTGTCGTGGTTTAAGCCTCTATAACTCACGCAGTTCTGCTCACTCACTCCCCCCTCTTTCTTCCCCCCAGTCCCGGGGGAATGGGAAGGAGAATCAAAAGAATGCAACTCCCATAGGTTGAGATAAGAACAGTTTATTAACTAAGGTATAACACAAACCACTACTGCTACCACCAATAATAATAATGACAAGGCAAATACAAGGAAAGAATACAATCGCTCAGCACCTATGCCCAGCCCAACCAAGCAGTGCACCCCCACCCTTCCAGGTCTCTGTTCTCTGTTTTTACCTCTTGGGCATGATGTGCTGTGGCATGAAATACCTCTTTGGCTAGTTTGGGTCAGGCGTCCTGTCTCTGCTTCCTCCCAGCTTCCCCTCCTCCCTGGCAGAGCATGAGACTCAGAAAGTCCTTGGTCAGACCAAAACATCACTAAGCAGTAACCAAAACACTGGCGTTATCAGCGCTGTTCCCAGGCCAAAAGTCAAAAACACAGCGCTGCACCAGCTACCAAGGAGGAGAAAAATGACTGCTACTGCTGAACCCATGACAGTATCCACCCCTTATTCCATACCATTCACATCATGCTCAGATCCCACATTTTCAATATACCATTGCATGTATATATATACATACACACACACACACACACAGAGGGGTAGAGTTCACCCCTTAGTGCATGGACCAATCCCTATGAAGCTGCTGAGTCCATCCAGTCTATGATGTCAGGCTCCATCTCTTGTAACAGTCTTTCAGAGCAGGAGAGAGCGTGTGCAGTGTTCACACTCACGAATAACCTGGACAATAATGTCCATTGCTAAGTCCACCCCTCGATCATGAGTCCATCTGTATGCTGCATCTCTGCCCTGATGGCCTGAAGTGTCATGGGGCCACCAGGCTCAGAATAATTCACCCTCCCCTCCAGCAGTTTCTGCAGCTTGTCGGTGGGGACTCCATACAGCTGCCTTCCATCTCTGACATTTCCAAAGCACTGGAGGGGCCCAATGGACTAGATATTCACCCATACTGTCCCACACCCCCTGCCACTCATGACTGTCCAGCCTTGGGGAAAATCTCTTTTCCTCCTATATCGTCATCTAACTCCAGACAAGGCCCACACCCCACTCTGCTTAACTCTCGGGACCAGACAAAACGGCCATGGGTAAAATACACTCTGTATGCATGCCAACACTGTGATTCCCATCACAATCAGCATGCAGGTCTCAAGGGTACCCAAAGACCATTCAAACCCTTCAGAACCCTCAAATGAGGCTGCTGTACTTGTCACTGGGGCTGGTGTGGCTGCTGTGCTTGCCGGCTCTCTCACCACCAGCTGCTCTTTGTCTGAGTCCAGATCTTCCTCCTCTGCCTTGCTGAGAAATGCTGCGCAGTCTCCTGCATCCTCCTGGGGCTCGGGCTCACGGAGCTCTGCAGGCGGCTGCCAGGGGATGCTCTCGGCCACCGCGGGGCTGGGCTCAGGCGCAGGGCTCGGCTCCTCCACTGCCCCCTCCTGCTGCTTGGCAGCCGCAGGGCCCAGCTCCTGGTCCCTGGGGCCACTCTCCCGGGCTGTTTTGGCCACTGGCGGCTCCCAGGGCCTCCTCCCCTCAGCTTCCCACAGCCTCACGAAGACGAAGGCGAGAACAAGGGCCAGGACGGTGAAGAGCAGCCGGGCACCCAGGTACAAGTCCATGGCCACATCCGCTCCCCCCTGCTTCTGGAGCCTGCCTGTATTACAAGCCATTCCAGTAAAGTACAATGAAACAAGAACCTTAACCCAAAATCCATATCCGAAAAATGCTAAGCTAACAAATACCAGCTGTAAAGAAGGTACAACAGGCTGAAACCATGAACTCAAGCGAATCAAGAGCAACAACTCTGAGAGCCAATAAATCAGCATTGTGATGAGTGGCTATTAATCCTGTTATTATCTCAACCCTTAGAGCCCCACATTGGTCGCCAAAAAGAACTGTCATGGTTTAAGACTCTAAAACTCACAAGTTTTGCTCAACTCACTCCCCCCTCTTTCTTCCCCCCACTCCCGGGGGAATGGGAAGGAGAATCAAACGAATTCAACTCCCACAGGTTGAGATCAGAACAGTTTATTAACTAAGGTATAACACAAACCACTACTGCTACCACCAATAATAATAATGACAAGGCAAATACAAGGAAAGAATACAGTCGCTCACCACCTATGCCCAGCCTGACCAAGCAGGGCACCCCCACCCTTCCGGGTCTCTGCTCTCCATTTTTACCTCTTGGGCATGATGTGCTGTGGCATGGAATACCTCTTTGGTCAGTTTGGGTCAGGTGTCCTGTCTCTCCTTCCTCCCAGCTTCCCCTCCTCCCTGGCAGAGCATGAGACTCAGAAAGTCCTTGGTCAGACCAAAACATCACTAAGCAGAAACTGAAGCACTGGTGTTATCAGTGCTGCTCCCAGGCCGAAAGTCAAAAACACAGCGCTGCACCAGCTACCAAGGAGGAGAAAAATGCCTGCTACTGCTGAACCCATGACAAGTGTTGCATTTCACCTTCCTCTGAAACATTCTGACTTAACAACAGCAATGTACAACCACTGAAAAGAGAAAGTAAGAAACTCTGAAAATTACAGAAATCTGATGTTCACACAACTTGAGCAGCAAAGCCAGATGGCAAAGGTGGTTCTGTGGTTGACAATGTACTATAATGCCAATTATGTAAAGGTACCTTTCATTTTACTTATAACGCATCAAGAAATTGAATATCCCTTTACCCAATGCCATTTTTTCTGAATTCCTGTCATGCTATGTAGCTCTGAATGAATCACTGAGTTCTGTTGGATTTTGTTTTTCTCTTGTTGCCTTCCAGTAAGGTTTGTTTTTGAGCTTTAATGGTTCTATGAGTTTTATGCTTAGTCAATCATCTAAAAAAACCTCTCTGAACACAACAAATACAATTACGATTTCAAATGCTGTTCCATCACAATTAGGAAAAAAAAAAAAAAGCTATCACTGAGTACATTACCATTACTGCCAAAAAAGTTGCAACTTCAGCTCCTTTATTTAAATAGAAGTACCAAGTCTACATCACTTATATGACAGCTAGCAAGACAGATGCATTATGCTGATCTTTATTAGATATGTAATATGAATTTTTCTGGAAAATAAATTTAAGATAATTTATGAAAAAAATCCAGGCATATTGTGGGGTTTTGCACACGAAGTGCATGTAGTCCTAGCCAGTTTTCTGCAAGATTATTTGTTAATCTGATAAAGTCACTTAAGGGCATTAGCAGGTGCCAAAGATTAGATCTAGTACAGTAAATCAGGTCACACATCACCAAATCACTAAAACAAAGACGCTACAGTGGGAATCACATCCACTGAGTGTTTATAGTCCAATACAAATATCATTCAATATACTATATGAGATGAAAAAAAAAATAAAAATCAATACCTTTAAGAAAAAGTGAGTATTGGTGTGAACACAAATATAGCAGTAAAATACTTGTGTTACCACCAAATCCATAAAGAAATCATACAGTTCCAGATCAATATTTTTTAGAATACTGAGGAGATTACCATTAAACAAATCTAAGCTATGCCATGATTTTTCACTGATGAGAGATGAATTCTTTCACAGATTGGTAGAACTACTTAAATTAAATACAAATTAAGCCACTGAGATATACTTCACAGATGTAATTACTTTTCCTGGAGGCTCAAGAGTTCTTACCAGGCATGGAGAGTTCTCAGTCATTTCTAATCATAGAATCATAGAATCATAGAAAAGTTAGGGTTGGAAATGACCTTAAGATCATCAAGTTCCAGCCCACCTGCCATGGACAGGGACACCTCCCACTAAATCATGTCACCTAAGGCTTTGTCCAACCTGGCCTTGAACACTGGCAAAGATGGAGCATTGACCACTTCTTTGGGCAACCCATTCCAGTGCCTCACCACTGTTACAGTAAAGAACTTCTTCCTTATATCTAGCCTGAACTTCCCCTGTTTAAGTTTGAACCCTGTACCCCTTGTCCTACCACTACAGTTGTTCATGAAAAGTCACTCACCAGCAACCTTGTAGCCCTCTTCAGGTACTGGAAGGCTGCTGTAGGGCCACCACGCAGCCTTCTCCAGGCTGAACAGCCCCAACTTTCTCAGCATGATGAAAAGCCTAAAAACTCCATAAAGAGCAAAAGTAAAACTTCAGCTGTTTGACTTTCAGAGGTGACTCAAAATAAAAATTTGCTATGAAGTGTTGTCAAATGCAAAAACGTTTTTAAAAAAACAGAAAAGAAAAATATTAACAAGGTACTCAGGTTTCCTGTACTTCACTGATTTGTCTTTCCTTTTTCAGAAATTTGAAAATGGGTAAGAATGACAGAATTCATTTGAATGTCTTCTCTTCCTGAAGTTCCATCCACACTTTGTGCCCCAGGAACATTACATTTGCCAAAGCTGTAAGCCCAGAAGAGAGGCTGGGAAGAGGAGACAAATCATAAGCAAAATTTTTCAAATCCCATTATAATTAACTGAAATAGATTCAATAAATATAATTTTGTAAACTAAAGAATTTCATTTTAGTAATTGAAAATAAATAATTTCTACAAGAGCTTCAATATTTTTATTTTTCTCCCTGAAGTGGGAATAAAATAAATGTCAGTGTAACCATACATCAATTCTTAATCAACAGATTAATTAATTAACAGAAATTCTTATTTTAGAAGTGTTGCAGTTTTCCTCCTTAGAAATAGAGTAGAAACATAGTAGCAGGCTTACGCCTTGTGTTGGTTACAGACACTTCTGAGCATCCTGGACCATCTAAGATGCACTGTCTGTTAAGAAACATTCTCTATAAAGAATACAAAGCTATTGAAAAATATATGATAAACTCTTATGATAATAAATTTATTAAAACCATAAATTTTTTACAGTCTGACTTCTTTGTCTATGCAACTGTGACTACATTTAGCATTGCATCAGTTTCACTAAGTCAAGAAAATCACTATGCAAGTTAGCCTTGATCTAACACTATCATAATTTTGTTTGTTTTCTAGTGAAGCAAATGTTTGTAACAGATGATATGAAAAATAAAATATTACTTCAATAAATTTTTTCACAGAGAAAATTAATAAAGTTATGTCTCTAGAAATGCTATCATTGCTCTAATACAGTTTATTAGAGTTGCATTGCTTTCCAAAATCTCTGAGTTTATCAAACCACTGAGTATATCAAATATGTTTTTATAAGACTCCTTTACATATATATCATGCCATTGCTATAATATGAAGCCAAACTAAATTGAGTCATTTATCTTTTTGGGGGAGAAACTGAGTGGGAACACAATAACTGAAGGGTGAAAAGGAGTATTAAAAGTACTTTATTTAAGTACCTCAGTATTCCTAGTTCCATCTTCTGACTCAAATACATGCTGCATACTTGCAAAACCTGCAATTTTTAGTTATTTTAAAAATCAAGTCATTTTAAAGAAAAATAGTATTTACTGAAACTACTTGAAACTGTAAATATAGCTGCAGAAAAAAAAAAAAAAAGAAAAAAATCCGGACTCTGTAATGATTAATGATTTTTAAAACGCATCAAAATTATTCCATAATTAAAGATCTTTCCAAGTTAAAAATCTATTTTGAGGAATTTAAATGCCTAGAAATTCTCTAGCTTCTTGATGACACTTACATTGCACGTTGTACTCCACAGCATTATTTGACCCACCTACACAAATACATAAAGACTAATTTAATAAAGTTAGCAGTTCCCAAGCTATTGAGAAGGTATTTCAACAGCATAATTGAATAGATACTATCTCTTCCAGTCACAAAACTCATAGCTCACTTCCTGCAGGGGAATTATTCATGTGAGCATCTGGGTACATTTCAGCAAAAGCTGCAGAGTCACTGCCCTCGTACCAGAAAAAGGAGACATCTAAACAAATTGCTATGTTCCTGGAATCTAGAAGTTTTCAAAATTCTCAGAATTAATAATGTTGATTTGTAGGGTTTTTTGTTTGCACTAAATAAGCATGGCTGATTAATCTTTATGTATAAATATCTGACTTACTGATAACTACATTATAAATTTGCATTAGTTTGTTATGATTATTATTCTCTTATTGGAAAAAGTTCACTGAAGCAATGTGTGCATTAAAGACCTGTCTAAGCTTTTATTTCCAACCTCATAAAAGGGTCATGGATTCTGTAACTTCAAAGTGCCTAAAATTTACTATCAAGTCTACCCTGATTCTGCTGTGTGATAGTTTAAACCATGATCTTGTCAGCCTTATTTTTCTAGGAATAATAATTGTCTCTTAGGTCACAATGAATCTGGTGCCCTAGGATTGTAAGACACTGACAATCTGATGCAGTACAATTTTGTAATAGTAGAATTTTTTTTTAAGTAACTAGTAGCTTAACAGTAGTTAACAGAGTGAAAACAAAAGAACAAAAAGGTTAATACGGCTGTTTATACCTTTATATTTACTCTAACTTTAAATGTCTTTGAATTATGAGAAGGCTAATTTGCTATCAAGTTCTAGCAATGTTAATCTAGAAGGTTCCCTAGAAGATGTTACTTGGTTCATTCATAGAGGCAATGTAAGATCAGCCATACCAATGCATTTCTCAACCTTTACTTTTCTACCACAGCTGTGAAGACTTGCACAGCTAAAGCCTTGTTACTCTCCCTAGAGAGTCTATACAGAGGTTCACACTCTTTCTAGCTTTGAAGTTTTTCCTAAGACCTGTTCTGCATCTTCATTGCTACAATAAAATTATACTATTTCTCTTACAAAATTGAGACTCTTTTCATGTACATCTCCACTCTTTTGTTAGTCTAAACAATCTTGAATCTTTAAGTCTTTTGGATGTCTAGGAGTTGTTGCTTAATGAAATGTTTTCAGGTCGTCCAATTGTCTCTCAGACTGAAGTAACTGATTCTAGAGAGTATTGGTTTACTCATTTTCTATAGGGCAAAGGTATGTCGCTTGTCTCAAATTATTCTTAATTCTCTTTTCCAGGATTATGTTTGCCTTGTAAGACATCAGTGCTGTCTCATGTTCAATTCACAATGCAGATGCCTCTGAACCCACCCGTAGGTTAATACTACATCCTACAGCTGCATAGCTTTTTACTTCTGCTGAGGCCAGGATTCAGTGTTTGCCTGTGTCAGATGCTAATCTATCTTTTCCAGACTATTTCTCCAATTTATCCACATCATGTAATTTCAAAGTCTTCAAACTAAGACACCAGGTTACGCTTCCAAGCACCCTCTATTAGCATCTGATCATTAACAAAAGCACTGAACAGCAGAAGAGTAGGAGCAGCCCTCACAGAATCTCACCAGATGCCCCCTACGTTTTCATAATGCCATAGAGGTATTCAGATAGTTCTCCAAGTAGGTTCCTAACCAGACCAAAATCTGTGATACAGTGTGTCTATCTAGACCATGCTGCCCAGTGTGTCAAGGCTACTCCACTGTTTATAAGACTACGTTTATGGCAGCTGTGCCACAGCTCAAATCTATCCTGCCACGTATTCTTGACAGCACTGAAGCTCGTGACCCTTCTTAGTGAATAAATAACATGAAAACATATTATAGGCAAACACAAAAGGAGGCAGATGGTATGCTTTATTTTCCCTTCTACTTGTTCACCACCCATGAGGGCAATGCTCTTAGGTCAGAATGGGCTGTGACAGACAAGAAGAGGCCAGATGTTCACTATGAATTGCTGTTGTACTAAAATAATGCCAAGCTGAAATTTCAGCAGCAGTAGGGTCATTACTGCTGTGACAGGAAAAAGAAAAAAAGAGACTGCAACAGATGTTTCTAGTTTTTGAAAGATTTTTTATAATTATTTTACACTAATCTAAAGCAGTGACATGTTTCTTTTACAGTCCCCAAGGCATACAAAGATTAGGCAGATGCTTCTCATAATTTTACAGTTCCTGATCTGAAGATAGGTCAAAAGGACAACTGAGCTGTACAGTAACTCATCTCAGTCCTGGGAGCCATATCAGGCAACTTAGTGGAGCAATCCCAGGGACCTAACTTTCCACTCTGAGGATGCTCAGATCATGCATCAAAATATGGCCATGCTGTTTCTAGCACTTAGGAAAACTTGCTTACAGCTAGGTCAAGTATCTGTGCACGGCACTGCACTGTGTGGTGAGGAGAAAGAGAGGTAAAGTCAAATGCTACATGTCTGCCCGTAAACTAACAAGTCATCTGAGGAGAGAAAAAAAAACACCCTAATTTAAACAGAAAGGCAATAGTCTGAGTATCCTAGTCACTTTATATATATTAATAACCTGACAGTGAGATGATTGTATGCATTGCAGATGGATAAATAACCTATTTTAAAGGAAAAACCCAATCATGTCTCTTTGAAGAAAATGCCAAGCCAGTGTGAAATTACGTATCTCCCTCACAGCCAACGATGCTGTGGCTGATTAAAACAGCTTCACATGTGGCCACTAAGGACTCTTCCCTATGGCCTGTAACCCTGACAATTTGATGCATCTTTTTCCTGTACATCTACACTACTTCCCCTGCAATGACAGAACAGAACCTTATGTAGGGACAGTTGATGCTCATTTGATGTGAGCTGTAGACATTAACAGTAGATGTCCCTGAGATGAGAGTAACTTTTAAAATATATATAAACTTAAAAAATAGAGTGGGTTTTACAGAATAAGTGAAGGAAAGATTTGCAAAACAAACAAACAAAAAAGAGTATGTTGCTAAGTAAAGTGGTCCTTTAAAAAAACTTAGCTTGGTTCTGTTTTAAAACAAACATTTTAACAGCATGACTATTGAGATATCACCAAGAAATTTTAAGCATCTTCTAAGACTCATTTGCAGAAAAGGAGCTGGTTCAAACAAACAATTGCAGATATAATTCCAGTTGCTTTTATTAATACTAATATTACATCATAGAAAGAGAAGTGTGTATAGGCCCCCAGTAGCCCACGATTATTTTTTGTGCAGTGAATGCTACTAAAGGTAAGGCTACAAGTGTTCAAATTTGCAAGTGTTCTGAGCTGTCACTGTTACACACATCAATTCTTTTAACCAGAAAATCACTGAGAGAATCTAGGTTATGGCTGTAAAAGCATATTTACTAGCATCTATTCTATATGTAGCTTTTTCTTAATGTCTTGAAACAGGATTAGTGCATTTCTAGCTAGTATTTTAATTCTACAGTATAGCAAAACAAACAAAATATACTGAAATCTATTTTTGTCTGTCTTTCTAGATTTCATACAGAGAGAAAAATTTATTTTTAACTTAGAAAAAGCTATCTAGAAGACAGCTGACAGTCTTGGACACATGAGAAGTTTTTTGGCCCTAATCACTCAGACAGCAGCAACAAACATAGCATGAAGACAGGATGAAAATAGGCCTTGTGAAATTTGGTCCCTGAAGAAACATTACTCTGAAGGCTGGAAAAGAGAACAGGCATGTGTCAGCAATCCCTCGTGTGAAGAAGACAAGAAATAGCTGTGCTCATAGAAAGCATCTATCGCCCACATAAAACAGCGTCTCTTGAAAGTTTTATGCATCTTGCTTGGTGATGTGGAACCACAAATGATAAGCAGAAGCAAACAGTACAATAATTGTAGTTAATTCTGCTTTACCTTTTTATCATGCTGTAATAAATGAGAGGATATTTTTAATATCTGATGACTGTTGTTTAATCTCCAGACATTTCCATTAGTATTTTATCACTGTCATGGGTTCAGCAGTAGCAGTCATTTTTTTTCCTTCTTGGTAGCTGGTGCAGCGCTGTGTATTTGATTTTGGGCCTGGGAACAGCACTGATAACACCAGTATTTTCAGTTACTGCTTGGTAATGTTTTGATCTGACCAAGGACCTTCTGAGTCTCATGCTCTGCCAGGAAGGAGGGGAAGCTGGGAGGAAGGAGAGACAGGACACCTGACCCAAACTGACCAAAGAGGTATTCCATGCCACAGCACGTCAAGCCCAGGATGTAAAAACGGAGGGCAGAGACCTGTGGTTGGGCTTGGTATTGGGTGGTGAGCGATTGTATTCTTTTCCCTTGTATTTCTCTTGTTATTATTATTGGTGGTAGCAGTAGTGATTTGTGTTCTACCTTAGTTACTAAACTGTTCTTATCTCAACCTGTGGGAGTTGCATTCTTTCGATTCTCCTTCCCATCCCTCCAGGAGTGGAGGGAAGAAAGAGGGGGGAGTGAGTGAAAAAAACTGCATGGCTGAGAGGCATAAACCACGACAATCACTCACTTGAAAATTTTAGCAACATCAGGAGGTTTTCTAGCATGTATTATATAAGCTGTTTTTGTGGGTGTAGAAAGATACAGAGTCACAACAGCACTGAACATTTCTTTGCAGAAACACCTACTATATTTAAATTTTTCAACAGGTACCATCTTTTCTTTCAACAGGACAAAACTCACCTCTGGTATTGACTCTTGAATGTAAAGAAATGGCAAAAAAGAGATGGAAAATCAAAGAAAGAGGGCCAACAGATGAGATAGTGTCATGGTTTAAGCTGTAAATCACGCAGCCCGCTCACTCACTCCCCCTTCTTTCTTCCCCCCCACTTGGGGGGGGGGGGGGAAATGGGGAGGAGAATAGAAAGACTATAACTCCCACGGGTTGAGATAAGAACAGTCCAATAACTAAGGTATAACACAAATCACTACTGCTACCACCAATATAATAATGACAAGGGAAATACAAGGGAAGAGGATACAACTGCTCACCACCTGATGACCGAGCTGTGAACTAAACTCTTCCGGGTTCCTGCCCCCAGTTTTTACATCTTGTGCATGTTGTACTGTGGTATGGAATACCTCTTTGGTCAGTTTGGGTCAGGTGTCCTGTTTCTGCTTCCTCCCGGCTTCCTCTCCTCCCTGGCAGAGCATGAGACTCAGAAAGTCCCTGGTCAGACCAAAACATTCTAAGCCGTAACTATAAACATGGGTGTTATCAGCGCTGTTCCCAGGCCGAAAGTAGAAAACACAGCACTGCACCAGCTACTACGAAGGAGAAAAATGACGGCTGCTGCTGAACCCATGTCAGATAAGACTAACAAAAGGTGCTATTAATTCCTTAATTCTTATAGCAGTAACTCCTAGCTTTCATTTGCTGCTAATAATGTATTATGGTAAAACACTAGGGAGCCTCGATTTCTCAACAATGCATGCCGCATTCTTACAACAAGCAGATCAGTATCTTTTTCATGCATCAAATGAAAGGGAGAAAGGGCTTTATATTGTACATCATATATGTAAGAGTATTCTTCCTATGCCTTCTTTTTACACCCAGAGAACAGGAAAGTCCCATTCCCCAAAGAGTATTCATAATGATAACTCACTTCATTTCTTTGGTGAGTTCACCTCCTCCCCTTATTTTTCCTTCATTACCTGCTGGCTTTTGCAGTAAAGCAGCATATTTTAGCCCATCAGTGGCCAATATGAAACAGTAAAGTGTTTTGGCAGCAGTAGCCAAAGCTTTTGCAAACATATTTGGCTTCTTCCAGTTAGAAAGGTAAATGTTTTACTCCACATGTGATGATAGAATTTTCTGATTATTCAAAGCATAAAAATTAATGTTTCATTCAAAAATACCAGTATTTTGGGAAGAAGTAGAGACAAAAATGAATATCCAAAACCTGATCTGCTTTTGCTGTCCAATCTCCCCAATACGGCCAACATACCAAAATCTAAAAATGGCCTCTTCCAAACAACTCTTAAAGCCCAAGGTGGTCTCAAAGTAATTTAGCAGACAGAAAAACTGAGCTTCAGAACAAGGGATTTCTTTCTGGTAGACAAAATCACATCAAATGTGTAGTTTGCACTCATTTTAACTTTTCTTAACAACTTTATCCTCAGATGCATGCCCACATGAGACTTGTGCTGCACATTCTGGCTTGGCAGTGTGTCCTTCCAGCAGAATCAGAGTGCCTGACGCTAAAATGTTTAGCACTTTCCCTGACTTCACCAGTGTCTATTCAGCACAAACAAAAGTTCATAAAATAATTTCAAGTTCACATCTCATAGTGGGTGACTTAATATAATCCTATAATTGTTACAAGAAACAATAAGCAGAATTATAGAGAAGATCAAACACCAGCCACAGATCTACTAGGTCTACCTGGCTGGCATCATAGAAGCTTAAGCTATACTTTCACTCTTTACTCTGCATTCATTTCTAAGCACTTCAGGAAAGGTACAAGAATTGTGTAACTACATAGAAATGTCTCAGCCATTTTGGGCTTCTATATGCTAGGAAAGTCCCAGTAGGCCACATCTTTGTCTCCCTGCCGGTATTGCCACAACAGGTGTCCAATTAGTGCTAACAGAAGGACCAAGATGCCAGAGAAGGGCTTTAGTAAAGGGAAAAGGGTCTGAACTTCATTACCGAAGCAGGTGGAAAATAAGTAACAATTCCCAACTCAGTTCTTTAGCTGGGAAGGGGTGAGGATCTGTAGATAGGGAGTCAAGTTTGTGGCATGGTGTAGACAGCTTATGCAGTTCCAGTTTATGGAGCTCAGCTGTCTCAATGATTATATCCCAATACATATTTGAACAGATGTTGCTGTATTCCTGACAAAAAAAAGTCTGTCTAGAGGCTCATATCCAACTTGTCTGGTCAGTGAAAATGCCACACCTGTGTAAGATGTCTGTGCGCAGAGCTAGTGATTTTATGGCGTTACAGTCATCTCTAGTTCAATGGTGGTGCTGACTGACAGAGCCTGATGGGCTAGACTGAGTTCATTTCAGTGGAGCCAGACTCTTCTCAGTGGTGCTCAGTGACAGGACATAAGGCAATGGACGTGAACAGATTTACAGGAAATTCTATTTAAACAGCAACTTTTTTCCGCTGTGAGAGGGGAAAAATATAGGAAAGGGTTGCCCAGAGAAGCTGTGAAGGTTATCACTGGAGATATTGAAAACCCAAGCAGAGCAGCCCCTGTGAATCTGTTCTAGGTGACCCTGCTTTTAGCAAGAAGTTGAACCAGATGACCTCCAGAGGTGCCTTCCAGCCTCAGACATCCTGTGATTCTAGATATTACAGAGTAAATCTTTACAAGTAGGTGGCAAAAAGCTCTGTTGATATCCATGCAAGCTGGAACTTCCAGGAGCTGGTTTTCTTTCATTTCAGGTCCCTGTTCAAGAGTGGCTTGGTGCTTAAAAGAAAGGTATACACTATCTCGGGAAACAAAACAAAACAAAACAAAAACCCACAAAGTTTTTTTACCAGTCACCCAGTACCACCTACTTACTCCTTGTCCTATCAGACATTCCCACCATGGTGTGATACTTATCGTATTATCACTTCTTATAAAGCCTGTTCCAGCTTTCTGCAACTCTGAGTTTTCTCTTAGAGAACAAAGAGACATTGAGGTGTAAATCTGATCCAATTGTGGAGCTAGAGATGACAACTATAAACTAGTCATCCAAATTTTGTCATAACTAAGATCTTTTGTTATACAAATTTTTGTAAATTAAGACTGATAATTAACTTACACATAGTGATTCTCACCTAGTAGCAGAATAATTTCTGCAGAGAGAATGGTCACATGATGCTATATACTTCTTCTAGACAAGACATATAGTATATATCTGGCCCCAGATAGTGCTAAACTAAATGTTCATCAGTTATTTTCTACAGTTTAGCTGTAAAACCAAATTCAATTATGCAGTCTTCAAGATATTCTCCTGTGTGAATATTTTGTAAATCTGCTACAACGCAGAGTCTTGAATGTGTGCAAAATATATTTTAAAATTTATAAAATAAAACAGTGTGCAAATGTATGCACATGAATGACGAAAGCAGTACGTATATTCTCAATGGCAGTGGAAGGATAAGCAAAAATAAGTAACAGCTATAGTATGGTGTGCTTCATTCTTGCTTGAGGAGTGAGAATAAGTGAACTAACTCAATAGGCGCTATATCATGATTGCTGGGTGGCTCTGAAAATTAGAAGACTAAGTGTAAAAGTATATCCTGCAAATCAATATTAAAATTACAGCACATTGGTAAAATGCCTACAGAGAAAGTCATGCCATATTTTCCAAATCAAGTTATTTTTTTATGAACATTCAGTTCCTCCAGATGATCAGAAGTTTTGGACAGTCCATTTGGAACTATTTTTATCTTTCATGGGTATCACAAAATCTTGTCTGGCCTTTAGTTTCTTTAAAGAATCACCATTTTTTTCTTTTTTCATTACCTCTTTAGCAGCAAAACCTGTGTTCAAATGCATACATGAAAAAGCATCTCAACAACATAAAATGTCACCAATGTTCTGCAGTTGCATCAGCTTTTCAACTGCATCAGTGTGCATGTCTGCATAGATGTCTATACACAAAAGTACATGCATATTTGAAATGTGCGTAAAGACTAACATCTCAGATTTAAATTCAATAGTTGCTTCTGATTCATATAGACTTTCAAGTTTTTTCCAGTGTTTGTGAAATCAGTATTATTAGTATTTTTAGTATTATTCCCTCTACACTTCTTTTTAGGATGATTATTACACCAAATTCAAAAATACCATATACATTACTGCCGTACCCAGTCGCCTTCTGATTCTATGTCCTTTATTCTATAGTAACAGGGAAATTATATTCTAGAACATATTTCATCCTATACTTAACAGGTACTGATTTTAATTTTGCCAAGGTCTTTCAATCTGCTCTGTTAAATAAGAAATTTGAACCCCATGTTTCTGTATTTGTAGTCCACTACATATATAACTATGTACATATATAACTAAGTATCAAGAGCCAGAACTATTTCAGTAATGTACCAACACACTAATCCAAACCCAGTAGCAACAGCTTTTTATGTCACTTTTTTTCTGCACAGACTAATTGTTGTTTTTACTTTCTTGATTCGAACAATATTATGGGACATAATTTTAGTAAGTTTAAATTATACAGTGCTAGCAAATAAGTATGGGGTATTACATACTAAATTATACTAGAAATGTACATACTATATATTTTGCTTTAGAATTTTGTTAGTTGTTAATGAAAATTACAAGGAAAATAAAGATAAGTATTAACGTGGGCCTGTTGAATAGAAATTTTTACGTTCGCAGCATTTTGCTCAGGCAACGGGGTATTCTTCTACCTCTGGTACAACACTAAATAGAGAACTTAAAGGCTATATACTCCAGCAAATACAGAGTCAATATCTAAAGTCCAGACTCTCTTAATAGCAAGTAGATGCTTCCTACTTTTGTCTTGTTTAAAAGCATTTTGACGTTATACCACCCTGTGCTTACAAGGGCTGAGAACTGTAAATACAATGATACATAAAGAGATGAAAAATTGAATGTTTTAGCAAAAGACACTTTTCATAGGCCTTGAATATCAGTATCAGTGTAATTTTAAAAAATGTAAGCATAATATAATTTATAAAATTATTGCTAATTTGCTATTAATATAAAATCCTCCTATTAATCCATTTTCCTTTAATCTTGTTTTCCTAATCAATATGTTTTGTTACTAGAAGACAATGAACTAATTATGCATAATCTCAGTGCTATTTTAAGATGAAGAATAATATTTTCAATATTTTCTTCATTTAAAGAATCTCCACCTCTCTTTCTTCCTGACCTGACAAAAATCAGGTTTTGTCTTCAAGAACATGAATTGAGATTTTGCAATATCTGAGCTTTTTCTCAGTTTGAGCTGGGGAACACTTAAGATTTCCACAACAGAAAGCCATGGTAAATGATCAATTTAAGTTATCACATGGTTTGCTCTAGTTTTGAATTTTTACGTCATTTATTACAGTTTATGTTATGAAATAACACCATTATTTAAAATATTTTTGTCTTAAAAATGCAAAAAGTAGAAAGTAACACAAATTTTAAAACTTCTTCCAAATACATTTTGGAAAGATGAAACAAACTAAAATCAATCTTTCCTCATAAGGGGATGCGATTTTGATTAATTTGTTCTTTCCAAGTCTAAACAAAAAAAAGCTATTAAAATAATCTTAGCCAGTACTGTGATATTCTCTCCCAGACCCCTTCAAACTTAATAACAGGAACCTTTCTTCCTAACCCAGAGTTTTTTATGTTTAAAATCAAATAGGAATATTCTGGAACAGTTATTACCTTTGTTTAAAATATAGTTCCAATGACCTAACACTAAACCGGTTGAAGATCTGCCTTTCATGCTTCATGTCAACAAACCACAATGACTAGTGTTCCAGTTAAGTTCCTTGCCATATTCTTTATGTTTCTCCTTAACAAAGATTGAAGGTTTTGTTTGATATTTTTGGCCTTTAAAGCATAGGTATATCCCAGAATTTGTGCTGGATTAAAAAGTTTCAATGTTATCTGGAAACCTCAGTGGTTAAATTACCAATAAAGTAGACAGAAGTCCAGAAATAATCTCGGAAGCTGAGCTGTAAAGCCTAACCTCATTGAGTTCTCTCACAGTTTTCATTCAAAAGTGGTAACCTCAGAGGTGAGTCCAGTAGTCTGTGAAGATACAGCAGTGCAGATTTCCACATCAAAGTGCCACTAGTAAAGGTATTTTATCTGAAGTGTATTTTATAGTGGAAGGTATGCAATCTCCTTCAAGTTCCATGCTGCAGCACTTGCAACAAGCTAAAGCCTGACTGCAGAAATAGGCTTTCTGAAATTAATTTAGCAACACAGGTGAGAGTACATCTGCCACTTTTTAGTAGGTGAAGGCAACCATGACTGTTGATTCAGGCGAGTTGCTCAGACTAATTGATAGCTTATGGATACTTGCTTGTAAACTGACTGGGGAAAAAAAACAACAGTGGAATAAAATGCAGTGGAAAAAAACGAGCTTTTCAGATTAACAGACTGACTCAGGAGTGATAGATTTATGCTGATCATGGGAAAATTGAAGATGAATTTTGGGTGCAAGTAGGTTCAAAACAAGTTTTAAATGAAGCAATCTTGTTTCAAAGGTAGATTTTTGAATTTTTTTACATGTTTTTAAATATGATAAAGAGGAGCCAGATGCAAAGAGATTTCTATTCCCACGGCTTTGCCAAACTTAGACCTAATAATGAAGAAAACATAACAAAATTTGACATACCTCTGTCCAGTCTGCTAAAACCTCTGGCCTATCTAAATATAGAATTATATGTTCACTGTACACCATGTGTAAAGATTCAGCGCTGGAGTTTTACTGGGTGCTTACAGGGAGGGGTTTTGGATATGGTGTATTCCGTTATCAGAACATTCCAGACAATGAGTCACTGAGAATCCTGAGAAGCAGCATTATCAGCTAAATCTGTGAAAATGCTGCTGCTGGGAAGGATGCATTAATGACACTGATAAAGTTGAGGAACTGATGTTGTAAAGATTAGTTTGCAGTAAAAAACACTCCAGAGAAGTAGGTCAGATAGGAGTTGATCAAATCCAAGCCATTTAGCCACTCTCATCCTTAATTTAATCTATGTTGGCTGCAATTGGGCAGAGGGTGAAGAATATACATTTCAGGGGTTTAGCAATTTTCCTTTGATAACCTGGAAGAAAGGTCTCATTTTTTTCAGTTCAGTAATGAATTCTGCTACAATAAGCGTAATGCAGTTGATAAAAGCAAACCATTTGACAAATTGTCAGAGATACATATACAAAATGACAGCTACGCCCTTTAGAGTTCTTAGTGCAACAGACTTTAAATTAAAACCAACTCTAAGCAACTTTTACAAATTCTGGGATTCAGAGCAGAATCCTCAGGCAATCATTCCCAGGATGTTCAAAGCTCAGATTTTACTCTTCTTTCTGTCTAGTTTGAATAAAAGCCTTCTCCCTACCAGTCTGCTAGCAGGAATGAGTGGAGGATCTTGAATTTGAGACAGGATGCAGCTATGAGTTTATCCTGCTTACATGAAGAAAAACATTATCATATATTCCTGGTGCAATGTAAATTACTTTTGCAAAGGAATGTAAGAGGGGCACAAAAGGAGTAAGGTGTGTAACATAACCACTCCACCCTAAGATGATGCAATTCCCCAAGAGTATGTCAGTGAAAAAGTTGTGTCACTGGCAACCTGTGGGCTTTGTTACCTTCATTCTTGTTTTGGGTTCAGGCAAGAGAACACAGTTAAAGGAAATGACATTTACTTCATGTGTCCTCATCTCCTGTGGTGGTAAGAGAGGGAAGATCCAGTTCCTACCCTATGAGCCAAGGCACTAAGGAAAAGGATGAAGCATAAACATCTTGTCATTGCAGACATGCATACTGTATTTAAAAAGATATCCCACTTGGTTTCTGTGAATATTATTCCAGGGATTTTGAAATTGAACTGAAGCATGGTAGTCTTTTTAAAGGTAAACCTTCTATTGCACTCTACTTAATTCTAGTATAGCTTACTGGAAAAGTAGTAGAAGATGGAAGTGGTGGAAAGCTGTGAGAATTTTCCTCGAGTGGCAGAATGGACTTGAATGTATTTTTTAGACATTACCTAAAAGGATTTGCATACCTTACAAAATGAGGACAAAGCAGAATTGTATCTCCCTCTTATGCAAACACTGGATCCAGGCTCCTCTTTGGTTTCTGTATCACAAAATTACCCAATTCTACTGTTACAGACTGCTCTTAGGACCCTGAAGAAACAGTTGGGTTTGTCCCTTAGTACTGCATTTGCGAAAGTGACTCAGCTGAAAAAGCAATTTCATAAGAAGCATTTGTCCGAAGTGTTCATGTTTTATTTTAACCTGCTTTTCTTTAACATAAGTGTAGAGACTTATACAACAGAAAATTTTATTCTATACAAAATAACCTTACCTATGCAAAGGTGTATCCCACAGCTTTGCTATCAGGGGCATAAATATCTGCCAGGTGTTTTTTTCCTAGCATATCAACGATACAGAGCCTCCAACTTCATGATGACTTGGGTGTACAAGGTGCAAATCTTGAAAAAATATGCACTTCTGTTCAAACCTCACAAACTGTTTAATTTCACTGGTGTTACTTCGAATTTTCACTAGTTCTCTTCAGAACGTGGCCCAGAGTCTAACACACAGACTTGACAACTGATGATATATTGAGACATTTCCCAGCACACTGAGCAAAAAGTCACCATATCAGATGTAGAAAATCAGTTGTGTCATATTAGAAAAAGAAAAAAGGCATCATCCTTAGTTTCAGAGGGATTTTCTGTCATTGTGAAAAGAAGATTTAAACACAAAAGGTGATCATCCTTCAAGTTCTGATAGTAATTTTCTGCTCTTTTCTCATCTGAAATCACTAGTTACTCATTATTTTTCATGCTCTTTTTAGTCATTTTAAGGTGACAGTCTACTGGGATGGTGACAGGTGTTCTTGGTTTAATCCACCACAACAGAACAGTAAATAAAAGGTAGCTCAAAAAGCTCAAAACTCAACTATACAAACAGAAATTGAAGAAGAGGAAGCAATATCGAATAGCAAGCAGAAACATAGTGACAGTTAATTAATCACCAATATTAATCAATTAAAACTGCACTTCAATATCATCTCAAATTATATCATTCAATGGATATGTGCAATACACCTGTCTATATCCCATTTTAATTACTGACTTTTCCCCCCTTGACCTGGCAGTAGTGATGAAGTGATTGTTGTGAGGGTTTTTTACTTATAAGAAGAAGATAGAGAAAGTGGAAATAAACTGAGATTCACAGGTGACAGCTGTGAATCTCAGAACAGAAACAAGTCAAACCACACACAGTAAAGTGATTCATGTGTCTAATATCAACTGATTTAGAAGTTCTTGTCTACCTAATACCACACATGAAGAGCATCCCTCATTTCTACCGCCTTTCTGTCCTGCCTGGTGGCATCATAAACACAACCTTTTAACGATTCACCTCGATCCAGTTCCAGGAGAGATGCATCCCATTGCCAGCATACCACAATAAAAAAAAGCTGTATTTCTGTAGCAGCTCTTCAGTGAATCTGTCTGTAATTTGCTCAGAATATAATGTCCTAGACAGTCCAAATCCCAGAGGAGATGTCATGCCCTAGATGTGTCTGATGTCACAGATATGCAGATACAAACAAAACGTTTGTGGTTTTTTCCCTTGCACTGGTATAGCACTGACAAACTGACTTCAGTTAGATAATCTGTGGTAACTTGATTTATGCTTCACTGAGAACTCTCCTAATTGAATACAAGCAACAGACTTACAATTCAGCAGACTTAGTGAAGATTCTCTGAGAACTGAAAATGCATTTGAGAGATTTGTCTTGGGGTTTGAATGGGCAGAAACCAATTTATTGGTAGGACTGAAATCAGGTAAGGTTTAAAGCCAAATCCTAAAGAGAAACTCAAGTAGTTCAAAAATCATGCAGAAAAATTATTTGCTCCAAGCTCAGCAAACAGAATATCTCTGTCTGCATAAACTCTTGTATAGACCTGTATACTTATAATTGCTAAGAGAAAGCACACTGCAGATGATTTAGGGTTTCATCTGAAGAAACGCAAAAGCATTTGCTGAGTCTATTGATGGCAGGAATTGCAGGGAGGAAAAGGAAGAGAAAAACAGACAGGTATTCCTTTCACAACATCAATGCCTTGCCATTGCGAATTCTGATGATTCTGATGAGCAGCATTCAACACCATCTCGCAAAAAAGCACTCTTTCCCCGCAGCAGTCTCTGCATTTGCAAATACTTCAGCAGTGTCAATGTCTGTAATTTCTGCTGATGTGTTTTCAGATTGCTTTCACGTTTAATCTTGAAAAGTGTGATGCCCAGCTTTCTTACGCATTATTTTGTAGCAGAATTATATTTAGGCTATGTCTCTGTAAGTTGCAAGTGTCTAAGTCTACCACATGCTTCACTGCCACTAAAATGAGAGAAGCCTTGCTTCCGTCCCATCCATCCCATGCCATGCCTTCATTCTCTCACTGCTCATCTCCATTCCAGATTATGTACTCCCTTGAGCCAGATCAGGTACTGACTGAACACTTCTGCAGCAAAAGAAGCAGAATACATTTTAGCAGAAAACTACCCTGTATTTTTCTAGATTAGTTTTCTGCCATGTTTGTGAATACGTGGGAGCAGTGATCTCCAAAGCAGTCACAAGTGGCAGAAGAACATGGCAGAGATGGACAGGGAATCCACGGGGAGAAGGTGAGCGGCAAGAGGACATAACCTGCTGCTCAAAATCACAGTGAGCTATCAGATCAGCTTTCCACATCTTGGCATGGTAACCTGAATTTAAAATTTGTTTGAAAATCTCACATTGGAAATAACCTCCTACTTCTGTTATGATCATCTGGCCTGGTTACATGTGTTCATCCCCCTCATCATGGTCCATTAGCCTGGTCTGCTTGTTCTTTCATTTCCTCACCTCTTTTCTTTAGCATCCCAGCTCCCACATTCATTCTTGTTCCCCTTGCTACATCCCTATTTCGTTCTCCACCATTAATATAAACCCTCACCCCCCTCCAACCCCTTATGGGTACAGCCAGTGTAACAGGCATGCATAGTTCCTCAGGCTTGCACAGCAGAAGAACCATCCTTCATTCGCTATAAAATTTTGTAAATCCACTTAAGAAACAACAATAAAAAAATCTGCAATGAGTGCCCATTTCTATTTGTTTTGCATGAGTAAATATGTCTGTAATGCATAGGTGCCTCAAACCAAGCCTTCTTACTGAGAAATTGCATGATAATAGAGATCACAGCTGGATGTTAAGTAATCATTCAGGTTTCAGACTACTCTGACCTTTTTCTCACCTGGCATTTTAAGATCTGTGTCTCATTTGGTTCAATTCTTAGCAATGTTTTGTTTAGAAGATGCTTTGGAAATAATTAGGGCTGCCCAGAAACTGTAACCACCAACCAGACACTAATCGAATCAAAGCACAAATTCCTGACATGTCCCACATAGTGGAAAACATCACTGAGTGCTTATGAGTGTGAAGCAGCTCCTGATGAAACCAACACAGCTCAGGCTTCAGCGCAGATCCAGCACAATTGAGGGATTTCAATTAGCATTACTCTCAGCAGGAAGGTTTTCAAGCAGCATTGAAGACATAAAGCTCTCCCATTCCTGTGCAGGGGGAAAACAGAGCATAGGAACTGGCACCGCTTGAGCTACCCAGCAAATTAAAACAGCCTGTAAAACGGTTTTACAGATGAGAGGAGTATGCCTACACCCTGCATGGCAAACCTAAGTGTCATGGGAGAACTAGTACAGGGAGGGGCGTCAGCAATAGAGAGGAGAAGCCAGCAACTAAGCTGGGAGCTGGTTGGGGGTCCCCTGTTTCTAGGACAGTTTCCCTAGGCAGCCAAATGCTGTCTTTTACTGGAGATAGACTGGGGTGCTGATCTAGCTCACAGACACTTGGGACCTAAAAATGTGATCCTGTCAGATTAGGTATTTCTCCCATTTCCTTGTAAAGGGTGAAAGGCAGCTGGATATGTTATTCAAGTCAGTATTCCAGCAACACAGCTAACTAATCAGACTTCCCGTTTTTCATATTTGACAGCCTAGATTTTGTATTATATTTCCTATTTTCTGAAGTGTCAGTGGACCTCAAATTGCTTTTGCTGAACTGGATCATGATTTCTGAAACTTGAAGATAGACTTTTGGAGGTTCTTATTAAATACTGATTCTTGCATTCAACAAATTTGTTGTGAATATCAAATGGCTGATACAGAACACATAGAACACATTATCATACAAATACATATGCTTCATTTTGCAGCTACTGTATTTGGCTGTATTAAAACTGTATAAACAGGGATCAACTCATACTTTATAATTATTGCCCAGAAGAATGTACCTACATTCTGCTAGTTGAGCAATAACCATTTGGAGAACAAACTGGTGGATAGTTCAGTGAATTCAACTGTCAGCACAAAAAGACTGTCAGCTGCAAATGATGTGCTAGTCAAACATGAATCAGCACATAAATAAAGCAGTTATGTCTGTGAAACCATTTCAGGTATATTTACATTGAGGGAGGCTCTGGCGATAATTGCTCCAACAAGAAACAGCATTAGAGATCTAATTGTCTTTTGTCTCCCAAAGAAACTGAATCTTCATTCAGTGTAGAGGGACTTGGCTGTGCCCATGAGGAAATCATTTTGGTGTCTTTTCCAATGTTTCTTTTATGAAAAATGAGCTTCTAGTATCCAGTAGCTTAATAATATATTACTTGCAGTCCAGATATTACCAAAAATAGTATTACATAATACTTCACAGAAATACTATACCACATGTTCTGCCAACTGGTAACTTTTACTCCACAAGCACAGAATGATGTTCTAGAAACTGAAGTTTAAATTTATTACTTTATATGCATTACTTATATATAATATGCACCCTTTAAAGTAGTTTCTTTTAATGTTTTAGTAATGGAATTTTCTACCAAGACTCAGTGGAAGTAAATCACCAATTTCTAAATCTAACATTTCAAAAATTAAGAAATTTTAAATGTATAAATTTAACATTTCTAAATCTAGATCTAAATGCTGAGCTATACTTAAGTGCAGTAAAGTGCAAACCAGAGACTATTTATCTAGCTTTAATAATTCTCTTTTTTATTTATGGCTATTTTTTGTTTTGGTAACTTGCATCATAAAGTTATATTTGAAGTGTCCACTTCCCACTCACACTGCCAGAAATCTACTCTGAACCCCTTGGACCAGAGAGTTAGCATAATTTTTCCTCACAACTGTGTTTGAAGAATATTAAATCTATTGTTTTTTTTTTTTTTTTTCTTGCTTTTTCCTAAGCTTTTTTAAAATCATATAATTTTCTGCTGCCACCATAGGATTTTCTCAGCTTCCAATTACTCAGCTCATACTTAGCAAATTGTCAAGGAACTACTCAAGCAGTAAAAGACATGTCTCTGTAGAATTGTAAATTATTTATTGTTTATAGGTAGGTGAAAATTAGCCTAACCAATCCTATGAAGAAGAACAATAAGAACTAACTCTAATTTGCTTGAGTGGTTGGCAACACAGAATACCGAGTTTCAAGTCACTATGAAGACAAAAGTGTAATTGTAGAGATACCATTCTAGATCTTTCTTGTCTCTTTTGAGAATTCACAAGTATCTGCTAACTGTCTCCCCTGCCCCAGACCGCTACCTGCACAATCTCTAGCTTTTTGTATCCTGTCTGTTCTGGTAGAAAGTGTGATATTTCAGCCTCTGAGCATTGAAATAATCCTTGAGGAGATAGACTCCGATGCAGGGAAGAGATGCAGAAAATGGGCACACAGACTTTTAGCATGGGAGTATAGAATTGCCTCCACGTGATTTCAGGCCCTTTGTATGAGAGAAGTGCTGCCGACAAGCCTGCCTTCACAGTGGTATTCTGAACTTCTTCAGACAGGCTATCAGACTTTTTAGAGGGATCTCAGAGGTCTTGCCTCTAAAGTTAATAAATGATTAGAACAGTGGTTAATAAATGATTAGAACCATGCTACCCAAGGCTCTGTTCAACCTAGCCTTGAACACCACCAGCGATGAATAATAAATGCTTGGAGCAATGTAGAGATATTTCGGCTGCTCCAGCCAATGAGCTGGCTTCAACTGGAGCTCGGCTCAGATGCCTCTATACAAATGCCCACAGTATGGGGAACAAACAAGAGGAATTAGAGATGTGTGCACATCTATGGGAATATCATATAATAGGTACCACAGACATATGGTGGGATGGCTCTTGTGGCTAGTGTGTTGGAATGGAAGGTTACAGGCTCTTTAGGAAAGACAGGCCAAGCAGGCAGGGAGGAGGAGTTGCTATTTATGTTAGGGGTAGGCTGGAGAGTATGGAACTCTGCCTGGGGACAGGTGAGCAGACAACAGAGTTTGTGGGTCAGGGTTAAAGGGAGAACAGATATGGGTTGACATTACAGTAGGGTCCTGTTACAGACCTCCTGATCAAGAGGACTCTGTGGATGAAGCACTCCATGGACAGCTAGGAAAAGCCTCATGCTCACAGGCTCTTGTTCTCATGGGGGACTTCAACCACCCTGATATCTGTTGGAGGGATGGTACAACCCAGCACAAGCAATTCCTCGATTGTGTGGAAGACAACTTCCTTCTGCAAGTAATAGAGGAGCCAACAAGGAGAGGTGCCATGCTTGACCTTGTGCTCACCAACAGGGAAGGGCTGGTTGGAAATGTGACACTCCAAGGCAGTCTTGGTTGTAGTGATCATGAGACGGTCGTATTCGAGATCCTCAGGACAGTGAGAAGAGCGTGCAGCAAGTTCACTGCCCTGGACTTCAAGAGAGCAGATTTTGGCCTCTTCAGGAACCTGCTCAGTAAGGTTCCATGGGATATAGCCCTAGAGGGCAGGGGAGCCCAAGACTCTTGGTTGATATTCAAGGATCACCTGCTGCAAGCTCAGGAGCAATACATCGCTACATGAAAGAAGTTCTGCAGGAGGGAGAGAAGACCTCCTTGGATGGATAAGGAGCTGCTGAGGAAACTTTGAGGGAAAAAAGAGGCTTATAAAAGGTGGAAGCAAGGACAGGTGTCCTGGGAAGAATACAGGGATGTTGTCCAGGAAGCTAGAGACCAGGCTAGGAAAGCTAAGGCCCACATAGAATTAAACTCGGCTAGGGATGTTAAGGATAACAGGAAGGGTTTCTGTGGGTACATTGCAAATAAAAGACAGGCTGGGGACAGCATGGGCCCCCTCCAGAAGCTATTGGGAGAACTTTTACCCTGGATTTAGAAGGCTGAGGTTCTTAAGGACTTCTTTGCCTCAGTCTTCACTGGAAAATGCTCTGACCACACCACCCAAGTCTTGGAAGGCAGATGCAGGGACTGTGAGAATGAAGACCTCAGGCCCACTGTAGGAGAGGATCTGTTTCGAGTCCCTCGTGGGAACCTGAATGTGCACAAGTCCATGGGACCTGATGAAATCCATCAGCGGGTCCTGAAGGAATTGGAGAATGAAGTTGCTAAGCCACTGTCCATTATATTTGAAAAATCATGGCAGTCAGGTGAAGTTCCCAATGACTGGAAAAAGGGAACTATAATCCCCATTTTCAAGAAGGGGAAAATGGATGAGCTGGGGAACTACAGACCAGTCAGCCTCACCTCTGTGCCTGGCAAAATCTTGGAGCAGTTTCTCCTGGAAGGCATGCTAAGGCATGTGAAAAACAACAAGGTGGTTGGTGACAGTTGCATGGTTTCACTTAGGGGAAATCCTGCCTGACCAATCTGATGGCCTTCTATGATGGGGCTACAGAACTGATGGACAGGGGTAGAGCAGTTGATGTCATCTACCTGGACATGTGCAAAGCGCTCAACACTATCCCGCATGATATCCTTGTCTCTAAGTTGGAGAGACATCAATTTGATAGGTGGACCACTCGGTGGATAAAGAACTGGCTGGATGGCCACACGCGAAGAGTTGAGGTCAATGGCTGCATGTCCAGCTGGAGACCAGTAACAAGTGGTGTCCCTCAGGGATCAGTGTTGGGACCAGTCTTGTTCAACATCTTTGTCAGGGACATGGACAGTGGGATTGAGTGCCCTCAGCAAGTTTGCCGATGACACCAAGCTGTGTGGTTCGGTTGATACGCCATCCAGAGGGACCTTGACACACTTGTGAGGTTGGCTGATGCCAACCTGACGAAGTTTAACCATGACAAGTGCAAGGTTCTACACGTGGGTTGGAGCAATCCCAGGCACACATACAGGTTAGGCAGAGAAGAGATTCAGAGCAGTCCTGTGGAGAAGGACTTGGAGGTGTTGGTCGATGGAAAAATGAACATGAGCCAGCTTCAGGGTGCACTTGCAGCCCAGAAAGCCAACCATAACCTGGGCTGCATCAAAAGCAGCATGACCAGCAGGTCGAGGGAGGTGATCCTGCCCCTCTACTTTGCTCTTGTGAGACCTCACTTGGAGGATTATCTGCAGTTCTAGTGTCCTCAACATAAAAAGGACATGGAACTGTTGGAATAAGTCCAGAGGAGGGCCACGAGGATGATCAGGGGACTGGAGCACCTCCCGTATGAAGACAGGGTGAGAAAGTTGGAGCTGTTCAGCCTGGAGAAGAGAAGGCTGCTTGGAGACCCCAAAGCAGCCTTCTTGTATCGGAAAGGAGCCTATAAGGATGTTGGGGAGTGACTCTTCATTAGGGACCGTAGTGATAGGACAAGGGGTAATGGATTAAAACTTCAACAGGGGAAGTTTGGATTGGATATAAGGAGGAAGTTCTTTACTGTGAGGGTGGTGAGGCACTGGAATGGGTTGCCCAAGGAAGCTGTGAATGCCCCATCCTTGGAGATGTTCAAGGCTAGGTTGAACAAAGCCTCAGGTTATGTGTGAGGTCCACACATGGCTTAGTGTGAGGTGTCTTTTGCCCATGGCAGGGGGATAGAACTAGATCTTAAGGTCCTTTCCAACCCTAACTATTCTATGATTCTATGAAGTAAGTATCTGTCTTGCTGCATTTACTCCTACATAATATTTTGGACTGTTCTTGAAATTAATAAAATAATTAAATAGATAGATATATTAGTAAATACTTCAGTCTCCTAAACAAATGTGATAGAGTGTACCATTTATATGATTTTCTTTTTAAAATAGTATGTCACAACAGCAAATTCAGTTCCCTCCTCAACCTAACAAATCATGTCTCCTAAAATTAATCCTGAAGTACAGACTTCAAGACCCCTAGTTAGTTTGGGCCACTGAACAGCAAGAAATGGAACCTTTGTGGAGGTGCAGGGAGCACAAAGCAGTACAGACGATACAAGGGCTCAGACAGCTTGAAAAAAATACATCCTGTTATTTTAACTCAATTACTTAAATGTATAAACAACATGGAGGAAAAACACTGTTTTCTGATGACTGACTAGTTACTATCTGGACTTTCTCTTTTCTTTTTCACCCTTTTTCAGCAGACCTGTGCTGGCAACAATTCAGACAAATTTGGGAAATGTTATAAACCAATTCTTCCTACAAACTTGGCCCTCCCATCATTTGGAGACAGGCCAACTCACTTTCCACTTAGTGGCTTGGGCTCATGCCCTTGTATTGTTAAGCTGAGAAATGGGAAGTGGGAGAAGGCTAGAATTAGAAGAAGAGGGAGTAATAGCAGTTTCTGCTGAGTCTCTTAACACTTGGCCCTATTCCATGTACCTGTTAGCACTCATTTTTTATTTTACACTGTGTTGGCTTCCAAATAAAATGGAAATGGATAGTGGTTTCCAATCAGAAAAGCTGGTGGACAAAATGCATACTCCTGGACAAAGCAGAAGATGCATTTAAGCATCTTCTGAAATGGAAGATGAAAAGGTGATAAAAGTGCTATATGAATTAAGTAACAGTTTTCTTCTAGCAGATATTAAGGGTATGGGAGGACACTGAGAATTGCGGGCCACATCCCTTAATTTTGTAGTTCAGTTTTAAAAAGTACTTTCAGCTCTCTTTTTCTGATAAAATTCATCTGTGAAAGACCTAGACTGACATTAGCAGATAACAATTTGAATGAAACTATTTGGTAATATTTATAGCTGATTTAGAATGAACTGTAATGGATCATCATAAAGAAATCTCTAATTGGCTTGCATTCTGTGACAAATGTTCCCACAAGTGTAATTGTATTAGGGAAGGTTTTTATTCTTTTCAAAAGAAGACCATGGTTTTTGCTGGAAATTGCATAGCTGGCAGCATCATTCCATGATTTGGATAAAACTTTCATTCGAATAAAGATATCCCATTTCTGTTGTGAATTAGCAATGCCCAGATATGATACATCTAAAGAACCAGTTGAAAATTTCTCTGCAGCATTTTAGAAATGTATACATAAAAATATAAATACATAGAATTATGTAAAAACTGACTTACGAGTCACTGAAGAGAAATGGGCAATTCTAAGTCATGAATTCCAAGGTTATATCTACTATTCCCTTGCCTGCTTCAAAATGTTACAACATCCACACTAACTTTCCTCATGTCTATGCCCTGCTGAAGGCCTGGCTTCCTAGGTGTGCTCAAAGAGTGATATGAATACATATACTGATAAGCACCTGTGTTACAACATAGCTGGGCTCAAAAGTAGCTCCCATTTCTCGTTCAATACATGTAATAAAGAAAGTTCTTGCCCACGAAATGAGAAGGCTGGTTTCTAGGTATGCCTTATTTTAGTTTTCAAGTATCACATCCTAAAGAATCACTGATGAGGTGACAGCATGTACTAAGTAAATATCCTCTTGTGCTGAACGTCTGTATACCCAAGAAACAAATAATGTCCTTAGTATGGTTTTTTTTTGGCATGAAAGAGGATGGCTGGTAGTCAGCAGATGAGGAAATTAAAGCCTTCAGTATCTGTGTAATACACTTACACAGAAAATGATAGATCATAGCCCAGAAAGAAAGAACAGATGATGAGGCCTCAGTGCAGACCACTTTTTTGTACACTTTGTTATATATTTATTATGTATACACACTGTATACAGGCTTGTACTTGGGGTTTACAGATTTGAAAGCTAGTTTCTGAAGTATGGAACTTATAGCAAAATCGTACAGCACACAGAGGACATTCTTGGCTCTATTTTGCCCTTACTAGAAGAGGAGCAAAGAGCTTCAAACACTGAATTAGAAATTCCAGGCAAAGCACTGATTCTACCAGTGGATATAAAGGCATTTCTTTGTCTAGTTAAACCCTAGATTAATATTTCCTAATGCATCCAGATGGATCAGGGGTAAGGAACAGGATCCATTAGTCCTGAGACAAATATTATGACAAGAGCACGTGGCAACATACACATGACAAAACAATATTTGCAAAAAATCCAGAGCAAGCAAATAAAAGAGAAATAAAAAGAATTTAAAGAATGCTCAATTGCCCTGGCATAATCACCTGAGTTAGAAGACACAGAGAAGATGACAATATTTATAAACTGTTTATAAAATACAGTCTTCCTTATGTAATTACAAATAACTTGATTTCCATAACAGAAGTCATCCATCTACAAAGGTAATTGCATGCTTAATAAAAAAAACTACAGAAAATTTTATGGGATTATATTGGGATTAAGGATCACCTTCATAATAAAATTTACAAGAAACTATATTCTGTGACCTGGGGAAAGTTCTTAATATTCTTTGTTGTTTACCCCACCAATAACTACAAGAACAGGTGATCTTCAGCATCACTCTTGAAAAAGAAGAGCTTTTATGTGAAATTTTGAAAATCAAAAATTTAAGATGACAGTAAACTGAAGGTTCTCTTTATGACCTTTGAAAGGTAAATTATTACCTGATATCATGCGTAAAAAAGCATCATAAAAATTCTTCTGAATTAGGTTGCTCTATCAAGCCTAGCAAAGATTTCATAGAAAACTTCCATTTACAAAAACTAAAATGCACAAGATTTTAATTAAAAAATTATATGCTTTAACATCTCTGTTAGATAAGGTTACGTGCTATATGAACAGATGGGTTAATCAAGCTATATGAACAGATGGGTTAATCCAGCAATAGAGAAGTTAAGTAGTATGTCTGAAACTACATAGGAAATTTCTAGAAGAATTCAGGATGAAATTTAAAGGTCTTTTCTCCTTGTGACCTGCTTTGCCCCTTGTATCATAATGTTCTAATCAGTATCTCTTCACTCCCAGATTGTTAATAGTGGGTTAATCACTACTTCTGCTGCTAAATTCATAAACAATCAATCTACATGGAAAAAAATCTTGGAATAGGACACTTTTGAAAGACGATGGCTAAATATACAGTTTCTACAGAAAGGCTGTGGAGAAATAAAAGATAACTACAAAGGAAAAGAGTTGGGGAACTAATAGATATCACACCCACTAAGAATACACATGAGGAAGAGATTATTTGATTACAACACATCTGGAGGCTCTGAATGATTACAAGTGACCTTATGTTGACTTTTTCAGAAGTATTCTAGAAATTCCCTTTGGAAAAAATCTTTAAGCAGTAGGTTTCTTTCCCTTTTCAAGCATAAGTACACATATACCACATGACACCTGTTTGAAACGTAGATGTGCATCCTGTCAGAAGCACTCCTGCTTGACATTTCAGCTAGGCTAATGAAATAGTGTAACAGATGGTCTTCATATGTAAGACTGTGTGATGTAGAAAAAAAATAAATCATATTTTGAAGAACTAATTTTTCAATAATTATTATCTCCATTCTGGGCTCATTTGTGAACAATAATGAACAATTTTTCTGTTTTGTTTTTTTTCAGCAAATACCAAAAATGTACTTTTAATTTGCTTGCAATTTTTAGAATCACTAATGTACTTACAATGACCAAATTCACATATATTTGATCATGGAACAGCATCTTGTCTTACATGGGACTGCACATGAATGAGTGGAGAATTTGTTATGTCATGACATTTCCTAGTCCCAGGGAGAGCAGATTTCATTTCTGTGAGCTTTTTCATTTTCTCATCTGTAGCTTCTGACACCATCTGGAGAAAGAGATGGAAGTCCCTGGCAAATCCTTACTAAAGACAGAGGTTGACTAGAGGCTACTCAAGATGGGAAAAGGCTGCATCAAATTCAGAATGCAACAGGGAGATCTTTCTCCAGCCCCTGCACACATAGAATTAGCTAAGAAACATCCTAAACATCACCATTTTCACTCCATGTGCAAGGCGTATTTTTTGACCTTGTCATTTCCAGCCTAAGCACATATAACAGCACGTGTCAGTATCTATGTATAAAAATTCAGAAACATAACACTCCAATGGGCACACTTCTGCCCCTGGGGAGAGAGTGAGCTAACAAACATATGACAGATGGTAGTCCTCTGGCTCAGTGCACTACTGGAAGCCACTCAGTTATTTCAGAGACAAACACAACACAGTAAAAGCAGAAAGCCTTTACAGAGCAACCACTTCTGGGGACTGTGTGTTTGTATACGACCTAGCACAATGGAGTCTTGGTCCATAGGGTCCACACATGTTATCAAACAAAGGACAGTGACATTTCCTAGATTTTGCATGAGTGGATGTAGGGACTGAAAGGCAAACAAAAAGCAACCGCTCTGATTAAAGTTCGCTGTTTAATCCTTTGCACCACAAATACAACATAATGCTAGGAATAAAAGCACAAAAATACAAAAGAACTTTTAAACTCTGAAGAACTGAAAAATATTATCTGGTTCAAAGATTGACACTGCCAGCCCTAGTTTACAGAATTTCAGTTGAATCTTATAAATTTGGATCCCATTTTCTCAGTTTAGTCATAGAATCATAGAATAGTTAGGGTTGGAAAGGCCCACCTAGTTCCAACTCCCCTGCCAGGGGCAGGGACATCTCACACTAAACCATGCCACCCAAGGCTATATCCAACCCGGCCTTGAACACCGCCACCAATGGAGTATTCACAACTTCCCTGGGCAACCCATTCCAGTGCCTCACCACTCTCACAGTAAAGAATTTCTTCCTCATATCCAATCTAAACTTCCCCTGTTGAAGTTTGAACCCGTTACCCCTTGTCCTATCACTACAGTCCCTCATGAAGAGTCCCTCCCCAGCATCCCTATAGGCCCCCTTCCGGTACTGGAAGGCTGCTCTGAGGTCTCCACACAGCCTTCTCTTCTCCAGGCTGAAAAGCCCCAACTTTCTCATTCTGTCTTCATACGGGAGGTGCCCCAGTCCCCTGATCATCCTCGTGGCCCTCCTCTGGACTTGTTCCAACAGTTCCATGTCCTTTTTATGTTGAGGACACCAGAATTGCACACAATACTCCAAGTGAGGTCTCACGAGAGCAGAGTAGAGGGGCAGGATCACCTCCCTCAATAAGGTAGACTTGGTAACAAGTTTCTGATTTCCCGATAATTTCCACTGTGGAGGATCCTGCAGGAAATTGTACTTCTCAAAGTACTTGTGTTGAAGGTCAGTGCTTTTTCCAGCCTTTAAAAATCAGAGGGTAGAAAATGTCAGGTGGCAAATTGTCTTTTAAATCTATTCTATGCAATTTCACTCAAATTTGCAGGATGATTTAAGGGCAAGGGACAATGGTGTTTTCCTTCTGTTGCTTGTGCTCTGGGGAAGATTTTGCTGAGGTGAGCCCACTCAAAACAGCCACTCACAATAGCTGAGAATTTGCACTTACAATAGCTGCATTAACTGGCGTAACAGCAGGGAGAGCAGAATAAGTTCACATGGCTGTGGTGTCCATCCCATAGTTCAAGTGCTAAGCAGGTACTTATCAATATTTCAGGAGTCACAGCAAGCTCTAGATCTACAAGGCAGCTGTTGTTAAGCGTGCGTAACATCAAAATGTGTGATTTACTCTTTTCCCCTAGAAAAATCACACAAATCACAGCAAAGTATGTTAAAGTAGTGGCAACTGAAATTCTTTTGCTTCACTGTGTAAGTTGTACTCTGCTTGCTTTTGCACAAAGGCTGAAACAGATGGCTAGAAAAGTGAGTTCAGTTTGGATGGACAATAGTAAATCTGACATTTCTTTACTTCTGGGAAACTGTTTCTTCTATCCTAATGTTAATCTTCTTCTAAGTACATGATTATTATTGGTGGTTGTGGGCCATCCTGACAGCTGATATAAGAAGAGTGTGTCAGGAATTTACCCACCAACTAATTATAAATACATTAAGCTTACAGTGAGTTTAAAGACCAGAAAACTAACAGTCACACCTGTAATTAGAAATTGTTTTCTATAGAGGCTCAGTCTTGGTCAGCACTAATGAGCGAATGAGAAGAACAAGTTTATAAAAGGAGGGATGCACTCACAGCTGCTTATCAGGTGTTTCACTGAATCTGTGTATTTTCAGTATGGGGACAAAGTGCTTTCAAGACTCAAGGCCAGAGGACTATAAGCAGTACTTGAGTATTTCCCCCATCTCTAAACTGCACATATAAATTTAGAAAGCAGAGACAGTAAATTAAAATCTGCAAATTAAGAAGACTGGACCTCTAATTTTTATTCTAAACAAACAAAATTCAGCAGATGGCCCAAACAGCATTGCTGCATTTTTCTGCACAAAGTAAGCTCTATTCTTACTCTTGTTTTATCTCTAAATATTATTACTTTAAAATTTGGCAAGGTCCAAGAAACACTGAGTTATTTCTCATCCTATATATTTCACTCATCCGTTTTTTGGCATTTAGACATTTCTCTTTGTCATGCTGTAACAGATTTCTTGCCATCCAAATGGCTTTTCAATACTACTGAAGACATCAGAAACTTAACATATATATTTATCAAAAGCCTGTGTGTCACAGCTTCAGCTGAAGAATGAGAGGTTGACCAATAAATGCTGCAGCTGAGTCTGAGATAAATAATCAACAAAACCCTGGATATTTCATATTCAATTTCATGAACTCTACGACCAGTAACGATATAACCTATTTTAAGTGTGACAACGAATTACATGACATATCATAAACATCTGCTACAAAAATTACACGTTTTTAACATCTAAGTGTCACAAATATCATGCATCAGTCAAAGCTTATGAAATAAAGCTTTCTGTTGTTTTCCATAATATTTCTTCTGCTTTATCATCTGTAACTGTACAGTGTTAAAAACACATCACAGTGAAGCTGCTAGCAACAGGTAATTGAAGAATGATTACAAAAACAACTAACTGAAGTTCCCAAAATGACCACTCTTCCTTTCCTCAAAACAAGAAATCCTGGCACCCTGCAGAGTTTATAAAACATCAACAGTAAACCCAGTCAAAGTTACAAAGCATAGCATCACTTGATCTGATAGATGCATTATTTTAATTTCATTTTTCAGGACTAGACAAGCTGATGGCACTTGCAGCAAGGTTATTGGGAGTTCACTTTAAAAAAATGCACAAGAATTTATTTCTTGGCGATGAAGTTCTATTGAATTTGTATATAATGAGCTCCAGAGTAGTCTGAAGATGAAAGATGATGACTTATTAGAAGAGATTGTTTATCTGAGCGTTACCACAAGTATTTGATGAAAGTGTGAGCTCAGTATTCTGAGATTTGCTTTCTTCTTTACTGGCATACCAGAGACCCAGAAGCCTACCAGCAGGTTTTGAAGCTTTGACAGCATGCTGGCTGCTTAGCAGTCTATAGGAAAATCAGAGATGAAGATTAAAGCTTATTTTTAGAATTGATGGTTAGCAATATACAGAGAGAATGCCTTTGAAATAGCAGTCACTTCTAACACACACATTGCAGAGAACTGTTTCTTTCCTTATCCACCTATCTGTGACCATCAATGTTAGAATGAGGATGTATTATGAAAAAACCAGCCAATATTTCCCCCCAAAATTGAATAAAATGATACTTGCAGTTTCATTCTGGAGCCTTCCACTTTTTCTTATAATGGAGGTAAACTTCTATGGGTTTTACATGAAAATGAGTATTTGAACAAAATGCTTATTGTTGATGATTTCATTCAACCTTTTCACCTAATATAGCAGGTTATTAAACAAAACATATATATTTAAAAAAAAAGCCTGCTTGCTTCATACAAAGTCTATGCAAAGAAAGGTTTGTTATTTTTAGTTCTGCTGCATACAGAAGAAATTGACTTCCTAGAGATCAGCTCTGCCTTGCTGCCAATATCCAAACTGAGAAATTCTGGGGCCATGGAGAACTCTAATCATTTGCTAGCCAGCATTTTTAGGGACTATCTCCATACTTACAGTATACTGGGTTCTGGCAAGTGGCTGGCATGGGAATTACACTAAGACATAGAAAAAGGGATGACCCCTGAGTACAGGAAATTAGCTATATGTAGCCAGAACCTGGCTCTGTATCACCCAGTCTGTCTTGCTGATTACATTGAGGCAGAACTACTATGTTGAGGCAGGACTACATCAAGGAAGGGTAAAAACACAGGCCTATAAGGAAGACACTCAAACCCACCCAAATATAGGCTATGGAAAATATGCAAGAATCCTTTAAGAGAAAGTCTGCATGCTATGGCTGCAGAAGTATAAGATGGAAGGGCCACATTATTACCCTGCCAGGCTGGAGCTGCACTCACAGGCTTGAAATGAGGGCCTTTGAGTTCTACTGGACTGCAGCAGGTGGCAACCAGCAAGTCTCTTTGAGTGAGATGCCCCTTGGAGATCATAAAATATCAAATTTGTGATGATCAAAGGACTGTCACTGACAGACGGAAACTGGCCTGAAGTCCTCTTTTCCTTGAGACAAGACCCTCAGCTGTTTAGAAATGTCAGTACATTAGACATGGATATTTCACAGATTCAAAATAAACATATATATCTTTATGCATACATACATGTGTATAGATTGTTACAGCAATTCCAGTAAATTCTATTGACTCACTTTATAAAATCCATGTTAAAAGTGCAAACTGCTGCAAAATAACACTTGAAGTCCTTTAAATGTATTTAATTTACCAAGTCCGAGACTGAGACTACTGCCACCTGAACCTAAGCTTCTTTAGGAGTTTAGAAAGAAAAGGGTCTATTCTGAACCTGGTGACTCTTTGGGAGGGTCTGCCTTGCTCTTTACGGTCTCTCCATCAGTCATAGAATCATAGAATCATAGAATAGTTAGGGTTGGAAAGGACCTTAAGATCATCTAGTTCCAACTGCCCTGCAGGGGCAGGGATACCTCACACTAAACCATGCCATCCAAGGCTATGTCCAATCCAGCCTTGAACACCGCCACCGATGGGGTATTCACAGCTTCCCTGGGCAACCCATTCCAGTGCCTCACCACTCTCACAGTAAAGAATTTCTTCCTCATATCCAATCTAAACTTCCCCTGTTGAAGTTTGAACCCATTACCCCTTGTCCTGTCACCACAGTCCCTCATGAAGAGTCCCTCCCCAGCATTCCTATAGGCCCCCTTCAGATACTGGAAGGCTGCTCTGAGGTCTCCACACAGCCTTCTCTTCTCCAGGCTGAGAAGCCCCAACTTTCTCAGCCTGTCTTCATACGGGAGGTTCTCCAGTCCCCTGATCATCCTCGTGGCCCTCCTCTGGACTTGTTCCAACAGTTCCATGTCCTTTTTATGTTGAGGACACCAGAACTGCACACAATACTCCAAGTGAGGTTTCACGAGAGCAGAGTAGAGGGGCAGGATCCTTTGACCTGCTGGTCACACTCCTTCTGATACAGCCCAGGATATGGTTGGCTTTCTGGGCTGCAAGCACACACTGAAGCTGGCTCATGTTCATTTTCTCATTGACCAACACCTCCAAGTCCTTCTCCACAGGACTGCTCTGAATCTCTTCTCTGCCTAACCTGTAGCTGTGCCTGGGATTGCTCCAACCCACGTGTAGAATCTTGCACTTGGCATGGTTAAACATCATCAGGTTGGCATCAGCCCACCTCACAAGCGTGTCAAGGTCCCTCTGGATGGCGTATCAACCGAACCACACAGCTTGGTGTCATCGGCAAACTTGCTGAGGGCACACTCAATCCCAGTGTCCATGTCACTGATAAAGATGTTGAACAAGACTGGTCCCAACACCGATCCCTGAGGGACACCACTCATTACTGGTCTCCAGCTGGACACATCTTCAGCTTGATTTTACCTCAGTTTTACCACAGCTTCATCCGTATAATAAGTAATAGAAGCTTGCCATTGAATTCTGTTAAGTCACACCTTAATAAACTATATTAAAACTTCTGTTGCTAATACCTTTGATGGTCATTCTTTGATCAACCTTAAACCTATTATTTAGCAACACTCACCTACTTTTTCATTCATTGTAGCAGGTAAATGAAGAACAAGTTATCTCTAGCTCTCACCCTTTGCCCTTCTTCACAGTACTTAGTATATCAAAGACAGAATTGAAGGTATCAGATCATGCTGATTATCACCCAGAGCAATGTGGAAAAAGGAGTGTTCAACATCTAGCCCAATGTTCAGTGACAGTTTCATAGCTGAAGCTCATCGTATCACAGTCTGAAATGATCCAAGGAGAAATCCAGGCTCTATCAAACTGTATGGAAAAAAAGTTATTAGTTGAAAGGTCAATATATTGCTCACAAAGAAGGTTAAGAAATTGAAAAGAATTTTTCTTGATAGTGCAAAATAAAGAATTTACTGTCTTTGAAGATAGCAGCAGCAGTATGAGAAGCCTGAACTAAAATTAAATTTAACCAAAATTTCAAAACTATGTGGGTTTGAACATAGCTTAGGTTTATTGGTGTATTTAAATAAAAAATTCTAAGCAAACTCTATGTCTTTTAGTATCACTACTGAAACTTTCTGTTCTTCCAAAAGAACAGTTTTATTAGCCCAAACTGTAGGCCAGAAACCAATTTCCAGTTATTGCCTAACTAGCTTCTTCTGGTTACTGATGAGTCTATGGATTTCTGTTTTTCCTTATTCTAAATTTGCCCTTGTCTGCTTGCCACATATGTACATCACTCCTTAACTTGCTCATTCTTCTTGTTCTTTTCTAAATCTTTCTCTGTTTTATGACATCTAAGTTGGCAAGATCAGAATTGTACACTTTTTTCAAGATTCAGACATACCATGGATTTATACACTAATAAAATTATATTTTCTATTTCATTTTCTGTTTTTACTTGTCATTTATAATGTATTTTTTTCAGTGCAGGGGAGCTAGGTCTTGTTATAGAATCATCGAATATTTAGGGTTGGAAAGGACCTTAAGATTATCTAGTTCCAACCCCCCTGCCATGTCTTATTGGGTAAGACACCTACAGAACACTTACTGAATAACACATGTGCTCTTACAGAACCTGTGTAATCCCAAATTACTCCTGAATATTAATATTCACTCAGATCTTGTTATTTTTTATGTAAAATTAAGATGTTTTCCTTAAATGCATTACTTCACATTTATCTACAAAACCTCAACTGCCATTTTATCACTCAGCCATTCCAAAATGAGAACTTAGTTATTGAGAGTTAGAGGAATAAACAAGAAAAACACCTCCACTAAAATATTAAGTTTTCTCATGTAGCATACCAGAAGTTTAAAGGTTCTGCATAGCAAGTGGTATAATTATTTGTGCCCCCCAGGAACATTTCAACATTTGTATGAAATCCAATTTGTCATAATCCAGATAAACAGAGAAATTTGCTATGCTGGCAATCTGCAGGATATAAGCTCAGGGAGGAGCTATTCTGCTTTCTGCTTTTGCATGTGACAGAAATAGCATTCATAATCAGGCTCCATCTCAAAGTAGCTGCTTTCTTTGAGGTCTTATCTAGGAAAAAATACATGCAAATTTGGGCTACAAGTGCAATAAAAATACACACAGAAAAAAGAGAAAACAACAAAATTCAGTCACAGGCACAGGGAGAATATGTCAGCTGCAAATAGCTCAATTTTTACAGGCCCCAGTGAGGATGGCTTTGCAGAGCACCTGTGAGCAATTAAGGGAAGCCTCTGCCGTGCCAACTGGAGCTTCACACACCAGCAGAAGCCAAAGCGGACCCTGGAGAGCACCATGTGTCATTGTGCAGTGGCAACCAGGTTGATGTCGCTGAATAATCCTGGTGATCCATCTTCTGGAAAATGTATTGAAAACACACTATCTGTGGCAGTATGTGTATACATGCAGGGAGGTCTCACACAGAAAATAATACTGCTTAGTTCAACTGAGAAAGTCCTTGTGCTGCTTCCAGAACATCTTAATTGAGTGTTTACTTAAAAATAACCTTCAGGTCTTAATTATTAGGACAAAAAATCTGATCAAACAAGGAATAAGTAGGTACTGTCATGTCTTATAATAAGTATTTACATATATGCAAAGACAAGCAAGAAAATTCCATTCTGCAAATGTGTGAGTGTTAGAAACTAGTGACTAGTGACTAGTACCACTGTAGGCTGCAGGCCCTACAAAAACTCAAATACACCTAGAAAACCAAAAGCTTGTCTTAGCCAAAATGCATTAGCCATGCCTGACTGTATAAAATATTCATCTTCATGATCTTCCTGTGAATCAGAAGCATATAATAAACATTGATGTAAATATTGTAAATGTAAATATTGTAAACATCAAATACAGCAGACATGAAAGGATGTAATTTGCTTACTGATTACAGGAAAATACCCATCTTGCTTGATATTACTATTAGGCTTGTAAATCACCCTCAGCTCAGCAGCCTTGCAGAACATTATATCAATATTGTTGAGCTTGCTGATCTGTAATGATACAGAAGTTTAAATGGTGAGAATGCACAATTATAATTTTTGTACATAACCATCAAGAAGTGCTTTGTCCTGAACTACCACTAGTTGCTGATAGACAGGCACTGACAATAAAGCACAGGTGGCATTAGCTCAAGAGAATGTTCAAAGTCAAAAGAAACCCCCCTGATGGAAAGTCCCATGGCACAGGATGGATGGAATAGGAGGCTACTGGATTAGATCAGCTGAAAATTTTAAGTTGAAGAATATGCCGTTTAATATTTTTGTGAAGTAGTTACTCAGATGCTTTTTAAATTGAAGTCTTAAAAAAAAACACCAAAAAACACAAACAAACAAAAACCAAACCCAAACCAAAAAATCAGCAAAAATTAGACTAGAGGATGAGAAGACCTAAATTTAGTTGGTACATTTGCATACTCAATGGCTCTCATTGCCATGTACAGTATAATGCGATATTTATCTAGCATAAAAGTTGGCATTACTTTTTGGAAAAAAAAAAAAAACAAAACCAAAGCACCCTCATCTTCAAGGGCTTGATTCTGTAATAGAAAGTTGTTCTCTGGAATGAAGTGTCAGACATTTGTTAAGAAATTACATGAACACAGTTCACAGAATATTTCTGAGTTTTTTCTCAGTCAACAGAAGCTGGAATGAGGAGGTAGAACATTTTGTTGTATGATTCATAAAGCACATCTGCACTGCAGATGACTGGAAAATGAAAATTAGAACAAACGCACCTGCATGGATCTCCAGGGATCCCACTAGCTACCCCACTTCTGGTAGCAAGACTAGGCCATTTGGGACTATCTCATCTGTCTCCATAAAGCACAGCATTGTGTACTGGGGACATACCAGACAGACATGTAAATTTACTTCCTAAAACATGTATAATATAAACTTTTTCTACTCATGGCAAAGACTGCTGCTTCTCAAATGCTGTGATTCAGAATGAGTTAGTCCCCAATGTTGAAAAGCACCCCATGCTTTGAAGAAATTTTTCTTTGAGTAAAGAGTTGCATGTCTTATTTACGGTTTGGTTTGTTTTTGTGAAAAGTTTGCCATTATTATTTTCCTTATTTCAGTACATAATTTGTCTTTTTTTCAGGTCAGTTTTGCAACTTTTTTGTCAGCCTCGTACAAACATCTCCAGAATATCCTTGAAAGAAGTGCTCTCTCCACTAGATCTGAAACAAATCTGTCCATGATAAACAAATGAAAGGAAGGAAAACTGGAAAAAAAAAAAAAAAAAAAAAGAAAATTTAAAAAAAAGAAAGAAGATTTTAGGGCAAGTTATGAATAAATGTTGTGAAATGCAATGGAGTCTGCAAGATGAATTATAGCACTGAGTCATGTTTCAGTGTTGTGGCAAGGTTGCTTTATCGGTCTGTTCCTTTTCTACCACTAAGCAGACTCCAGCTGGGGCTTTTCAAAGCCATCTCAATTTGGACATGTGCTTTTAATTTTGGATAATCTGGGCACCCACATCACTTAGAACTCTTCGAAAGCTACAGCCTGGCACATGGACAGCATGAACAAGCTTTATCTCAGGAGAAGCTCAGAAAGGGTTTGTGAATATCTAAGGTACGAACAAGTGTCCCATCTCCAGGAGCAGCTGGTGCATAGGAGGGAAGCGCAGGCTTAACCGTTCCCCACCCATCTTCAGCAGGACTGCACATTTTCACAAGAGGAGACTCCATTCACCCTCAGAAGAAGACAAGCTGATTACTGGCAACACCAAGCTAGAATCACTTCCGCATACAACTCCATTGCAGAGGGTAATATTTACAGTAAATCTGTGTTCATCATAGAGTCATCTTAGGTAATACAGAATATACTTATAAGACAACACTCCTTTGATGGTCAGGCCAGTTTTACTTTTCTGTCCTCGTTTTTTTCCCTGGCACCATTGTTTGTTGTCCTATCTACATTATGCTGATACAAATGAGGATTATTATTTTTCAGCCACTTCATTTCACTAATAAAAGATGCTGAGCAGTTGCACAAGTACCTGTAGCAACACAACTACAGAAAAGCCAGAGGGGAAAGAAGGTGGGATGGAAAACAGGGAAAGGACTTGGGCAAAAAAAAAGGAACATCCTCGAAGCCAGCTTTATCGCTGCAGAGATGTACTGTGAGATGACAGTATAGTTATAAAACGCTTACAGTAGCCACTGGTCCTCAACTGTATAATGAAAGAGCAAATGGTTTACAGACTTCAGCAAACAGTGCCCCACCATGGAGGTGATGTGGGGAAAGAAGGAAACAGAGATTCCCCTAAGTGCTGAATCTCATCGCCCCCTGCATAAGTATGGACAGTGACCTTACCATTGATTTTCAAGGAACTGTTATCACCCAATTAAAAATTCTTTCTAGATCTTATTTGCTTATTTTTAATTAGATATTTAAGAACTTGCAGTGTGGCAAAAAAAATAATTGCTGGCACTGAGAACTAAATTTTACCTGACGATGGAAAGAGGGAGGAGAAAGAACATACAGTCATGGAAAAAAGAAAGAAATTGGAGCAAAATAACTGCAAAGCAGGACACGTGGAGAGGAGCCTCAGGGCTTCTATGCACAGAGCAATGGACAAGGCTGTGCTGCAGGCTGGCGAAGGACTGCTTCTGGGGAGCAGCATGGTCTGTGTCCAAGTGTCAGGGTTTAAAACCCATATACAACCACAGTGATGACATACAATGTGAACATAGTCATAAGATGAACCACTGATTAAAGAGCTCCTTAAGAAAAAAATTACTTAGCTTACATATAAAATCTCTACCTCAAAACCTACCTGAATTGGATGACGAAATCCTCACCTTCTGATATGAAAATGCTCTGTTTTCCACCAGCCTTTCCTATTACTCCCTTTTCCTTTCATTTCCCCATCTGCACAGTCATTGCCTCTTTTTTAATCTCTTTTTTTCACCAAATGAAAAGGGTCACCACATTTCTGTTGAAGGTGCATGCTTGTAAAGGTGCACACAAGCTGAATAAGCTAGTGTCACTACACATGTAGTACAGTTCATCTGACCATGTCCAGCTGTTATCAGTCTGGAATTTGATCAATGACACTGGATAAATAACAAAAAGCCTGTCGACATTAAATTTCTAAAAGAGGACACTTCCTAGCAAACCTACATATATGATTACTTAAGAACAAATTTGTTACAATCAGAATTGAGTAGAGCTATAGAGTTATTCAAGCCTCAGGACTCCTATTTCAGAGAAAATTACACATTTTGGAGACTGTTTTCATCTAAACCAGTCTGAAATAAAAGTTATTCTACAATTTCTGAGAAATAACATTCCTTCAACAAAATTCTTTCTAAATGAAATGCAGCCACTTTGTTTCTCATGACTTTAGACGTCTAGATCACCATCTACAGCTGAATATCTCACTCAGAGCTCCTTTTTTTGTAGTCAGTGTATACACTGGAAATTTTAGGGCATGAGTTACCTAATTTAGACATCTGTTTTAGGATGAGATGAACTCTGACCTGAATGCATTTGTGCCTAATAACTTTAATGAGAGTTTAGGATTATAAGCTCTGCTGCAGACGTCTCCATTCAGCAAGATGAGTATCTATATAGTGGCAGAGCCACTGAACTGTGCTTCACAAACATCCAGTTGCTAGAAACCAAGTGAGCTTCACCCAGATCGTTGGCTGTCAAGAGGCAGTGAGCTGCAGGGGTTTTCCATCCATTCGCCATCTGACTTCAGACAAATTGTTTCCATTTAGCTTTCTTGTAACTCTTTTTTATCTGTTGCTCTCTTTCTTGTCTACAAGAAATCTGGAGAGGGACTTTTTACAAGGGCATATAGTGAAAGAACAAGTTGGAATGGCCTGAAGGTGAAAGAAGGTAGATTTAGATTGGACATTAGGAAGAAGTTCTTTACTGTGAGGTTGGTGAGACCCTGGCACAGGTTGCTCAGAGAAGCTGTGGATACCCCATCCCTGAAGTGTTCAAGGCCAGCCTGGACTGGGCTTTGACCAGCCTGGTCTACTGGAAGGTGTCCCTGTCCATGGCATGGGGTTGGAACTAGGCAATCTTTAAAGTCTCTTCCAACTCTAACCATTGTATGATTCTATGATTCTTAATACTTGGGGTAGAAATAAGCATGTACCTGGTTATGATGAAAATATTTATCTGATTATCATGAACCTGCTCTGAAAAATGAGGATTAGCTTACCACTGTGGTCTTCTATGTACATCCCTCAGTGTTTTGTTCAATTTATGAATAAAGTACATTTTTGTCTCTACTCCTAACAATCCTGCAAACTCAAGCTAGAATCTGAACATCAAGCTGGGCTTTGTCCTTGTTGATCATCATGGGTCTGTGCAAGATAATCTGACACCTAAGTAGACCCTTAAGGACAGTAATGCAGCTCCTATGCCTGCCTTGAGCAGGAAGTGAGCTCAATAAAGGGTTCTGTTGATGGTACACAGGAGGAATAGAGGCCACAGCTCTTTCCTACAGCTGTATCAGTTCAAAAAATTAAGAGAATTAAACAGGAATGAGAACACTACGTGAGGTAGTTGCTGAAGGGAGACCTGGCTGAACAAACAAAAAACTGCTGTGGCTGTAAAATCATTTCTCGCAGCAGGACTGAATTCATTCTTCCAGTACCTCCGTCTCTCTGTCCTTTAAAAAGGGAGAGTGCACATTCCTCCAAAGGTGCTGGAAGATTTTAAAAAATGCTTGCAACTTTGTTTTGTGTCATAGATGACATCTGCATTCTTGAGATGCAGAAAATTTCTAGCTGCAGAAATTGTGCTATCACTGGGCGAAGACAACATCTCAGTGCTGCAGGCAGGGAGAAAGGCACTGCTTTATGCCATGGAGAGCCATCATGTTGCTCTGTGTACAATGGAGACTGCCAGGTTGTTGCTTTGGCAAGGGATCTAGAGCACACCTGGACATTCTGAGTGTATACTTCCATAGCAATTTGTGTGAGCATCCATATTGCTTCTTTAAAGTTCTTTAAACTATAAAAACAACCCCTGTGTAACATTGACCTAAATGCATTTGGACGGCAGCAGGGTAAATGACCTGACTCTTTATGGGGCTGAGGGCTGCCGTTTGTATTAGAAAGGCAGTTTCCCAAAGTGCAGATGTATGCCACAGCAGGTGGAACTGGGAGCAATGACACTTTTATGAGACGTTTAAAATCTGCAATTTTACAGTGCCTAGGGGAACTGGCAGGTAATATTCATCTCAAATCTACAGGTAGGTTTTTAATAATCTCTCTTCTTTCTCAGGCTTCTATGAACCATACACTTAGCATTCACATATTTTGCTTTCGGACCTCTAATTTTTTTAACTAATTCTAGTTTCCTTCATATGCTGTTGTATATTTTTGTTGTATTCTTTACAATTCTGTAATCATCTTTGCAAGGAATTCACATGTCCTTCTTTAGCTGTGCAAAGCAAGGACACCCTTTTTTTTCCATTAAGCCAGGCTGTTCAAGGTCCTGTCCAAAACGCAGCAGGAGTTGTGTGTCATGTTGGAGCACTGCAAGAGAGCAAAGATTTTAGAAATAGCTATAAACAATTGTATTCAATACATTCTAAACCAACAGAACTTTAGTAACAAGAGAATTATGTTAACTATAATGGGATGATTTTTTTGTATCTCACCTGTAAGTAGTACTTTGAAATAGAAAAGTTTTTGGTTTAGTGTATTCTAATAATCCCTTTTTTACAATTATTTAATTTTGTCAGTGTTTATACACAGTCTGACTCTTCAAAAAAAATCTAATCTTAATGCTTTAGGTCACGTTCACTGAGTAAACCTATAACCTACCACATATTTTTCATCTAGTAATTTCAAGAAGTCCAATGTACTAATGGAAAAGATCCATGTGGTAGAGACTGTATTTTGAAATTGAACAGAGAATTAAAAAATAGTAATTTTAAATGTTGTTATTTTTCAATAGTGGAACTGAAATCACAAATGTAGTTAGTGTGCTTAGCAACACATATTAAATTATAACATTAAAGTCCTACTTGTCCAGCAAAAAACACCTTAACACCTTTTTGATGGGATGTCAATGTTACTTTAGAATTTAATTTTCAAGAGAACAAATTCCTCCAAAGAATGAAAGAACCCAAAGACTCAGAAATGTATGAAAGTGCTTTCTTTTAACAATTCAGGACAAGTTTAATAGGAAAGTGTTAGCAACACTCATATGACAAGGACAGAATTTCAGCATGAAGCCAATTAGAAATGTAAAGGCAAATTATTCTAACATTATTGAGACGTGAGTCTAGAGCATAGGAAGCAGCATCCATTTTGTCCATGTCATAAATTTGCATGTAAGAGGAACATTATGACTTGTTCATGATTCTAATTTCACATATCAGTGAAGTACTTACATGAGCAGTCGAAAGCAATGGGAAAAGCCTCCTTCTTAGCAAAAATTATACGTTTAATTTGTATATGCAACTTGAACATATAGAGTAGCCTCTAAGTACTAGTAGATGGGTGGCATTCATTCCCACTGACATCTCAATGCCATTTGAAGATCATACAAACACCAATTTAAACTATGTAATAAACTGACAAGAGATGTATCTACTCATCAGCGAGCATCACTAAAGCAACAGTGGAGTGTCTACTGAAGGACAAACTAAAAAGAATACAATAGCTTTTGTAGATCAATTATGAGAATAATCAATTATTTATTATTATTGTATTTTATTTCAAAAAGGGAAAATATACCGGAGCATTTCTTCTTTCCTCACTCTTGAGTTATTTCAACCCAGGTTGGAGCTGGATTAATTAAGTAAAACTATAGACATACCACTACTGGGTTTTTGTTTGGTGTGGTTTTCTTTATGAGGGCCCTAATAAACATCCAGGTCCCTGGATACAAGATTTTACTGGAGAGTTTGCAAAATACATAGCAGAAAATGAGAGAGTGGAAAATGTTAATGATCATTGCAGGACATGAGATTTTGTCTCCTGAGCCCCGTGCGTTGTCAGCTATGCCTTTGATCTTCTTGCTGAGCAACAGGAGCGCTACTTAGCCAGATAAAATGGGCATATGGGAGAAGGGAAATATCATAGCTGTTTTCATTGGGAAAAAAAAAAATAAAAAGTCTGCTGTACTTCGTGGGTGGAGAGTAACTAGCTGCAGACGGATTCCTTTTATTTCTGTCAAAGCACTCTTGTTTGTTTTCAGAGCCCAGCCTTGCTGCTTCTGGTGCCTTCAAGGCCTGTTAAGGGCATTCTTTGATTTTAGGTCTTCAGCTTTTCTGTGCTCTTTCTCCTAACTTATGCCTGCTGTCTCCTGAGACTATGGGCAGCCTGAATGAAAACCAGACAGCTTTGATAAAGAAACATATATGCAGGACAAAACCTTCACAGGGAAAACCGCTCAGAAAACAATTCCTAGCACTTTCCAGGCTGTCACTCAAATTCTGCAGAGACTTTAAGGCTGAAGTATCTCAGACCATCTTTACAGAGTCTCTGTTTTGGCCAGTACAGTTTCACTTCTATGATTGTGTGACACAAAAAGGAAGAAAACCAGTGAGATAGCTGTCCCCTGCCCTGTGGGAGTGCGGCTTAAATGCAGCCACCTGCCTTGTTTCAGTGCCAGGGATTTGCATTAAAGTATTACCTTATGATATGAGCTCCTGCAGGAAACTTTCCTCGTGTGGACCACTGAGGTAACATCACGTTTGCAACACCAACACAATAGTCTTTGAATATTCCACATAGCCGTAGTGTCTTCAATTTTCACTATGGAAGTTTCATTCAAAAAATTATTCTCAGTAGATGAGAAGCTTGTCTCTAGTCTTTGCTTAGAAACAGTGACAGAGAGATTATAGGACCAAAATGTTCTTCTAACCAAGGCTGCATCTTTAAGGAGCTCCTTTGTGACAGATGGTGGAGGAATATAGAACCATCACACTCACTACATCCCTGATCTGATCTGAAATTTAAATAACCTGACTCATTAAAGGATAATGCATATGCATTTATACATGTAAAAACCCAGAACCGTCTAAATCAACAATCATAATTTCAATGCTTAATGTTATTTTGTGACAGGTCGCAAAAGAGCATCAGCTTTGGCAGAAGATAGAATTTCTCAGATAATAATGACAGCAACAGGAGGTTGTCACAAGCACAAGCGCAAGCGATGTCTTCTAGAACACTGAGAGTCTGTGGCTGCAACCAGAAATCATGCCCCCTAAATCATGTAAGAAGGATCCAGAAGAGTGATATTTTCAAAAACTGCTGGAGTACGTACCGCAGTTTTTTGTTCTTTTCTAGTACATACAGGTAACACAGTATCCATACATTGCAACAGCAGCAGCTGCGTGCGATAACTGTCCTTTAAAATCTCTATAGTGCCACACTAATGCACTGCTTAATTCTCACGTTTCTTTCCTCCTCTCCCCTCCTACACAGCATTAGTAAATCATATTAATTTAATAAGGGGTCAAGAGTGTTGTTATTTACATGCACCTTACTGTACCATGGGAGTCAGTAGCATTTGCAATGTATTGCATCTGTGTAACTGATGAAATTCAGACAATAAGATACACAGCTCAAGTCAATGTGAAATAATTTAATGCCAAGCACTAACTGTTAAGAACAGTAATCTCATTTTAAGGGAATCATCGCTTGAGTGCCAGGTGCTGGTTTTATTTCACTTATAAGAGTACAGCAACTTGTTTGTGGTGAAACTGGCGGATGCTATTCTCCACAAGAGAACGGACCATGTGAAGAGGAGGGGTCAGAGTATTCTTGCATTGAGGAAATGTCCAATGCAGGCAGTTAAGCTGACAAGTAAAATTGCACTGGGTTCAAGTGGAGGTAGCAGGGCCCTTTTCAAGGCCAAGAACATGGAGAGGTGAAAGGAGAAGGAAAGCAGTCCCATGCTCTTGTCATCTTACTGTGATAAAGATATCTGAAGCAGACAATCGGTGCAGAGACATTTTCTCAAAGGCATTTTCTCAAAACTGCTTAAGTTCTAAGCAGATTAGAATAAGAAGAAGCAACAATCAGTATCAAAAAAAAAAAACCACCCTTCTCAACAAAAAAGAGTTAACAGATATATCAACAACAGGGAAAGATAAAGTGAGGATTTTTGAATTGCTTACATTTTTTCTTCTTATTTTAAATCAGCTACTTGACTAATTGTGACACTCTTCCATGGATATTGTAGCTGATTTTAAATTCCACTATCTACAGCTGCATCTAAGTGACGTTTTCTCTTCTAGTAAGCACCTTGCTTTTTCATTTCTTCGTTAGATTGTGGGTTTGGGTTGTTTTTTTTATTAACTCTGATTCAAAAGCCTAATCTGAGGCTTTAGTTCTTTACCACTTTAGTCTGAGGCAGACTAAAATGCTGTTGCAGCATCAGAGGAAAGTGGCTATCAGAGAAAAGTCATTTATGTTGTAGGATGACAGGTGAAGAAAGGAATAAAGGAGTAAAATGCTTTGAAAACATACTAGAAGTTCAGTGTAAACATGTAGGGAATAAGTGGAGTAGCAGCATATCAGCACTGACTGTCTTAAAATAATGACCATTTCAATTTTGTTTGCATTCCAAGTCAGCTGAAAGATAATCACACATCTAAGAGAGTTAGAATGGAGAAATATGTGGAGGGAATAAAAAAGGTTATTTTACCTGTCATATATGGTTGTTGATATGTAGCAACAGTGCAGCAACTGCTTTTAGTGGGCGATGAGTCAAGCTTGCGGGCCATGGCGTGCTCCAGCAAAGTGCCGGGATGCATTTCAACACCCCAGGTCTGTCTGCTGGGACCCCTGATGAAGCAACCTGCAAACACAGCAGAAAAGCTTCATTCTGCTTGCACAGTTAAATACTGTTTAATAAAGAAGAAAGCCTAAGTCCAAGGTATACTTTGATACAAATTACTGGATTTAGCTCTGCTTTTACTCACTTCTAGTGGGCTCACCTTCGGAGGTCACTGGGAGCTGTGAGAACTCCTTTCTAATCCTCCCCTGAGTTAGCAGCCAGGAAAAGCAAGTCAGGGCAGTGGTATTTGTGACAGATGGTGGAGAGATAAAGGCATAAATTACAAGTGCCAGGTAAGCCAGGTAAGCCTTGGGTGGCTCAGCTACTCCTGTAGCCCAGTGCAACATCTTGCACTCACCTCATAGACCAGAGGAGAAATCACAGGGCGCCAGCGGGGTCTCACAGTGAATGAGCCTTCTCCTCACAACTGTACCAAACAGGATGAGACTGCTGCTAAACCAAATTGTAAGCATCCCCTGTGCATAATTGCGGCACTTTATCCTGAAACTGGAGGAAAAAAAAGAATTATTCCTGAATGCTCTGCCTACTTCGGAAAATACTGAATATTACTACTCTTTTATGCAGAGCAGCATCTCTAGTAATTGCAAGCACAAATAACATGTTTCAATTGTTCTTCCAAAACGTATATGTCCTTTTGAACTTTATTTGTAATTGTTGTTTTCAGTGTAAGTCAGCTATGGTAAGGCCTCTGAGCACCTAGCTTTCAGCCTGCTGTGTGCATATGTTTGTGAGGAAAAAACAGTCCCTAATTTAAAAGGCTTTTAAAGTGATGCATGGCAAACATATGGCTATTTTGCATCCAGACATACCCATTTTTCTTCTTCCGAGTGTTTAATCAGAGTTATCCCACTAAGCTTCTAAACAGGGAGGCTAAAAAAAAAAAAAAAAATAGAAAAGAATTAGCATATCCTTATGCTCTTTTGTAATTCCCTTCCATCTTTAGCATCTAAGTTCCAGAACTGGCAGGAATGTAATTACATAAAACGATCAGCACCCTTGCTCCATGTGTTAATAAGCTATCATTTTATGGCAATATATATAAATAAGATTATGGCAGCAATGGATTTTTACCTTTATTAATAGTCTACATAAAAGAAAAGAAAGGATAAATCTTCAATATCTTCTTTCCTGGAAAATGTTGAGTACTTCTGACTATCATCAATATGAAATTCTTTCTTTCACAATTTCTGCCAGGAGGAAGAACTGTTACCAGCATTAATATCATGAATCTTTATGATTTCCACAAGTCCTGACTTTGTCAAATAAAAATCTGTTTATACTTCTGAATCACACATAATAATGAGATGCAAGGAAGATGTGCTGCAAATCCAAGCTGGTCCTGTTCAAAGACCTGTTAAATTGGACAGGTGCCTTCAGTATCTTGAATTCTATAAGGGGCATGTTGGTGGGACTATGTGCAAATACAAAGCTAGATAAAAGGGTGATCTCTTTGGATTTCTTTCAGGTACAGTGTGCGTGACTTTTTGTTTTCCAAGTATTTTCTGCTGGCTGAGGACAGGACATGTTTCTTCATGCAGGTTAAACTATTTGAAAATGCAAGGTAGCACCAAGCAGCAGATTCTGCCTCCAGACAAAATGTAAGATGTAAGACAGCTCATTTGCTTTAAATGAATCTGTGCCAAATAAACTTGAAGGAAATAGCTTCAGTTATTTTCAGTCATGCAGCTCCAGACTTACTGCTCAAGAAGGGAACAGAAATGTACTACTTTTCTGGAACTAAAAGACAATGAAACTTTATGTGTGCTTTATTATTTTATACACAAATTTTAGGCTTGGATGCTTTTATATGAGCATTCAACTGAATCCAAAATCATTTAACCAAGTTTCCCTATAGACAAATATTAAACTAAATGTAGAACATTGAGAGATGAGAGAAAAAAAAAAAAAAACCACCAAAAAAACACACACAAAAAAAACCCCAAAACAAAACAAAAAACCCACAAAAAAAACCCCCACAACCTAAAATCCACAAACAACAAAACATTCCTATTGATTTCTCCGTTCTCACCCACGCCTACAGAATCCAAGATTATCATAAGGTTATTGAAGTGCAGCCACAGGAATGATATCAACAAACTAGAAGCAACCCTTAAGCTCTTAAGGGACATTACAGGATGAAGAGGAATCACTGTACAGAAGTGTAGACAACATGTTTTAACCTTGTTTGATGTTTATATTCAATAGCAGGACCGTTCAAGTTGAATATATAAGGGGCAACAAGACTGTGAAGATGTTTGACTGAAAGGACTTCTGGTTCACTGTTTTCGGAAGAGTTAAGATTCTGTTTAACATCACTCCAGATGCAAAAAGTTCATGTTCAGACTGTCAATAGAAGACATCCCAGAGTTCAGGGATTACAAATCCTTGAATTTCCAAATTTATTCATGACCAATTCATGTCTATTTGTCGCTTTTGCATTTTCTTTCAAAATCCATTCTTTCCCCATTGTTATGACTGCAGAGATCCTGTAACACATTAGCATAGATATAGTGATAAAAATCAGGGCATTTTTTACATTCAAATAACTAAAGACATGATGTGCAAACAACAACAGTTAGGTGCTTTTATGACACCCTATCCATGAGCAGCAGAAGACTCTGTATCTGGACTTGCTAATGTTTCATGATCCTAGAGAATCTCTAATTAGTTTTTTTTTTTTAAACAATCTTCCCTTTAAAAAAAAAACCATTTAATTTTCTTAAAAAAAAATCCTTCTTCTCCTACAGCTGCAGTTCTACTGAACAAATAAATTTTATGGAAACAAAATCCTCTTTGAAAAGTAAATTATACCAACCTACCCATCACCAAGGCCTATGTCTGTCTTTTAAGTTTAACATACATGTTTAGCTTTTTCACAATGCAATGTATGTAAAGGCAGCTCTCAAAATAAATGTAACTGTAAGATTTTCTTAAAGCTATTCATATTTTTCCTTAAACACTGAAGCTACCTGCTCAAGTTAATTCCAATACTAATGCTTTGTTGAAAATCATGTTACAATTCTTTCTTCTCTTCCCACCCCCCCTAAAATTATGACATAACTGCCCTGTTTTCAAAAGTATGATGGCACTGCAATATTTCAACCAGGACATAAAGTGAAATATACAAAAGACATCAATTTCACTTTGGAGTGATGAATTCCATAATGTAATTTTACCAAAAAGGGTTAGATGTTGCATATAACCTGAACTTTTTTTAATATACAATTCCTAACCCAGATTCTAATATGTCACTTTGAGAAACTGTATTTTTAGTTCTTAAAGACTGAACAATAAACCTGCTTATTTATATGATTTAAAATGCATTTCATTTATTCTATTAAGAACCACCATTCTGTGAAACTCAAAATAATTCTCTTGACTAGGTTAATTACTTTGCATTCATAATCGCATTTTTTTCAGCTTCTAACAAAAATGATTTGTAAATATTTTTCAAATACAATTATTCAGTTGCTATGCATCCTCATCAGCTGATGTTCTTGTACATTTGGACTACTTATAGCTGTGAAAAATTTTCATGTAGTGTCAAAGTTTCAGCAATATCAGAAGGAATACTGGTTACTATAACTTTTGCCACCTAATCTCCCATTTAAAAACCTTGTTAGGACATAAGTTATGTCATATGGACCCGACTGCAGACGAAGTTCCTTAACAGAATCAATATCCAATGCAGGACACAAACAGGGCAAAGTACTGCTCATAATCTGCTAGTTGTATCAATTTTTTCCCTCAAAATATTCTATAGGTGCTTAAAAATAAGGAATATATCCATATACCCATGGGTATAAAGGGAGTAAATTAATGTATTGAATGTATCTAGCACTCATCAAAAAATACAGGACACAAAGCTGTGACTACAGAAGCTACTTGTTTACACGGAAGAAACTAATTGCAAAATTTATACTGCATTCGAGAAAGCAACCTGAACCTTGATATTGCAAATCTGACATTAAAACAGTTTTTTTCTTTTTTTTTTAAGTTATTTTTTTATTTACTAACACAATATAAATACTAAAAACATTGTACGGAGAGAGAAACTAGAGAATGAACATGTATTCTGGCCCTTCTGGTTCAGCTTCTTCAAACTGTTCACTAAATGTTAATCAGTTACATTCTACAGTAGAAAAGGTCTTTCTTTTTTTTTTAATAAAAATGTATATTTTACAAAACCCAAACAGATAAATAAGAAGCTTTGTGAGGGGAAAATGCACCAGTCACATTCTCATACCTTTTCACTATCTCTAACACCCTTCTCTCGTCAAACCCAGAGCTGAAGAGCTCCCTTGCACAGAAAGGTTTTGCTCTGGTGTCACTGAGGACAGGCTATGGAGGTAACAGGATTGCAGGAGTGCAGCTGAGGACAGATTTTGGGCAGCAGAATCTTTCTTATTGGTCATGTAATGTGCGATTGAAAGATCCCAGTCTGACTCTGACAGTCTGCATCAGCCTGTCAAGGCTGGCAACTAAGGAAATAAAAACCTTGTTTATTGTAACCTGGGCACACTTGATAAGGATTGATTGAGACATAATACACACGGACACCCAGAATATAATGTTTAGAAAATCATTCAGTTCAAACAGAACCATGTTTCAAAGAAGCATTTGGAGCTTATAACCTCCCCTATCTTCAGTTCATCCAGAATAAACATTTTAATTTGCATGTCCAGAATTTAATTGGTACAGCATGTGGAATTAATAGAAACCATTATCGGCTAAATCAGCATGACTCTTCTGTGAATTAAAATATGTTGCAGATTTAGAATATTAAATGGGAGAACGGAGCACTCTAACCTCTAAATCCAACAGTTCTCTGTAAACTAAGGACACACTCAATACACTGACACAGAGCTCCTGGCTTTGAATTAAGTTAAAAAATTAAGGAAGGAACAAAGCTGCTGGTGGGTGTATTCCTAGTGCTTTTTCAGCCTCTCTTACCACTGAAAACAATGTTAAGGACAAGAAGTTAACTCCTTAAGGCCTCAGCATGTTTGTAAATAATTAATAAAAAGCAGTTACTGACAGAATTGGCAGCAAATTTAAAAAAAATGTATAACTGGCTGAAAAATGAGGGAAAGCAGAGAGGAAGATATCATTTCTGATAAATAAAAGATGACAAAAATTACAGTAATTCCTTTCCACCCAAAGGTAGACTTGAAATGTCATTACTGAGATTCTAAGATGGTTTTGAATGACTGGAGAACAACATAGTTTAAGACCTCATTTGGGAAATTTCCTGCTAGCCTGTCTTATATAACTAATAAGAGGATTATACACTTCAAAGCTGGGTTTTCTCATCCTACTGTGCTGACCAGGGCCATCGGTTCACTAGTTTGGCTGATAAACTGGAATTAGATGTCAGAAATGGACTTTTTCATAGTAGCAAGTAGGTAAATATCCCAAACTATTTGTAATTCACACAACCCACAACAGCAATTTGCAAATATGGTAATGGAATTCAATAGCTAACTGAACTTTAGACTCCTGTAAGCAGTAGAAACATTTTTGACTAAAATTAATTTCAAGATGTTTCAAAAAAGAATGATAGTATTGTGCATCATAAGAAAGCCATTATATAATTATATATGCATATATATGCATATTATACATTATATATTATGTGCATCATAAGAAAGTCATTAAGACCTGCAGTTTCAAGCTGTTGAGCTCCAGTGTAAATTCTATCTGAAAATAATGTGTTCTCTAAATAGTGTCCTATGCCTTAGAAAATACACTTTCCCATCACATGGAAGGTGCATCTATCTACTCAGAAAATGTAAAAAAAATCGCAGCTACACATGTACAAACACAATTTTAACAAATATTTTATAGTCATGTTAGGATGAGATCTATGCAACATTGAAGAAAGGTATTGTTTAAGAAAAAATGTCTGATATTTAAAAGTAATGTTACTATTCTTCAGTTAGTTGGGCCTTCAGACAGAGATAAAATAATCATTTCAAAAATGCAGATATATGATTTCAAAACAATGAGTTTGACTGCTGGCAACAAACTTAGCCTGCGCAAGTGCCCTGACCACTGTACCGCTACATAAACATTATTCTCTTTCTTCCTTTTGCAGTGTTAATCAATTGAACCTCTGTGATGTAGGTGCACTCAGGTCTCTAATAACAGCTTCTCTGCAAGTAGCTTGCCCCTAAGCAGACAGGGTCAACCTGTGCCATTTGAGCCAAGGGCCCCAGTGAAGTTGTACCAGAGAAGAAGCTGTCAGTAGTCCAAATCTCCAGCTATGATATAAAGTAAAGTAGCAAAACTGCTCGGGCCAATACTGTTATGCGACTCACTTACGTGTAATGCAGCGATAAAGCTGTTATCATGTCCTCCTATTCCTGGAGCTCTCCACCTCCTTGTCTCTCTTCTTCCATGGGAAAGGTGATGAGGATCACAGCCAAAGATTCTGGTTTGTGGCTCAGAAGGTCAGTCAGGAAAACCAGCCATCTCCTCTTTATGAAAAAGTTGTTTCAACCCATCCTCCTACGTTGCCCCTGGTCAGTCAAATTCACATGGTGAGCAGCCAAAGATTATCATACTACATTTAAGGACTAGACACCTGTGAGGACACGAAATCTTCAAAATTCAGCTCAGATCCTGCTCATGCTTATGTTTGAAGGCTTCTGATGCTGACTGGTGAGGGTGTATGTATTTTCTCCTTTGTTGTTAACCAGTACAAATTATTCATTGTTTTTACCTTGGAACAATAGGTACCCTAACAGCAAGGCAAACTTGCCAAGATCAGTTCTATAATACTATTAGGTTTTCAACCCAGTGAGCTTCTTCAAATGGGGATTTCCCAGTGTCCATAGTGGTTTAACCTCTAGTTAAATCATACTCATGACTTTCCTTGAGGCCAAAAGTGCACTTTTTTTTTTCCCCCAAGAAAGCACATCTTTGAGTGGGTAAAGAATGACATGTGCAGGACAGCTTATGAGTAACTTCTTTAACAAAGGCTAAGTAGGCAAGTGCTCTTCACAGCACAAGCGATGACTGAGTTGTTACAGTCTGTCAAACTACAAATGTCACTGACAATTAACTGTGAAAAGCTACCTCCCACTATGAAGTTATGGGGCAGTGGGCTTGAAACAAAAGGAGATTTTGGAAGAATTTTTAATTAGCACATAATTAATTTATAGTTATGATTATTCATTTATTAAATGCCATGAGACATTACTGACTATAATGGAGAAGACAAATTGTAGATTATAGAAATATGTGAATTAACTTCAGGAGTTAATGAGTACATAAAAATAACAGAACAGATGCAACCTCCAGGAATTTTTTAGAATAGGGATTGCTGGAGCCTGAGAGAACCACAAGTAGAAGAATAATTTACACTGTGTCCAGTTTCTTAGTTTTCCCTAGCCATCTGATACTGGCCACTTCAAGAACTAGAATACTAGGCTAAGTGAACCACCATTTTCTTCTGCTATCACATTCTCAGTTAAAAAATAAAAATTTACTCATTAGTTTACCTGTATTTCACATTTGGGTAATACCAACCAGTCACACAAGGAAAAGATACCTATTCATAAATCCATGTTCATTCTACATCCAGTGAAATTATAGTCATCAGGAATAGTCCATCATACGTGTGTTACATTGAACATACCAACAACTTCATACAAACTACCTACAATCCATTGTACAAGAGCTGCGGCTCTGAGGGTAAAGAGCAGGTTCGAATTTTTGCACCAGGATGCTGAGATATTCTGCTATGTTATAAACATTGTAAGGATCTGATACTGGCCCCAGATGGATTTCAAACATCAGTCGTCTGAGTTCTGCAGAAGCAAACCAAATCCTGTCGCAGGGCACAAGATTGAAAGCCTTTCACATGCTTCAGTGGTGGTGGCGGCAGAAAGGCCACCATGCTCGATAAGAATAGCTCCATAAAATATCAGGGAGAGAAGTGATTATAGTCTCTCATGCTCACAGATGCTTGATAAGCAGGGACCACTGCCAGCAGACCACCCTTCAACATGACCAGGGTGTCTGTGGTATATTTCCACTTTCTGCACATAAAAAACCCTCATCATTTGCAGCTTGAATTTGTTGAAGGCCTCTCTTTAAAACCTGGGTAGGATGGGTACCTAGGATGTTGCACCCTGGCCTCCTCCACTCCTTTGCCACATACTCCCAACAAAGCTATGAAACATGGTCCCCAAGGAAAGCATCTCTCTTACCTGAAATCTGCGCCCAGAGGTCTAAATTCTCCAATGACAAAATTCCCCCACAAGCCTGTGTCTTGTGTTTCTTATTCGTTAGTGATGTTGAAGGTAGAAATTAAGTTCTCTCACCAGGGGAAACTCACACTTCACATCTGGCACAGCTGGCCAGGGCTGCTGAAGATATCATCTAAACTTAGAATTGCTCCATGTCAGTGCCAGCTTCACCTGTTAAATTGGAAACAATCCTGCTAATTACTTTTTGGCTACTTATGTGCCTCTCAACTTACCACAGATTGTCAAATCTCTCATCTTCAAGAAAAGAGAGTGAGGAGGAGGAAAGGAGAAAAGGATCACAAATCAAGGGCTAGGGGACTTCAAACTATTGGTCAAATAATTATGTATTAACCTATGGGGTTTTTTTTAGCTGTAGCTGCAGTTCTGCAAGTTTCATTTCTTTCAGAAGAATTCGCAAGACAAAGCCATGTTTCAGACCAGGATGGGTAAGTTTGGAGCATCACACAAATGTCTAAACTTTGGCATAGAGCTTATGGGGAAACACTGAGCAGAATTCCCATTGAATTCATTTGCAACAGGGCAAACTTAGGCACGAGTAAAGCAGGTGATTGCCTATACCAGCACACTAATGCTGGCTGTTGGAACATTGCTGCAATGAGCAGTTGACTTCTGTTGCCTGTATATCCAACACTGCTTCTGTGTGTGCCTCCACCTTGTGCATTCAGTCTTCTTATCCAGCATCAGGAAACTTCAGTCTATCTCAGCTCTGTCTGCTGTCTGTGACGCCATGATGAAACTTGTCATCCATAGGGGAGAGACAATTTGTAATTCAGACTGTAAATTGGAAAGCATTTGCACTTAATTTTAGGGAGGGGAGGTGTCCGTAGTGCTGGGGAAGCCAAATTGCACACAGAGAGAATTTCTGTTCATGTTAGGTGCAGCAAATTAAATTCTGATGAGCCATGTGCCAGCTGGCCTGTGTGCAAGTACACCAGGGAGGAACAAATTCAACTTAGCCAAGTTTTCTTTGCAGAGCTTATAATTAGGGTGGGGTTCATTTCTGTTATTGCTTGCTTTTTCATCATTCTTTAAAACTGAACATATTTGATGAAGATCTTCTGCCTTCCTTGAAGTCTCACTCATTTTTCGTGGAATTACTGTTGGTCACTGAAATGAACTCTCAACATGGATGAATAAAACAGGGCTGAGAGAAAACTTTATAATGCATTCTTTAAGTGCACGTAAGTATACGGCCTGGTTCTAAACAACGAAGTATCAATTTACAATGTAACAAAAGGAGTATGATGTATTGTACAGAACTACTTTTTTATTATTATTATTCTGTACTACTTACAAACAGCAGTGGATAATTTCAGCTGTAACACTCTAACAGTTTTGGCCACCGTCTATCAGACAAGGTGAAGAAAATGTAAAAAAAAGATCAGCAACAATTAAGAGGCCTGAAATACAGGCCACAAAAAGAGTGATTCAGATTTCCCTAGTTCGGAAAAGACTGAGGGGGAGCAAAACAAGAGTTCAAACACAAAGGAAAGTGAAATAGAGTTCAATTGGCCTCCATGCCAACAAAAGTTCAGGCAAGGAGCAAACAATTTCAAATAATAATGATCTGGATATCACATTAGGAAAAATATCCATTTAGAATTACAGTTCAAGTACTAGATTGGTCAACTAAGAATATAGTAGGATCTTCACTGACTACTCTCAAGACTTTGTAAGACAAACCACTGGAGATGGTCTAGATACATTTAATCTAATCTGGAGTCAAATCATGTTTTAGTCTTGAGTAAACAGGGATAATCTCAAAAACATATATCTGAGATCACTATATTTCAAGGCCATGCAGGACCGTTTCTGTCCTCTCTTCTTAATTCCAACGTAAGGAAGGCTTGAAAATTCTAGAAAATGGTGACTGCATCCAACAATCAAATCTAGTAGAATTGGGAAGCCCAAAAAGGGACAAAAATTAATTCTTATATTTTAGCAAGAACATAGGAATTTTAGATTCAGTAATCTGTAACTGACTTCCTAGGAAAAAATACAGGAAAAAAACATGTAGCAAGATATTTACATCATTTCTAAGTACTCACAAAATGGCAGTAACAGCTAAGCAACTCATGCCGACCAATTTTTTTTATACTGGGGAAATAGAGCTTGTGACATTAGTCAGGAGTTTGACACCATATGACCCAATATTCTTATAAGTAAATCTATGGGAGAACAGAATAAATGAAACTAATGCAATCTTTTGTTAAACCTAGCTCAAAAGTGTTCTCAAAGATAAGCTAGAGATAATTTGTTGTGAAAGTTTATGTTCTGTTGTTAGCTTTCTTGGACCTTGATAAATATTTTCGTCAAGATCATATCTCTAATATCTTTATTAAGTCTTTATTTATTCTTTAATATCTTTATTAAACCATCAGATGATAACAAGCACAGAAAGACTGCAAATGCTTTGCAGACTACAATTTTAAGAATTTTTAAAGATCCTAACAAACTGTAGAAATATACAGGTAAAGAAAAAGGATTTGATTTGGTTAAGTTAGGTGCCAGATACGGCATTTCAGTAGAAGCAGCCATCACCAACAGAAGACTGAAACTGCATAAAGAGACAGGAGTTCTGAAAAAAAATATTAAAAATATTAAAATATTCACATAGATCAAAGCTAAATGTGAATCAATGTTGTCAACTTCTTGCAAAAAAATCATTCTGAAGTGTATAAATAAGAGTGTTGTATGCAAAATGGGTAAAGTAACCCTTCCAACACTGATAAGGCATGAGTTTGGCGTTCAGCCCTAGGCTGAATATTTAAAACAAGATACAGAGAAAATTCTGATGGGATCAAGAAAGCAAGACATATAAGAAAAGACTAGAATAATTGTTTTCAGTGACAAGAGATATTTGAAAGAAGACATTGCAAAAATGCAGACATGTTGATCGCCATTTTTACAAAGAACAGGATTCGAAGACAATGTCAGATAGTGCACAAACATTCTAATAATAAGAATGGAATGCAATCCCAATAAAAAGTCTGGAATTTCCATCTCCGGAAGGCTTTGGAAACATCTTCCAAAAGCCTCAATGAGCTGGCATAAGAATGTTTAAGAACACCAGATCATTCCAGGCTTTTCCAAATTTATTCATATATATCTAAATATAGGTTGGATTTAAGGAGATTTTATTTTTACTTACACATATTTGCCTTCATTTCTTATAGTCCTGCCAATCTTTTATAAATAGAGATGTCAGTTCCAATATATTTGAGATAGGAATCATTACTAAAAGTCAAACCAAAACTCAGCACAATCCTGTAGAAAACTGTGTGGTTCCACTCCAGATGAACTGAAGAACTGTTGGCAAACAATTTTCTTAAAAAAAGATAACATAGGGGTTTGTTGAGTCCAGACAATAAGAGCTTTTTTTTAATTACAGACTTTAAATGAAAATGTAATGGTAGATTGAATATAGCATAATACAATTACTATCAAAGCCATAAAGAACAAACAAAAAATGGTTCTCATTAAAGAATTTAAATCACCAATATTTTGGATTACATGAAACTTAGGTTTCCAGTAACGTGCATGCTGGAGACACGTTCAATACTGTCATGGCTCCTCTGAGCTGCAACTGACTACACTGGCTCCCAAGAAGCATAGGCAACTACTATGTTTTTCCGAGCACATGCAGTTTCTGACAACTTATTTTTGTCACTACTACTCCATACCTCGTTGGGATACAAAGAGTACAATCAGGAAGCTGTTTATGTTGTTTTTTCACCTACAGCAGTCCCATAAACAGCCATAGGACAGATGTGAGAGTTGATATACATGGACCTATCTAAATTTGGAAGTACCTAATTCACTATAAGATGATAAAAAATTGTTTTTTCTCAAAAACCTTTAATGATTTTTGCCTTAGTTTTATGATAGCAAAGTTGAGGCTTTATATAAAATCCAAACTTTTCAAAGTCTATCAATATTTCCATGTGCGGCCAGCATGCACCTACAAGTATGTGTGCTAAATCCTTGAGCTTGTAAATTGAAGCACACTGGCTGCTTTCTGAGATATGCAGCAATATACATTATGGCAGATATCTGCCGTGCAAACTCAAAAAATTATAAGCAAACAAGGATTATCCTACCACAAATAAAGTGCCCTCCATCTTAAACAGCCTAGATAAGAGATACCTAAATGCAAGCTAAAAATCACAGAAAGGATAGAATTGGAGGGAATGTCAAACTGATCGTTAACCCACTATCTTACAAAAAGGAATGAACAAGCATGTTGAGATCTATCTCTAACATATTTGCTCACCTGAAGGCTCACAAGCAACAAGAACAGAACAAGTTTTACACACGAAAATCCTGTTAAAATATCCCTACTGACAAGAAAAAAAAACCCTCGCCTTTTTATATTTGCCTTCATTCTTCCACATGCAGGGAACTTCAGCAGAGAATGTGCACATTTGTCTTTCCCTCCAGAACACTATTGCAATACAGAATAAATGGAGTAGAGGAAAGCACCTGAACTTAATATTATCATCTCACTTGTTTCTTGGCAGGAAATGGAAGTTTCTTACTATTCCATCCACATGGACAAGGGGAATAAAAATAAATAAATAAATTAATTAATAAGAATCCACTATAAAATCCTGAAAAGTCAGATCATGTTTATGGTGCTGACTTTTTCAATGTCACACAAGGATGGCCAGATGGAGTCTGTAGGAGTTACTTTAAGGACAATTGACCAGAGCAGAAAAGATAAGTATTAACATTCTTTGTCAACTATTTTGTGTAATGCCCTAGGCCTGAAATATCCCAGCATTGCAAGTTATTCTGACACCAGAACACAAAAAGATAAAGTTGTATACCATCTGTACTCAACGTATTCTTTCATATACTTATCAAATTCTGAAATGTTCCTTATAGCTGCTGTCCTCTCAAATAAGGTGCAGCAGAATCTGTAACTTGTAATCCTGATATAACATTCCTGGAATTTCAGATGGGGATGGGAACAGCTAAGCTCTCAGAATCTTGTCTGTTCACCTTATCTGGGTCCACCTTTGACAGGCTCTGCGCTGTACCCAGACAAAGTGGCAGTGATTTTTACATCCATAGGACACTATGATAATGCTAATAAGCCCTTTCAGTTCTTTGTGGTGCAAATGGCTCTGCCGCCTGGACAAGGTTGCGCCAAAAATCTAGGTAAAACAGTCAGGGAGATAGCGTGGAGGTCTGGGAGGAGATGTCTCTCTGCCTCAGCTGAAAAATAATCCACATCCCTTTCAGTTCTTCTCATACTTCACAGATCACACACCACCCACTGCACCCACAGCTTAAGAAATATCTGTATTATAAGAGATAATACTGACAGCACCTAGCTCTGCCATCACAGTGTTGTTAGTAACTGTATACACTGTTAGTCACAGTTCCTGCTAGTCAGATAACAAAAAAAAATCCTGTCAAGGCTGATGACTGCAAGCATCTTCTGGATAAAAATCCCACCAGCCATTAGCATCCATCTTCTTTCTGAAAGGAAGGCAGACCTTCTTCTTGCTCTGTCCCACAAGCTTCTTGATAAATTTCCAGTACCAAAGTATCCCCAAGTAATTGCATCATTTCTATTTAATTGCATAGAAGATATGCTGGAGCCCTCCACTCTATATGTGTTCTCTGTCATTGTGACAATTTTTAATTGCAGTATGAAACCCTAAACTAATTTCTGACATTTGATTTCCAAACATTTAAGCATTCTTTTTCTTAAAAATGTCCTTCACTCTTAGAAGGTTCAGAGTATTTACATCCTTTTCTCCGTTTCAAACTAAGATCAAAACATTATTGTTCTTCACTCCAAACTGAAAAAAACCAGCAATTAAATAAACAGCAACCCAATTACAAGGCATAGAGTACAAATTCTACTTAGACAGACAAGGCAAAAGACTAAACAGTTCATTTGCAGCACTTCTATTTTATCTGCTGACTTAACTTTTTTTAGCTATTTTATTATTGGAAGAAAAGCATTATCTTATAATACAAGCATTGTGCGTGCTGCATAAATTACAGAGGAATAGCCAAGCATTTCCATTGTACTTTTATCCTCATAGAGACAGCAACTTGTCAGAATAAAAATTTCATAATATAAGAGCCTTTCTAAGTAGGAGTATTTCCTTCATTACAACCCTAAACAGCCACATTTATGTCAGTATAAAAAGCTTTTGCAGTTAATGTTTTCCTATAAGGACTTGTCACAAGTAGACTACCCTTACAGGAAAACTGAAGAGATGTCACTCAGAGTTGTCTGCAGATAAACCTAGCCCAGCAGCATTTCTGTCATCTCTCCATCTGAGAGAGATGAGAGCAGATTTAAGGAATCAGAGCCATCCCTCAGGACATACCCTGCAGTTCAGAAAATTGCTACAGCCACCCAACAGAGTATCTCAGTCCCAAAAAGGAATTTCTGCCTGCTACAGTTGTGCTGAAAGAAGCCTTTAAACCTCGTAGCTCTGTACCATGACACCATATCCCAGTGCTGGGTGAAGAAGGACCTTTGGCATAAGAGAACTGGAATTAGATCCTCACAGCTATTTGTCCCTAGGTCTAACATGTTGTCTTTTCTACTTCACTGCATGTAATCTTGCAACAATATTTATGGCTGATGGGGACCCAGTCACTGTAAGTGATGGGATTCCACCCAGGCTTGCTGTAAACAGTGAATGATATAGGAGGAGAATGGATCTCTTGTCAGCCTTCACCAGCAAAGCATGGGTGTTCCTTGGACTACCAATTCTACTGCACCACTGCTCCATTGCATCTAATTCCCAAGATTCTTTCCCGAACAAGGAAAGAGAAAACTCAAAGGGCAAGGCACTGTGCACCTCCTGCCCCAGCTGTACAAGAGTCTGAACTCCCCATGTCCTCAGCATCAGGCAGCCCTGCAGCAAGGGGAACTCCACTTGTGGACATGCAGGAATTTTTTCTACAAGCTTGAGCTGAATGTTGCTCATGAGCAGAAAAACACATGCAGCTCCTGAGCCTAAGGCTACAGTGCATCTGTCAGAGCAGAGCTAAAATAAGGCTCAATATTTTAGCTTCACTATACTGTACAAGATTATTTGACACAGTATTTTCTGAGCTTGTGAGGGCAGGCCTTCAATGTTGCTTTGTTATTATGTGGACTTTAGAGGTTGGTCTAAGGTCTTCCAAGCTTTTAATTTTGGAACATTGTTTTGCTACCCATCCACACCCTTCTGGATAAAATGAAAACAGCACCACAAATATTCAGTGAGAATCACAGTTCTATCTTTGCATGTCATAGGGAGATGAAAAATCTCCTTTCAACTTGAGTATTCATCATGGAGATGCCTGTAAGCTCAAGATATATTTTTCAGGCATTCAAGATTTGCAAATTATAAAACTTTTATCTAAATCTTCCATACAATTATGACTCTATTAAAACTGCTTCAGACACTACCTTTTTAAACTATAGATGTAGGAATTTTCATATATCATCTGTTTTCATTTGAAACATCTGAGATCCTGAAGTGCTGTCTTCTTTGGCAGACTGTATAGTGAGTGATTATTAACACGTACATAATAAACAAATAATTTGATTTGCTGTTTTAAAACCAGCAGTGTTGGTGTTGTAGTGCAAATAAATGTCTACGCTGTCAGGTATTGATTTTAAGGTGGGCAGAAAATGACCTCACACCTCATTGAGGTGTTATCAAACTGCATGGTTTGCAATTTACTACTTTGCTTGTCAGGAGGAAAGCACTAATGATGGAAATATCCCACTGAAATTATTTTTGTTAAGAATAGGGGAGCTGCTGGAAGTGGGGACATTTATGAGCCTAGGGAGCTACTCACTTTATTTAAAGTTTTGGCTTTTTATTGCACACCAATTTCCACTACTTCTGGAAGCCCATATGGCAAAGTTAAGATTTCTTGCTCACAGTAAGACAGAACTTACAGCTTGATTTCAGGCACATTCAGGACAGGTCTGGTTACTGATTTCAAAGAAAAATCCTGAGCACATAATATTGAGTAAATAAAACAGAACACCTACAGAACTTATAGATCATTGTTCGTAAAATTTGCCGAAAGTTTCCTTATTCCTTATTAGTTTGGCTTGCACAGCATCATATTTTTAACTAGCTATGTACATGTCAAAATATAAATGAAAATAGAATTTCTGCTATATAGTACAGTTGTGTAGTATTTTGAGCATCTCTACAGGAAGTTTGAACATGAAATATATTAAAACCGCATGAGCCTATTATGCCAAATTTCAAAGACAGATTTCTGAGGCTGTTGTCTTTTATGGCACAAACTTATAACCCCGTTGCAAAACATTTCCAGAGGTAACATCAATGCCATTTTGGATGAGAAACTACGTTTCTTAAAATACCTTTCATACAGCCAATGACATATTAATTCTTAGATCTAAGAATTCGTTTCTGCCCAAATGTACCTTTCTAACACTGCTGTTCTGCATACAGGAATGAGACTACTGTTGAAATTAATTAACATGTTAGTTAGCTGAATTTCCATCTTACTGAAACACTAGTGCTTTACAAGGTCCTAGGGCACTTTCTGACATTGCAAAAAGCACTGGCATTTGGCAGGTAGCACTCCCCTCTGGTTACCTGCTCTCTGTACTCTAGAGACTGAGGCGATGATATTTTTAATCAGTTTTCACTCCTTAATCCAAGCTTTTTTCTTTTTTTTTTTTTATTATTAGTTATGATAATTTTTAGTAGATTATGCTAGATAGATAAAAAAAAAAAACAAAACCCACAACATTTTCTGGCCAAGTAAACTGAGGATTTGGCACCAGCTACCCTAACCAACAAATTTTGTGTTGATCTGTTAAATAATCTCTTGTCCTACTTCTCCATATGTGAGCCTAGAAATACCTAGCTGAGATTATCCTTTTCAAAGTAATCTTCAATGACCCAAAATAATGAAAGATAAACATTGTCATTCTGATTCCTGAGGCGTTTATTCTTACTTGTCCCCAAATCTTCTTGAGTTCATATATAACTGCTTTCCAGCTTCCTATACATTCAAAATAATCATGCCATCTCCCTAAACTAGGAAAAAAAAAAAAAAAGCTTCACACTGTAGAAGTAGCACAAAATTTTGAGACTGCACTGTCATTTAAATTCTCTGTGCTATTCTTAGCCTTGAAGTGATATTCTGAACAGCTCTACAGCCTCTAAATGAAATACTTTATTATTTCTTTGATTGTTGCCAAATGTCTACTACTGTCTTTACTACTCTTGAGGTGATTACATGGGGGTGGGGAAAAGGACAAAAGGGACAGCTAGAAACAAATGTGGTAACAGGAAGTATACAAATTAAAAACTGTCCCAAATATTATTCATCTAATAAATAGATGTTAAATGTATTTTTTTTCTTAGTTCGATAAAGTTGCAATTCCTGTGCAAACTGTAAGCGCAGCACATCTGCCAATCCCTATATTTTTCTAGCATGGTCTATAGGAGTCATTATACTGAGTTAATAACCATAAGTTCTTATACCAACTTCATAAACATGGCAGCTCAGTGCTTCAGTACATAATGTTATAGAACATCTTGAGTTGGAAAGGATCCACAAGGACTATCCAGTCCAATTCCCTGCCTCTTGCAGGACCACCTAAAACTAAACCTAGAAGCCTCATTCAGACACATCTTGAACTCAGCCTTGGTGTCATGAACACTTTTCTGGGGAGCTTGCTCAATGACTGGCCACCCTCTCAGTGAAGAACCTTTATCTAATGTCCAACCTGAAATTCCCCTGATGCAGCTTCACACCCTTTCCTCATGTCGTATCACCAGAAAGAGGAGATCAGCACCTCACCCTCTGCAGCCTGCCTTGAGGAAGGTGTAGAATGTCATGAGGTCACCTTCTCTTCTCCAAGCTGAACAAACCAAGTGACCTCAGTGGCTCCTCCTCAATCTTGCCTTTAAGATATTTTACCATCTTTCTTGCCCTCCTTTGGACACACTCTAACAGTCTGATGTCCTGAACAGTTTAGTCCAGAGATGTTCCACCAAAGCTATAACTGGAATTAACTGAGGGATGCAGTGCAGCTTTCTAGGGTAGAGAAGCTAGGAGACCTCATTTTGTCAGCTAAAATCACTGTAATAGCTAACCTGAAGGAACTGAGGTAATGTATGTGCTTTTTCCTGGTTCACCAAACAGCATTTCATCCCTAGAGTACAACCCTCCTCTGTCTGAGCAGAGCATGAGCATCCTCAATGACAAGAACTAAGGATCCTCTATGTCGTGGTTTAAGCTGTAAATCACGCAGCCTGTTCACTCACTCACCTGCTTTCTTCCCCCCCACTCCAGGGGGAGGAGGGGGGGGAATGGGGAGAAGAATCAAAAGAATGTAACTCCCACAGGTTAAGAACAGTCCAATAACTAAGGTATAACACAAATCACTACTGCTACCACCAATAATAATAATGACAAGGGACATACAAGGGAAGACGATACAATTGCCCACCACCCGACGACCGAGCTGTGAACTGAACTCTTCCGGGTTCCTGCCCCCAGTTTTACATCCTGGGCATGACGTGCTGTGGCATGGAATAGCTCTTTGGTCAGTTTTGGTCAGGTATCCTGTTTCTGATTCCTCCCAGCTTCCCCTACTCCCTGGCAGAGCATGAGACTCAGAAAATCCTTGGTCAGACCAAAACATTCTAAGCCATAACTATAAACATCAGTGTTATCAGGGCTGTTCCCAGGCCGAAAGTCAAAAAAACACAGCACTGCACCAGCTACTAAGAAGGAGAAAAATGGCTGCTGCTGCTGAACCCATGACAGTATCCACCCCTTATTCCTTACCATTCACGTCATGCTCAGATCCCATATTTTCAATATACCATGATATAAATATATATATATATATATACATCCACACACACACACAGAGGGAAAGAGATCATCCCTCAGTGCATGGACCAATCCCTACAGAGCTGCTGAGTCCATTCGGTCCGTGACGTCAAGCTCCATCTCCTGTAATAGTCCTGCAGAGCAGGGGAGGCCGTGCGCGGTGTTGGATCATTGCCTGCTGATGCTGATTGCTCCCTTACTGCAGAACTCATTCGGTTTCATTAAAATTCATTCTTTGTTGGGATGATGGTCAGAGGGCCAGTCACTGATGACTTGAAGACATCTAGTTGGTGGGCTATAAAAGTATTACATAGCAGGCAACAGCATACAATTGAGTTCATTGGCTGTTTTCCCCTAAAATCAAATCTCCTTGAGGTACACATTGGACTTCCCCATCTTCCTGAATTACCCATCAAGTATATCCGGGTCCCTGAGCAAAAGCAATCCCACGAGTGGGTTTGCCATTACTGAAGCAGGAATAACCCATACTGTCTTCCCCAGCAAATTTTTTATATGCACCAGAGGAACTTTGTCCCCCTCCACAGTATGTAGAAGTTCTGACTGGGCTGGGCCAGCCCTGTGGGCAGATCCTGTGGTGTTGACCAGCCAAGTGGCCTTTGGTAAATGTGTATTCCAATGTTTGAAAGTCCCACCACCCATTGCTCTCAGTGTAGTTTTTAATAGCCCATTGTACCATTTGATTTTCCCAGAGGCTGGTGCATGGTAGGGGATGTGATATACCCATTCAATGCCACGCTTTTTGGCCCAAGTGTCTATCAGGTCGTTCTGGAAATGAGTCCCGTTGTCTGACTCAATTCTCTCTGGGGTGCCATGTCGCCACAAAATCTGCTTCTCAAGGCCCAGGATAGTGTTCCGGGCAGTGGCATGGGGCACAGCCACGTATGTTTCCAGCCATCCGGTGGCTGCTTCCACCATAGTAAGCACATGGCACTTGCCTTGGTGGGTTGGTGGGAGTGTGATAGAATCAATCTGCCAGGCCTCCCCATATTTGTACTTTAGACATCATCTACCATACCAAAGAGGCTTTAACTGTTTAGCTTGCTTAATTGCAGCACATGTTTCACAGTCATGAATAACCTGGGCAATAGTGTCCATTGTTAAGTCCACCTCTCGATCACAAGCCCATCTGTATGTTGCATCTCTGACCTGATGGCCCGAAGTGTCATGGGCCCACCAGGCCAAAAATAATTCACCCTTATGTTGCCAACTTAAGTCCATCTGTGCCACTTCAATTTTAGCAGCTTTATCCACTTGCTGGTTGTTCTGGTGTTTTTCAGTGGCCTGACTCTTGGGTACATAAGCATCTACATGGCGCACCTTGACCACCAGGTTTTGCACCCGGGCAGTGATATCTTGTCACAGTGCAGCAGCCCAGATGGTTTACCTCTGCATTGCCAGTTGCTTTGCTTCCATTGTTGCAACCACCCCTACAGGCCATTTGCCACCATCCATGAGTCAGTATAGAGATAAAGTACTGGCCACTTTTCTCGTTCTGCAATGTCCAAGGCCAGCTGGATGGCTTTCACTTCAGCAAACCGACTCGATTCACCCTCTCTTTCAGCAGTTTCTGCAACTTGTCGTTGAGGACTCCATACAGCTGCCTTCCATCTCCGATGCTTTCACACAATATGACAGGACCCATCAGTAAACAAAGCATATTGCTTTTCACTTTCTGACAGTTCATTATATGGTGGGGCTACTTCAGCACGCATCACCTCCTCCTCCTCTGGTGACATTCCAAAATCTTTGCCCTCTGGCCAGTCCATGATGACTTCTAGAATTCCTGGACAACTATTCGAGCTCGTTGTGTAATAAGTGCAGCCCACTTACTCCATGTAGCATCAGTTGCATGATGTGTAGAGGAGACCCTGCCTTTGAACATCCAGCCCAGCACGGGCAACCGGGGTGCCAGGAGGAGCTGTGCTTCAGTGCCAATCACTTCCAAAGCAGCTCAAACCCTTTCATAGGCTGCCAGTATCTCTTTTTCAGTTGGGGTATAGCTGGCCTCAGATCCTCTGTATCCCCGACTCCAAAAGCCGAGAGGTCGATCTCGAGTCTCCCCTGGAGCTTTCTGACAAAGGCTCCAGGTAGGACCATTCTCCCCGGCTGTGGGGTACAGTACATTTTTAACATCTGCCTGGGTCCGGACTGGTCCAAGGGCTGCTGCATGAACTATCTCTCGTTTAATTTGCTCAAAGGCTTGTTGTTGCTCAGGGTCCCGTTTAAAATCATTCTTCTTCCGGGTTACATGATAGAAAGTGCTTACAATCAAACTGTAATTAGGGACGTGCGTTCTCCAGAACCCCACAACACCCAAAAAAACTTGTGTTTCTTTCTTATTAGTTGGTGGAGACATTTTACATCCTGGGCATGATGTGCTGTGGCATGGAATAGCTCTTTGGTCAGTTTGGGTCAGGTATCCTGTTTCATCTTCCTCCCGGCTTCCCCTACTCCCTGGCAGAGCATGAGACTCAGAAAGTCCTTGGTCAGACCAAAACATTCTATGCCGCAACTCTAAACATCGGTGTTATCAGCGCTGTTCCCAGGCCGAAAGTCAAAAAAACACAGCACCGCACCAGTTACTAAGAAGGAGAAAAATGACTGCTGCTGCTGAACCCATGACACTCTACACCAAGATAATGGAAGTCTCTCCCCTAACAGCAGTGAACCCTAAATCAGATATTCAGTTTCTAACTGGAAATAAACTACGTGTTAGTAACAGTGTTGTAAGTGAGAGGTAAGGAAATATTCCATATTGCTCAGAATGCGAACTGGGATACTGCAAGTATTCAGCTTCCCATCAGCATCCCATCATGAAGGGTACACAGCTCTGTATTTCTCACTGCAGCTGCTGCCAGCCTGAAAAAAATATTCTCAGTTTTGCAAAGTGACAGCTCTCAAACAATTGCTGTGTTTGACTGGGCAAATAGGCCACCTGGTTTTGCAGGTAAAGTAAAACTCAAATGGTTAAAGCTATTTTCTGGTAATTATAAAAATATTTAGTAACATTCATTTCATTTTCTCTATCTGAAATTAATCTCTGGAATGAATCTCTTCCCTTGTTGCTCCCAGTACTGAATGTTTTCAGCTTCAAGAGACATTTAATAACCTGGGTTAGAGTTGCCAAACCTACAAAATCGCACAATTTTGGAAGTGAAACCAGAAAAATTGCTAATGTTCACATACTTAATTGACAAAGGAGACACTAGGTATAGGACTACTTTTGACATGTTTCCTGTTCAAATATCAAATGGAGATAAATTTTGAATAATATATTTACTGAATTTTATTTTTTCACAGTTTTTCTCAAAACCACTGATATCTTCTAAAAGGTTTCCCCTTTTTACCTCAATGTGCTTTCCTTTATTCTCAGTAAAGATATGTGCAAACAGAAATAACACTAGTTTCTATTTAGCTTTCAGAAATCAGTAATAATGTAAGGTAACTGGAAAATCTACAGTAAAGATTCACATTAAGTGTTCTTATGACAAAAACTTGTCACAGCATGTGTACAAGTACTTGACTGATCCACAGTGTGAGATCCTACATAAAACAGTAATGGTTCAGCAGCAATTTCCTGCATTTAATGGCAATTGACAGATGACATATCACAGAATGATAGAATGGTTTGGGATGGAAGGGACCTTAAGATCATCCTGTTCCAATCCCCTGCCATGGGCAGAGACACCTTCCACTAGACCAGCGTGCTCAAATCCCCATCCAACCTGGCCGTGAACACTGCCAGGGATGGGGCAGCCACAGCTTCTCTGGGCAACCTGTGCCAGGGCCTCCCCACCCTCCCAAGGAAGAACTTCTTCCTCTTATCTAACCTAAATCTCCCCTTTGTAATTTTAAAGTCATTTCCCCTTGTCTTACCCCTAGATGCCCTTGTAAAAAGTCGTTCTCCATCTCTCTTGTAGGCCCGTTTAGGTACTAGGAACTGCTCTAAGATCTCCCTGGAACCTTCTCTTCTCCAGAATAAACAAGCCCAACTCTCTTGGGCTGCCTTCATAACAGAGGTGCTCCAGCCCTCTGATCACCTTCGTGGCCTCCTCTGGACTCACTCCAAGAAGTCTATGTGATTAAAAATAAGTTGCAACTGTGTGCAGCATGCCAGCTATCCAATGGCATGTAAAGCACCTGGCACCAGTCAATGGAAAGAGACAAGAGCTTTCAAGGAGAATTTGTCCCCTTGAATGGGATCTTCATAGATCTGGCTGGATTCCTTCTGTAGGTATCACACTGCATGCTTAAAGGTAGCTAGAACTAATACATATTTGTTTCTGTATGAAAAGTTAGACTGATCTCAAACCATGCCTTTTCATGGGTACTTCAATCATACAGGTGGTTTGCATCAGACCCAGAGACTATATAAAGGACATCATAGCCAACAAAAGCCTTACATCTATAATCTTCAGACTCATAAAACTGGAGCAAATGATTCATAGCTCCTATTGCTGTACCCTAATCATGTACAACTCACAGTTCGACATGGTTTGGGTGCAAAGTGAAACTTCACAGTTATGAATAAGTTGTGCTTAAAGAATTTGAATTTTTTTAAGCTCCAAAGTTATATCTCAAAGGTTGCAGTTTTGCTATGCAAACCCACACTCCCTCACAAACATAATGGAAGAACTTGCATGAGACCCCCAGAGCAAAACTGATCTGTTTAGGACTGCTACAGTGTGATATACACTGTGCCGCTTGTTCTTTCTTCTTTGTTCAGCAAAAAGTAGGAGGCAGAAATACAAAGCATGGATGCAAATTGGCTCTGAATGTCCCAGAGCTCACTGCTTGCCAGGCTGTGTTACTGGGAAGCCCGAGTACCAGAGGCTTCTCTGGGAACTCACTAACTAATTTCTTTTTATTAGAGAAGTGAAAACCAAAACCAAAACCAAACCAAACCAAAACACAAACAAACAAACAAAAAAAACCCCACAAACCCACAACAAAAAGCAACAACTAAAAAATAAACAAGCAAAAAACCCCAAACAAAAACAAAAAACCCCCAAACAAACAAAACCATACACGCACACAAAAACAACACAAACAAAAAAACTCAACCACACCAGACTGGCTTGAAATAGTTTTGTTAAAAAACGAAACAAACAAAAAAAATCTTACCCCATTTTGCCTTTCTTCCTTTCTCCCTTTTATCAAAGATAAAAATATATTTGCCAATCTGAAGTTAAGAAGCTACTTGCATGAAGTCAAAGACTTAAGATCCTGAATTCCTTCTCTCTTTGCATCTCTCTTTCATACTGTCTTGGTTGGAACAAAGTCAAGAGACTAATATTATAATATTTCCAGCTACTTGGGGTGTCTATTGGAAAATACCTCCCATGACTGATAGAACAACCTGCAATATGGGAAACCTATCCTGAACATCTCAGTGGAAAATTAAAAGAACCAACAAATTAATTTTTACTTTAGAGTCCTACCTAAAAGTCATCTTATTTTCATAGACTGGGAGACAATCATAAACTATGTATTAACATAATAAGAAATAACAATTTTGTTTTAACTATCTGTTCCTTTAGCTGATAACTGTCAGTCAGATCATTTGTCATCCTTTGGATTGCTAACTGAATGGAGTAACATCAGCCTTGGACAAATATGAATTAATATAAATATATATATATATCATTATTCAAAATAGCACTGCTACAATACCCAAGGAAAACTGCCAGCTACTGATTTTCTGAAGTTATTAAGATGACACCAAGCTGTGTGGTTCTGTTGATACGTTGGAGGGAAGGAATGCCATCCAGAGGGACCTTGACACGCTTGTAATGTGGGCTGATGCCAACCTGATGAAGTTTAACCATGGCAAGTTGAAGGTCCTCCACCTGGGTGGGAGCAATCCCAGGCACAGCTACAGGTTGGGCAGAGAAGAGATTCAGAGCAGCCCTGTGGAGAAGGACTTGGGGGTGTTGGTTGATGAAAAAATGAATATGAGCCAGCTTCAGTGTGCACTCGCAGCACAGAAAGCCAACCGTGTCCTGGGCTGCATCCAAAGGTGCGTGACCAGCAGGTCGAGGGAGGTGATCCTGCCCCTCTACTCTGCTCTTGTGAGACCTCACTTGGAGGATTGGGTGCAGTTCTGGTGTCCTCAACATAAAAAGGACATGGAACTCTTGGAAAAAGTCCAGAGGAGGATGATCAGACCACGAGGATGATCAGGGGACTGGAGCACCTCCCATATGAAGATAGGCTGAGAAAGTTGGGGCTGTTCAGCCTGGAGAAGAGAAGGCTGTGTGGAGACCTCATAGCAGCCTTCCAGTATCTGAAGGGGGCCTATAGGGACACTGGGGAGTGACTCTTCATTAGGAACTGTAGTGAGAGGACAAGGGGCAATTGGTTCAAACTTCAACAGGGGAAGTTTAGATTGGATATGAGGAAGAAATTCTTTACTGTGAGGGTGGTGAGGCACTGGAATGGGTTGCCCAGGGAAGTTGTGAATGCTCCATCGCTGGCAGTGTTCAAGGCTGGATTGGACATAGCCTTGGGTGGCATGGTTTAGTGTGAGGTGTCCCTGCCTATGATTCTATGATCCTATGATTCTATGATTTATAGTCAAAGACAAACTGAACCCTTCTTGCATATAAATGCAGGGAGTATTTATTCCATTAGTGCCAAAAACACTTTCCTCTGAAATTACTTGAGTAACATCAAAGTAAATTTGGACCTATAATAGCATTAATATGTCACTTTATTTCAGTTTCTAAATATTGGTTTTTTGACTTTGATTTAAAAATAAAACAAAAGACATGATGTCATTGACTAAAATTGTTTTGAGATTTGGTTTAGCAGCTTGCATATAAGCTACATCTTGCTTATGTTACAACTCTCACTGTCAGAAATAATCAATTTCCTTTAAAATACTTCCTGTGGAATTTATTTAGGTCAAGATTATCTGAAGGTATGACTAAACAGGCATACTAGTGTCTTATAGCTGTCATTCTAAGAACAGCTTCTTTTTAAAGTTGACTGCAAGCACATTTCAGTTCCTTCATAAGGTATAACTCCCAGTAAATAAAGTATTCTTTTTATGTAAACATTGTCAGCACCAATGGTTTCTTAATCATTTTGTGTACCGAAATTCTTAAGCAATAGTTTTCTCTTCTAAATTAAACACTAATCCTAGATGTAGAACCAGAAACTGGATTTTAATACAGTATCACAGTCTTTTCATTTTATTAAAGAGCTCTTCTAACTTAAAATCTTTTTTTTCTTCCTTAAAATAAAAGAGCAAATGTAGGTCATGGCATGTTCTCACGTCAGAGTTGACATCGGACTTACAAGCAGACATGTCTACTTCCCATATTGCTGATGTGTTTAATACTTCCATTCCTAGGAAAGTCTCAAAATTACTATTTTCACTGAACCAAACTTTAAGTGTCTGCCAAAATTAATCTCAAACTTCTCATACCTTTCAGTCATGGAGACCAGCCAACCTCCTACCTTACAAAGTCAATCTAGTTATACTCTTCTAGTACAACCTCACAGACATCATATGTCTCCACTTACCTTTGCTCATCCAATCATTTATCTGCATCCCCTTTCTATAGTTCTTGACATACACATTTCCCTGAATTTTGACATGCATGGAATCTCTGAAGTCACTGAAGGATAAGATAACACAATTCTGTCTCGTAGCTCTTGAAGTCAGTGGATTGAAACATTCTTACAAATTATTTGTAGACAACACTGACTCTATTAGGATGGGGAATGAAGGGACTATGAGGAATCTGTGACAGAGTAAGCTGTGCAACAGACATACAGCTGTCTAGTGGCAAGGCTGGTAACAGCAAGCTAACCTACTGAATCCCAAGTAATTGATACTTTCTGATCAAAAGTATAAACAACATTACCTGACCACTGGGTGTGGAAGTTTTGGCTGTGATAGAGTTCATTTTCTTCATAGTAGCTAGCATTTTGGATTTGAGCTGAAAACTGTTGACAACACAACACAGGGCTTTTTCTGTTATTGCCAAGCAGTACTTACACAGTCAAGCACTCTTCACACCACCCCACTAGCGTTGGGTTGAGGGTCCACAAGAAGTTGGGAGGGGACGCAGCTGGGACAGCTGACCCCGACTGACTCAAGGGATATACATATAATCACAGACTGGTTAAGTTTGGAAGGAACATTAACGACCATCCAGTTCCAAAGCTCCTGGCCATGGGCAGGGACACCTTTCAGTAAACCAGGTTGCTCAAAGCTCCATCCAACCTTGCCTGAACGCTTCTAGGGATGGGCAGCCACAATTTCTCTGTTCAGCTTTTTCCCACGTCTTACCCCTTGTATAGTGAGGATTTTTTTCCTAGTATCTACGTTAAATCTAGCCTCTGTCAGCTTAAGGCCATTCCTTCTTCTCCTGTTACAATATGCCCTTGCAAAAAATTCTTCTCCAGATTTATTGTAGGCCCGTTTTAGACACAGGAAGCTGTGCTAAGGTCTTCCCTGAACCTTCTCTTCTCCAGGCTGAGCAAGCCCAACTCTCTTGGGCTGCCACTATAGCAGAGGTGCTGCAAGTTCTCAGAGCATTTCATGGCCTCCTGTGGACTTGCTACAACAGGTCCACATCCCTATTGCGTTGGGGGCCCCAGAGCTGAACACAGTACTGCAGGCGAGGTCTCATGAGAGCAGAGTACAGGAAGAGAATCACCTCCCTCGACTTGCTGCTCACTCTTCTTTTGATGCAGCCCAGCATACGATTGGCTTTTTGATTTGCAAGCGCATACTGCCATAGCATACCATATGATGCCATGCTCAGCAATAAAACTAAGGGGGAAGTAGGCAAGGTGGGCTGCTGCTCAGGAACTGGCTAGGCATCTGTCGGCTGGTGGTGAGCATCTGTCTTCATTTGCATCACTCTTGGTTTTTATTCCTCTGTCTTTGTGATTTTCCTTTTCATTGCATTATTATTATTGTTGTTGCTATTATTACATTTCCTTTAATTTAATTTCAATTTTTAAACAGTTAATTATCTTAATAATTATCTTAACAATTAATTATCTTAACCCATCAGTTTTCTCACTTTTAGCCTCTTGCTTCTCTTCCTCCATCTCACTGTGGGGGGAGTGAGAAAGTGACTCTGTTGTCCTTAGCGGCTGGGGTTAAACCATGACACTGAGCTACACACTAAACTTAGGAATGTATACATGCATGTTAATTATGTGACAGATGCATTCATACCGTCAGGGAGATGGCATGAATGTCAATTCATGGGTGTCTAAATGGAAAAATATTGTGAATAAGTATTAATGTGTGAAAGTGTAGTACCTTTTTGTAGAAGCAAAGGTGCTAATCTAACATTTATATTCAATCAAAAGAAATCTCTCTTATGAAAGGATGCAAAGAGTTTTCAAGCTGTGCATTTACTCTGATATTTTCTCAGAACAGCCTCTGAGAACCTGAGGATGGATGCCCACAGAGGGTGTTGAGCAGCAGCTGAAGAAAGAAAACAGCACCACAAGGATTCCTTAGAACCACATACACTTTACTAAAGCAAGGTAGACCTATGTACACTCTAGGCACTGACACCAGCCAACAGGTTATTTCAACTCCTATTTTAAGGACAATTGGTTTAGAATGGAACACAGTGTTATTCAGGTCTTGAAGTAAATTCAGAATAATTTGATTTGTCTAAAATAATCCCCATTTTATCTTCTCTTTGACAAAATGCTTTTCCAGAGCAGGAAAAGATATAACAGAAAATAGTCTGATTTCCTCTAACTTTCTATCATCTGACATTTAAGTTACCTGCCTGAAGCAACAAGGCACTCTTCACAGCTCTCACATATTCATTGTGAACTTCAAGAAATGAAATCTCTTATTTCCCCAGGCCCTGGTGTATTACCGTTCTACAGAAGATACAATTCATCGTAATTGTTTGTGAGGGGCATGTGGCATATATGAATAACAAGTCACATCCAAGCAACTGTGCAACATGCCCTTTATCTAAAGAAAATAATCAGCCCTGAGAGAATGCAGCTGGTGTAGCTTCATTTAGAATATTTTGCAGTGGCTGAGACTATCTAATCCCTTTTTGTATCAAAAGTGTCATAGAACATAGGAGCAAAGCATGAATTCATAATAATTTCAAATTCTTCTTCCCAAAGAGCTTCAAACCACAGACCTTAAATTGTATCAAATGAGGCACTTAACACATCTTCTTTTCAAAACCAGCCACCTACCCTCATCCTACTCCTATCAGAGATAATTAAAGTCTGAAAGATTACACAATTCATAGCCCAGTAATATGAAACTAGACATCATTTTCAATACTGATATGCTGAGGATGCTGCTGGTCTTTTCTTTGTAAATGACTGAACCTTAGTACACAAGTTTTATGGATTTCTGAATGGGAATACAAAGAAATTTGTCAAAACTAAGCGCAGTATAAGGACAATTAAAAAAAACCAAACATAAGCTAATGGAGAACATTCCTGTGAAATACATTCAACTTTTTACAGTGACTACAGACACCTAGGGAACATATTTGTATTCATCCTGAAGTATGTAATTCAGAGGAAAAAAAATCTCAGCCTGGGAAAGAAGTGTTATTTACAGATATTTACAGGAATTCACCCAGTTGCAGCCACTCGGGCTAGAAGATGTCTTAGTGAGAGCCACTTTAGCCTTTTATATTCAAGGAGTCCCTTCATGCAATATACCAAGGGGTATATTAAGGATACATGTGACATAAACCAGAATTTCCTAACTGTACACTGGCTAAACTGTCAGGTATCAATCATTTCAGTCCACTGTGTAAGATCCACTACTGGAGACAACAGACATTTATTTCTGAATAAAAATATTCGAGCTTGACTCTTATACCCATTCTCAAGTCAAACATATTTGAAGCAGGAAAGCTAAGATGGAGTGATAACAGCTGTATTCGGATTGCTTGAAACTGCCACTCGTACATGGAAAAAAGACATCCCATTTCAACTTTAAATGCCACAAAAATAAAGCAAAGAGGGAAATGAAAGTACTACACAGCTGTAGATTTATTGTATTCCCCTGGAGTCAGCTCTCTTTGGCAACCTGAATTGCTCTTGAGGATCTTGGTGAAAACCTGAGCGGTGTGGAGAGGCTCTGCAGGGACTCTTGCCAAATTAGACTCCTCTTCCTGAACCCAGGCTGGTTTGACGTACGCATTAGAAAACAAAACCCTTCCTAACACATTTGTTTATGTTGACAGCCCTACCCAAATATAGAAGTCTTTGAAGAAATCTGTTGTTCTTTCAGTGAAAGAAATGCACTTTCATTGCAGTCAGAGCTCCTCTTCTAGTGTGTCATTCTTTCTAGTTCAGAGCAGTAGAAAAACAAACAAAACCCACATACAACCAAAGCACCAAAAACGCAGGTTTTGCAAAAACATGCCCACATTGATAACCACAGGCTGCTAGCATTCCCATTGAAGTGCTCTGCCTCACCCATGGTTCCTTTGTATAGCACCCACTGCTTTCAACTTCATACAAGCTCGTCTGCAACATTTTGGCAGGGGAACCAAAGCCCCTTCTTTTCCTGTATTCAGAAGGATGCCAGAAGCAATCCTGCCTACCCTTGTGGAACAAGGAGTAGCATCTACAAGCATCTTCCTGGGGATGCTTTCTTTATCACAGCTTATTTCAAAACACAAGGTAGCTGCAGAGGGAAACCTTACACTGCTTTATTTTCTTGGATAGCTCGGCAACCATTTTTCATTAATAAATAATTCCCAGAACACTCAAGTATTTGCTACTGTAATTTTTGACATTTTCAAATGAAGACTTCAGGAATAATCTGACTCATTTCTTGAGTCTGTATCATCCTAAGTGGCTATTACATGTCTACCGCAGATTTCATAGAAGCATTGGCATAAAATAAGCCTACCCTTACAAAACAGTAATACAATAACAACATACAATAATATAGCAATAACATACATGTGTGCATGTACATTAGGTGACTACATGAACTCAGATGCTGATAAAAATGCCAATGAACTTACAGAAAAAGAAAATCTTCTATAGGTACTTCAGTGATAAAAGAAAGACAAGGGAAAATGTGGGCTCTCTCCGGAAGGAAATGGGTGACGTGGTTACCCAAAAATATGGAAAAGGCCAAGGTACTCAACAGGTTTTTTGCCTTGGTCTTCACTGGCAAGTGCTCCAGCCACAATGCCCTAGCTGTAGAAGACAATTCATCTCAGTGTCCAGCAAGATCATGGAGCAGATCCTCCTGGAAACTATGTTAAGGCACATAGAAAATAATGAGATGGCTGGTGACAGCTGAGATGGCTGGTGACAGCTGACATGGCTTCACTAAGGGCAAATCATGCCTGACTAGTTTCATGGCCTCCTATGACGGGGTTGCAGCACTGGTGGGGAAGTGAAGAGCAACTGTTGTCATCTACTTGGGCTTGTACAAAGCATTTGGCACTATCTCACGTGACAGTCTCTAAAATGGAGAGGCATGGATATGGCTGTGTTCAAGGTTGGATTGGACATAGCCTTGGGTGGCACGGTTTAGTGGGAGGTACTCCTGCCCCTGGCAGGGGGGTTGGAACTAGATGATCTTAAGGTTCTTTCCAACCCTAACTATTCTATGATTCTATGATTCTATGATGGATGGATGGACTACTCAATGATAAGGAATTGGGATAAGTGCAGGATGATCACACTTAAAGAGCTGAAGTCTATTGCTCAATGTCCAAGTGGTGATCAGTGACTAGTGGTGTCCCTCAGGGGCTGGCACTGGGACTGGCACTGTTCAACAGTTTTGTTGGCAACATGAACAGTGGGACTGATTCACCATCAGCAAGTTTGCTGATGACACCAAACAGTTCGTTTCAGATGATACGCTGGAAGGAAAGGATGCCATCCAGAGGGGCCTGGACAGGCTCAAGAGATGGGCTAGTGCAAACCTCAGGAAGTTGAATAATGCCAAGTTCCCAAGGTCCTGCCGCTATGTCAGAGCAATCCCAAGCACAAATACAGGCTGGGCAGTGAATGGAATGAATGTAGCCTTAAGGAGACTTGGGGGTGTTTGTTGACAATAAGATCAACATGACCCAGCAATCTGCTTGCAGCCCAGAAAGCCAACCATATACTAGCTGCATCAAAAGGAACTTGCAAAGCAGGTTGAGGGAGGTGATTCACCCCCTCTGCTCTCTTGACACTCTCCCCACAGCAATGCATTCAGTTCTGGGGCCCCCAACACAAGAAGGATGTGGACCTGTTGAATCAAGTCTAGAGGAGGCCACAAAGATGTTCAGCGGCTGGAGCATCTCTCCCATGGAGACAGCCCAGGAGAGTTTGGCTTGTTCAGCCTGAAGAAGAGAAGGTTCACGGAAGACCAGACTAGAGCAGTTCCTAGTGCCTAAACGGACCTACAAAACAGCTGGAGAGGGACTTCTTGCAAGTGCATGTAGGAAGAGGACAAGGGGGAATGGCTTTAAACTGAATAACAGTAGATTTAGATTAGACATCAGGAAGAAATTCTTTACTGTGAGGGTGGTGAGGCGCTGGCACAGGTTGCCCAGAGAAGCTGTGGCTGCCCCATCCCTGGCAGTGTTCACGGCCAGGTTGGATGGGGATTTGAGCAACCTCGTCTAGTGGAAGGTGTCCCTGCCTGTGTCAGTGGTGGTTGGAACTGTGTGATATTTAAGGTCCCTTCCAACCCAAACCATTCTATGATTCTATAATGTATTTAAAAAGGCTACATTCCATATCATGCAGATGATGCAATATAAAATAATATATTTAAGTCTTTTCAGTAATTCTAGTTTTAACTAAAACTTAAAAAAAAAGGAGGCAGAAGGTTTTGCAGGGGAAGGATTATAAACCAAGAGCTCGGGGTGTAGAGAGCTCCTACACCTCTCTAATGAGAGGAGGGTGCGCAATGGGCAGGGTTGCACTCTGTACACCCTGGTGGAGGTCCTCCTGCAGCAGGTGGATGAGCTGCGGGAACCTGCTAATAGGCTGAAAGGTGTCAGGGAAGCTGAGGGGAAACAGCACTGCTTGCTCCAGGACCAGACTGTGTAGGGGCCTCAAGCATCTACTGTCACTCATGCAGGAAAGGAGGCCGCTAACCCAAGAAGCTGGGAAATGGTAACAGAATTAAACAACAAAAAAAGGAGGAAGAGGACAATTAAAAGCAAGGGTCTTCCTCCTAAATCTGTTGTCCTCAGAACTGCTTTGCTGTCCTGCAGGGGGCTGATGAGGAACCACACTCCCACCAGGAACAACCGGCTGATGCCCCGGTAAAGAAGATCACGAGACTGGTGCTGCCAGGAAAAAGTGGCGGGCCGTAGTGGTGGAAGACTCTGCTCTGAAAGGAACAGAGGCACCCATCTGTCCGCCTGACCCAGGCTCAAGGGAGGTGTGTTGCCTACCAGGGGCTCAGATCAGGGATGTTGCAGAGAGACTGCCTGCTCTAGTCAGTCCCACTGACTATTACCCACTTCTAGTGATCCATGTGGGTGCTACTGATACAGATAGCAGTAGCCCAGAGAACATAAAGAAGGACTACAGAACCCTGGGAGAGGTAGTTAGAGGCTCTGGAGCTCAGACTATCTTTTCATCAATTCTCCAGGATACAGGGCAGGACCTCAAAAAGGCTAGGAGGATTGGCCAGGTTAATAAATGGTCAGAAGGGTGGTGCTGTAGTCAGGTGTTTGGGTACCTTGAACATGGGACTCAATTTAGTAGGCCAGGTCTACTGGGGGCTGGTGGAGCTGGTCTGACAGAGAAAGGGAAGAGTGGATTTGGTAGGAGGCTTGCCAGACCGGTCAAGGATGCCTTAAACTAGATGTGTTGGGGGAGGGGGGCACCATTCCATCCCAACACACTCAGTCACTTGCCAGCACCTATAATAAACATTCAGAGCAATGTAGAGATATTGCAGCTGCTCCAGCCAATGAGCCAGCTTCAACTGGAGCTCGGCTCAGATGCCTCTGTACAAATGCCTGTAGCATGGGGAACAAACAAGAGGAATTAGAGATGTGTGCACGTCTACGGGGGTAGGATATCATAGGCATCACAGAAACATGGTGGGATGGCTCCAATGACTGGTGTGTTGGAATGGAAGGTTACAGGCTCTTTAGGAAAGACAGGCCTGGTAGGCAGGGAGGGGAGTTCCTATTTATGTAAGGGATAGGCTGGAGAGTATGGAACTGTGCCTGGGGACAGGTGAGCAGTCCACAGAGACTTTGTGGGTCAGGCATAAAGGGAGAACAGCGATGCGAGACATTATTGTGGGGATCTGTTACAGACCTCCTGATCAAGAGGACTTGGTGGATGAAGCACTCTATAGACAGATAGGAACAGCCTCACGCTTGCAGGCCCTTGTTTTCATGGGGGACTTCAACCACCCTAATATCTGTTGGAAGGATGGTACCGCCCAGCACAAGCAATCCAGGATGTTCCTTGACTGTGTGGAAGACAACGTCCTTCTGCAAGTAATAGAGGAGCAGACAAGGAGAGGTGCCATGCTGGACCTCGTCCTCACCAACAGGGAAGGGCTGGTTGGAAATGTGACGCTCGAGGGCAGCCTTGGTTGCAGCAATCATGAGAGGGTCGAATTCAAGATCCTCAGGACAGTGAGAAGAGCATGCAGCAAGCTCACTGCCCTGGTCTTCAAGAGAGCAGATTTTGGCTTCTTCAGAAACCTGCCCAGTAAGGTTCCATGGGATATAGCCCTAGAGGGCAGGGGGCCCAAGACTGTTGGTTGATATTTAAGGATCACCTGCTGCAAGCTCAGGAGCAATACATCCCTACATGAAGGAAGTTCTGCAGGAGGGCCAGGAGACCTCCTTGGATGGATAAAGAGCTGCTGAGGAAACTTTGAGGGAAAAAAAGAGGCTAATAAAAGGTGGAAGCAAGGACAGGCAGCCTGGGAAGAATACAGGGATGTCATCTGGGAAGCTAGGGACCGGGTTAGGAAAGCTAAGGCCCACTTAGAAATAAACTTGGCAAAGGATGTTAAAGATAACAGGAAGGGATTCTATAGGTACATTGCAAATAAAACACAGGCTAGGGACAACATGAGCTCCCTCCAGAAGCTATCGGGAGAACTGGCTACCCTGGATTTAGAGAAAGCTGAGGTTCTTAATGACTTCTTTGCCTCAGTCTTCACCGGCAAATGCTCTGACCATACAACCCAAGTCTTGGAAGGCAGATGCAGGGACTGTGAGAATGAAGACCTCAGGCCCACTGTAGGAGAGGATCTGTTTCGAGACCATCTTAAGAACCTGAACGTATACAAGTCCATGGGACCTGATGAAATCCATCCGCGGGTCCTGAAGGAGCTGGCGAATGAAGTTGCTAAGCCACTGTCCAGCATATATGAAAAATAGTGGCAGTCAGGTGAAGTTCCCAATGACTGGAAAAAGGGAAATATAAGCCCCATTTTCAAGAAGGGGAAAATGGATGAGCTGGGGAACTACAGACCAATCAGTCTCACCTCTGTGCCTGGCAAAATCAAGGAGCAGATTCTCCTGGAAGGCATGCTAAGGCACATGAAAAACAACAAGGTGGTTGGTGACAGCCAGCATGGCTTCAGTAAGGGGAAATCCTGCCTGACCACCTTGGTGGCCTTCTATGATGGGGCTACGGAACTGATGGACAGGGGTAAAGCAGTTGATGTCATCTACCTGGACTTGTGCAAAGCACTTGACACTGTCTCACATGACATCCTTGTCTCTAAGTTGGAGAGACATCAATTTGATAGGTGGACCACTCGGTGGATAAAGAACTGCCTGGATGGCTGCACGCAAAGAGGTGTGCTCAATGGCCAGCTGGAGACCAGTAACGAGTTGTGTCCCTCAGGGATTGGTGTTGGGACCGGTCTTGTTCAACATCTTTGTCAGTGACATGGACGGTGGGATTGAGTGCGCCCTCAGCAAGTTTGCCGATGACACCAAGCAGTGTGGTTCAGTTGATACGTTGGAGGGAAGGAATGCCATCCAGAGGGACCTTGACATGCTCCTGAGGTGGGCTGATGCCAACCTGATGAAGTTTAACTATGACAAGTGCAAGGTCCTACGCCTGGGTCGGAACTATCCCAGGCACAGCTACAGGTTGGGCAGGGAAGAGATTCAGAGCAGCCATGCCAAGAAGGACTTGGGGGTGTTGGTTGATGAAAAAATGAACATGAGCCGGCAGTGTGCACTTGCAGTCCAGAAAGCCAACCGTATCCTGGGCTGCATCAAAAGGAGCGTGACCAGCAGGTCAAGGGAGGTGATCCTGCCCCTCTACTCTGCTCTCATGAGACCTCACTTGGAGTATTGTGTGTAGTTCTGGTGTCCTCAACATAAAAAGGACATGGAACTGTTGGAACAAGTCCAGAGGAGGGCCACGAGGATGATCAGGGGACTGGAGCACCTCCTGTATGAAGACAGGCTGAGAAAGTTGGAGCTGTTCAGCCTGGAGAAGAGAAGGCTGTGTGGAGACCTCATAGCAGCCTTCCAGTATCTGAAGGGGGCCTATAGGAATGGTGAGAGGGACTGTTCATTAGGGACTGTGGTGATAGGACAAGGGGTAACGGGTTCAAACTTAAACAGGGGAAGTTTAGATTTGATATGAGGAAGAAATTCTTTATTGTAAGGTTGGTGAGGCACTGGATTGGGTTGCCCAGGGAAGTTGTGAATGCTCCATCGCTGGTGGTGTTCAAGGCTGGGTTGGACGTAGCCTTGGGTGGCATGGTTTAGTGTGAGGTGTCCCTGCCCCTGGCAGGGGGGTTGGAACTAGATGATCTTAAGGTCCTTTCCAACCCTAACTGTTCTATGAGTCTATGATTCTATATAAATATTCACTTTGTGATTAATGCAAAAATTAAAAAGAGAAAAAAATTGATGAGAATAGGGATGCATTAGCAACACGGTGACAAGCAGTTTCAAGGGGAAGTGAGTACTGTCGGCAGCTTGATAAGGAAAATCTTGCAGAGAAAATTTAAACAAACAGAAGGTGTCAGAACCACAAACACCAGAGAAAACAGATCTTTTCCATGTCGTACAAAATAAAGTTATTCTAGTTATTATCCAAAAATGAAATTAATATTTTACCTTAAACAAAATTAGGCTACTAGGAGAAAAGCAGTTATGAAGTCAATAATTCAGATACTGAGGTAATATTTGATTGGTTCTGAAGGGGATTCTGGCTTCCTGCAGTATCAGGGAACAATCTCAATGACATAGAAAATCCCATTCAGTCTAATGTTTCTTAATAAAGAGATATTTTTCTGACAACTATAATGTCCACAGAATTGTAAAGAATGTATGCTGTCAAAAAAACCCTGCTACCAAAGTGTTAGAAAAAAAAAAAATAAAAAAAGGGAAACAGAACTCAGGCTTCCTGTGTAGAGGGACTTGAGCTGACTTGGTTGCCATGGCAGACATTGTAGGAAACACATGTCAAAGTTTAGACATGTACTGAATAAGATAAAGTAAAAGTAGGATCAATCTTAGATAGAAGGGAATCGACTCAGGCAGGCACCATTCTCTAAGAGTGTTTGTTAGACCTGTGATCCCTCCCCACTCCAGTGCATTTCAATGTAAAATATATGAAGCTGACTGTGCAAACACATTCAAAGATTAAGAGCCTAGGCTGTTACACAGTGTGAGTAAACAAGCATGAATAATCCACATCTATAAAAGCTGCTCACACCAGCAACTTCCAACACTTTGTCACACAGGACCCCAGGAGTAAACATGCACATTTTCATATAAAATAATACAATTTCACAGTTCAGTCAAATTAGAAAAAAATACATTCAAAAGGAAAATGTCTGTTCCCAAAAATGCATCTTGTAAGACAGCACACTGTCCAAGGGGAATTCAGAGAGCACTGCAATTGCTGACTCATTACATCTACTGCTCCTGCAAAATAAAAAGTTGCTTTAGCCACCTTTCAGCATCAAACAGGTTATAGTGCAGGCCACTATGGATATATTTTGTTTGCTTTAAATTTGCTAGTTCAAATACAAACTCACAATGTATGGGTACATTGCATATAATCCATCTGCATTAGTTCTACAAATCTGAATCAGTCCCAGAAAAATTTATGCTCAGATTATACTTGTTTTGTTTATTTTGTGAAGTATAGTGAATTCTAGCCAAGTATTCTGCTTAATGGTACTGTTTTTTGGGTCAGTTCTATTCTATTCTATTCTATTATATTCTATTCTTTATTCATGTATTCACATTTAAACTTTAAACAGGCTTCTGATAATTTTTACACATTTTACAATTTTTTAAAAGTAGTATAATTAGCACACATGCACAAAAATCATCAAGAGATCAGCCCAGAATTCTTTGCTCTTTCTTTCCTTTTACACAGATAACTAAATAAAAGAACATTATTTTGCTTATCTTCATACCAGAAGCATTTCTAGGAGAGAAGATATGGTCCAGTGGTTTCAACACTTGACAATATCAACTTAAAGCAACCCCATGATTATCCAAAAAAAAATTATTAGGGTTCTGTACGTAAAATAAAGGAGGGAGTAGAGAAATAGATAAATAGAAAAATACTAAACTAGCAGGTTATATCCACCATGAAAGCATTTACTGAAAGGCTTTAATGCACAGAGTGAACATAGCTAAAGTAAATAAAAAAGTTGAAGTGCATCATAGACACTTATTTTACTTATTAGACCATAGGTAAGCAGCAAAAAAATGACTGATAACATCTCCGAGGTACTATTTAAAGGTGAGGCAGTAGAACTGGGAATGATCTTCTTTGGATTTTTGCTTTGCTGTACGTCATTTATTCAACAATACACAGTATTGTGTTTGTGACCTGCTCTATTCCATAATTAAAATCAAATCCATAGCAAAGAGCAAGCTGGACTTGAATTCAGTTTGTTTTTAGAAACAACTGCATGTGTTAGAGACTAGGCCAATAGGAAGGACAGTATGTTGAGAGCAGTCAGTATGGCTGTGAGGCCAACTGGGGACCCAGGAAGTTCACAAGCAACATCACAAAAGCAGTCTGGAGCACTTGGCATGCCAGCCGTACAAGGCAAGAGGTAGGACATGGACAGCTTGTGACTGGGTAAGTCTGAAGGCTATGTCTTATCAGTCCTTTTAATGACCTTGGCTCGGATCCTCAGTCACAGATATCAGTGACAAAACAGTTGCTGACCCTTCATGGTCAAAGTAACCAAGAAGGTCATGTCTCTGTGCCTCCACACCCACCAACTTTTGACCTCACAGGTCTTGCAACATTTTCAGACACTGAAAATAGAGACCAATTAAATGAACTTAGACAAACAAAACAAAAAACCCCAAAACAACCCCCCCCAAAAGAAAAGAACCAAACCCCAAACCACTAAAAACCAAAAAAAAAAAAAAAAAAAATTTTTTTACTAAGTTTCCTTGATAGCAGGCATGTGAATCAAAGATTTCTTTCCTATGAATCTGGAAAAGAAATCGTTTTAAAGTTTGTTGAATCTTGAGTGCCTCTTGCTGCATTCTGGTACAAATAAAAATACCTTTGTATTTTTACTTTTCTTAATTCAAAAAATACAACAAACTGGCCTTCTATTGAGTGAAAACTACAGCCCAAAAATGAGGGAAGATCCTGGTTTGATGCAGGAAGACATGAAATCTGACCTTCCTGTGACTGCAAAGTTTCTGTTCAGAACAAGGGCACACAATAGAACATGGGTTGCTAGAAAGGTGTTAATTTTCATCTAAAATCATTACTATTTTATTTGATTATTTCTTCAGACTAATTCATGGTTTAAATTAATCAGAATACAAGCATTCAAGAAAAAAAAATCATTACCAACTTCTCAAAGAATTCTAAAACCAAGAATTATAGGTACTAAACCCTGAAATGTCCCTGTGGCATAGAAGATACCTATTGGAACAACTTGCAGTCATGTCTGCGAGACAGAAAAATTCAAACTGCTGAAGGAACTCAAGCTGGCAGAATAACCTACTACCAGGACTAGAATTTGCTCTGCTCACCGTGTTTACCATACTTTTCTTCACCAAAAAGAAAGAGAGGAAGTCAGAGGACCGTTCCTCTTTCTCAAAGTATGCCAAAATATTCAGAAAAACTATTCCTTCCCAGAAAAAAAAAAAAAAAAGCACTTCTGCAGCCTGCAGGGAACACTGTCCCTGAGCCTCTTCCAGTCAGCATGTTTTCTGTGTGGCCCAACTAGGAACATGAGATTCAACAGGGAATTCGAATTCCCTGATGTGATGAAATCAGCCGCAAAATCTCAGCAGGTTTATAACATATTCAGCCTCCACAAACACTGATTTTCATTTTGCAAAAAATGAGAGTTAATCTAATGATATTAAACAAATACATATATATATATATGTACAGTGGCTCTACAGCCTATACCTTAGATGCAAACAAGGGGTTAATTGCTTTCTGAGCTGGGCCATAAATTAATGAGATTTCTTTGCTCCATAACTACAAGACCAAGGAAAACAATATTTCCAAGAAGAAAGGTCCTGGAATTCCCTCACTAAAAGATAGGAGGTCCCAAAACAGACATAATAGTATAAAATAATAATTTATCCAAAATAATTCTACTAGAAGCATCAAGGTTACAACATCTGCCATGTGCTTGTTAGTAGCCCAAAAGAGTGTAAAGAAATGGCAGCATCTGCTACTATAATTCCTTCCAGCTACTCGTTTGCAGGTGTGACTTGCTGAATGACAGAATCATTCAGCCGATTACTGCTGTAAAAGTCAGGTTTAGCCATGCCTCTTTTCATCTCTTTGTGTGTGTGTGTGTGCGCGCGCACGCAAAAATGTTAGTCATTTTTGCTGTCATTGTTTATACATTACAGAAAGCCATGAATATTTCATTCTGCATCTAAATTAACATCATACCACAATTACAGATTTCTTCCCAAATGCAGTCTATTCTGGACTTGGTATTCAGATTCTTTCAGACAGTAGAAAATAAGCACTTTTCTGAAAGGAGCTACTGTTTCAGAATTCAATGTTCTTATTTAGGAATCTGGAAGGATTTTGCTTCTAAACACAATGCACATATAAGAATTTCTCTACTTGTACTTCAAACATCCATTGTCATACATCTCCTTGAAAACATAGCCATGGCAATCAAACCAAATCACCGTAAAAAAGGAAAAAAAGGAATTAACTTAATGCAAATCAGGAAAAAAAAGTGCAAATTCAAGTTTGCATAAATTTTCAGGTCTGAAAAGACATACAGAAATAGGTTGTTTGGTGAATTAGCATGACATTGATTTTTTCTCATTAAAGGTATATTATGTCAAGTTTATTTTCCTGGTAGCACATAGAAGTATCAAAGATTTAAGCAGCTAATATTTACTAAAGTTACTGACTGCAACACACAAGACAGCCTAGATCGGTTACAGAGCTACAATATGAGTATTTATGTACAATATATCTGGGGCCATCCACTGATAGACATTGCTCTAATGATGAAAACACTGGAATTAATGAATGGTAATAAATGGCAATGAAATTAGCACCCACGGTATGATGAAAAGCAGATACGCTTCTTCACATTTGCAATTCTTTTTCTGTTTGTGTTGATGGGTGGATTTTTTGTGATTTTTCTTTTCTAGCAATGCCAGGTCCTGATTCAGTCAAGCTTTGTCATATTTCTGCATAGATCTTTTATTCAGAAGTCTCAGAATATTTATTAAATAATGTACTGAGTGCTGGTGTTAATGATGCTAAAATGCCCATGATTTCTAGGTATATTTATCTTTCTATAGCTTGGCTTCCTTTGGAAACAATACTTACATTACACAGCTGTTGTGCCTGTTATTCCAGTTCCCCTCATCCCCACATATGATTTGAAATTCTTGGCCAGCTTCACCTAAACTTACTAGAGTTAATGAGGTCTAAAGGTTAGTTATGGCCTTATAAGCTTTGTAAAAACAGACAGGTGGATATACACTGAAAAATAATTGATTTTATAGGAACACACAGCTGAGCAGGGAATGCTCTCAAAGGGAAACTGGTAAATATAAGTACAACATAGACTCATACTATAATTCAGTTAAGTAATCAACCAATAAAAAGGTACCACAGGAAACCAGATTACTTTAGTTCTGGTGTTCAGAGATCTTCTTGTTTATTGTTTCGATCAGTAACAAATTCCTATGACACTAGTCAGTGTTTTACATTGGAACCATTCAGACTCATATGCAGCCATGAGCTTAAGAGAAATGCATGTATGTTCATGTTCTCTTTGGTACAAAATTAGCCCTGTTTCTGAGACACTGCAATCAGCTGCCTAAGCATAAATGTATCATCACCCTCTGCTGGAAAGAGTTTAATCTGCAGAGACAATTGAAAATGCTAAATCCAGAATAAAACTTAGGCACACAAAGTTAAAGGTTGGAACACATAGGTTTTTTAGGTAATTATCACCTACAGTAATGCAGATTGTTGCACTGGGCACCAAGACTCCCCATCTAGCACCAGGGCAGTGTCAAGCTTATCAGAACAGGAATCACAACCAAGACTGGGATGGTGGCAAAAAATTCCAGAATGCCAAATGCTAAGAAATGCTAATGACACTGATTTGTCTTCACTCTGGTTTCTCACCACATTATTTGGGGGAGAGGAATGTTGGTTCTGGAGTTCACTGATTTGGGGCAAAAAAAATCTGCAGCATTAGGCTACATCCTGTTGATATCACTGTATTATTTGTTAATGTCAGAATTATACTAATGATTTTTTGCTTATTAATAATTTTAATAAATACTTTCCTCAGTCTACAATTAAGCAAAGATTTTCAGTCCTTAAAGCAGATATACAGGACCTAAAATACTTTAATTCTTATTCCTTTCCTTGGTTACTGGTTGATTTTAATATCAGTATATAAACTCTGTTTGCAAACAGAGCAAGATATGTGGCAAGCAAAGAACTCTTTATGGTCCAACACAGTTCTAAAAAAAAATAAATATCATTGACAACATGAGACAAAATAGAAAAGCCAGCTGCTCAAATACCAAGGTTGAGAGAACTAAATGAGTAACAGATGGTACAGACAACCTTTGGCCATCAAAATCCAGCCCAAGCAATACACCACCCAGTTGTGCAGAAGAGTGGAAAAACAGACAGATTCAAGTGAAGTGAAACACACAATGGCTTTCTAGTGATGAAATACTTTCAGTGAAGCAATGTTAATGGACCACCACCTATATCGCTGTGAATCTCTTCTTTCAGACCTACAAGCAATAAAAAATGTCCACTCTCTGGAAAAATGTAAGATGAAATAGGATATGAAACCCAGTTGCATTTCTGCTGTTTATAATATTACTATATATAAAATGATTATATATACACATGGAAAGATTCATGCAGTTCTGGTCTCCCTATCTGAGAAAGAATTAGCTGTTACAGACACAGATGAAGATGTATGATGAAAAGACATTAAGAGCAAAAACAGCTCGGCATATTGAAAGAAAAATAAACAGCTTATTTTTTACTGGTATCTTTTAATTTAATTTTCACCAAGTTCTGTCAGTGTATGGGGCACTGCTTGCTCCTAAGTGTTACAGCACAGCTCAACAAAGAAAAAGGTTTAGGTATCTCAATACTAAGTGGCACACGCATTCAGGAAGAACAGGGTAGATGCCATAGTGAACCTGCTCTCGGGCTCCAGCAGGCACAAAAACAGCATATGAGAAGTTCAGAACAAGTATGAGAAGGTGGTTTCCACACAGTGTGGAACTAGTGGTGAAAGTCTTGGCCACAGGAAGCTGCAGATGCTGAATTTTAATGTCTCTAAAAAAGCAACTGGACAGATTCACTGAGGAAAACAAGCAAAGTGGTAAAATATAAAGATATCCATCTCTGGATTGGTTAAAACATGTATCACTGTATATTTTATTCTCTACCCCAGGCATCCTCTACTCTGCAATATCAGAGGCAGAATACTGTTTAGACTGGCCTTTGCCTTGATTTCATGTTTTGAAAACCCAGAGCAGTAGAGTTTGCCCCTTGCTCAGACTCTGTGTAATCCTTCTGTTGCTTAAAACTAACCATTGTCTTTGTGCAGTCCCTCACATATTTTTGTGCCTTCTGAATACACACAGAACATGTCTTCCAAATAGGTACACATCAGTCCTGAGAACATCGTGCAACTAATCTCCCCCTCCCCCTCCCTCCTCCACTGGCTGGTATTCTCTCAGAACACACCCTGGAGACAATAGCCACCTGCAGATGATGTTGCCCTGTTCTTTCTTCCTCATCTCGTGTTCCCTTTTAGCCATTAAGTAACCCAGTGGCAAGAGCAGTCACAAAGAGACAGATCATAGGGTATATTCCTTCTTGGCCTTCCAAAGTGAAGGTTAAAACATAACAGCTAGATGGAGAATAAAGTGCTCTTCCGGCCAAGCGCCCAGTCAGTTTGTCATTATCCCTAGCAAAAAACTAGGTATTTTTGTTTCTCTTGGATTGCTTGAGAATGAAATACCTACTGTCTGCTGGTCATGAAAAAGTGAGAATGGGGGGCTGCATCTGTTTGGTCAGAGGAGCATTGAGCATAGGCTCAATCACACATTGGGTGAGCTCTTCAGCTACTGAGGTGTGGAGAATACAAAAACAGTGCCACAACTTCTTTCGCTATTTTGAAAGAGAAGATCAACTCCTTCTCAGCTTTCTGCATAGATAAACCTTACATATTTAGCTCCAAAAAATGATCATGCATTGCTAACCCAACGCAGAGAGAAGCATGGTCCTGGACAGTAAAACAGAGAGCTTTGTGGGATCCTTAGGACTCTGCCTAGCTTAGGGTCAAGGCTGGCATCAGTCAAAGTGCTGGAAGCTCTGAATCCTGACCTTCAGTTCCATATTCCAGGTTGTCTCTCTCTTTTCCTTCCTTTTTTTTTTCTTTTTTTTTTTCCAATTAAGTCTACATTACAGGAAATTAAAGTGAAGCTGTCACACACTTATGACCATAACAATGAAGAAAAGTAGTGCAAGATAACCCATGTTCCAATAATGTGCTATTATATCTGAAGATCCCATTGCTATAGTTCTGGATACACATTGGTACTAGCTGCAACTACTACTTCCAGACAACACCTTGCTCAGCACTGATCCCTGAAAGAGGCTATGGACCAGGCCGTTATCCACATGATAAGCTCATGTGTTTTTTCCTCAACACAATTCCATCAAAATAAACTTGAAATTCACAGTTTAAAATAACTTGGCTCATTATGACTGAGGATAAATGATTTACTTTAAAAGTCTTCAGGCACTAGATGTGAGGAAAACAAAGTTTCAGCGAAGAGGTGGTCTGGGGACAGACAGCAGTGATTTCTTCAAGTCAGCACAAATGCAGCTGGAAAAAGGACACATGTCACAGTCTAAATCAAAAAAAAAAAAAAAAAAGAAATTAAAAAAAAATTAAACTACCAGCTAAGATGAAGAACTGAGCAACACTGATCATCTGAAAAAAAAAAAAAAAACCAAGAAATCCAGACATAGTTCACTTTCAGAAAACTGGGTTTGAACTGAGAACAGGACATCCAGAAAGACAGGCTGAAATGCAAAAGCAAATTGAGAGAGACAGAATGGGGTGAAGAGGTAAGCTTGGGAGTTGCCTGCAAAGAGAAGCTAGCAAAAGCTCTCACAATGTTTCATATCATTCGGACACTAAGAATGGGGAGGGAAAAGAGAGGGTAAGTATAAGTAGGGCCCAGGGATGCACATGAAAGAGTTCAAATACTAAAGAGATGATGTTAAAGGAGACTCTTCAACAGCAGCCAGGGGAATAAAACAACAGAACATAGAGAATACAGATTTACCAAAAATAAAAAGGCAGAAAAATATAGGAAAATGACGGGATTATCTGTCTCAAAAGATGCTGGTTGACTAATCAGGGTAAAATTAATTTTAATTTCATATCTATTTCTGAGGGGGGGTTTGGCCATGGCAATGAAATGGAATATTAGAAAGATAAATATAATAATTATAGTAAGCCCTGGAAAAGCCAATCTAGGAGCTGACTTATGCTTTCAGTTGAAATGATTACTGAACTATTTCGATTTATTTTGATGTCTTTCACAAATCTCTATGGCTCAGCTGTGTCCATAAATACTCATCTTTGGCATTTCATTACAGGAACACAGTATACCATATTACCTCTAAAATAGTAATATTCTGACCATGCAAAATTTCACCAATTATTTAACCACACATTTCTAAGTTCCAGATTTGCCTTTCAAATTTTCCTAAACCCATGTTTATATAAATAAGGTAATTCCAGGTACAACTTTAAAGATTTAGCAGCTGTTATGGCACTACTAGTCACTGAGAAATCCAGCTGTTTCCCTCATTCAATTATGATGCTGCCAATTCAATTTCCTGGCTTTTGCCTTTCTGGACAATACATGTGGGTCAGGGAAAATTCACTTCTGTTGCCCTATAGATCTAACAGTACTGCACCACAACACTTTGACCTTAGAAAATTACAAATATGCACTGATAGACAACATGGATGCATTTTTGGGTGAAATGCACAGAAGTAAATTATATCAACATCTAATAAATTGAGGAGGAAGACATTTTAAAGTTGTCCTGGGTTCAGCAGTATCAGTCATTTTTCTCCTTCTTAGTAGCTGGTGCAGTGCTGTGTTTTTGACTTTCAGTCTGAGAACAACGCTGATAACACCAATGTTTTCAGTTGCTGCTCAGCAATGTTTAGTCTGACCAAGGTCAGACTTTCTGAGTCTCATGCTCTGTCAGGGAGGAGGGGAAGCCAGGAAGAAGCAGAGACAGGACACCTGACCCAAACTAATCAAAGAGGTATTCCATACCACAGCACATCATGCCCAGTATAAAAACTGGGGGCAGTTATCTGGAAAGGCTAGATCACTGCTCAGTCAAGCTGGGTATCAGTCAGCGGGTGGTGAGGGGTTATATTCTCTTCCTTTGTTATTTCCCTTATCATTATTGTTGTTGGTGGTAGCAGTCGTGGTTTTGTGTTACTCCTTAGTTACTGGACTGTTCTTATCTCAACCCGTGGGACTTACATTCTTTCAATTCTCCTCCCCACCCCTCCGGGTGTGGCAGGGGAGAGGAAGAGGAGGGGGAGTAAGCAAGCAGCTGCGTGGTTCTGAGTTACCATCTGGGCTTAAACCACTACAATAGTCCAGCTAAATCACAAAATATTGCAAAACTGTAGAAATTCAGACTGTTTTAAGATAGATCTTTTACTTGTACATTTAATATCATGTCCAGTCAGCTTATATACCACCTAAATTCCTGTGCTTAATTGACAGAGACAGCTAAAAGCAACAGCATTCTGTAATAACCTAATTCTCAAGTCCTGTTGGAAGCCATCTATGTTTCTTGCTTTCACTACTTCTATTGGAAAATCACTTGAAGTACTACTATACTGGTAAGAAAAGTAAGACTATTGCAATAAAGGCAAACCAACAGTATTATCTGCAGGAAATTTGGAATCTTTATTTTTTAATTCTTGCTGGCTTCAGGGCAAGCATGTAATTATTATTTCCTGTCCAGAAAACTTTAACAAGTTTCATCCTTTCTGTCATTTCTGCAATGTGTTGTAACTCTTTGCCTTTGTTTCAATAATTTAAACAAAATCTTTCTGTTTCTTCACTATTCCTCTGATTACTTTAGGATACATTTCTGCACTTGCTCCAGGTTGAGATCATGCTTTCCAAACACAAGTGGCTGAACGACTAAGTCTTCCAAAAGACTATTAGTGACTTGGGCATCACTATTACTAATATCTCTCTATAACTATACCTTATCTCTGTAACTATACCTAATCTCTATAACTATACCTATCTCTATAGCTATACCTAATCTCTCTATTACTATACCTTATGTATATATAAAGACCTAGCTATACATTTTAGGCTCACAGTTGCATTTTTATTTTATTTTCTCCCCCCAAAAACAATAGCCAACTGCTGTCTCACAGTCATTGTATGATTGAACAATATATCAGATTATTTTTTAATCTGTAGTTAATGATTCCTCAATTCATGGCATCACCTACGTGTGCAACCATGGAAACCATGTTCATAGAATTTATCTTTTTTCTGGAACTCCAGTTCACAAATACATTAAGTACTTCCTGTGTCATGTACTGGCTCTAATTTTGATAATTTCTCCCTATTTCATCTCAAAAAAAAATTAGAATTCTTTTGTTCTTCAATGTTGATCATTAATGAAAACATTAAATGACACTAGACTATAAGCTTCCTCTTTGAGAAAGTCCTTCAGACCAGATACTAAATTCAGAGGTTCCATCAGCTGAGGCTCATTTTTACCAATTCTAACCTAAGTATTACAAATCCTACACTAACCTCCTTCTCCTCTAGTTTTATTAATAATATCATGGCTGATACTATATCAAACACTTCATTGAAATGTAGGCAGGCTTCTTGATTTCAGTGAATCATTTCAACATAGAATCATAGAAACATAGAATAGTTAGGGTTGGAAAGGACCTTAAGATCATCTACTTCCAACCCCCCTGCCAGGGGCAGGGACACCTCACACTAAACCATGCCACCCAAGGCTACGTCCAACCCGGCCTTGAACACCACCAGCAATGGAGCATTCACAACTTCCCTGGGCAACCCATTCCAGTGCCTCACCACCCTCACAGTAAAGAATTTCTTCCTCATATCCAATCTAAACTTCCCCTGTTGAAGTTTGAACCCGTTACCCCTTGTCCTATCACTACGGTCCCTAATGAAGAGTCCCTCCCCAGCATCCCTATAGGCCCCCTTCCGATACTGGAAGGCTGCTCTGAGGTCTCCACGCAGCCTTCTCTTCTCCAGGCTCAACAGTCCCAACTTTCTCATCCTATCTTCATATGGGAGGTTCTCCAGTCCCCTGATCATCCTCGTGGCCCTCCTCTGGACTTGTTCCAACAGTTCCATGTCCTTTTTATGTTGAGGACACCAGAACTGCACACAATCCTCCAGGTGAGGTCTCACAAGAGCAGAGTAGAGGGGCAGGATCACTTCCCTTGACCTGCTGGTCACGCTGCTTTTGATGCAGCCCATGATATGGTTGGCTTTCTGGGCTGCGAGTGCACACTGAAGCCAGCTCATGTTCATTTTTTCATCAACCAACACCCCCAAGTCCTTCTTGGCAGGGCTGCTCTGAATCTCTTCCCTGCCCAACCTGTAGCTGTGCCTGGGATAGTTCCGACCCAGGTGTAGGACCTTGCACTTGTCATGGTTAAACTTCATCAGGTTGGCATTAGCGCACCTCACAAGCATGTCAAGGTCCCTCTGGATGGCATTTCTTCCCTCCAGTGTATCAATCGAACCACACTGCTGGGTGTCATCTGTGACCTACCTTTTGGTAGACAGAAAATGTGGTGAATTGTCATCTATTTGCCTTCAGTCAGTATCCCCTTTAAGATTCTTCTTAAAAAGTAATATTGAAATAATATAACAAGTCATTAATCACCTGAACCACTTCTTCACCCTTCCATTTTTTCTGGGTACTCAATATTTTAGTCCCATGGTGCTAGACCACAATAATGTTGCTGCAAACAACCCAATATTCTTCACATTTGTGGGATGGAGATAATCAGGTTCCCTCATTCTCCTTAGGATAGTTGAACTGTTCTTTCACGGACACGCTAATAAAATTCACACCCTCTTCCATGTCTTTTACTAGTACATATTCATCTTAATATTTGGTCAGATTCCTTTTTTGCAAAGAAAGGCATTCATGTACATTTTTCTGTCCAGAGTGTCTTTAGGCTTAACCCATTCTTACTTCCTAATATCCCTTCTTGCTCTTTCCTTGTTCACTTTCCAGGTACATATGAGAAAAAAGGTAATTACTATTTGCTTTAGTTCCCTTTGTAAGGCTAAATTTAGCTTGACTTCTCACAAGTCTCACTCCTACCCTGTCTGACTTCCAAGATATACCTTTCTTCACCAATCAGGCTCTTTTTCCATTTCTATATTTGGTACTTCTTTGGACCTAATTCAGTTGAGGAAGTTGGACCTGCTTTGCTTCTCACAGCAGCGCTCAGTTTTTGCAAGATCATATCCTGCAAGAGAATAAATTTGCATAAACTAACTGTACATAAATTAAGTCTTAAAATGAAAACAAGGTTCTTGATCTATCTAAGATATATGTTCTGTAACTGTTTGTCAACAGTAGGGCAAAACCTCTGAATAAATTTTAGGAATAAGATTTCTTCACTCTATGGAAGAAACTTACATTATCAATACTTTGCTTGTATTTGGACTGTTCTTCCTTATTAAAAATAAAAATGTCCATTCTTAAACAAATGGACATATGAACCTATATTCAGTCACTTTTCATCATCTCTTATACTTAGAGCATAAGCATTTTAACTGCATATCAGTCCTCAGAGAGAGGACTCCAGTTTCCAGGATGAGCTTTATTGGATTTCTATGGCTGCACACTGGCGTTCAAAAGATGGTATAGCATTTGCATACCTTCGTATCATGTGAGACTACAGCAGTTCCTTGAATTTATATCTCTTCCATAAAGGAAGACAAATTATTATCTTTCAGACAAAACTGAAGAATTCCTTGATAATCTAAACTAACAATGCTTAATTAAATACAGATAATGCTTTAGGGCCAAGAACACAAAGAAAGGAAGATGGGATCTGCTTCAATCTAAGACTTTTAAAATATCCACTGGTTTTGTGTGTGTTACCCCTAACTACAGGATTACAAAGCTGTTATTAAGAGTTTCTATCAAGTCAGATACATCTAAACTCTGACATTCTGCAGCCTTTCCTTTTAATATATTTTTTTCTATATATAGTTTTTACAATTTTCTGGTCCCAATTTTAGCATATAATTTATTTACTGGTTTTACTGATGTATATAACATAAATCACCAAAAGATAGCACAGGGACACAGACTGGTTTAGTGCAAGTTGAACTAATATTTTCTTACAGCATGCCAGTCAGATGCAATTAAAAGCTACTGTAAATCTTGAGGATTTCAGAGAACTGTCAGCAGTCACAGCTGTCTGAAAATATCCTCCATGGGGAAAATACTGGTGTTTGATTGTTACTGATGATTCCTATATGGACAGACTCTGCAGAATTGTTCATTAGACACATTTGCACAATATGGCTCTGGCATCAGTGGATCTGAGATTTTATTTACCCTATCAGAGACAGACCTGTGATTTGCTTGGCAGAGCAAGCTAAGGAATGATCTTATCAAGCTAACACAAAGTATGTTCCACAAAAAGAAAGAATTTCACCAGTGCCATGTGAAATTTTAACAATACAGCAGTTTCAGATTTGTTTCTGAATAATAACAAACTCTCTCCTCAAAATAAAAGCAAAGTATAGCAAATATATCAACTGCTTATTAACTGATCATGTTTCATTGCTGCCTGCTACACAAGCCATAATTCTTTTGATTTTTTTTTTAACAAAAATTCATTGATATCACATTTACCAAGTCTCTCAGAATATGTACTAAATGGAATGTTTTTTTAAGGCTTTACTCCCTGCAGGGATTCAATCAGGAATGAGATTAAATATGCTGACTTAGTATTTTCATTAACTGCCTGGTCTGTGAGGAACTCTCGCCAGACTTGCATTGAAAACTGTTCCAAAAAATTCCAGCCACAGTATGACAGTTTGCTTAGCTTTTCTCTTCATCAGGGACTACATCCAGCTCCAGAATGTGCCAGTTCTATAGCTAGAGCCTGATGCTTCCTCTAAGGCTTTCATTGTACTAGCAGCAACCAAAGCAAATGGAATATAACAGTTCCCAAACTCCAAAAAAGAGCCAGTAAGATTGTTACTCTGTGATGGCATCAAGGCCTCATATGAAGCCAATATGTATTTGGCAAGAACTTGCTTAGAATAGTGTTCATCTAACCAAATTAGAACAGAAGGCTCTCATTGAATATATAGACAGCCATGGCCTATGCCCAAATATGCTCAACAGTCCCCAGGTGGCAAAGTGAACACTGACTGCAGCCAGTCAAACAAGGGTTTGAATAAAAGTGGAAGTTTTTGTGGATCTTGCATTTCTTTCTATTTGATTCCATGTCATGAAAAATTCCTCCTTGTAGTGGATCCACTGCCACATGTGAAATTTCTCTGCTTCAGTAGGACACAAGCAGGCATTGGGATGTGGGAGAGGTAAAGAGGAAGTTGTTCTTGTCTGTCACAGAACTGAAGCCTCACATTGCAGTCCTCCTCTTCTTCAGGATATCTGCATCACTGAACACAGGAGTATCTAGGCCCCATTCTTTTTTTTCCCCTTCTCACTCTTAATGAACTCTCAGCCACACCTTACCATATTATAGCCAAAGTAACAACCATTTTTCAGTTACAAAGATAGTAAACAGGAATAGAGACATCTCCCTCCCTTGTTCTTTCCCTGTTGCTTTTTTATTCATTAACAACTAAAAAAAACCCCACATACAACGTAAATAAATCCATTGAAGTCTCCATTTATGAAAACATGAGTTATATTTTATGAGTAAACAATAACCAGTAAGTGTTTACATGTTCTAATGCTTTCTTTCAATTGATGCATTGACCCAGATGAACTAGAATATCATTGGGAATTTATTTCATAATAGAAACACAACTGTCTCTCCCTTTAATTATCATACCGTAAAAGGTCACCATATGCTAATATAAAGCTAATAAGAAGGGGAAAACTTAGGTTTTGAATTCTTTTTTGAAAACTTTCCCCTTCCTTAAACATGGGAGAAAGGTATAAAAGGAGACCATGTTTGTCCTATGGTGGTCAGGAAGGCAGATCAAAAATACTAGCCTATGCACCCCAACCCAGAGAAGGGGCTGTGGCTCAAGTTTAGCAAAAGATTTACTGGTGAAAAGGGTCCACCAGCCTCTGCACTGGGAGGTCTGTGAGCAGTGGTACATGCAGGAGGGCTCAACCTGGGAAAGCCTTCTCCACATGGGAGGGTGCCTGCAGGATGAGGTCCGCCTCAGCACCTCCATCCTCCCTCGGTCCTCCCTACAGCATCCCTCAGCTGGCCCCTGAGTGAATATAAAATTTTACTTGCAGAAGTCTTCTTTCTGTCTACATATGTTCAAGAAATAATGAGAAACTCTTGTTAACTCATCACTATCAAAACCCCTGCCTCATCAGGCAGGGGAATAGAAAATGGCCCATCCAGACATACATGCAAAGCAAGCAGAGCTGTTCCTATTTTCCAGCAGCAATTTTGTCTCAGACAAATAATGACTTGAAGCACTTGAGTAAATTGCTTCCAACTACTTCTGTCAGCAGTGACTGTTAAGAGGTATCTCTCATTTTCAGTCTGGGGAAAAACATCTATAATATGTTCTTTGAAGACCTCTGGTGGCAAAGACCAAGCACTGACCTTTCATCTTTTGCACACAAACATGAAATCCCTGCTGGAGGGGTTCATGCAGTGATTTTGAATGGTGATCTTGTACACCTTTGAACAGCTTGCACAGTGACTGACTGTAGTTCTGCTGTAGGATACAATTCCTGGAACTAATATATCACTCATATATTATATATGAGTCAATATATACCCTCATAATACCCAGCATCACGAAAAACTGAGTAACTAGAGGCAAGCAAATAATTACTTTAGCTTCTTTTTATGCTGCATGGAGTTACCTATAAATTGCAACTAAGGTAGACATAGTATTAGATGAAAGAAAAGAAATTAAGTTTATTCAAATTACTAATCATTATTTCAGCTTCTTTCTTTTGCCCCTCTCACTTGTGAGCTACAGTGTCAAGGCTGGAAAAGATGAATGCCTAGGACATATTCCCAATTCTACTTAAAAAAGAAAAAAAAAAAGGGAAAAAAAAAGTTATTTATTTTACTTTCATTTCCTTTTTCTTTTGTTGATATTAGTTCAAGTACTCAGAATGATCCAAGCCATTCTACAAAGCTCAAAATCTCACTATAGATAATTTTGCACACTATATGCTAACTAATAATAAATCCCTGCTTTCCAATACATAAAACAGTCTCTCTCAATCACCTAATTCCATCTAAGAGGTTTTGTTTTATGAATTAATTTGCTGTCAATCTACCAAAACAGCTTTACTTCCTGCTCCTTTCCTAAATCAGGATGGTAACATCTACAAAAAAACTATATGAACATCATGAAAGGTTAAATTGCATCCTACTATTTTTAGCCACTTTAGAGGAAGCTTTAGTACATCCATTTCTCCCAGACAGCAAAAAACACGTATCAAGAAAAATGAGCCGTGAGTAAAAAGAGATTCTCTGAATTTTAAGCTGCATTTCATAAGAAAGGCTGAAATTAGCATCCTATTAAGGGGAAAAAAAACCCCAAACCATAAATATACCCTTTCGTCAACAGATTTCCTGAACATAGCAAATGGCTAAAGAGGTGCCTTCTGCTCTTCAGAAAAAACAGTAAAAGCACCACTGCACTTGAAGGCAAGATCACCAGTCAGACTAAGTGTTTGAAAAGCCTAAATCTTTGGGGACTCAGAGTCCCTGCAAGCCACAGCTCACACATTCCCCTAGATGCTGAGCACTCCAGCTTCACAAGCTACTTTTTTTCTTTAGTTAAAGTGCTGCTGAAGATCCCCCAAACTCTAATATTAAGTTATAGTGGTCCGATGGAGTCTAGCTACACCAACGTATTAATACATGTCTGAACCTGGAATATCAGGTCCAAAGTGCTCATTACCATTAAAAAAAAATCTCATTCCTGATTATAAATGAAAAATTATTGTTACATGATTGTTAATTTGCAGTGATATCTTTACATCTTCTTAAATAAAAGATATATAAAGGAGATTTTTAAAAGCAGATTTGAAAACTGTATTTTCAGTAGTCTGCTGATCTATTACAAGAAGTAGTTTAGTATTCATTGTTTGACATTTACAGTACAGATGGTCCAAGGAAACACCATATAGTTGTCTCAGGTTCTAAAAACAAGATTCTCAGTGCTTTTGTAGAAGTTAGAGCAGTGGAGATTTCACTAGCTGATTGCTAAGCTTCCAATTCAAAAAGCGTGTTCATATGTACAGCTTCCGCCTAAATTCAGCAAAACCAGGAATCTGACCCTAGATGTCTTAAGCCATCTAAGCAAGCCAGGAGTGAAACAACGAGGAAAGGTGCAGGATGTTGTTACTTACAAATATGATGTGGCCACAAGGAGATCCCACTGTTACCCAGACATCATTTGCTGTTAATCGGTCTCTTCAATCCTGAAAATAGGTAGCCAGCTTCCAAAAATAAGAACAGAAATCATAAAAATTTTCTATCTGCTTAGAGTAATGCCCCTGTTGGACTGTAGCAAGTCTGGGTTTTCTCAGGGCTCAATTTTAGGGCCAATAGACTTTAACATTTTCATAAATTTTCTGGACACAGGAATCAAACGTACATTTAGTAAGTTTGCCAATGATATTAAACTATGAGGAACTGTGAACTCCCTAGAGGGCAGAGAGGCCTTTCAGAGAGATCTGAATAGACTGGAGAGCTAGGAAATCACCCACCATACAAAATTTAACAAAAGCAAGTGTCAGATTCTGCACCTGGGACAAGGTAATCCTGGGTATATGTACAATCTGGGGGATGAGTAACTGGAGAATCTAGGAGCTGGAAGCCCTGCAGAAAGAGATCTGGGTTGATGGCAAGTTGAATACGAGTCAGCAATATGCCCTGTCAGCCAGAAAAGCCAACCATACCCTGGGGTGCATCAGGCACATCACAGCTGGCTGGTCAAGGGAGGTCACTGTCCTGAACTACACGGCACTGGTGCGACCCTCACCTCAAGTATAGGGTGCCTCAATATAAAAAGGTCATGAAACTATTAGTGTGTCCAGAGGATGGCATCCAAGGTCACTCAAAAAAGAAAGTGCAAGTACATGGTCTGAACTTGTATGATATTGAGTGCATGATATAAAAATAATTTCATCAATCCTGTCCCCAGAAAAGTATGGAGATTTAAAATAGAGAATAGAAAGTACCTTGTAAAAACTTCTCTATGGAGCTCTCACCCAGGACAACTTGAGACTGCAGTAAAATGGGCAGCTCCAATGATGTTAGAGGAAGTCCAGTAATTTTAGGGGCACTGTTGGCTCAGGCACTTTGCAAGGATAGAAAACAAAGGCCATCTGCAAAACTGACATTTGCCTAAAACTTGAGTTTACTTTAGATGGATGATAAATGGCATAATCCATTTTACAAAGAGGAGCAAAATCTGCTTAGTACTCATCCTTTGTGGTCCTTCAGCAGTTTTGTAAAAATTGCATCATGGCAGTAACACTTCCAGCTTTTTTACCTTTCCTTCATTAGTAATTATGAATGCTGTTCATCAATATCCTTTTGGGTTCCTCAAATGCATTCAGTATTCTGTAATACATACTCTGTATAATTTGTGGTCTAAAACAATTCTTTCCTTTTGTATAATTTATACAACTTAATGAAGTATTACAGACCAAGTTTCTTTTCTACCACAATGTACCTAAACCACAAAGCAGAGGTTAGTTTATAATTGCAAGCACTGTATTAAGCCTCTCTCCTGTGTTTTTTTGTTACAAGTATAGAAAACAATTGCATTAGCCTATGATTTTCAACATCCTCCTCACGTACATGTAAAGGCCGTGTTCTCTGTTTTGTCATTTGATACTATATTTTGACTCTGTGTTTGAATTATGAGGTTTATTTTTTGACAAATAAAAATAGGTCTCAAACTAGTTCAAGACTACTTTTCTTTTGCCCATCTAACCCTCATTGTTCTTGACAGAACTGGAGCCCGAAATGCTCTATCTAAGGAAACATGAGTTAGACAAGCAACTGGTTCCAGTCACAGATCATAATCTCCCTACAGCATCAACCTCATCTTGCTAAACCCTCCTAAATCCTCTAGCTTCTGCTCCTCTAATCAAGGGTTAGAAGCTGCAAGGACTGCTTTTCACTTCATTAAAATTTCCTTTTAATCTTTTATAATCTGCCAGCACAGTACATAAACACCCATCAGAAGCTTATTCCTTCCAATTTCACAAAACGGGATAATTTCACTATACATTCCATATTTGCAAACTTAAGCTTAATTTCACACCACCATAAACCTTGGTCAAAAGGATGAATAGTCAGGCAGTTCAGCAAATGACATTTACAGTCACAGCTGGGTGCAGTAATGTGAAGCATTTATTTGTGAAGTTAAACCTTGATTTTGCTTATGAAACATCCAAAAGCTGATCCCAAACGATTTCAGTACATGGGTCTTGTTTCAGAAAGTACATTTTTGACTGTGTTGTGTCCTGTATGTCCCTTGCGTGACTGGCTGTCTAAATCAGACTAGACTACTTTTACTTCCTGACGGGGTGACTAAAACTTCTTTTTTAAAGAGGACCAACTTCTAAGCCCAAGCACATATAGAATCGGTCATCTTGTTACAAATGTTCAAAATTCCAGAGAGTAAATTAGCAATTATCGAACATTCAGACCCAATTACTAATAAAGCATATTTCCTGTAAAAATATTGCTGTCACCTTCTAGCTCTACATAAGTTACATAACTTCACAGAAATGCCTTCAGATAAAGGCTTACAATATAAACAAAGAAGTGAAAAATCTCCAACAATGACATTCTTTCAAACTACATTCTCCAAGAAGTAACACAAGAGAGGTCAGACTTATGAGTGTGGTAATTTAGCATCAACCATAGAACCATAGATTATCAGGTTGGAAAGGACCTCAAGGATCATCTGGGACAACCTTTAAAAGCATCGTTTTTCCTCTCCTTCCCTTTGTTAGAAGTACAAAACATTGGAAGATTGGAAGAGACTACTGGAAGTGATCTAGTCCAACCTCCTACTGAAAGCAGAGCTAAATTCAAAGCTTTAGTCCATTCCATTTCCACTTTAACCTTTCCTTATAAACACCTCATGACATGATATGTTAGTGTTCAGTAAAAAGCAAACTGGCAAATTTCAACCCAATGTTGACTATATCTGATTTATTATCCTTTTCCTTAGGTTTCTCTGCTTGGGATGGGTTTTTGTTTTGTGAGGTTTGGATTAGGTTTGGTTTTTTTTTCCTGTAAAAGAAAACCATTGAAGTCCTCTGCTTTTCGGAAGCCAGAAACAAACATGAATAACATTAATATCAAATTAATACCTTATTACCTGTACCACAGTAACCAGCAGCCATATCTAGTCAGCCCTCCACAGCAATCGCATTTGGAAATACATGAACCTGTGAACTGCATGAAGCTTGAAAGCAGACTCCTATATAGCTGCTGCTCACAAATTTGATAAGGAACTGTTCAGTAAGTATTTTCTCATATATAGCTTAGATAATATTCTTTTAAAAAAGGGGAGGAGGCATTGATATATGGGTTGCTATCTTGAAGCAGGAGTAAGTATGGAATCATGTGGTTCTGCACTCTCCCCCAAATTTTATCATATGAGGTTTATTTTGCTACTTCTTTCTAGTTTAATGGCTCTCAGTTCTGGTCTTTTATTTTCCCCCCAGCTGTAATATGCACCCCCGCTCTTCCAGCATGTACAAAATCCCCTTGTCTTCATTGGCATTTCTGGATGCAAAAGGAAGGGTGTTTCCTCCTTCCCTGATTTTTTTCACTTTGCAGAAGTTGGTTAACTATTAGCCTTCATATATTCAGATATAGTAACACAGTAACTAGGTATTACAATTGCTACTCTAGCAAAAGCTTCAACTGAGTTATTCTAAATTTATAGCAGTGTAACTGAGACTATAATTTGCATTCTATTAACTGCAGTAGAAGCTTTTCAGAACATCTTCCCAGCAAATACTGAGTGACAGTGAAGGAAGGAACATAAGGTTAAACTCCATCTGCAAAGGAGCTCCTTGATTCTCTTTACAGTACTCAAGCACTTTCCTACTCCACTTTATATTTGATTTTCTTTTCTTCTTTTCTCCAGAAGACAGGGAAATGAGTGGGTGTTTATTTGAAGGAAAAATCACACTTCTTGCTCAGGGAAGGGCTTTGCTTCCATCAGGTACTCATCTGAAAGTCATGCCACAAACGTTTCTTTCATTCTAACCCTTACATGGTATAAAGGACAGCATCTGAATTTATAATGCCTCACTTTTGCTCCACACAACACAAACTGAGGAACCTCCATCAGATTTAAACAACAGGAAGTAAGCTTTGAAATTAACTCTAGTCGTTATTTACGCCCAGCCAGCAACTCAGCACCATGCAGCCACTCGCTCATTCCTCCCTGCCACCACAGTGGGATGGGGAGCAGAATCAGAAAAAAACCCAGTAAAACCTGTCGGTTCAGATAAAAACAGTTTAATAATTAAAATAAGGTATAACATAATACTCATTCTAGTAATGATAATAATGAAAAGGGAAATAACAAAAAGAGAGAAAGATTTAAAAAAAAGACCACCACCAAACAAGCCAAAAAACAACAGAAGTGATGTACACTGAAACTGCTCAACACCCAGTGGCCAATACCCAGCCCAACCCAAGCAGCAATCAATCCCTTCTGGGTTACTCTCCCAGGTCATATACTGGGCATGATCTGTTGTGGTATGGAATACCCCTTTGGCTAGTTTGGGTCAGGGGTCCTGTCTTTGCTCCCTCCCAGCTTTTTGTGCCCCTCCTCACTGGCAGAGCATAATACTGGAAAGTCAGGGTAATTACTGCTCAGCAACAACTAAAACATTGGTGTGTCATCAGCATTGTTCTCAGACTGGAGCCAAAACACAGCACTGCACCAGCTACTAGGAAGAAAATAAACTATCCCAGCTGAAATCAACTGGTTTCAGAGAGTTAGGACAACTCTAAGCGATACCAGGGAAAGTGAGTATGAAGTGGTAGAAAATCATTTAAATTTAGCACTAAAGCTCCATAAAAAATTGTCAGGCTCTTTCAGATCTTCCATGACTGATTTCAATCTTGTATTCCCTTGGACTTAACTCCAGCACTGTACTCCATTTATTCACTCTCTCCACCCGTGATGAGTCCTCCCTTTCTGCCAACCACATTATATATCATAAAAACTATTCTATCCTCTACAGGAAACAATAACTGCAACATTAAAGGATTTTGAAACTGCTTACCCCAAAAGTGGTTTGAAATTACGTATCATATTTCTGTAGACAGGAGCTAAGCACATTAATTTTAAAGCACAGAAAGTAATTCAAAATTCCCTTGACTTTCCCTAATGAAATTCAGTAACCTCCTCCACAAATATGACAGAAAGCTTGCAGTATGTTACGGTGCCACATTCCCACACCTCCAAACATTCTTGAAGACTGCCAAGAAAAAAAAAAACAATAAGGAATGTCAAAGAAAGAACACAGTCAGAGATGCAAAGCTGAAACACATACAACAACGACAAGAAAAAACAAAACCAAACAAAAAACCTTAGAAGTCCATCCATCTATTCCTCCTACTGGCTGAGACCAAGACAGACAAGTCAGTCAGATATCACTTTTTTAAAACTGCTATGTGCTCTGACTACAACAATACTTGATGTTCTGAAGGATATAGATTTCTGCAGAAATGCCTGAGAAAAGTCACCTTGACTAACCAATCCAGTCTTCTTCCAAACAGCAGGGAATGAGATACCCAGCTCAGAAGGATCCATAAAGTCGATATTCCCTTTACTATCATAGAATCATAGAATAGTTAGGGTTGGAAAGGACCTTAAGATCATCTAGTTCCAACACCCCCCTCAGCCTCCCTGCCATGGGCAGGGACACCTCACACTAAACCATGCCACCCAAGGCTCTGTCCAACCCGGCCTTGAACACCGCCAGCGGTGGGGTATTCACAAATTCCCTAGGCAACCCATTCCAGTGCCTCACCACCCTCACAGTAAAGAATTTCTTCCTCATATCCAATCTGAACTTCCCCTGTTGAAGTTTGAACCCGTTATCCCTTGTCCTATCACCACAGTCCCTGATGAAGAGTCACTCCCCAGCATCCCTATAGGCCCCCTTGAGATATTGGAAGGCTGCTATGAGTTCTCCACACAGGCTTGTCTACTCCAGGCTGAAAAGCCCCAACTTTCTCATCCTATCTTCATACGGGAGGTGCTCCAGTCTCCTGATCATCCTTGTGGCCGTCCTTTGGACTTGTTTCAACAGTTCCATGTCCTTTTTATGTTGAGGACACAAGAACTGCACACAATCCTCCAAGTGAGGTCTCAAAAGAGCAGAGTAGAGGGGCAGCATCACCTCCTTCGACCTGCTGGTCACGCTGCTTTTGATGCAGCCCAGGATACAGTTGGCTTTCTGGGCTGCAAGTACACACTGCCGGCTCATGTTCATTTTATCATATTTCATGGAATCATAGAATGGTTTGGGTTGGAAGGGACCTTACAGATCATCCAGTTCCAACCTCCTGCTGAGGTCAGGGACACCTCCCACCAGACCAGGGTGCTCAAAGACCATCCAACCTGGCTTTGAACACTGCCAGGGATGGGGAAGCCACAGCTTCTCTGAGCAACCTGCCTCACTACCCTCATAATGAAGAACTTTTTCCTAATAGCTACATCTACCCTCTGTCAGCTTAAAACCATTCCCCGTTGTCCCTGTAAAAATTACCCCTCCAGCTTCCTTGTAGGCCCCTTTAGGCACTGGAAGCTGCTCTAAGATCTCTCTAGAGCCTTCTCTTCCCCAGGCTGAACAAGCACCATTTTCTTGCCTGTCTTCATAGGAAGCATTTCAAGTATCACAGAACACTTCTACCAGATTCAGACCAACAGGAAAAAATAAAAAACAAACAAATAAAAAAAAATATCAAAGCCACAGTCACTGGAAGAAAGAGGGAAACTGAAAGTACCTTGGAATCAGCATTGGCAGAGGCTGATAAATTAATTCTCAGCAGGACTGAATTATTCTTCAGAGGGGTTCTCCCACTCTACCAACTCCAAAAGAGGTGAAACTACTATATATTGACAACTGTGTTTTAGTCAAAATATATCAGGCAAGGTAAGTCTCCATTCTCTATCAAATATTTCTTAAATTTACTTTAGCAACCATATGTAAACACATAAATTTTGAAGTACCTTTTAAGCATGAGAAGCAAAAAAAAACCTGCGGAATTTGTTAGGCTAAACTGTCCAGCAGTGACCCAGCTTCTGATGGTATTCACAAAGGAAGCTGCTGCTCTGCTTATCATACCTGAGCTGAAAACCAGAATGCACAATTCAGAGCCACCTGAAAGGGTCTGACCAGGAGTTTGGGAAAAGAAGGGAGTGTGATCTCAGTGGAGAGACTGGTAAAAGCCAGAGAGGTTCTTTCTTCTTCACAGTCCGTCACCTGATTACTGCTGGCTCTCCACCACCTTTACTCTTCCCTCTACTCATGCACCCAAATGCGCTGGCTCTTGCCTCTACCTCTTACACACATACATACACCTGCTAGCAGACCTCTTTCAGTCAATCTTCTCCCTATTATGTCAGTAAGATTTTGGATACAAGCCTCTTAGTAAGGATGTGCTTATCTCAGAGGTGTCTTGTCTGGGTTATTTATTGTCAATATAAGTATATTAATACCTAACCAATGGAGCCACACAGTTTCATTATTTTAATCTCTTTAGCTACTATTTTTTCAAAGTCATTATTTTTAGATCATATAAATAAACTATCTTCGCCCATAAAAACTTTTCTGTTCACAGTTTCAAATAAATCACTTATCTCTGAGTTTGCTTTTAGGAGACTTCAATTGTGTCTTCCCAATTGTTTCATAGAATCATAGAATAGTTAGGGTAGGAAAGGACCTTAAGAACATCTAGTTCCAACCATGCCATGGGCAGGGACACCTCACACTAACCCATGTCACCCAAGGCTCTGTCCAACCTGGCCTTGAACACTGCCAGCGATGGAGACCCTAGTGGTACTCAGTGGGGTGTTCCAGTCCATCGTGCCATTTCCTAGACAACTTTTATCACAGAAGGTAAAACGGCAACATCACACTTGACATTTAAACTTCAGTCCCAATTGCCTCCAGCTATCCACAGATTTCAGAGAAGAGCCATAGTCTGATTCAATAGCTTGTAGCAAAAATACAGTTGATTTATTTAAGACATAATTCTTTGTGCACATATGACACTTTCAGAAAAGCCCAGTAGGTATGCTTCCAGAGAGAGCAAATGTCCAAACACACTGTCACTATGTTGATTTAGTGTCTCCCCAGTGCCAGGCTGGCCATGTGCTAAGTCAGCTTATAATCAGCATAATACTACGCTTACAAGACTGAAAAGCAGCATGCTTCAGAAGTTATCCAGTCTGAGCAAAGCTGGATGCTTTATTTAGTAGATTTGTATTGAAATGAAATCTTGCTGAATGTTTTCAAAAGGCAGGGTAGTGCCTTTAGAAGTATATTTTAAAAATAATAGAAATATCTATGTGCCTTAGAGACATAAATTAAAAGTCTATGAAAATTATTAGGATTTAGGAATCTAACTTGTTTAGATAAAATCAAAAAATCCTAATGCAAACTTACCTAACTGCAACAGTATTTTTTTAAATACCCAGTCCCAAATGATGTTCATCAAGAATAACATTCTATTAAAAAACAACATCAAATTACAGCTTACTACTTTCAAAACTGTAAAATAAAATCATTTAATAGTGCAAATCCCTTGTGTTAATAACAGTTACAACCCTAAATGTTATTACCCTAGCAGAGTCTCACTCAACTCCACCTCAATTTTACCTTTATACTTCTGGATAATTTCTCTAAGTAGTAGGCATCACTGTTCCCCTACTATTTCCCCATTCTTCTTCACTTTCCTTATCAACTTGAGAAGCTTTTCATGGCAAGTTCCGTCTCTGTATTCACAGAGGATTTCCCAAAGAGTTTATGTGGGCATATCTGCCCTATTAAAACAACAATAAAATATTTGACATAAGCCTCTAAACATTAATTGTATCAAAGTTGGGCATTATTCACACAGGTTAAACACTACATATTTCAAAAAAGAATGTTGTCCTAATCTAGCTGCTATTGGTAGGGTCAGGAAATGTTTGAATTTGGTATCTATGCTTATACACAGAATGAAACACTACCTTCACATACGAACAACACAGGCTGAGTCACTACTGCCTGCTGCTGCTTTCTGGAAGGAAGGAAACACTTGAACATGTCAGAGGTTACACGTAAGGAATTACTATATTGATAGAAAGCTCAGAGGCAAATCTGCTTTGAGATAAATCTCTTGGAGATACAAGAGATCATTGTATAGCCTTAACTGCATTATCAGCATCAGTATTGTGCCAAGAAAGGAAGATATAAGGGTCTTCTCTTCTGCTTAAGTCATTTGCAGCTGTGTATCAAGTAAAATTTGTTGATGCTGAATTAATGCACAAATACAGATGATTCCAGTAAGACCAAAAGAGAGAAGATACAGGCACAGTGAGCACTATGGATCCAAATCTCTGCATGTGGTTTCTTCCTACATATTTACAGTGTCTCATCTTTACGCTGACCACTAATTTATACGCACAGAATTGTAGAGTGGTTACAATTGGAAGGCACCTCTTGTCTAGTTCACCCACCCTACTCAAGGAAGAATTACCTTCAGAGTTGCCCAGAGCTGACCAGTCTGGTTCTGAGTATCTCCAAGGATTGAAAAGTTGCTCAGAGAAAGATGTCACCTGTTCCAGCAATCAATTGCCGCTATAGTAAAATAAAATGTTTAAATAGAATTTGCTGGGGTTTAGTTTATGGCTGTTTTGCCCTTTCACTGGTATTGCATTCTAAACTCCTTCTCAAGGGGAGTTTAGGTGTGCCTAGATCCAGACAGTCTCAGACTTGGTCAACAATGTGTGTCTAAAGGATTGTACATGCACAATAAATCCTCTTCCATCACTTAGCCAAGATTTCAAAGTTTAGCATGCTATTAATCACTTACTTATGAGTAAGTTGCAACTTACTTGTTGCAAAATGGAATCTCTCAAACTTGAGAAGTAAACCTGGGAGGTGTTCCTACTAAAGAAGAGATCACGGCATGCAGCCCACTGGTGTACAGGAGAGCTCAAGAAGCCCTGGACTGTCCACTACATATGAAGCAAGACAACTGACTCATAGTCATATTTGCAAAGCAACTACAGATGCTAGTTTTTTCCAGACTTGGTTTGAGTCAGACCTTGACCAGCACTATGGCTGGTGGGCACAGGCAGGCAAGTTTCTGAAATTAAACCTTGGCTATTATGTTGTTTGTCTCCCCTGAATCCACTTCGAGTCTGATGCAGCCATTACAGTCACCACTGGTAGTAATCACTTGACCAGGGTTACAGGAAATAAAGGTTGAGCTGGGGAGAGGAGCATACTATCACAGCTGGATACCACTGAAATAAGCCTAGTCAAATATTTTTCATTCTCTCCTATTAGGTATTGATACACAATGATAAGATTACTCCTGAGCTTTCTCTTCTCCAGGCTAAACAATCCCAGAATTTGAGTTTTAAAATTCCAACTCCCAATCACCTTCAATTACCTAGAGAAATAATGTGCTGTTGCAGAAACTAATATTTTTTTTAAAAAAACAACCAAATAAAAAGCCTTTACAGGCTGAAATTCAAGGTTGAAATTCAAACCTGCTCTGGGATATCTGACAAAAAAATATGCACATTGGCAGTACAGGCAGTCTTGCATTAGAAGATGCACCTTTCAACAGTGAAAACAATCCTACATCATGTCCCTTGAGATCAGTGATAAACTGTACTGAATTGATTACACGTTAAAGGAATGTTGAAAGCAAAATGAGGAAACAAATGGAAGGAATATTTCCTTCACAGGATACACATTAAGATCAACTCTTTTGTACACTGAAAGAAACAAATTTAAGCATGACTTAGAAGGAATAAGAAAGCTAACAGAAGATTCTGTAGCAGAAGATGTAGTTAAAGAAATTGAACTTCAGTTATTAAAAGATGTAGCAGAAATACTAAATATTCAAAGAATATTTCAGCTACATACAGAAGCCTCAAATCACGCGAAACTAGGCACAATGAAAAAAAAGATCAATTTTATTGCAGATAGTTACAGGTCAGTACAGCTGAACAGACACCATAAAGATGCCTGTCCTGTCTAGAATTATTATTTATCTTTCCAATACCATAAGCTAGATAGCACTTAGTCCTGCAGAGACATAAAAAAAGCATGCCAAGCGTCCTCCTACCTCTTTTCCTTCTTCAAAGGTTTTTTCAAAAAAGGTAAATATGCCCTTCATAGGGCATCTGCGGTTCCCTGGTCCCAGACACTAAGGACTTCCTATTAGCTGTCATGTACATCCCTCAATCATGTTTTCTTTAGGATCCTTAACTTGCATTTCTTGAAGGTCTTATCTCAGTGGGGTTCTGGTAAACTACTGGAACAAGATGTATGCAGTCACACACTGTTAGCAGCCAGTCTGGTTTTGACAATAGCTGAAGTTTTGTCACTGCTAACTTATGTCATGGTATTCATTGTCAGCCCATTCCTGTTCCATTTGCTTTGACATTTCTACCTACTTGGTAAGTTTCTTCCTCCATGACAAAGCAGTTCTTGTGCAATCTTTTCTGCAAGCTTGCTTGGGGCTATGTTTATTAGACTCAGTTTTGATCCACAGGACATTATTCCATACCAGAGCAGACTCTGTGCCAACTTAGTGCAGACTTCACAGGCCTCATACTCTGATGCACTCTGGTTATACGACTGGCTGAGGATGGCTCATTTTAGCACAGGATGAACTGGAAAGACACTTTCATTGCTTCTATCAGAGATGCACTGCCAACCTGTGTGGTCTCTACAGAGCCCGCTAGGTAAGTTGTCAATAGACTCACAACCAGCTGACTCCCAGACACTCATGCCTCAGGAAAAAAAAAACAATATTGCTCCAGAACAAGGACATTTTCATCTGCTTCTAATATAAAGGAGCTGGCGTCTTCTCCAATGACAAAACTGAGTGCAGGAGAGAGATCAGGAGACTTCTGCATGACCAAGCAGACACTATAAATGCTGAAGCTAGTTCTCCTGTCTGAAAGGAAACACAACCATCTGTCCCATTAATTTGGTACAACACAACCCTATATAGAAAGGAGAAAGTTTCAGAGTCTTCTCATCTCCTCTTTTCAGGTTTAATTTTGGGAAAGGCTGCTTAGGCAGTTCCATTCAAAGTTACCAGTTGCAGTTTCATAACCTGAAATGACAATACAGGTAGAATGTCATAGAACAGTCATCCATTTAAAGGTGATACGAGTTTTACACAAAATAGTTCAGCACTAAGGAAAATACTTGTTATGTAAAATCAAATCTTATTTTTAGGCCCTAAGTTCCCTTCTGATATGCTTCAATACACCTAAGCAGAAATTAATACAGAAAAATAGATCCAAACTTCAAGATTTTCACCCTGTTCTTTGAATTGCCTTTGTTTCTTATAAACAGCAAACTCAACAAAATAGAATACTAAAAAACAATGCTCCCACAAGACTTAAAGGAGTAGAATCTTGGGACATTTCTGCTGAGCAAAGCTCAAGAATAGGAATGTTGCAGCTTCTAAGATTTCTACTTTTAAACATTTAGTAGCTGTATAATCTTGGGAGAAAAAAAAAATCTTTGACTATTGTTGTATGGCAGCATTAAACACCCTGAACAGATAAGTACAAGATGAAAGATTGCTGTTAGTAAACGGCATACGTTATGGTATCCCACCTTTACCAGTCAGTGACAAACCAGCAGAATACCCATTATACTTTTTCCTCAATTGAAGGTAAAACAGTGCCACCAACTGCTTTGCCACGGTATGCCCTTGCTTTTTGTGATAGCAGTAGAAAGGATGGACTTGATACTATGCAACTAAGCCAACTCACAAAAAGCCTTCCTCCCTCACTCCAACACTGGATACTTCTACCAGGTTACGTATCTACAGCAATATTTCAGTCACTAATAAAGCTGCACAACTGAAAAAAGTTCTTCTTTGAACTTGTTCCAGTACATCTAACCCCTCCAGATAGATAAAAGACTGAATCACAGAAAAATTAGTGTTTTTTAATCCTGGGAGCAGGAGATTCTTTATGTGTCAGCCTCCCACAGCCACTACTCGTATGCAACTCAGAGTTTTAAGATGAAAGCAATACCATATTGCACCTGCTGTGAAGCTTGTCTGCAGGGTCAGAAGACCCAGCTATTGTTTCCAACTGTTTTCATTTTGCATCACCCCTTTATCACACTAGAAAACAAGTTATCAATCCCTCACTTTCAAACTAGGTCACAGAATCATAGAATACCACGTTGGAGGGGGCATCAAGGATCATCTGGTCCAACCTCTCCTCGCCAAAGGTCATTCTTCATAATCACAGATCATTCTGTATAATGAACATGCCTACCCAGTAGTTTATCTTCTGTTCCTACCCTGAACATTCATTTAATACAAGGATCAGCAGCGAACAGAACTAGTAATACTCAAGCATTGTTATGACAAAGAGACTGCTTAAGGACTTACTTCTGTTAAAAAGAAAACAGTACTCATGCATACCTTGCTTATCTAGTTTACCTTCCACTGACGGAGAAAGTGACAACTATAGTTCATTCCAACATAACAAAGTAGCAGTCAAGTAAGACTCTACAACTGCTTTGTTCTTCATTAGCAAAATACTTTGAGCCAATTTACAACAGGAAGCAGGATTCCAAAGGACTTAGGATGAAGAAAGTGCTGGCAAGTATTTTCAACAAGAGACCAGCATGATTCAGAATTCTCTCTTTAAAAAACAACTTGACTTTTAACAAGAACCCTGGAAAATTCCAAAAAGATCAGTCACAGTGTATGGAATTATATCAAGCTCCCAAGTCAATAGGAAAACTGTAGACTCCAAACACATTTGAGAGTTCTCTCTGTGGCTCCTGAGGTGACAGTTAAAAAATGCATATGCATGTTCACAGTAGAAACTTTGGAAGCAAGTTTCATCATGTTTACACTACTGCTTGAAAAATGTCTAAAAATTTCCCTTGCTATGTACCTAAACTGCCAACTATTCACTTCTAAAAACTTTTATTCACTTTACGTAGCTAAATTGCCAAATATTCACTTTTAAGGAACAGTTTTTATTCTGATCTCACTTTCTCTTTAAAGTAAATAAGCATTTAAGACAACTAATTTCTTTTCAAGCATAAAATCAGATATTTTTCACTGGTGCAAGTATCCAGACAACAGTTACCCAGCAACAACCAGATGGTCATATGAATTCATACTTTACTGTGATAGTTCAACGGTAGAGCTATGGATTTGCTAGAAGAAAGAATTCACACAACTTAGAATTAGTACAATACAATTCTAACAGCAAATATACAAGAGACATTGAGGTATTCTAGACATTTATTTTTCACAGTACAGTATCACACATTAAAAAAAAAGCTCAAGTATATAGTGCTTGCTTAAACTAAAACTAAAGCGTATCCTATCCCATAATTCATGGGGTTACATTGAAGTTCAGGCACACAAACAGGCATAGTGTATTGTTTAATGATTTACAACTCTTTTGGTCTGTTCAACAGAAAACGGACCAAATGAAGCAGAACTTCATCATTAAAGCCTTTCACACTCCCATCTTCCACAACATCATACAATGGCTTACTGTCTGTACCCCAACAGATATTCTTCCGAGGGTTATTTTCAATAGTTTCTACAGTTAGTGCTAAAGTATTTAGCTGGTAACAAAAGAAAGCAAAGTATTTTCCATCAGTCACTACAGCCTGAGATACAAAAGGACAGGTCACATCTGCTTCATTCCAGAATCCTACAAAATAAACAAACAACACTAGTTATACAGAAAACTTGTATCAGGACACACAACTAAATCCCAATCCTGAAATACAGAAAAATACTTGGTAACTGCAACGGCAACTTAGCAAGGTAAGATGTGCTATCTGCTTTAGCAACATGAGTACTCTTCATATAGACTGAATAAAATGCAAATACCAATCGAAGATATTTCCAAGATCAGGGACACAGCATCATATTTGCATTTGGTACACAATTCCCTATCAGTGACTGATAAAAACCCCACATTGAGCAGCCAAGTTTTTAGAAATTACAGAAGTTATTAACACATTCTTCAAGTCCTTCAGGTGACCCACGGGGGAATGACACTGCCCTGTTGAGAAGTGTGGAGCAGCTGAAAGACACTTGTTTCACAATAGAAGCATACGTATGTATGCGTGAGCACAACTGGCTACAGTGATCAGCCAGTCAATACTATGAACACCATGTCAGTATTAATACTTCAAATAGCTCCCATTAGTAGCATTAGTAGTCTTTTTAAAATATTTTCCTTACTTACTTATGCACGTGTTAGAGCACACGCAGTAATATTCTTCAAAAGTATTTGGTATCATATGCAGTGAATACTGCTAGAAACTGTTACAGAACAAAGAAACTGCTTGGTATCTACCACCCTTCTCCAGAACAAACGTCAATTAAGTGAATGCACGACTGGGATTTTTGCACAGGCTTAGTGTTATATATAAAAAAATATTTTTCTTCATAAGTAATTTCCCCTGAGTCAAAGTACTCAATGACAAAATCTTAACTAACCACCCTCTATAAGCTCTGCTTCATTCATTGGTTCAACGAAATTTAAAATAGCCACTTCAAGGATGGTCTTCAGAAGAAAAGGCATGAGAAAAAGGTGACGAAGAGAAAATGTTAGAGAACTTTAGAGCAGGCGCTTGTTACCAATTAAGTTTGCTGTCTCACCTTGATACATTGCCTGTGCTGCTGTCCAGGCAAAGAGACTTGCAATACCATTAGCTCGGTAAACAACTTCAATCTGATCCTCAAGATGTGCTTTTATAAACCTCTCCCGCTTTAGTTTATCAGGAATAAGATGAAACTGGGTATGTCCATAACAGCACGGATCTGCCACCTTTGATCCTGTGTTCCCCAAAATGAAAAAAAAATGCGAGTCAGTAACGATCTTCATTATGCATACGAACACATCTTCACTATCAGACTCCAGACAACAGAATGTTAGAACCTCTACTGTCGATCTGAATAAACATTGAGATTCCTGCATTTCTGGGTGAGACTGGAGGGCTTGTTCCACTCTAGAAGGCAGGAGTTCACATACTAAAATGACTCTGAGAATATGAATCAAAATTCGAAGCCAGTTTTCTGCCAATTTTCTATTCAACCCACACCTTCCAGCAAATCTGGTCAGACAGTACCATACAGCTGGATGCTACTCCCCATTGCCTAATGACACAGAATCTCAATAGAGAACTATATACTATACATATTTATACAGTATATAAATAATATACTACTGTTTTCTGTTGATGGGAGAAGAAAAGTCAGGTGGGTGTTCTGGAGTTCAAGGGGTTTCTTTATCAGCTTTGTACACAAAGAAAAACTAGTTAACGTTTCATAACTAGAAAGTCTTACCTATGAACACCTTGTTTTCATACTGCCTTTTGAACAATGGCAGTTTGGATGGTTTGTGATCAATGACAGGAACATCTCCAAGATTTGTCTCTAGCGGTACAACCTTACAGGAAATAGAAGAAAGAAAAATCATGAGCTAAGTCACCTTTCTGACACCAGGCTACACATATGTCACTTTCTGGTCAGACAGCAGAATGTGAAAGTCTTGCTTACATACACCATTTACATAACTTTAACCAAAGCTCACTTTTCGCAACAGAACTTCTTGTCTTGTGATACATGATAGTATATGCATCTTATATTGATGTCTGAATTTTCTACAACGTACAAAAAACATTGCGTGAAATGATGCTAACAAAGCTGCCAACTGGTACCATCTTCAAAACTTCAACAATCCACTTGTGTAGAAAATGAGCAAAAAACATTTCTAGCAAATATCAATAAACTAACTTGAACCAGCAGTGTGAGTTTACACGTGCTCAGTGTTTTGCACTAAGTAACATTTTTAATTGCCTAGACACTTCTTTCAAAATGCCACGGTTTGTAACTTCTGAATAACTAACCTCAGCAAATTGTACAATTAAGTTAGCAAGAAATGTTCACAGAAAGTGAAGCATAGCTTTCTGTCTGTGGTGGCAACTGGACAACAGAGACCCTCACAGGCCATACTATTACCACTGTATAAACATACAAAAAAAGACTGGAATATTTAATCAGCTTCCATAAAACTGAGCATTTGAGAAAAAAAGTGTTAAGCAGTAACAGAATAACAGAGCTCGCATTCAGATTACACATGCTCTTACACCATTCTTTTCTCCTCCATTCCTATCACCCACTAAGCACATTCCACCCATTTCTTATTTTTGCCTTACAAGCATGAACTAAAAACTCCATTTAATGAAGTGCAGCAACATGCATTTTAACAAAAGCATAAAAATTACCTACTTGAAGTTCAGAAGACTGTCACAGTATCCACAAAGCAGTTACAAGACAGTAGTAAGGCCATTAAGACTTGAGAAACGCATTAATGTGCTACGTGCCTGATTAACAAGGTCCACGTACCACCTATTGTATGGTTTCAGCAGCTGTCAGAAACACAAGTGAAAACGCATGGCATAAAATTGCTGTTGAAAATATACACACCTCTGAAAGCTGCTTTGGTACACGTATCTGGAGATGTGGGCTATCATCTATCTGAAACCTCACAGGATCCACTCTACCCTTTCGGTATCCACGATCAACAACTTCCTCACCATGATGCCAGTAATAGTTAACTTCAGGGTTTAAATCTGAAACAGAACAGAGGGATAGAGGGAAACAGGTATCGCCCCTTTGCATTTAGTACTGTCCCAGTTCTTGTTCTGTAGCTGCAGCAAAATATAAAAATTAAAATCCACTCGCACCATGTGGGGCAACAGAGATGATGTAAATTATTAGTAACGGTCTGAACAACTCTATCAGCAACACTCCTACGGGTGCACAGACCGGCCTCACCGCCCCAGGGCTCCCACTTCCCTCTCCCTCCCACGCCCATTCCGCACCGAGGGAGGAGGCAGTCAGCAGCGGATTGTGACAGGACAGGAAGGCGGCGAGGGTGGACACGAGCTGCGTTAGGAACGGGCCGGGCGTATGATCCTGCTCGCGGTACAGAAACGGCCGCTTCTTATTTTGGTAGAAGCTCTCCTGAAGGAGAGCGTCGCAGGCGAGGGAGCGCAGCTCGCCAACATCCAGGCTCGGCGTCGCTCCCGCCGCAGGCTTTGGGGTCTTCGCAGCCGCTGAGGCTTCCATTCCCGGGGCCAGGGCTCCGGCGGCCTCAGGTGGCGCTCCCGCCGCCACCTCCGGAGTTTTCGCGGCCTCCGGCGCCACCGCTCCCGGGGCTTTCACAGCTGCGGGCGGCGCTCTCGGGGGCAGCCCCGGCACGAAGACAGTCTTGGTGAAGCTCTGGTACCAGCGGTCGGCGTTGAGGGCGAAGGTCTGAGGGTAGACCATGTACTTGGGCCGCTGCAGCAGCCCGTACAGCCGCAGCTTCTCCTCGACCGAGGCCGCCGCGTGCACCCGTTGCTTGAAGTGCTCCAGGCGCCGCCGCTTAGCCGCCTTGCTGTTCGACGTGGCGGAAGCCACTATGGGCGGGTAGAGCGAGTCCGGGGGCCGCGGGAGAGCAGCGGACCCGGGCTGCGAGGACCAGCACCGGCCGTGCCATAGCAACCACCGCCGCCCGGGGGCCGCCATTTCGCAGAGCGTGCGGCACCTGGAAAATCCGACTGGCTGCTGGGGAGCACGTGAACGAGCCAACCTTCCAATCCGCACGCTTCTCCGGGAGAGAGCGCGCTGCCGGGACAGAAAGGGGAGGAGCCTTTGGGGAGTTGCGTCGCTGAATGGACCCCGAGCTCTCCCTCGGCGCGGTGCAGCATCTGCGCATGCGCCACAGGCGGGCCCCTGGCTCCTGTGGCAGGGGAACTACAGCTCCCAAGAGCCTCCGCGGCGCGCCCGGATGTAGGGGCCGCGGGGGGGTGCTCGGGGGGGGCGTAGCCGTTAGTTCCTGCTTGGTACCTGCTGTGCGCGGGCGGCTTTGTGCGAGCGAAGGGGCTGGTTTTGGCGCTTGTCAGTGAGTTATCTTGTATGAGAAATACGGGATAATTTATTGATAAAATCTGGAGATTGGACATGAGTGACTCGGCACAGGAGCACAAGGCCTCCTGGTTGCCTCAGCATCCCTCAGTGTAAATCCTGGGCTGGATCGTCTGTTGTGTTGTTGTAAAAAACTTGTTCTTGCAGTGTAGTGGGTGCCCACTGCAGTGAGTGTAGACTGAGATACTGCTTGTCAGAAACTGCACACCTGTGAAGCTGGCTTTAATAAAGAAACTAAACTCCTGAAATGTGATCTGTTACAGTACTTGCTTAGGAAATGGGAAGCAAGCTGAAACAACATACTGATGCTGCAGGAAGTGCTACAGTTACTGCATTTTTATCTTTGAGATACTTGGAAAAGTTGAGATTATTCCACTGGTGGAGAAGTGACTATTAAAAATGGTTTGGTTTGGTTTTGTTTTTCTTCTGTTTTTAACGTGGTCACAGTATTCTTGATTTTTATTTTTTTTTTCTCTGTATTTACATGACATTTCTGTATTGTCTGAACTGCCTGAAACATTCAGACTGACCAGGGATGGGAGAGGAACTTACCAGTGGGATTGGAGCAGGAGGCGCGTTATATACGCTCAGAGATCTGCTCCTTTTCATTAACTTCAGCTTGGCTTTCTGCTGAATTGATGGTCAGAGCTGCGATGGTTTGTGGAGGAAGTTTTGGAATACGTGACAAAGATTGAAATGCAGTGTTTGTGTTGAGATTTTCTAAGAATATAGAATATTAAACTGTTTTCTTTAAGTGGAAGTAAAAGAGAAAATTAAACCTTGTTAAGGCATAGATAAGCAAAAGCTGTCCTTTAGTTAAGATTCACAAGGTATTTTATAAAAGACAGATTTAAATGTTAAGTTGTAACTCAGTTAAGAATCAAGTATTTGAACTTTCGATGTTTAATTTTGAATCCAGCCTCTGTTCACCAGAAGGGTGAAGGAACAAGGCCTTAGGTATGTTGACTGGCCATTTAGAGGAGCAACCTCCATTCTTTTCCTCACCCCACATATTGTAGTCTCCAAGAACATCTGGAAGCCTGTTTTCCCCTGGATTGATAAAGTACACTGGTCAAATGTGGCCACAGTAAAGCTCTATTTTATCTCTTTATTTAAGCTCTCTAGTTCAATTCCCTTGTGATCACAGCCAGCTATATTAAAAATCTACACAAGCTGATACAGTAGATCACCATTGCTGTTCTTACACATTTTGCTGCTGCATCTCATGTTTCAAAACTCATTTCCTTTGGTGGTTAGAAATACTCATCTCATTTCATGCTTAAATGTATTCGTGGTCACTTTATACCTGCTTGTCACTGTGTCAGCATTGTCCTTTAGTTTAATTAGCTCATTTTCCCTTCTAGTGTTTGCCTTCTAAAACATTGATGGAGGCTAGTCGTATCACTTCTCAGTCTTCATTGACAGAGACTAAACAAACTCTTCTCACACAGACTGGTCTCCATTTCCCTGATCAGCTTAGCCGCCCTTTCTTCATTTCCTGCAGTTTTGCATTTGTCTCAGGGATATGTCACCAGACAGTACTCATTATTTTATACAAAGGACTGTAGTACTTGCAACAGGATTACTAACATTTTACCACTGTTAAAAACCTTTTTCATCATGTTGTCAAATCAGAATTGCCTGCCTTGCAGCTGTACAATACTGTGAACAACTTTTGCATAGGATATTCTAAACCCTCAAGAAGTTCAATACAGAATCATAGAATAGTTAGGGTTGGAAAGGACCTGAAGATCATCTAGTTAAACCCCCCTGCCAGGGGCAGGGACACCTCTCACTAAACCATGAATATAAGTGATGAAGTAAGTGAATGTTTAAAGGACCAGTTTTATTTTCCCAATTTTATTCAAAGGCTTTACATGTTTCCTACACCCTGTTACTAACTATAACATTAGAAGAGAGGTGTCAGGAACCAATGCTATGGTTTAACTTACGCTGCATTCCAAAACTATGTACTGATGTTCTGGCCACAGGTCAATTTTTTTTTTTTTTTTTTTTTGCTTGATGTACGTTGTAGTGTCATTCATCTCTTGATGCAGGAGCTGATAGGCTTTGGATAAAAAGGCCCAGTAGGCTGTAGGGTTAAACACACCAACATGTTTTGCTGATAACTCTGTCATAAGCTTTTGATAAAAATCTGTTACCCAGACATAGATCTCTCACCTCGAAAAGTATAGCAACAGTTCAAAAAGGATCTATTTTACTTCCTTACTGAGACAATCCACAACATCCAAATTATTCTGAATCTATAAACTAGGAGCATCTTTTTGTTGTTAAGTAATGCTTAAAAAGAGCCTGGATAGGGAGAATCATACCCTGCCTAAAGTGTTAAATACAAATGCTAAAATGAATGCCATAGCCACAAAATAAACTCTAAAATTGAAACTAGAGGGAAAACCTGCATCTTAGTTCCATTGTGCATATCACTGGAGAAGATTGGTTGGAAGCCCAGAAGTAGTGCAGAAACTAGTGAAGTCTACCTTATTGAACCTACTTTATAGGGAAGGTTGACACAGAAATGCTGTTTCTAAAACTCAGAAATGAGTGCACTAAATGTACTCATGCAAAGATGAGATTGCATATACATTAATTATTCGGCAGGCATGTTATCTCCTATATACAAGTGTAGAAGCTGCTTAAGTGCACATACATCTGCAATAACCTTCACAAGTGCAGGCACAGTCCAGATGGGATCACAGGGATCACAAAATGGAGACAGGTGTTATTCTACACCAGCAGGAGGTGTGATGTCTGAGTCTGCTTCCCCTTGCATGGTGGGGTTGCTCTGTGTTCTCAGGGTCACTGCCAGATCTCCATCCACTGAGAAAGGGTTCAGCCCTCGCACCTGCTAAGCCATTTATTCCATACCTGTCCTGTGGTGCTGGCACCATGCATCTTCTCAGAGACCTGCACCTTAGTTTAGAAGGCAGGGAACAGAATAACAGTGGTATTGAAGCCCTTCAGACCTTTAAAAAAAAAGCCAAACCAAAACTCAAAAGGAAGCCACCAGGTAGACATGAGTTTTATCACACACTGGGAAACAAAAGATACTGTAGTTTGATTCTAGAGCAGTGATGGCAGGCTGTTATCACACTTGACATGCTGCGCATTGATGATGTCCCATTGTAGTTGACTTAGGACATTCGACCAGAGGTACATGGAAAATCAGATTAGAAGTTAGTTCTGGAAAGTTCATAGTAAAAAGAGCTTCTAGAGCTGTGAAGAACAAAGCTATTATTCAATACCAGGTATTCCTCTTGTAATAGTGTCTCAAGACCTTTTAAAAAGGCTGAAGGTCCCTTGAGCTAAGCATCGTACCTGCATAATAAGCAAAATGGTTCTTCATTTTGTAATGTACATCTCATTTTGTTAAGTTGTCGAGAGGACCAACAGTCTACTTTTAGGTTAATGGTATGAAACAGACAACGTGGTTTTTAAATTATCTTCTAACCAATTCAGTTTTATTTTAAAATTTCTGCAGAAAGTGCAGAGTCAGCCAATGTCTCTTTCAACGTGGGGACAGATTTTGGACAAGGCATACATATCCTTTCTACCTGGTGCTCAGCTTGGCAACCAGATTTCAACCAAACAGGAATATATCTAGGTTTAACCAGCTAAGATTGAATACCTTGCCTAGCCAAATGCATTGTTTGTGACTCAGGGCTATGTCCATAGAAGAAATTTAGTTAGAACTGCCTTGCCCTCTCATACCTATCTAAAAATATGACAAGTAGTGGACCCCACGTTTTTATTGCTGAAGTTAATAGACTAATCCAAAATGTTGGGGTCTTGCAAAACAGGAATAAATCTTTCCAGATCTTTTCACCCTCTTACTGCCCCAGCTCTCTTTAGAAGACATTTTAAAAGTTGAAAAGTTCATTGTTTTTCAGAGCAAGTGTGATATTGAATATTCATTAAAGAACAAGTGTCATATTCACACGTGCAGTGTCTCTTTCTGACTGACTTAATGGCTAAAGAGAGGGTGTCATCTTCTGCCTGCCTGCCTAGATGAGATTTCTGTTTAAAAATTTTTTGGTTTTTTTGTGCAGTCTACCTACAGCTTAGGTAACACCAGTGGGACTGTATGCTCTATATAAAATTCCACATACTGCAATAGATACAATTTTAACTGTTGATAAGATATTAATTATTTTATGACTTATGTATTTAGCTGATTTTAAAACAAATTATGTGTTACAACTGTTGCCAGGTGATTATTTACAGCGACTCATAGCATAGCTACATGCAGTAGGGAAAAGCCATTATCATCTTTACTAATTGAAATCTGCTGACAAAAACACGCTTCTTACATGATATCCAAATATCTTGATAGGAATATAAAGTGCACATGACTTCAGCCTGTCATATGGATTTAGGAATGTTATGTGTTTGTACAAGTGCATCCTTCAAAACTTCTAGGACTACATAATGCTCCAAACAGCACCAATTAGAATCAAGTTTGCATTATGTTTCAACTGCTGTTTCTCAGACAAATTCCTTTTGGACTAAAATTGCGTAAGTTCATCTATAGATCAAAGATCACATCCCCTCACCCACCCATTTAAAGCAAGATCAAAGCACCTTTGTTACAGGGCTATGGAAATGGGATGAAAAAGATGTGTTTCTGACCAAAGGTTTCCTTTAATTAAGAAAAAATGTTAAAAGAATTAACTTCAAAGTTGGACCACTTTCTAGTTCCCCTGTGAGAAGCGAGAGTCCAGATGAATTTAATGAAAGCCCCTCAAATCATTTCAAAGTAAGGAGTCTCCCAGCTGGGAATTCAGAAGATGCACAGGCACATTCTATCTTCTGTGGATTTAGATGCCATTACAGCAGGGCAGTTGAGAATGGTGATGACATTTAAGACCACTCTGGCTATATAGTGCTGTATAGATAAAAGCTTATCTCAAAGACATGCTTGGACAAAACTTAGTCTCACTGCATGAATACCCATTAGCTAAAAAAAAAAAAAAAAAAAATCAGAAATCCTTTGGGAAAACTAAATTTCTTAGGCAGTTTTATGTAGTATTTCAGTGCTATTGTAACAGTTACAAAAGAATATCTCACATATTCCCCATGCATTTGCAGGAACATCTAGCTAGTGGACATCGCGTATATGCTGTTTCAGGTCATTGCATGTTATTTTCCCAAGGTCTGTTTTGTATGTGGAGAAAATCCAGATAATTTTACCCCCTGCACTTTGAGATAATTGAGTGCTAAATGAAAAATCTTTATTGTAAAATGAATAAACTGAAAGGAGCAGAAGTTGATTGACTGGCAGAAATAATATACTATCATTTTGAAATGCATATAGAGGTATTTGGATAATAATTTGATAGCTACATGACAAACATTTGCAGTAAAACACTTCGTTCGCACAATTACAACATTCAGCTGGTGGAAGAGGTACACTTTTGTGAGAAAATTTGTGGAGTCAGCTGTAATGTTGCAAAGATCACACAAAGGATGAACTGATGAGTAGATTGGGCTCAGTATGAAGATGAAGGACTGGATGAACACAGGTGTTACAGAATAAAGCACATGCATATAAATATTGTTATAATATGGAGTTACTGAGGTAGCAAGTGTTTATGTTTTCCTTAAACATAAACATATTTATATTTAATAACATATATATAATATATGTTATAAACATATTTATGTTTATGTTTATGTCGTGAAAGTGGAATTTGAAGAGCAGCAGGCATTCCACTTACTTTCTCATTTCTTCTGGTATCGCGGACACCAAACTTTTTCATTCAGCTTAAATTGGAAATTTGAAACCTATTGTCCAAGTTCTATGACTAACTCATTCTTTTGGCAAATGAGGGTTTATGATCAAGTATTTCTCTGACACTTAAAAAACCACAACCCAACAAACCACTCACAAAGTCTGCATTAGGTGAGCTGTGTTTCCCAACTTAGACATTTTAGACAGCCAAAAAAGAATTCTAACTCAAAAAGTGAAAAGTGCAGGTAGCAAAAATGCAGACTTTCCAATAGCCATCAAAACCCATAGAAGACTGCCTCTACAAATGTATCTCTAGTATGTCCGCTATATTTCTTCAGCTTCATAAGTGAGCTGCTTATCAGTAGCTGATAAAACCATAGGCCTTGCAACATATCCATACACTGGACTTTGTAGTTCAAAAGCAAGACTATGCAAAGAGGCATTTTCTGGACTGAGTATGATCTGTGTCCTGCCAGGTTGGAGACTGAGCCATTCAATGAACCTGTATGTGTGTCTGTAATATTCAAAGGTGTGATAAACCCAGCACCTGAAAGTTAATTGGAACACTTACCAATGCAAAACACACAAAAAGAACCAATGGATCATAGAAGGAAGTCTTGATGACTTTGGATTTCTAAATCCAGCACCAGATTCCGTTTCATCACAATCTGATATGTTTTGATTTTTCCATGATGGAAAAATGCACAAGTGTACACCTTTCCCAGTCAAAATGGATGGTGTCTTGGGCGCCATGGTCTAGTGTGAGGTGGCTCTGGTTATGCCAGGGGGGTTGGGACCAGGTGATCTTAAGGTCCTTTCCAACCCTAACCGTTCTATGATTCTATGAAAATGTTACACCCTTGAGGCATCATTAATTTAGCTCAAATAGCTTGAGGCTTGAGAGGAATGTATTTGGTAATTAGAAAACAACATCTTCTAAACACTGGAGGAACCTTCACTGCTTAGATTCCCAAGTGCTAACCACAAGAAGTCCTTGATTGTCTTCCCTAACTGCATGAAATTTTTGGTACATATGAAGGTCAACTGATACTTATCTGTGGTGATTAAATCTAGAGGGTGACTGCAAGTTAAATATATGACCTGACAAATGACTCACAGCTGACTCACAGCAAAATGATTGCTAAGAATGTATTACTAAAAAGAAAAATAAGTGCATGCAGTTACAGTTTGTTTTTTTTCTTTGTATATGTATGTATATGACTTCTGGAATTGCTTCCTTTTAGCATCATAGAAGAATGCAGACTGGAGGGGACTTCCAGAGGCTTCCAGTCCAACCTCCTACTCAAAGTAGGACCAGTTAAGTCAGATTGCTCAATATTGTGTCCAGCCAAGGTTTAAATACCTCCAAGGATGTAGATTCCAATGTTCCTGTGGGTCTCTGTTCCAAGTACTTGACCATCCTTGTAGTTAAAACATTTTTTTTTCATATATCAAGTCAAAATTTCCGAAGTTCCATCTTGTGCCAGTTGCTGCTGAGCCTTCTACTGTGCTCATCCTAAAAAAGCCTGTCTCCTCAATGCTCTCTCCATTAGGACCTGAAGGTAGCAATCAGATGTTATCGGAACTTTCCTCTACAAGCTGAAAAAGTCCTTGCCCCTGAACCTTTCCTCACAGGAAAGTGCCGCTGAATCTGCCACTGAACATTCCTCCACAATGGCCCTCCACCAAATTCATGTCAGTTTTTCAATGTTCTTCTTTTACTAGGGAGTGCAAAACTGAACATAGTTATCCAGGTTCTGTCTCAACAAATGTAAACGAAGGGGAAGATTCACTCCTTTATGGCAACTTTTTTTTTTTTTTTTTCCCCCCTTCGGTATAACAACATATGGGGCAATTTTTTTTAAAAAAACAGAGGCCACGGTGTTTTGTGAAAAGCTGAAACTGCATAAAGTTAAAGCCTAAAAAAAGTGAACGAATTAAGTATATAGTATAGCGTGTCGCTGTATTACCAGCGACCTGCTTTGATATGTAATGAGGAAGGCTGCGCTAAGACTAGTACCACTAGATGTCACCATGCTTCCACGGAAAATCCATCAGCACCAAGCTGACTTTCCCGAGCATGATTTACAGGTACTGCTGGTTCCACCAACACCACGCTTAGATGAACTCTTCGGTTATCTTTTGCCACCTCTATTGCTTTGCAATCCAATCAAAAGCTATGTAGTATAATTTCTTTTTGGTGCCAGTGTGTTTAGATGGTTTTAAAATGGTAATTCTTAGGTAAGAACCCTATTTGGGGCTGATGTTAGCTCTGATTCATGAATTTGGGAAGAGACATGGTCTAAGTTCATCCAATACTGCTGCTGCAGCTCAGTCGAACATACAGTGGATTAGTGGAGAGTATGAAGTCCAGATCCTGTTGCCATCTCTTTTGCTGATATACTCTGTGACTCTTAACTGGTAATTTCATTTTAGCTTTTTTGGTTTTGGTTTACTAATAACACTAGCTTCCTCTGTGCGGGAGCTTTACCCAGTTGTGCTGTTTGTTGGATAATCTTTGTTCTTATTCAGTTACAGGTATTGTGCAAAGGGTCTAAAAAACCAGCTATATAGGTCCAGCTGAGAAAAATGCTGTAGGGAGATATCCACCCCCTATTCTAGCTTTACTCATTACCTCCTTCATCCGTAAGAGGGTAACTGAAGTTTCAGTGATTACTAGAGCCAGGGCTGCGGTTAGAGGACTTAATGAGTCCACTTTATACTGGACAGCAGAAATGATTAGTTCCTGCTCCGTCTCATCTTATTCATCTGAGTGGCATCATCTTGCATTCAGATTTAAGGTTTTAATACCTTATCTGATACACATAGGAGCCAAATTCAGTCAGTCTCCTGGATAGGCCATCCATCTTTATCTGCTCTGATCCAGGGTGGGGTTTCCTACTTGTTTTTCATCAATGTTTTTTGTAGAAATGTGATTAAATGGAACATTATAAAAACATCTAATTGATAGAATCTTTCTTTTCTCATGGATAAAATCTCATAATTTGAAACTTAAGGTGAAATACCTATTCAATTTAATAAGATAGCAGGAAAAGCGCAGCCTTCTCTGCATTTGAACTTTCTCCTTTCCTATTCTGTTATGTGTTTTTGTTCTTCAAAGACAAAAATGCAAAAATAAGTGCACAGTATCCACAACAGAAAAAAAAAACAAACCTATAGCCAAGGTCAAATCAAGTATGTATATTCCAAACACAGGCCCAACCAAATACACTCAATATGGATCTAATGAGAACTCATTTTCCCACTGGCAGTCCACCCTCACTCCTGAAGTCATCCTGTCCTGGAGTTGAGCTCTCATATTATCAGGTATAAGTAAGAAAAACCCAAAAAATGAAAGGTTCCTTTCATGTGCTGATGAGAATACTGTATTTTGAATTTGAAGAACCAAGGATTTTTTGAGCCAACTGGCCTGTCCCATACACTGCAATATAAATTACTAGAAAAACAAAAAGTGACTGATGAGGAAAAGTACAAAGGTTACTAAATACTTTCTAGAAAAAGAACATGGGTTGTCAGCCCTAATGTGGATAGTGATTGCATTTAATTATGCATTTAAATATTGAACAGCTTGACTGACACACACTCATGTCTATCAGTGTATGTTACCAGTGAAAGGCTATGCCAAACATTTTTCTTCATCCTGTCAACACGCTAGATGACAACACAAAGTAGTAGTACACTCTGTTCCCTGGAAGTTGCTCAGTTTGGAATGATACGCAGATTAGAAGACAATGCATGGACTTCAGAAGAAAGAGCAATAAACCCACATAAATCTCATAGACTTCAATTTAAAATAGGTGCCATGTAAATAAAATCCCAGGCCATCAAGCATAATTTTCTTGCAAACACAGGGTTTTAGTGTTACACACAGTGAAATGACCAGAAGAAAAATTTCTCATATTCCGGTATTGGATTTGAAAACTGTTCATAAAACCGTAACACCAGGGATACTTTCAAAACACAGGAACTTCATAGTCTTTTGTGACAAAGTGTTTGACAGACATTGCTCAACCACAGGATTACTTCTTGAATGAATCTGACCTGTTCTGTCCAGTGAGAGCTGTCAGATACTCAGTAACCCAACCATTTTTAATGAGATAGTCATTATGTAATAACAATAAGCTTTTATTCTTTATACAACATTGTCATGTGTAGTGCACAGCACAGATTTAAATGGCTTTCAACTCCTATTTCAGAGTCATTTGTTAAAAAGAAAATGGTCTGGAGCTTCCCTCAGTGAAAGCTGCTATGCTAAAGTTGGATTGGGAAGAAGGCGATTTCTGTGTACTTGGTTTTACATGCACTTATAGAATCATAGAATAGTTAGGGTTGGAAGGATCTTAAGATCATCTAGTTCTAACTCCCTTGCCATGGGCAGGGACACCTCACGCTAAATTATGTCACCCAAGGCTCTCTCCAACCCGGCCTTGAACACTGGCAGGGATGGAGCATTCACAACTTCCTTGGGCAACCCTTTCCAGTGCCTCTTCACCCTGACAGTAAAGAACTTCTTCCTTATATCCAATCTAAACTTCCCCGTGTTTTAAGTTTTAGTCCGTTATCCCTTGTCCTATCACTACAGTCCCTAATGAAGAGTCCCTCCCCAGCATTCCTATAGGCCCCCTTCAGATACTGGAAGGCTGCTCTGAGGTCTCCACACAGCCTTCTCTTCTTCAGGCTGAACAGCCCCAACTTTCTCAGCCTGTCTTCATATGGGAAGTGCTCCAGTCCCCTGATCATCCTCATTTCTGATAATTCATTTCAATGCTGTTATATCATATTACACTAGTAGCCATGGCAGGATTAGTAGCAATACTGCAAATGGCTGTGTCATCAGGCAAAAATGTATAGCTTTGTGGTTTTGGAAAATATGAAGGCATTCAAAGTCATTAACATATAAAAGATTGAATAATGGCCTTTACAACTGTCTGCTAAAGAAGACCAGATGTTGCTCACAGGAGATCTGAATCTGGGCGACAAGATGTTGCTACTTGTTCATTAAATGAGACAATTGAAAATTACAGCTGCACTTCTATCAAAAGCTCTGTAGATGCGGCAGCTCTTCCACTCTTGGCATTATTTTAGCATGACAGCCATGCAGGGAAGGTGTTCTAGCTTGGATAGAAAATTCACTGCTAAAGAAATAACTAAGTAATCTTGTTTCTCCAAAAATGCGTATAATTGTATAGTAAAAGAAATCTTGATATATTTATCTGTTGCAGATTACAGCAAGGAGGAAAATCTTTTCCTGAACAAATCTTTTTGCACAAAGACACATTGTGAACAGGTAACAGTATTTTCTTATGTAAAGAAAAATAGAAAGCTGAAGACTAAGGCAAGGTTCAAGCTTAAATACAGTATTAGCAAGTTGTCATTATAGTTTGCTCAGATTCAGAAGTCCACTCTTCAGTCTCCAGATAAGATCAGTTCATTAACATACATATATGAGGTTTTAAATGGGGATGAAGGATACAAAATGGCATTTCTTGATTTTTTTTCAATAAATCATGAGTTTTTAAATGAGCATTTAAAACCGTGGTCCAAGATGTTCAATGAGCAGCCCATTTTTACTTTGTATACTTTTAAAGTTTACATATGATGTATTTTGTAGTAATTTAAAGAACATCTTGGGTAAAATTAACCTCATCAATTTATTGGTATCAACACCTAAGCAGGTTACTAGGTTAGGGAAGTTATTCAGGCCTTCCATATAATCGGTAGATATCTAGTAATGATCTAGTGAACAGTGGAGCCTAGAAGGCAATTACTCTCTCTTTTCAATAGGCAGCTACATTTAGTCATATGAGTAAGCTCGCCAGCTGTTCTCTGTGATTGGAAATTACGCATCCAGCCACCATGGCAGACACACACATGGTAGACAACAAAACCAAATCGATTCCTGATCACTTACACAGAGAGTACCTTTTCTTCAGCTAGCACATTAGGGTTAGACAAAGCTGCTAAAGTTGTTTTAGCAGTATAGGCAAACTTCTTACTGTAACATGAAGAAGGTACTTGGTAGTCTTTCTGCAGTGGGAATGAGGCAGCTATTGCTTTCTGGGGGGAATATCCTGGTCCCCTGCAATTACCTCTTTTGCATGCCCCTGCCCCCCTCATAACTCCCAGAGCATCTGGCTTGTCCTCAGTTGTGATTTATGCAGAGCAAGAAGATGGGTCATTGTAAGTGCGCTGCTCTGGGCAATTGCCTATGAAGTGCAGAGGTACAGCCCAAACCTACTGGAAGAAGTTAAAAATCTGAATTTTCATTCACAGGGCTCTGAATTAGATTTATGTGTCAGTCAAGGATCTGAAAATGCTGTTTTCATTATTCAGTTATTAATAACAGTTATTTAGATAAAACAGGTTTCACCTACTGAAACTGAAGAGAAAATTGAAAAAAAAAAAAAAAAGCTTTTTTTTCTGTCTGAATTTTAAGACATTGAAGTCAGTCTCAACAAACTGTTTTTATAGGTCTCTATAACTATATGGGGCAAAAAACTTCCTGTAAAAAACTTCTTTTTCAACAAAATTAAAAAAAAATAATCTTTTAATACCAGTCCAGAATGAGAAGAAGTTTAAACGTATAAGAATTTCCTGTTGAACCTGCCCTTTTCCCCTTTATTTTAGAGCCTTTGCTAGAACGACAGCTGAAATGTGATTTCTGATGTACTTCCTTATGCCTACACTGTATCTTTCTTTATGTCTCACAATTTGCACTTTTCCTCCTTCAATTTTCTCATTTTCTTCTTCTCAGATGTTAAATTAAACACAGCCTTTTTTGCTTTTTTTACTCCCACATTTCTTCCAGAAAAAGTCGCTTTTAAAATCCTACTGCTATCGCACATGGCCTGTTATATATCAACAAATTTTATTTTTGTTTGATTCCAAAAGAAGTGGATTCAGCAGTTGGAACCAGACAATGTCCTTCATTTTTCTGTTTTTATTTGACAGCATTGTGTACAGGGTAAACTATTTATAGCATTTATTGCTCTTACATTTGTTCTTCACACTAAAATATTTCCATTTCAAATTAACAGTTTGGTTTAAAGCTTTAATGTTAAAAATTTATATTTGTGTTTGAATACTTTAGCTCTACTCTAGTTTTGCTTTCTCTTCCCTGACAAAATTCTGAACTCTGTCTTCCAAGATGTAGCTTCTTCTGGATTTCAGAAAAGCTTTAAAAATTCAGCCCCACAAATTATTTTTAAAAGCTCACCTTCCCTAAACTTTCTTTTTTGAGTGCTTAAGCTCATAATTTTTCCATTCAAGCAGGTGAAGACAGTAGGTCTTGCTATACTTAGGGTGGGCTGTAAGCCTGTTCTTCCTCACTGCTATGAAATGTTTGAACTTATCCTTAGACATAGACATCTTAATAGTATTAAGCACTTCTCAGCACAAAAGCAATAGATTGTGTTAAAACACCAGCAGTCACCAGTACCTCAGCTCACTTCTTGCAACAGGGAGGGCAGAGGAATGGTGGGGCGTACACATTAAAATTTGTAACATCGGAGGATTTGCATTTCATAGAATCATTTAGGTTGAAAGGACCTTTAAGATCATTGAGACCAACTGGTAGCCTAGCACTGCTAAGTCCACCACTAAACCATATCCCTAGGAGCCACATCTACACATCTTTTAAATACCTTCAGGTATTATGACTCCACCACTTCTATGTGTAGCCTGTTCCAATGCTTGACAACCTTTTTGGTGAAAAAATTTTCCCAGACAGCCAACCTGAATCTCCCTTGGTGCAACTTGAGGCCATTTCCTCTTCTACCACTTGATAACTGGAAGAAAAGACCAACACCCACATTGTTACAATCTCCTTTCAGGTAGTTGTAGAGTGCAATAAAGGTGTCCTCTGACCCTTCTTTTCTGCGGTCTAAACAAGCCTCCTGTCATCTTTGCAACCGACACTAGCCTGTGCCTTGTCTACCACATCTTGACAAGTCTCTGTCTGTGCAGTCTGTTCCCTCCCCTTGTCTTTTTTCAGTGTCTCCTCTCCATGTGGGGACAAAGGAAGCTGTACGAGGTGGAGCTGCATGCATACTGGGTGTGCTCTCTGAGTACATCCCACATCATCACCTGCCATACTTGGTGCGTATATTCAGAGTCTTTCTTGCCCTCTCTGTCCTGAACAGATATGGTCTTCTGGGGACCTTAATGCATGTATTTAATACTCGTGTCAGTGTGCACATGCTTAAAGTTAAGCAGAAGCCTGAATAATAGAGGTAGTTTACAGAATCAGGGTCTAATTCTGGCAAAAGACTGTGTATTTGCAATGTAAGTTCTTCCTCCCAAAGAGCTATATAAAGTCCCTCTGCAGGCCCAGATTCTAAAGCACTGGGGCCAAAATCATCCCTGGAATTACACTGTTAAGCTTCCAAAAACAACTCTGCAAAGAAAACAGTCTGTAAGCCCAGCAGATGATTTTGATTAATAAGAATATGTTCCTAAAAGTAAAGTTACAGAGACATTTTAAAAAGTGCTGTAGTGTTCTTAAGTACTAAAACAACATGTGAAACAAAGACACTGTCTAAGATAACGCACACTTAAGATTACAAATTACCTGACAGATTTCTCAAAAAAAAAATAGCTGGCCCTAAACAAAGAGATGCTGAGGGGCAGTTTCCTTAAGTATGTTTTGCCTTTGCCATCTACATTCAGGAAACACTTTTGGAGGTTGTGTTGCTTCAGGCAGCCAGATCACCCCAATTTAGAAGTAAGCATGAGATTAAATAAGGTTTATGTAGAAGCATGCTGAATAAAATTCTCTTATTCGTTCTACTCTCAGCCCCTTTTGTTATCCCTGCTTCACACTGTTAGTACCTTCCAGATGTGCGTGTGCGTGCGTTTGTGTGTCTGTGTGTGCAAGCTTTCATTATCATGAGTGCTGCTATTTGCGAGGCACTGGTTTTATGAATAAAAGAGACAGAGTTTGTGTGCCAGCCCACCATCTCCCTCCCTGTAATAAAATTAGTTTAAAAAGCATGGTACTTCTAAAACCTAAATTGGGATTGTGTTTACTTGATCTTGTAGATTCTGAGTTGTTCTGCAGGGAGAATGGGAACAGAGTTCCATTTATTTCCAACTATTTAAAACCTACATTTCACTGAAGACTTGCAGAAGGCTTGAAGAACTGAAGTATGATAAAAAAAGACATAAAAATAACAAGAATAATGAGAAAATCACAGGCTTTCACAATTCTTTCTTCTTAATCTCTTCCCTTGCTCCAGGATATTTTCCTTTTTTGATTAGCTTGTTTTTCCTTTTATTTACCTAAGAGGTGTACACAACCACATCAATGCTGCCATGCCAGCTCCCCCATCCCAGCCCCAAACATGAAATTTCACAGTTTTCCGATAACAGCCTCTTTCCTCCTTTTGCCTGTTTATTCCAGTTCTTCTCAACTTTTATGGGAGAAAAGCCTTCAGTGTTTCATTTTGGTTTTCCTTCCACTGTCTAATAACAAGCAATGAATTGAGCCCCTAGGGAAACTGTCATATTTCCTAGGTTTTTGATTCCATTTTGGCAGTAGGCTAGAGGGATGTGCCATGCTGGTCTGTGATAAAAAGGCTGTTCAGGAGAGCTGTGGACATGATCAAGAGATGACCAGAGAACTTTACAAACTGAGGCACCAAGAAAACTGAGCTATCATCTGAATGGATGGGTTAAGGATCACAACTCGAGCCCAGTTCTGCCTCATCGCATGCTGGAGTATCACCATACTGACAAATGTAGACCAACCGTGTCTCATTGACCCCAGAACTGGAAGTATTGGAGGCATCCACACAGGCTGACATAAGCCAGCCCATGTCCAAACACAGTCTGGCAGCATCAGTCCAACACTGCACCTGAACTAATGCACTTGGCCAAGGACTTAGTACCGTGGGTACCTCCCCACACTAACACAGCTGGACTCCATCTGGATCCAACCGCCTGTTTTCACAGAAGTCTAGGTTTGCCACAGCTGTGTAGCCACAGACCTCAATTGTCTACTAGGTAAAACTGAGTTTCCCTTGAGGTTGAGCTCTAAATGCATTTGTCTCCTGGGCAGAAATGCCGATAAGGTGTTGGGGTTAAGGTAGACAAGAGACTTTTCAGCTTGGAGAGGTAAGGGGAGACCATACAGGGCAGCAGGAATAAGGGACAGACAAGTGAAGAGTGAAAATCTGTGAAGGCTACGATGTCAGACAGGGAATTGTCTGCAGACTCCTGATGCTGCTTGTTGTCATTCAGAAAAATATAAGTATAATGTGTGAAATTACAGGCAAGTCCTCTATTGTCGAAAAGAAAATGAACTCTGACTTCCATGCGCACACAAAAAAAGCTACATCTTGTGTTTAATTGATTTTTTTGTTGTTGTTGTCTTGTTTTGTTTCCAAGGGAGCAGAACATATAGTGATTGAAAGCACATGTTGCTAAATTGATGCCCTGGAAAAATCCCAAGTGGCTTAATGTCATGCAGCCTAACTTAATTTGCATTAATAGTAAAGTTTGCCAAAAACATTGCTGGTAGTGTGAGTTTTGTGTGTGCACTACTGCAAAAAGTAACGGGAAATTGTATCAACGTTTTAGTGTGCTGTGTCCACTGACTTGCAAAATGTATCCAGATATATTTAGGTGCCTAAATGCCACTGTTACTGTCACTTTGAGACAGGGTTTGTCTTACTATATGGGGGTGCCTGTATTTTGAATCATGTTAAAGAAGTGTAATAGAGGTATTATAAAAGTTTATTATAATGAACTCACCCTAGATACACTGCAGATTCCAGTGGTATTTCCTATATTTCCAACAGTCTGAAATACAAAACTGGTGAAGTCTCTGAAACCAGAATGAAGTAAGTTTCCATTCCACAGCGTGACAACAACAGCATAACCACCAAGCTTATAGATTAAAAAAAAAAACACCTAAAAAAGGGCATATGTTATAATTAGGATCAGGAGGAAAGTCGTTAAGACCAAGCTTAATATGCTGTGATGCTGATAGGCAAACCTCTAGGCTTGGCAATGCACAAAAATATCCACACAGCTCAGGGGCTTTAAGATTCACAACTGCCACTTGCAGGGGTAAAATGAAGTTGTCCCTCTGCAGGTTACAAGGACAAGAATAAGAATGTAACTCAACCAAATAGGGAAAATGTCAAGAAACAAATAATACGCAATAAGCAAGGTCTATTGGGTAAAACAAGAAACCATAAGGACGTTGTTCTGGAGTTCAAGGATTCCGGGTGAGAGAAACAAGACATTACTAAAGTGCTCACAACTAGTTTATTAATATAGGAAAATATAAAGATACTAACAGATACAGTAAAGGATATTTCTGAAGAGTGGATATCTTACCAAACCCAAGGAGCCTGTGAGGAAGACCAGTAAACCAGCTCTAAGAATCATCATCGCTGTGCAAGGGAGCAGGCTCTACCATAGTGGGAGTCCCCGCAGAGGCAACGTTGACCTGGGTGGTATGAGGTTCTGCTTCCTTGCATCGCATGAGGATCGGGCTTTTATACTGATAAAAATGCACACTCATTCTGATGCAGGGGGCCAGCCTACGTTGGAAGAAGTGGCCAGCAATATCTAGAAAGGTCTCCAAGGGTCAAGACTTGTCTGGGAAGTTCTAAAGCGGAACTTTCCAGGGAGGAAACAAAGCTGGAATTTCCGGGGAGCAAGCAAAGCAGGACTCTCCAGGGAGGAGCTAAAGTGGGACTTGCCAGGGAGGAGCCACCACAGACCATTACCTCACGTGTTAGGCTTGCCTAACACAGACATTGATCCCAGGAGGAAGGTCAGGGAAAGAAAGGCCTGTTCTGCTGCTCAACAGAAGGTCAGAAGGGTCAGTGAGTTTGATAAAGGCCAACACATTGAATAACTTTGGTGCTAGTTTTCACTAACAATGTTATTACATTTAATGACATCAACAGAGAAAAATTCACAGCTTTAAATGGGAATAGATAATCATAAATATTTTCAAATTATCAGAAACTGTTAAATTTCATTTGTTATTCTCAAAGAGCCACCAAATACAATTTACAACCCATTAGCAGTTATTTGTAAATAACTCAAAACAAATGAAATAGTAGTGAGGAAACATAGTGTTTGTCTTCAAAAGATGGGAAAAAATGTGTGGAATTGCAGGTTCTCTGCTTAGATTAAATTCCAAGAAAAATACTGGAGCAAATAACTGAGTTATTCATTGTCATCTCCAAGAAAAAAGAGGAAAGTCTAGCAACCTATATGGATTTTTCATAAGTAAAAAATCTGGAGAGTCATGCAAAAGAAAGTACATGTCATACACCTGGACTTCGCCTTTGGCTACTTAGAATCACCAGTAACTTGCGTGATGATATATGCAAAAGGATGCTATTCAACTGAGAAAAGTCTGAAGCTTTGCGTGTAAACTGGAATTTCATTACACGAATAGACACGACAACAAACTAGAAGCAGTTCTGCAAAAACGGATTGGAAGAGAGGGATTAACAAAGCATCAGTCAACAGTTAAGACTATTGTGAGAAATGCTAACACCATCCAGTTAAATAAATAGAGGTATAACTTGTAAAACATCTCGCATATCACTTTAGGATTTGTCAGGGTTACAGTACTATGTGCAGTTTCTAACCACAAAGCATTAATATCTTTTTGAGCAGTGCAGGAGTAGATTGCCTCGGGAGGTTGAGGAGTGTCTGCCAGGTCTGAAAATAGGGCAGTCAGGCGACTGTCATGAATGTCTATACTTGTACAGCATTCTGAGCAGTGCAAAGGAAATGCAACTGTAAAGACAACTTTCATGGGTCACAAATGCATTGCTGTCAAAAAAAAAGCGGGAACTGTGAATATGTTGTTCGAATAAAGGCAGACAATGAGTGTTGTTCTGGTCTTTGCAGAAGGTTTTGATCACTTGAAAATAGAATGGAAATGTATCATCAACTCTTCTTTCAAGATACTTCCAGTATCTGAAGTGGGGGCTATAGGGATGCTGGCGAGGAACTATTAGTTAGGGACCGTAGTGATAGGACAAGGGGCAACAGGCTCGAACTTCAACAGGGGAAGTTTAGATTGGATATAAGGAAGAAATTCTTTACTGTGAGGGTGGTGAGGCACTGGAATGGGTTGCCCAGGGAAGTTGTGAATGCTCCATTGCTGGCGGTGTTCAAGGCCAGGTTGGACATAGCCTTGGGCGGCATGGTTTAGTGTGAGGTGTCCCTGCCCATGACAGGGGGGTTGGAACTAGATGATCTTCAGGTCCTTTCCAACCATAACTATTCTATGATTCTATGATTCAAAGCAGCTTACAAGTAATTATGACATGTGGCACACGCTTCAGATTAATTTCGTTTTTCTGGCACAGGTATCGCTCCATGAAAGCTTCTTTAAAAAGCAAAACTAAAGTTCAAAACTAAGAAAACAAAGTGGCAGGCTGAGATTAATTCAGTTCACTGGGAAGTAAACTAAGGTTGGAAGTTAGGGCTTTAGCTCATTTATCTCCCTGAAGTTAAAGGCAGGCATATATTATAAAATTGAATTCATGGTTCTTCTGCATTAGGAATCTAGTCTGCATTTTGATAATTCTGCATGCAAGCTGCTACTAGGCCTTGGTTTGTCAGATCACACATCTTCTGGCTTTCTGGTCTTGGAGTAATTTCTAAAGCTTGCTTTCCTTAGGGAAAGCTCTAGTGGCACAGTTTTTTTAGAGGTATGGTTGTGCTTCATATCCATGCATCCAATTTGGTCTTCCTCTGTGTTTCTTAGCAATGATTGATAGTTTCTATAGCTTAGAGTATTTTAGAGCACTAAATCCTTTTCTGTTTATTAGCTCTTTGCTGTTTGTTATTGTTGTGCTTTTTCATTATACCTACTAGCAAAGTCCCTTTTTGATGCCACAGCCATGTAGTAGATGAGTGTGCTGAAATACCCATTTCATGAATTTGACTTTTCGACACCAGTAGCAGAGGTCTGCGATTTCAGCTTCAAAAATGCCTGGTGGTGTGTCAGGTGATATATAATCTTCTGTATTTCAATTCAGAGAAGTATTGCTGCCAGCAGCTGTGGCCAAGTTGGACAACTGCTTCCTGAGACTCCTGTTAGTTGTTCACCAAACTTAAAACACTTTGCCTTGCCTTTGCAGAAAAGTACCTATCTCCTACGACTAGTGAGGGAATGCAGGGAGACTGCTTAATGTAGCTGTCTAAATTACGTGCCTTAGGTGGGACAATGTGAATCCCTCCAGCTTTCCAATTGAGAAGGTATAAAGCAGGAGATCAGGACCCATTCATTTTTTCCCATCAATTTGAGTCTATCCTTTTGGCATTGTAAACAAAATAAAGGCTGTTTCTTTCTCTAAGTCACTGGCACAGTTTAGGCCGTCAGGCACTTAAATTATGAGTTTTTTGATTCATCCCATGCTGATTTAGACCCACACTATTCCTTTCCTCTTCTTTTCTCTTGCCATTGTCTCTAGATTCAGATTTTTTCTTCTCTGCCAGAACATACTCATGTGATGAGCACAAAGCAGTGCTCTTATTAGGACTATTAACTTTCATTTCAGGAACTTAATGACAACATTCTTTCTACTCCCTCACTGTGCTCTCTCTCCGTTTAACTTCTATGGCAAGATTTTTCCAAGTTTTATGAGGTTCAGTTTCTATTATAAGCCTCATGGAAAGGGCAATCTTTTTTTGATAAAGCATGAACCGTGCTGTGAGTTACAAGTCAGAGAAACCATTTTAATAGTCACTTTTTTCAAAGTTATGAGGAAGTATTCTAAAAAATGGACTAACACTCCTACCTGAAAGGGGTTGCCAAGGATAAGGCTTTCCTGTGATTTAATCTGCTTCCACTTTCCTTTACCTACACTCCTCTAATCAAATTTGCTAACAGTATTTCATACCTCTTTTCTCCTTCCCACAATTTATTCACCTGTTATCTTCCTACATTACAGTCTTCTTGTTCAGTCTCCCAGAAAAGGGACACTTTGCAAAACGTTTTGTATGTTGTAGATGACCTCCAAGGAGGGGAAAATGGATGACCCGGGGAATTACAGAGCAGTCAGTCTCACCTCTGTGCCTGGCAAAATCAAGGAGCAAATTCTCTTGGAAGACATGCTGAGGCACATGAAAAACAACAAGGTGGTTAGTGACAGCCAGCATGGCTTCACTAAGGGGAAATCCTGCCTGACCAATTTGATGTCCTTCCATGATGGGGCTACGGAACTGATGGACAGGGGTAGAGCAGTTGATGTCATCTACCTGGACTTCTGCAAAGCATTTGACACTGTCTCACACGACATCCTTGTCTCTAAGTTGGAGAGGCATCAATTTGATAGGTGGACCACTTGGTGGATAAAGAACAGGCTGGATGGCTGCATGCAAAGAGTAGTGCTCAATGGCTCAATGTCCAGCTGGAGACCAGTAATGAGTGGTGTCCCTCAGGGACTGGTGTTGGGACCGGTCTTGTTCAACATCTTTGTCAGTGACATAGACAGTGGGGTTGAGTGCGCCCTCAGCAAGTTTGCCGATGACACCAAGCTGTGTGGTTCGATTGATACACTGGAGGGAAGGAATGGCATCCAGAGGGACCCTGACACGCTTGTAATGTGGGCTGATGCCAACCTGATGAAGTTTAACCATGGCAAGTTGAAGGTCCTCCACCTGGGTGGGAGCAATCCCAGGCACAGCTACAGGTTGGGCAGAGAAGAGATTCAGAGCAGCCCTGCAGAGAAGGATTTGGAGGTGTTGGTTGATGAAAAAATGAACATGAACTGGCAGTGTGCACTTGCAGCCCAGAAAGCCAACCGTATCCTGGGCTGCATCAAAAGGAGCGTGACCAGCAGGTCAAAGGAGGCAATCCTGCCCCTCTACTCTGCTCTTGTGAGACCTCACTTGGAGGATTGGGTGCAGTTCTGGTGTCCCCAACATAAAAAGGACATGGAAGTGTTGGAACAAGTCCAGAGGAGGGCCACGAGGATGATCAGGGAACTGGAGCACTTCCTGTATGACGATAGGCTGAGAAAGTTGGGGCTGTTCAGCCTGGAGAAGAGAAGGCTGTGTGGAGACCTCAGAGCAGCCTTCCAGTATCTGAAAGGGGGCCTATAGGGATGCTGGGGAGGGACTCTTCATTAGGGACCGTAGTGACAGGACAAGGGGTAACAGGTTCAAACTTAAACAGGGGAAGTTTAGATTGGATATGAGGAAGAAATTCTTTACTGTGAGGGTGGTGGGGCACTGGAATGGGCTGCCCAGGGAAGTTGTGAATGCTCCATTGCTGGCAGTGTTCAAGGCTGGATTGGACATAGCCTTGGGTGGCATGGTTTAGTGTGAGGTGTCTCTGCCCATGGCAGGGGGTCTGGAAGTAGATGATCTTAAGGTCCTTTCCAACCCTAACTGTTCCATGATTCTATGATTCTATGACACAACAAATAATACTTATGGCCGCATGCAGGCTGATAAAAATGAACAAGATACTCATAAATGCTCCACATAAATAAATGTGCTTAGATTTGTCACAAATGCCAAAAATGAGAGGAAAAAAAAAAAAAAGAATATGATTTGGTGCAAAGGACATTTCAAGCATTTCTGTGTGTTTGCTACTGTCACATGCCTTTACCTTATCAAATTGAAAGGTTCATATAGGTTTTGTGGGGCATTCAGCCAAACCTTCTGCATTTTTTAATCTGTTAAATTCATTGTGGAGTTTGCAAACAATTGGTTAAATAGGACATAACTTAGAAAGATCACCTATTTTTTGTTTTGTTTTACGTTTGCATGGAAGCAAAAGGATGTAGAGAGGTCAACTCCCTCCCAGATCCACAGTATGCAGGTGGCTGATAGGTCCACTGCTCCTGTGGAGTCGCACCATTTTAATATACAATTTGTGTCCAACATTTTCTCTATATCTTATATTTTTTTGTTTCCCCTGTTATAATTGCTTTTATTGCTGACTCTGGCATCTGTTCTATCTATTTTCTGTAATCTCCAAAGAAATGCCACTTCATTCCTTGCAAGCTTGACCCAGTCTTTACTTTAAACCATGCTCCTGAGGTCTTGCACAGTTGGCACAACCTCAGAGAAGGTTTACCATCCACCCTCTTATTTACTTCCAAATTTTGTGTACTTCACTCAAATCAACTATAAGTACCTTTCCCCAAAGAAAACAGATGTTACTTCTGCGGTTTCTCCTATAAACAAGATCACAGAGCTGAGGAACCACATTTGCCAAAAGGAAAAAGACCAACGGCATGAAAATATTGTAATGGATGAATGGGGCAGAAAGGGAAAAGCTAACTGACCGTGTTTATTTTCCACAGTGGTAAAGTTCATCGCTGAAAAATACTATTGTAAGTAGATGTCCATTACATTAAAAAAAAAAATCAGGAAAAAAGAGCAGCCTATTACTAAATAATTACAAAAAGTTGTGCAAACATTTCAGTTTGAAGGAGTTATAGCCAAGATTAACCATTAGTGCATATTCTGCTCCCTGGCTCCTTCTCAGGCACAGAGCACATCTCTGCCATGTTACTAACATAGTGCCAAGCATGGTAATATTCTGATTCTGAGCCTTTAAAGTATTCTGTTGGTGTATTTCCACATTTTTTCATGAAGTACATTTGAAGAATATAATGAAGAAAAATGATCACTGTGAGATATTTTAAGGTTTTGACATTTGGTTTCATTTCACAGTGGGATGAGAAAAAAACAGATCTCTTCAAATAAGTATCGTTTTGAAATGAATGTGCAATAGAAATACTTCATCAATAATAATTTTGTAAGCATATTTCAAAAGCTGCTTATAAATCTTAAATACTAAATAAAGCAAACCCTGTGTCCGAAAGATAAACCACAGCTAAAAAAGTATACCATAAACAAAATAAGTTTGTTTCTCGTTATGAGACATATTTTGGTTTTCCCACTACTGAAAATTGGACAAAATATTATAATCATTTACCTTGATCTGACAGCGCATTGTTCTGGAAAGTCTGGAAAGATGTCTGCCAGACATTTCTTATTTATCCAGACTCTCAGAAAAAAAAATAGATTTGAATGTTCTTCAAAAAAATTTGAATGTTCTTCATGTTTCTGGAATCTAAAATCCTGCCTTTTGGGAGCTAGCTTTTTTAATAAATCTTGATAAAACCTAAAACCACTTACATCTCAAATAGCTTACAGGCTTCTTTCTTTGCCTTATAAGCAAATTGAAGATTCACTAAATATATTACATAAACAGGTGGCTAAACAAGCACCACTCCTATTTCTGTATTTTTAGATGCTTTGATTATTGGGTCGTAGAACAAATTATTGTTTTCTTCTTCTATATAATTTTATTTCATCTGATTCATGTATTTTTTGCTCTCTGCATTCAGTAGGACATTCTTCTGACCTAATTTGTTTGTCTAAAAACTGATTATAAAGTTTAGCCTTATGGCATATATACTCTTTTTCTAGTCTGTCAGCTATGAGAGGAGTATCCAGAGAGAGATTCATTGGTGTAGTATGTACAACAAAAATAAAAACCAGTCAGCTACACATGTAAGCATCACACAACTGCTACTTTACTGGAAATTAATTCTGTCCTTAACCCCTATTTTGAATGCACTGACTTGATCTGATCTTCCAGGATAACTCCCACTTAGTCAGGCTGGCAAAACAGTCATCATTTCATCAGGCTGGATCGTTCTAAATTCTGAGTGACTTTGCTGTTTGGATCTGCTTTGGCCTGTAGAAAAAATTTTGAAAAATACAGTTATAGACTTTTTAATAAAAATTAAGTAATTGAAAATTAATGAAAATCCATTTGGTCTCACTTGGTTAAAATTGTACAAATGGTGTATGAAATTTCTGGTGTCAAATTTTACTATCATCTAACATTTTTCAATCTTGGTTAAACTAATTAGGAAAAAATCGTGATTAGCAGGAAATGTTATCAGTTATGCAGATGTTTTGATTTATTTATTTTTATAGTAATTTAATTATCATATGCAGGTTCATAGTCACTATTAATTAGCATAAGCCAATTACCTAGAGCCTGATGCAGCATCAATGAGATTCCACTTGGGAGCATTATCTAACTGTGTTTGTTAATCAGTTTTGTATGTCATGATTGTTCAGCATAATATAGAGTGCTTTGGCAAGCAAAAAAAATGAGGAGGGAAAAAAGATATGACAGAACTTCTCTCTAGTAGATTCTCTCTCTAGCAGAGTATCTATGAACTGGTCCGGAGAAATAGGATCATCTTCCATTGGAAACCGTTTTGGCAAGTTGAGTTTGCTTATGGCCTTGACAGAACACGTTTTTCAGGAAGATGACAGTGGGGGAAGGTGTAGAAAGCCCTGCAAGTTTATCAGCATGGAAATAAAAGTTGGTAATCTCCTTCATCCACAGGCCTCTGCTCCATCTGGGCTAGTGAAAGTGGAATTTAATTTTCAAATCCTGTGAGAACAGACCCTTAGCCTTTTTCTTTTTTTTTTTTTTTTCTAAGACAAGAAGTTTATCTTATTTATATACGTTAGTATCAGGTGAACCAATATCTGGAATTTTCTTTTGTAAATAGAATACCTTGATACTATTTTGCGAATGTCGAAGTACTGGCGCTCACATGCTTAACCTGTTCTCTTGTGAGTAATGTTTACTTTTGGAGGGTACATTTTGGTGCTATGGTGGGTTGACAGTAGTTGTTCAAACAGAAAGATTATCTGTTGTCTTACAGGCTGCCATATAGAGTACCATCATATGCTAAGGTGCTGTTCTGTTCAGCTCTGCTGGGGAGGAGAAATCAATGAACACGGAGGAATTTAAATTCTCTCTTGCCTCAGACCATATGTACACATAATACAGTGAGGGGACCTGTAGTGATCTTGAGGCCTATCCCATCTGTCAGATGGGATAGACAAAGATGAAGTGGATGTTATAAGTGTACCAGTGTACCTCCTTTCTGTACGAGCCAGTGGCAGCGAAGCAGCCCTTTAACCTATTTTATGCCAAGAGACAGCAGCCTTGCAAGCACGAATAGTTTCTCCTCTAGAAAATCTCATTCCTTACAGATAATTTACTATATATTTTTCTCCATATGAAAGGGTGAATAAATATAGTTGTGTGTTTGCTTTTGAATCAGAGGCTTTAGCTACCTTCCTGCTTGCACCCCGAGAAACAGTAGAAATGACTTGTGCACCTTATGCACAACACATAACAGTTATTACTAACAAATGTTAAAGTACTTACAGCTAAATGGCTGCAAAAGAAATGATGTGACAAAACCTTTTTCTTTGACACAGGTGCACCACGGAGACACAACTGCAAAAATGTTAGAAATTCAGAGCAAGCAGAAATGAACACGTCCACCTTCACTCCAAAAGCTCCTCAGTAACCCCAATTTGAGCAGACAGAAACATGGGACCCCAGCTGTTGGCTATGGTCAAACAGACAGCATAGGTTGGCCATGCATACGTCTTTCCCTACAGGCCCCTAAACTGTGTGTGAAGCATGAGGATAGGGTGGGGGAGGTGACAGAGTGAGCCTACGGAGCTAATTAAAAATTCTCGTCAATACATAGCGGTCTCCAGGATGGCACAGGGTTTTAGAAGAGACACAATATGGCATGTGAGTGGAAATGGGTGATCTTTGGTGCTCCTCTGCACAAAATGTCTCGTAGACATGTAAGTCGAGCCACAGGGAAATGGGCTCATCATGGTTTTCCATGTACCTCAGGCTCCGTGCAGTTTGCTGGGGTAATCCGGTTACACCCATGATTTTCACAAGCTGAGAGAATTTTTCAGTATTTGCAATCAGCAGTTTCTGAACATTTGGACATTCCCCTAGCCACAGGCTCAGACACATCCCGCCTCACTTGTATGACACAAGTGGCACCCTTGGCTTCCCTCTGCATTGCTGGTGAAAGGCAGGGCTCCAGGCCCTCAGCCAAAACTCCACCTGGAAAACCATCTCTTTCTTTTGCTACTGAAGGAAGGATGAGAAGGGTCCTCACACATGCATTATACTAGGTGCCTGGAGTTTCAAGAGGTGAATCTGCATTCACATTCAATAGCTCTCTTTATGCTATGTCTCTTCACTCCATCCTCATTCACTGCCTCACTTCTCTGTGGATCTCAGTGCTTCCAATGTCCTCTAAATTACCGGCTCTGCTCACCCACGGGACCCACCACTCCTTTCCTCTTTTGACAGCTGCTGCTGAAATAGCTACCACAGGAACATAGCCATCAGCCATGCTTCCTATCACAACCAAGTAATAAAAGACACAGCTATGAAAGGAATACAACTTCAAAAACCCTTATATCAGCCAAATACAAATTTCTAGAAATTAAATACCTCAAATATGATTCTAGCAATATTTGGATCAAAATGTTTACCTCATGTACAGTAAAGTCTCCAAACTGCAGATTGTTTAAAATAGACTTATTTTATGACACTCATCAGCTGTTTGACAAATATAGGAATATTTTCTATAACTTTTCCATTTGCAGAATGGGAAATAGTTGCAAGTTACACCTATGAAGCTAAGGCAGCAAAACCTATTAGACCCATAGTCTCAAACAAGACATTAAAACAATCTTTGTTACAGCAGTGTAAATGAAGCATGATGACAGAATACAATTGTGGAGAACATCATAGAATCAAGGAATGGTTTGGGTGGAAGACACCATAAATTTTGTCCAGTTCCAACCCCTCTGCTATGGACAGTGACATCCTTCCACTAGACCAAGTTGCTCAAAGCCCTGTCCAACCTGGCCTTGAACACAGTAATGGGGCAGCCACAGCTTCTGTGGGCGACCTATCCAATGCCTCACCACCCTTACAGGAAAGAACTTTTTCCTAATATCTAACCTAAACCCTATACTATCCTATACCTACATGCCCTTGTAAAAAATCCCTCTCCAGCTTTCTTGTAGGCCATTTAGGTACTGGAAGGCTGCTCTAAGGTCTCCCCAGAGCCTTTCTTTTCCAGGCAGAAGAAGCACAACTCTCAGCCTGTCTTCATATCAGAGGTGCTCCAGCCCTTTAGTTGTCATCGTGTTCCTCCTCTGCGCTCAGTCGAACAGCTTCTCGTCCTTCTTATTTTGAAGGGCCCAGAGCTGAACATAGTACTGGAGGTGGGGTCTCATGAGAGCAGAGTAGAGGGGGAGAAACACGACCGTCAACCTGCTGGTCACATTTGTTTTGATACATGATTGTGGTTATAATTGTTTCTCTGGGCTGTGAGCACACACTGAAGCCAGCTCATGTTGAGGTCCTCATCAATCAACATCCCCAAGCCCTTCTTCTCAGGGCTGCTCTCAATCCAGTGTCTGCCCAGCCTATATTTGCATTTGGATTGCCCTGACTCACATGCAGGACCTTGCACTTGGCCTTGTTGAACTTCATGAGGTTTTTACAGGTCCACGTCACAAGCCTGTTTAGGTCCCTCTGTATCCCATTCCTTCCCTCCAGCGTGTCAACTGCACCACACAGTTTAGTATCATCAACAAACTTGCTGAGGGTGCACTCAATCCTTGTACATGTTGCTGACAAAGATGTTGAACAGGATTAATCCCAACACTGACCACTGAGGGATACCACTCATCACTGGTCTCTGCTTGGACAGGAAACCGTTAAATGCAACTGTTTTTGTGACCATCCACCAATTCCTTATCCAAGTGGTCCATTATCAGATCCATGCCTCTCCAGTTTTGAGACAAGGATGTTGTGTGGGACAGTGTCAAATGATTTGCACAAATCCAGGTGGATGACTTGCTCTTGTCTTACCCACAAATGTGGTAACCTTGCTGTAGAAGGCCATGAAATAGGACAGGCATGATTTGTCCTTAGTGAAGCCATATTGGCTGTCACCAACCACCTTGTTGTTTTCCATGTGCCTTAGCGCAGTTTCCAGGAGAATCTGCTCCGTGATCTTGCTGGGGACCAAGGTGAGACTGTCCAGCCTGTAGTTCCCTAGGTCTTCTTTTTTCTCACTTTTTAAAGATGGGAGTTATGTTTCCCCTTTCCAGCCTATGGGAACTTCACTCGTCTGCCATGACTTCTCTAATATGATGGATAACACCTTAGCCGCTTCATCTATCAGTTCACTCGGGATGCATCTTAATAGGTCCCATGGACTTCTGAACCTTATAAGGTTCCTTAAATGGTCTCGAACCTGACCTTTCCTGCCACTGGTGGTTCGTTCTCCCAGTCCCTGCCTTTACCTTCTACTACTTGGGCAGTATGGCTGGAGCAGTTGCCTATGAAGACTGAGGCAAAAACGTCACTGAGTAGCTTGGCCTTCTACATATCACAGGTAACCCCAGTTCCCTAGTTTTCCTTTTATTACCAATATACCTATAGAAGCTTTTCTTATTGATCAGATATAACTCTGTCAAGGCTTTAGCTTTCCTAACCTGACCCCGATCTGTCAGGCAGTTTCTCTGTATTCCTCCCAAGTTACTCATCCTTGTTTCTACCCTCTCTGTAGGGTTCCTTTTGTTTTCCATAGGGTTCCTATTGATTTCCATAACTATGCTACAGATCTGCTTCAGGAGAAATTGGATTTGCATGCCCATTCTTATCAAGGACTGAAAGCCTAAACAGAGAATTTTTTCTCTGTCAGGTACACCTGCCCTGACAAAAGCCCTGGCAAAGACTTGACAAAAGCCCACAAAAGCTTCCTGTGGCAGACTAAAGCCCAGGAAAACCCTCTGCATGCACAGTTCTTGTCTGACCTGAAGGTGTCAGTGAGCCAATACAGGGACAAGGAAGTTGGAGTCCTGAGTGCATGAAGGGCTACATGACTGTATTTAACCACAGGTCAGATTCAAGAAGGGTATAAAAGGACCAGAGACCCGCTTGGAATAGGTCCTCCTCAGAGCATAAGGTCCACAGTTGGAGACTCTTCCCTTGGGTCAGGACGCCATCCAAAGGAACTCCTTGAGGTTGAGAGCCCTCCCTTTTAGGTGAGTGATTGTGCATTTTGGATCTTTGGCCATAAAGTTTAAGAATCGGCACTGTAGTGACGAATCCATGTGACATCCTGAATCTGCAGTTGATGTTGGTAGAGCTTTTGAGTTTGAACAATAAGTTTCGTTTAGTCTCAATTTATTATTTCCCTGACAATACTAAAGTCTTAGCACTTTCAGGCTGAGTGGAGTCCTATCAGCAATACTTTTTGCCTCAGCTCTGTTATTTTCTTATCTGTTTTGTCAAATCTAGGAAAGCTTTGCTCTGGTCAAGTAGCAGTGGTAGGTAAAAGTAGAAAGACTCCATATATATACTTGAATAATTCACTGAATGGCTCAAAGCTGTGTAAGATTGGACTCTAGATTTGCATAACTAATCCCCAGTAATATACCTGTAGAAGCTAATTCATGTGCTTTTCTTTAACTTCTGTAGATAGTCTTTTGGGGAGATGCAGGACATGCTGATATCTCTGACATCTGCACTCTTTCATCCACGTGAAGCTAATTTAAAAATAACTTTAACAGTGCTACAGTAGCTCAAGAAGGATAAATCTCTTGAACTGTCTACTGAAGTTAAGACATTCTGTAAATTAACTTGTTTTCCTTATTTGGGGCTTGTCCATGAGTGTGGAGATCCTCTCATTTATTCCAGATCAATTAACAGCTTAATAATCTGTGTGAGTAATTCAAGCTCCAAATACAATTTTTGACCACTTTATTGTAGGCAGCCTTGTCAAACAATTTGTGAGGAGCGAATGAAGAGACTAGGCTTGTCTCTTTTCCTGTTTGCCACTTACATTTTTCACCATTTTTGGGGTGGGAATTGAGTTTTATTTGTGGGATCTCATTTGCTTTGTAGTGAATATTTCATTTTAGTACTTGGCTTTTAGTCATATAAATTACACTACGTGCTGAGCTTCCCAGAAGATAAACTAATGTGGACCTGCATCAGGAGTAGTTATTTGTGATGCTGAAGTTTCCCAGTTTTGGATAAGGTCATTTTGAGGAATCAGAAGCAGTGGAAGGTGAGTTTGTAAATTCAGTGTGAATTCCTACAAACCTCACAGGTGGTTTTGGGGTGAAGAAAAAATATACCCACAGGTTACTTTGGCTGCAGAATGTAGAAAGCTGTAAGTTCAGTTATGCAGATTGTCAGACAGAATTTACTTCTCCTTTTTAACCTGTTACTCCAACCAGGTGGGGGTTTGCAAAAAAAGGCAGTTATGTGCTCAATTGGACTGAAAACACATGGAAAATTGTTACTCCACTTTTCAGCATTCAAAAACTTATCTATTTGTTAGGGTTGTGTTAGATGTAAAACTGCTACAAACAGTTACATGAATATTTCAGAATAATATTTTAATTAATATAGACAAATGTTGATGTCCTTATTCATGCATAGGTGCCTATCAGTACTTGCTGAATAGAAACTAACACTTCAATTGTTTATGAAAAATAGAATTTTCAGTGTTCATAATACTGAATAAATTTCAGTATTCATAAGATTTGCCTGATAATTTTCTGTTGAGCTAAAGGCAAAATGTAGAAAACATAGCCTGTATTCACACACCATACTTTGAGCAACAGGTGTCCGTATTTGACATCTGAATGCAACCTGATATTTATATAATGCATTTCTGTTCCCTAAAGGATTGTCATATCATATATCTTTGAAATGTGCTGTTTGAGAATGTTTTTGGTTATTCTGCTGCTCAGGGGTTCTGGGAAGGAGTAAACTGCATAATCTGAGGGGATGACAAAGTGGCCTTGGAGGCCTGCACAGCCAAGAGAACCAGGGCAGCAAATAGCAATGTCTTTGTATTTCTAGAGCACCAAGGTGAGACAGGGTGCAGAAGAGAAAAAGTAATGTTTTGAAATATATTCTTATGTAACAGCAAAGGTTTGGAGAAGACTGAAGTTTATACTAGAAGTTTATACATACAGCAAAGGTTTGGAGAAGACTGAAGTTTATACTAGAAGTTTATGCATAGGCTGTTTGGCATGAGCCTGAGACCACTCTGCAATGGAGGTCAATGTAGAGGAGAGGAAAGGTGCAGTAAGCAACACCCATTGCAGCTGCATCACCATCATGATGCGTTTATGCTCCTTTACCTAAGGTATCCAGTAGTCTGAAGCAGACCTCAACATTCACTTTTGTTTGGCAGAACTGTGGACTTTGCTGAAAAAGTGCAGTTTCTCAAATTCCACAATGCCCCAGTATATAAGTTACTATCACTTGGGGCACCTCCAACACTAACACTAACTGGCTAAGCAGATTAATGCTCTGCATAGAAGATTGGGCTTGCCATCAGTCTGAGGATTGCCAAGACTATGAGTCAGACATGCTCTCAAAGGTAGGATTCTCCTCCTTCCTTAGCCAACAGTGCAAAAGAGTTCATTACTTCAGAGACATCAGTGGTTGTGTGAACAGGTTGCTCAGAGAAGTTGTGGATGCTCCATTGTTGGAAGTGTTTAAGGGTAGTTTAGACAGGGCTTTAAGCAACCTAATGTAGTGAAAGATGTCCCTGCCTGTGACAGAGGGGTTGGACTAGGCAATCTTTAAATGCTCCTTACAACCCTAACCATTCACAATAGTATTATAACATTGGTATTATATGATAATATCAATTGTGTGCTCATCCTGGGAATGTGAAGAACTAGTGTGCCCTTTTTCAAGTGTGTGGAAAGAACATGGGCCATGTGTAAACATCGGCCATGAGGAAGGTGTTTTCAAGGATGGTGAACCAAATATTTGGTTGGACATTAACTGGCCAATGCTTTGGGTCTGTTAGCCACACATAGATACAAGGGTACATACTGGTCTGAGTCTTCCTTCCTGGGCAGGAAAAGCCTGCAAGAGACATAGAGGCAGAAGCTGACAGTCACAGGATCGAGAGGCACTGAGAACTGTGTAACATGTTCTGTACAAACAACTCCTTGCCTACTGGTCTTGACTTCCAAGAGACTTGGGCCAAGGAATTGCTTCCAACAGCCAGACCAGAAATACTGATCTATCACTCATTTACCAGTCTCCAGAGAGTGACTGGTTCTTCTCTTTTTCTCAAATAGCTCTTACAACAACAGGAGATAAACAAAAACAATTAATGTTTTTAATCTATCTGAAACGAGAAATCATCACCAGTCAGCAAATTAGGTATCCTGGTTTACTCAAATTCTTATTGTTCTGTATCTCTGAAAATCTGCAGCTAACGAATACTCTGGCAGCTCCAGAGATCACTAACAAATTATTTTCAGGAGGCTCTATTGTAACAGTGCTTTGTTTTAAGGGATATGTACAATAAAAGTACCTAATTTACAGATTACTGAAGATGGCATGCAAAGTATATATAGGTGACCAGATTTAGCTGTGCTAAAATATACTGGACATTGCTTTGCATTAACTGATTTCCACCAATTATAGCAAACTGGAGTACAAAGTCCTTACTAGATGAAAATTAATATTCTAAATACTATATGAACTAACAGGTACTGTAGAACGATTAAAAAAAAAAAGCTTTTTTAATATCAACCCTAATGTGCACTATGTGACAGATGTAATATACACTGAATCCAGTTGCTGCCCTTTAGCCAACACTCTAGAAAAACTGTAAATTGTTTGGAACATTAAAATACTTGTTTGTTGCCAAGAAGCAGCAAATTTACAAACCAAAAGACTCAGGTCATTCGATCAGGGGAAATCTGGAATAGAAAGAAAAGTTGGTAATAAAAGAATAATCTGAAAAATGGACAGTATAGTAAAATAAGATCTTTTCAGATGTATAAATACAATGTAATCAGTTACAGTGTGGCTGCTATTCACACCCACACTGAAAAATTAATTAGAAAATGTGAGAGATTTTTCAATTTATCTACATAGAGTAAAATATTCCTTGAAAACAGCATAAACTTCCTCCAAATATTTCAAAGAAAATATATAGGATATTTATGTGTTAGATAATCTCCTCAGGGTGAGCAAGAATGCCCATTAGGACTTCTATATTGGGAAAAAAGGAACAAGCCATTTAAAATTCTTCTACACAGTAAACACGTAAACTATTAAATGTTCATATTTCAGCATATTCACTGAAGCAAAAGCATATTTTAAGACTCTAGATATTTGGCTATAAATTGCTTACATGAGCAAATCTCCTTTGGTTAACCAAGAATTTTGAGTTATGGCTGTGATAAGGCAACATTTTTCCTAAGCATATTATTAAAAGAAGTCAGGCCAGATTGTATGCTGATTTACAACCTGAGAAATCCCCATGGAAGGTGACTTCATTATGCAGGCTATAAACCAACATAGAAGTTGTCTTACTGTATTTAATTCAAAGATATTCATGTAGCCCAAAGAAATGCTTTCATTTACACAGACTTAACCTCAGTGACTTTGGTAAGGCAGGGCATCCAAAGATGAGATCAGAACTGAACTCTTGAATTTGAAAATACTGAATGGAAAAACAACCACAAAACAATTAAAGAGTTTATTCCTTTCTATATTTGAAAGAAGAAAACCGAGCTTAATGAATATACCAAGCTCATAATAAAATCCTTTTAATTACTTAAAGAACACCCAGAAAAGCAACATTTTGCTGTAAATCTAAATGAATTACTTTTTAATACATTGAATATCTAAAATCACTAGAAAATCTGACAAGCTATGATAATTGAAAATCAGAGCTTTCAGTCCTTTTCTGGTTATGTTGTTCTAGTGCCTATCATTACTTTACACTGAAATTCTGTAACGAAGTCCTGTTATCTCCTTTGTCTTTCTATTGCAATGAAAAAATTAAATTATTTAGGACTACATAAGAAAATTGTGGAACACCAGACAGTTCAAAACAAACATGACTTTTACAAAAGTAACTTTTATTATTATAGTCTCTCAGATTTCTTTTAATCCTAGGAGGTATAAAACTTGATATTAAGATTTTATGCTATCCAGAATTTTAAACCAATATTGAATTGAGATTTTCAGTTATTCCACAGTCTGTTTGTATGGTGTTTCAGATAGGGATGAAAAAAAGCCAAACAAACATAACTTTATCAGGAGATCAGGAACTAGTTTTGCAAATTGTGAATATGTCAAAAATTTTATCTAAAAATATAAGTTTGCAGCTGGTAGGATTTTCAGAATTAGATACTGTGTCTCTTTTAAACCAATGCAAGCTCACCTGATTTTCTTTTTTTTTTTAAAAAAAAAAAAAGCTTTCTGCCTTTTCCAGTCTTTAAATAATGTTTTATAGCAAGTCACCACATTCTTGCTTAATTACATGATTCTATAAAAATGCATGTGAAAGAAAAATTGAGTTTACATTTTGGAGGAAAAGTAAAAAAAAACCCACCCCAAAACAAACCCACAAAACTGTGCAAGTCAGTAGGTCAAATGTGAGCTAAGAACTTTGAAAAAGCTGTTTGTAATTATGAAGTTACCTATAAAAATAAAATATTAAAAACGCTTACTTCACTCCCTGACTGACCAGGCTCCAGTGTTTAAGCCTGCCTTTTGCTTAATCGTCTGATTGCACTCACACCAGTATATGCAATATCCTCTGCTAGGTGGGAAAATATTATCACATCTTGCAGAGGAAACACAGAACCCCTGCACACAAATTTTGGCAGATTAAAATATTTCTCAGTTCATCTTTTGTTTTTGATTATGGCCCTTAAACTTTGCCTCCAGCTTTCAGGGTGCCATTTTTGTTTCCATAATCAATTGCAGACTCAAAAGCAAGAAAAACTGGGTTTTCACTTTTAGCACTTTGGCTTCAGTCCTGCAAACATCTCTGTGCAGGTGGACCCACCCTGTTGAAATTACTAGGCTCACTGAAGTGTTATTTTAATAATTCCACTTTAATTTTTCTTCCATTTTTACCTTTGTGTGGTCTGTCCTTCCCACAGAGATGGCTGTCACTAAGGAAGATGGTGAAGAGATGCAGATGAACCTATGCTAGGAGATGCAAAAAGGTTTATGGGCAAAATTTGCCAGTTTTTCAGAGGTGTTAATCATCAGCTCCTGTGTATACACCTCACTACCACAGAAATCTACTGACTAATGAATGTTGCTGTCCTGATCTGTTTCAAGAACTGGAAGGCACTAAAACAAAATCCAACCATAATTGGAAGTAGGACCACCTCTACCACTGTCCTCTTTGCTACTCTGCTGTACTGCAGATTATCCCCTCTGCAGCTGTGTCCAAATGAGTGCCTACCTATGTCCAATTGCCACAATTCACAGACACTTATAGTTGTAAAAACCCACTGTACTGCAAACTAAGTGAACATGAATTGCATAAATCTCTATTTTCCCCATAGGTACCAAGTGATGACAAGTTTGAACAGAGGAGCATACCTGGTAGAATTTTTCTGCTAAAACTTGCCTAGCAGATACAAGGCATGCTGAAAACCAGAAAGACTAGGGTTACAGCAGGCATGGATTTTAATTATAATTAGTAACCAAAGCCTGCTATTAGCTTCTCAATAGTTCTAGGCACCAGCTTGCACTACTTTTGGAAATCCAGTCCTTTGGTGCCTCAAGCCCTCTGGAACTCTGTTTTAGACTCCTAAATTGTTTACACGTATTTTTAACCTTACTAAACCTTCAGTCAAGCACCACTTCAGATATTTATGGTCCCTAAGCTTTTATTTTGCACTAGCTAGGAAAGGAGTTTGCATTTGTGAGCACTGTGTCTAAACAAGAAGTCTAAAAATTCAAAACATATTGCTAGTCTGATTTAATTTCAGAAGATTTAAAGCTCTTTCAGGAATTGCATCTTGGTAGTTTATCTGTTAGAGGAAATCTCCTCCTACTAGAGATAATGCAGATCAAACAGCACCTGGGAAAAAAGTGCTCACACACACTGAAACCATCCCTGTGTATGTGTTAATCTCTGATCCCTAGATATTTCAGGCAGTTGTAGAAGAATTATTTTCTTACAGTGGGATGAGCTGAAGAACAGCAAATATATTGTGTTGGGATTAAAGCATTTTGACATTTTGTCGATTCAGGTCTTCCATAGCTTCTGTCCTTTGGGCACCCAATTAGAAAGCAGGTACTGTGGGACAGCACTGTGCCCTTGTAGCAAAGAACACCATCTTGGCAGAAGGAGAGCTGCTCTGATCTTGTGGTGACTTCTTCTATAGTCAGTTATGACAAATCTCTGAATGGACAGACATTATGGGAGATTTTAACTTCCCAGACATCTATGGGGAATACCACACTGATGTGATAAGGAACTCTGGGAAATTCCTGAAGTCCATGTCACTGTGAGCAAACTAGGAAAGATGACCTCCTAGACTTGTTATTTGTGAATGAAGAAGGACTCATGGGAGAGGTGGTAGTAGGTGGCTGGGTTGGCCACAGTGATTACAAAACGGCTGAGTTTAAAATCTTGGTGTGATAAGTGAACAGAGTTGTTACCCTGGATTTCATAAGAGTAAAATTTAAACTACTCAGGTACTATCTTAACAGTGTCCCTTTGGAATCTGCCTTTGAGGGCTTAGGAGGCCATGAGTGACTGTCAGTTTTTAAGAACCAACTTTGAAGAACGCAGGAGCAGGCAATTTCATTGTGTTGAACATCAGGCATGTTGAACATCAGAGTGTCCAAGCTCTTTCAGCAACAGCCAGGCTATGGGTCCCGAAGACTCTTAGAAACAATAAAATGAAATATAGGCAGCACAAAAGCTTCAGCATTTATTAGCTTATATGCTAATGCTGGATGCTTGAAGAGCACAGTCTGTGTGAGATTACTACCCAGACAGGCTTAAAGATGTCTTTGGATAAGGGTGCTGTCTTTGTTACTCCTGTTTGGATTGAGACATAACTCCTGGAATATCACTTGTTTCACTGACAATAGGCATTACAGATTGATTCACTAGTTCTCTTCCCCTTAATACTCATATGAGTCTGTAGTTTACAACATTCTGGAGCTAAAGCTCAGCTGATTACAGATGGCTTTCTAAGTGAAGAGATGCAATTACAACACCTAGTTGACCTTGTCTGTTTAGGAATCCTGTGGAAGGCTTTTAAATACAGTTTCAGAGGGGTGGAAGAATTAAAGGACTCAGACAAAGCAATTGTGTGGATCATGATGAATGCACTGGTGGAATGACTTTGAAAGTGTAAACTCTTGAACTGAGCTTAGAAATTCTTTCAACTGTGGTTTATATAAACATTTCACATCCTGCTCCATAGCAAACCTGTGCCCCTACTACGCTAAGATAAGATTACCTTATAGTGCTTGTAAGTATGCAGAAATTGTTTAACATATAACCTTATAGCATGTTTTTACTCCTTTTTAGCAGAACATTTACATTTTATCTGAAGAAAAAATAATATCCTGTGGTAGTAACATTAAAGGCTTGTTGAAAATTTTAATAAAGCAAATATAATACTGGCAAAGGTTTATATTAAAATATGGCATTTAATTGGCTCAGTCTCATGATAACAGCAGCAAAGCTATTGTTATTTTCTTGACTACCATTTATATGTGATATTATATTAATCACTGCCCTCCAGCTTGCTGCCCCAAGAAAATTGTCTGCTAAGAGGAAGAAGGGATAGGAGGCACGAGTGGGAGGGACAGACCTTAATGGTTTTCTGCTTAAGACTTGAGACTGAAAGGCAGGTGATCTGGGCCAAGAATTTCAACAAAAGTAAATTCCAGATTCAGGCATCTTAAACCCATCCAAGCCCTCCTCTCTAGTATTTCCTGTTGACTGGCTCTGGGCTGCAGGAGGTGCCCTGCCAATAGAAAACACCAGGCACAGAGAATTGGGTGGAATTTAGGATGTGTGAATCGGAGCCAATGCCTATATACAGTCATAGAAACACAGTCATGTTGCCATTTTAAAATCACTTCAAAGACCCCACACAGTCATAAGAGCATAGGAACATAATTTTAAATAAGTCGGCATGTTGGTTTTTGTTTTGGTTTGCGTTTTGTTTTTGTTTTTTTTTTCACAGATCTTTTGGTTTGCTGCAATGAGAACTGCACCACACATAATTATCCTGAAAATTCACAGCTTTTGAGAAAGTACAATAACAATAACAACAACAAAAGGCTAGTATCCTGCTTGGTTTGTTCTGGAGTAAGCTCAAACGAAAAGTTTTTTTAGCAGATAAATGATGCTAGTCAGATTAAATCTTTCACTGATTTTTTGTCTCGTGGAGATATGTGTTATACCAAGAGATCCAAATGGTCCTATCAAAGCAAAGAGGTTGTCTGTGGAGCCTTGACTTTTGTAAATTAAGGGAAGCAATTTTCCACTTTTCCTGGAAAATCCAAACTATGTAGGAGATAAAGGAATGAATTTAACATATTTATAACAAAGCTGTACTACTTTCAACAGCAATTAAAAAATATTTAAAAAAGCGAGACATATTTTGCCCTTTTACAACATCGGATAGTTTAACATTAGATTAGTCAGATATTTCAAGGTTAGATTGTCAGACTTTTCCATATACATTCAGATTATATAATTTATTTGGGTAAAACTATCTTCCTGCTATCTATATAATCTCTGGTTTTATTTCCATTCTGCACAAAACACCAACTCTGGTGAGTATTGCTTGATCCTTCCAGGAGCATTTCTGTGTCTTTTGGTACCATTAAGAACTACCACAGCACATTCCTTTCATTAAGAGTCTGACTGAAATGTCACTGATAACTTGCAAATCAGCCACTTGGCTTCCAGAAGTCATGTGTCAGGCTTCAGTTCTTATCAAAATTCTTGCCATATCTGCCAGCCCATGTGAACAGAACACATTCAGGAGGACCTTATTTCTCTCAACATTTAAATGAACTATCAAAAAAGTCCATAGTTAAAGTAATCCTGTAAAGAATTGAGATTTAAATTAAATATGTGCATAAATGGCACTGTGAACGATGATATATTATTAGCAGAACATCTCAAGCACCCTGTGATTCAAATGTGGGTTTCAGCTAGCAAAGGGAAGATGCAGAAATAGAACCACATGCACTTAGTTCTGTCTGTCCACAACCCTGCATGGAGGATGACTGCAGGAGTCTAAACTCAGCTTGTACATCTTGTCTTAGTTCTAATTTAAGCACAACTATTTCTGACACCATCTGCATTCAGGATTAGAAGTAGACAATGTACTAAATTGGAAATTTGGAAATCCTGGAGGTGTAACGTGCCTTCAGTTACATCCTATCGCAATCTTTTCTGTCTTGCTCCCGTTTAAAGGATGATAGACTTTTGTGTTCATTTACATTGTCAGTCTAAAACCACCATGACTACCAAGAACAGAGAAATGCCACTCAGTGAACCACCCAAATGGTGATTTTTAGCCACCCAGGTTCTTGCAGGTTACTGAAGTTGTAGAACCTCTCCATAGAGTTAGACCATAGGAAGAATCATAGCTCTGCTACATAGGCCCTCCACAGAGATGGCTTTGAGAGTCCAAATAATGGGAAAGTATCACCATAACTTATATATATCATTAACCCCTGTGTCATGAGAACTTATGTTTTCTTGCCAATTAAAATTATCCTAATTAAGAAGCATATATCAGACTAATTATTGCCCTGGTTAGTGTATGATATCATCCTGATTTTGGTCTCATGCCCAAAAGTCTAAAGAAACTGACTGCAAGTTTAAAAAATACTCCAAAAAACTCAATATGACAACTGTAGCTGTGCCAAACCATGACTAATAGGGACAATGTTTGCAAGGATTCTGAGTGCATAAACGCCAAGGGAAGATAGCTGAGTTACATTGGGTGGTCCAAAGAGGTATTAGCAACAAAAGAGGAAGGATATAAAACAAAAAAATCAAGTTTAATTACCACCAATTCGCCTGTTACTAAAAGCAGCAACTGCTTCTTCAAAAACTGGGGAATGCAGTTTGAAATGGGCAGATACAATCATGAGTTGAACTGAAGATTTAAGAAGGAGCAAACCTAGGGCTTGCTCTTGCCCTCCCTCCATACCCACTTGAAAACATACGTTCATGAGCAGGTGTTAGGAAAAGCAAGACATCAGAGATGACCAGCTGGCAGTTGATGTGGCCTCCCATTTGATGGGATTCATACTCAAAATTAAGTGAGAGCCGTGAGGGTCTAATGAAGAAAACATAGGCCTCCTGAACTTTTGGTCTGGTTTCTGTCCTTCCCTCAGATATTACACAAGGTTTTACATTAATTGGTTGTTTCTTCCATCTGACCTAAATCCTTTGCCTCAGATGAAAGGCACAATCATTGGCCTAAATTTTAAAAAATACTTACTGGTTTGGAATACTTCAATTTATGGGCAGAAAAACTGACTGAGTCTGATTTATAATTAATTGGAAAACTGTTTTCAAATTAAACAACATTTCTTGGACTGTTCCTGTCTGTACCAGGATTAAACCAAATTTATCTTTTCACAAAAAAATATAAAATTTAATCTCCTCCCAATTACTTTTCGCACCCCCCAAAAAATGGAATAGATTCAGAAAGAAACAGTTCATTAAGATACGTTTGATATATCTTAACAACAGATATTTGATATATCTTAGCAACATACTTGAAGTCCTCAATTTATTTCTACAGAGAAGGATGATCTGGTTTGGAAACCACCAATTCAAAGACCTTGTACTGTTATCAATGAGAGTGTCATCTCAATGTAGTGATATAAAGGACTAATTGAGTCTTGGTTATTTAAGAGAAAAATCTGCAAAAGAAACAGAAAATTCTTGACACAATATTGATAGAATCAATATTAGGATACTATGCCATTTCTGGTACCCAAACTTACAGTAGAATATGGCAATGTTGAAGAGTGGGGGGGGCAGTGGGGAAGAACATAAAAATGATAGAGAAACTAGAAAACACTTATTGTGATGTGATATTCTGTAGATGATCATCATAGTAGTGATGTGATGTGATATTCTGTAGATCATCATCAAAGTAGTAGCTCATCATCATGTAGTAGATCATCAAATAGGAAACTAAGGGATAATCCAAATTCTGCATATAGGTCCTTGCACATCCGTTATTGGAAATATAGGGTATTCATTCTGGCTGAAAAAAAAGCAGTCATATCTAATAGTAGGATGCTGGGTAAGATTTTTGTTTAACTAGAACAGGAAAGACAGCAAACAAAATTTTAATTGGACTAGAAAGAGAAAAGATGAAGTCACCATCTTGGAGTTTTTATATTGTGTAAATCTTTCTTGAATGTGCTTTCATCAATATTTTGTAAGAAGCTTTGCAGCTCATGAGTGTAAGCAGTTGGTTTGCACAATCATCTTTGAGCTTGGATTCATTAAATCCCACACTTCAATCTTTCTTTCATAGGGGTGCCATTCATTCTGGTAACTGTAAGTTAATAAAGTCTCATTCTTTAAGGTTTCAGTTCATTGGCTGGTAGGGTTAGAGAAAATGCATTTTCCCAAGTGTTTTTAATAAGTGCCATGATCAGCAAATGAAAAGTTTTTTTCCATCTTCTTCAACACTTGATTGGAAACGAGTCTAAGGTAATGCAAAGAATTCTTTTGCTGTGACACCTGGCCAACATCCTTTACTCACAAGCTTAGATTGCCAGATTTGCAGCCTGGAAGGAACTCATTGCCAGATCACATTGGCAGGGACACTAAAGACTTTTTGCCTTCCTCTGCATCGCTAGGCATGGATTGCTTGCTGGTTTGTCTGCTTCTCACCTAATCAAATCTCAGGCACTGTTTTTATTTGGGCAATGTCTGCTTTCTCTTCCTAGCATGAAATAATTTAGTCTTGGACACTGAGGGATTTCAACTTAGATAAAGTTATTGGGTGCAATCGAGAGGTGGCTGAAATAGAATGGTTGACAATATTTAGTCTAAAAATCAAGAAAACAATTGAGAGTTCATTAATTAGACTTCCAGTGGGGAACTACAAAAGGCTGAACAATAGGCACAGGGAAGGAAAATTAAGTAAAGACTCCATAGGTCTGACTCAACTCCAAAGTCAACAGCAGCAGAATGACTTCTAGAGACAGATCACTGAAACATTATTGTTTCAAGTATAATAAAGCAGTGTCAATCCTTTAAGGAAGAAATTCTTGCACTTAGTCACATCATGTAATGTAGGGTATTAGGTCCCAGTGCTATGAGTGAGCAGGAAAAAGAGAGCACTCTGCTGGCTCCTGAAGATAGAAATTACATGTTGTTGTTCTGCTTCCTAAGACAGAGTTCACTGCTGAATAGCAAAGGAAGGAATGATCCAATGTAATGATCAGAAGTTGCTTACATCATCTATAGAGCTAATTTTCTTTCAGTACTATTGGTCAGGAGAAATTACAGGAATTCAGAAGCAGTTCCTATATTCTCCATTCATCTATACTTCCATACAAATGCAAGTACATCCATACATCCATACAAAATATGCAGTACATTGTTTGCACACATAGAACTTCAAATACAGGCCAACATAAGCAAAGTGTGAGTTGTCTTCAATAAAACATAACTCAGAATCAAAGCATAGGTGGAAATGTATACAGGTTGGGCAGAGAAGAGATTCAGAGCAGCCCTGTGGAGAAGGACTTAGGGGTTTTGGTTGATGAAAAAATGAATATGAGCCAGCCGTGTTCGCTTGCAGCCCAGAAAGCCAACCGTGTCCTGGGCTGCATCGAAAGGAGCGTGACCAGCAGGTCAAGGAAGGTGATCCTGTCCCTCTACTCTGCTCTTGTGAGACCTCACCTGGAGGATTGTGTGCAGTTCTGGTGTCCTCAACATAAAAAGGACATGGAAGTGTTGGAACAAGTCCAGAGGAGGGCCACGAGGATGATCAGGGGACTGGAGCACCTCCCGTATGAAGACAGGGTGAGAAAGTTGGAGCTGTTCAGCCTGGAGAAGAGAAGGCTGCCTGGAGACCTCAGAGCAGCCTTCCAGTATCTGAAGGGGGCCTATAGGGATGCTGGGGATGGACTCTTCATTAGGGACTGTAGTGATAGGACAAGGGGTAACGGGTTCAAACTTCAACAGGGGAAGTTTAGATTGGATATGAGGAAGAAATTCTTTACTGTGAGGGTGGTGAGGCACTGGAATGGGCTGCCCAGGGAAGTTGTGAATACCCCACCGCTGGCAGTGTTCAAGTCAGGGTTGGACATAGCCTTGGGTGGCATGGTTTAGTGGGAGGTGTCCCTGCCCCTGGCAGGGAGGTTGGAACTAGGTGATCTTAAGGTCCTTTCCAGCCCTAACTATTCTACGATTCTATGATTCTATCTATGTATGTTTGTATGAATATACATAAGTTTGTATGCCTTTGCTTTGAATACATACATGGGTTTTGTTTGGATTTTTTTTTTTTTGTGTGTGTGGTTTTTTTTGTTTTTGTTTTTGTTTTTGGGTTGGTGTTGGGTTTTTTTTCACATAGATAAAACTCAGTTCCTGCACTTTGAAGTGCTTAAGTATTCTGGGTACCTGGTCATGCCTTTTATTTACAGATCTAAAAGAAATGTTACTCCTTTCTCCCAGCAATTCCCTATATATTAGGTGCAATAGTGAGTTCTTCTCTTCCATCATCCATTTTCAGTACGTCATTTTATGTATGTGCCTAACAGCTACGTCGTTCTCGGTGAGCAGTGCAAGGCTTCCCAGACTGCTAATCCAGTTTTGCTGGAACAATGAGAAGGGATAGTGACAATTAAATTTTTTGCATATGTAGACTAGCAGACTGTTGTACCAGAGCAGAAAAGGAGAATTGCTTGTTTTACCTCTATAGATATAATTAATGTTAGCAAAGAGAACTTTGTTAAGTGCAAATAAATACCTGAAACAAAATGGTGGTAAAAAACATGAGACAGTCATTTTTTAAAGTGACTATTACTCATTCTCTCTCCTTTTTATGAGATTTTCCTCACCTTGCACATGGAACTGCATAATTCAGCAATGTCTTGCAGATGGCTTAACTAGGTTTGTCTGTTTCCACCAAATTTTGAATTTCATATGGGAGAGGACTGATGTAGTCCCATTATTAGATGTTTCTGATTCAGGTATCAGGGGACTGCAGTCTTTCCATGTCATATGCTAATCCTTCTCTTCTGGTTTGATACGGTATGTACACAGAACTTAACAAAAAAGGTGAAAAGAACAAATGATATCATATTTAAGCCTCAGGCACTTACACATTAAGTAATCTATGAAAGCCATGAACAGCTGACTCTCACATTTTAGTTAAATCCCTGTAAAATAAATGCCAAATTAACGCATGGAAGCTTTTGTTTACGAGGAAAAGAAAACTAAATCCCAATTCTAATGGTTGAAAAGCTCAACATCATGATGAGCATGCTCAGCATGTGAACTATGAGTTCACAAATCAGCATTTTTGACAATATTACAGATTTTTCTGCTTTCCATATCATGTGCCTGTCTTCCCAGTGTCTAGAGCAGAGATCCTGGCAGCATCTAATAACTACAGTTTTGCTCAATGAGTTTTGCTTGCCAAGTGGAACCCTTGTCGTAAGGCAGTGGAAAGTGACAGGGAGGGAGGGGAAACGATATTATGGTTCTCCATTCCTAGAGAAGGATATGAATGTGTGCCCCATTATGTTTATCTGATACAACTATTTTAATCAAAATGTCATGTGGTAATCAAAATGTCATGTGGTATAGTCATTTGACTTGGAGAATTTTAGGAATAGAATATCAAAACAGTATCCTTTATCGGACAGACTTCTTTAAAAACAAAGCCAAACCCACACAGCAGGTTTTTCAATAGGACCTATTTTCCATGAATCATGATGACTGGAAATGATTATATTTTTAGGCTTTCCACTTTCCTGTGTGGCAGTATGAAGCTACTTGAGTTTAGTAACTCAGGCAATAATTCAGCATGCTCAGTTTCTTTCACTTCATTCATGCAGGTGTTTTGTCATAAATTGCTGGTATGCAGGACCTCAGGCTTCATATTGTAATGCCAAATGTTAAACCATACCCTTTAAGCAACCTTTTAGGCTAAAGAAAATCTTTAAGTGTCACTGCTTGCACAAGCTCAGCTTGTATAACTCCTGTAAGCTGGGTGTCTGCAGCCTGAAAGAATGCAGCCTGGCAGAAGAGTACAGTAATAATGGGCCAGCTGGAAAAAGCATCATTATTAGCAGAAAAATTAAAGCATCTTGATGCTAATTTTTTCCAAAGACAGCTAAACCATACAGTGCAATAGATCGTTCCAGGCACATTTTGTAGTCATAAGACACAAAATAAATGCAAAGAAACTAGCAAAATTAAACAGGAAAAATCTTAAAAAGAGATGTCACCTGAGCAATCTTGTTCATTGCTGATCCTGCTCTCTGGTCTGGAGATTTTAGCATTCCCTCAATGTTTCTATATCTACTGTAATTTAATTTTTTTTTTCCCTGAATTCCCCATATTTTTTTAATCTGTTCTTTCGAGTGACTAAGGTGTGCAGTCAGAACTCATAGTTGTTTACACTTAACTTATTATGCTCAAGAAATGGGAATAGCCGAAAACTGGACGATCCTTTACTGCTATGTTCAAGTAAGTGAAGAAAAAACCTCCAAAACTAGAATCAGTAAAATTGGCTTCCTCGCATAAAACTCTTCATGATTACTTTTTCTTTCCGTATCAGTCAAAATCCATTTTGGACAAGCTTCAAATACAGCAGTACTGGCAGCCAGCTCACCTTACACAGTAGACCCAAACTACCCACTACTAGTCTCAATCATTCTGTGACAGAAACAAAACCAACCAAGCTAGCCCAGAGACTGAGTCCCCAAAACAGAATATAATTAAGCACATCCATCTCAAGCAACCTTGTTCTGTGGCTCATAAAGAATAAACATACCACCCAACTTGTAGAAATGTAGAGTCAATTAAAATTACTCAGATTGCTTCGTTACAAAAACTTGGTAGGATTAGAAGGAACATAATGAATGACATTGTTATACAGCTACCCAAACTAACCTTAAACTACTGTGACACTTTTTCCATGGAAAGGGTCTTCGGACTTCTGTTTGGCTATTTCTAACCACATTTATCATCCATGGAAGAAGCCTTTTCATTCAGCTGCCAACAACAACAGTTCATTTGATTTAATTTTAATAAGAAGATAAATGGCCTTTGGAGAAAATAGTCATTAATAAATACTAAGATGCATTACTAGAGGCTCTTCAGTTATTTCCGAGATATAAACATATGCTCATTTCCAAAATAGTTGGAGATCGAGGCAAAACCACCAAGAGTGTGACAATTCCATTCCCTGAAGATCTCTAGCTTCAGTTTTATATATAGAGAGAAGACCTAAGAGAATCCAAGATGGCTGGAGTGACATGTGCCCTATGCATCAGTTTCAGTTTCATCAAAATTATACAAAAATTATGGCGATGGCATTTTTTTTTCCTGGATCAATCTGTTCCCCCCCCCCCCAGTACTTAGAGGTGTTTTATTATTTGCAGTATACTTACATTCTCTCCAGATGATTGAATATCTAACTCATTTGTCATATATTCCTTTAAAAAGTGAATTAAATCTGGCAATAAAGTCTTAATAAATAGATGCATATAAAAATGTTTATAAAATGTGTTAGAATAACTGGTTCACTTTAATAAGGCTATTCATAGCACAAGCCAAATAATAGCAAAGCTCTATAAATATCACCTGGCTTGGGAATTGTACAAGTATAGACTTAATATTTAGAACAATTCTGTGTTCTTGAAATTGTGTGTTATTTAGCAATTATTAGTTAATAGGATGATGTGTCTCTACTTTATAAGACCCTGTAGATTCTGTATCTCCTAGCAAATAGTCCAGTAACACAGTCCTCTGTGCTTTTCCAAAATTAAAGATATGACCAGCAGGTCGAGGGAGATGCTCCTGCCCCTCTACTCTGCTCTTGTGAGACCTCACTTGGAGGATTGTGTGCAGTTCTGGTGTCCCCAACATAAAAAGGACATGGAACTGTTCAAACAATTCCAAACGAGGGCCACGAGGATGATTAGGGGACTGGAGCACCTCCCGTATGAAGATAGGATGAGAAAGTTGGAGCTGTTCAGCCTGGAGAAGAGAAGGCTGCTTGGAGACCTCAGAGCAGCCTTCCAATATCTGAAGGAGGCCTATAGGGATGCTGGGGATGGACTCTTCATTAGGGACTGTAGTGAGAGGACAAGGGGTAGCGGGTTCAAACTTCAACAGGGAAAGTTTAGATTGGATATGAGGAAGAAATTCTTTACTGTGAGGGTGGTGAGGCACTAGAACGGGCTGCCCAGGGAAGTTGTGAATGCTCCATTGCTGGCGGTGTTCAAGGCTGGATTGGACATAGCCTTGGGTGGCATGGTTTAGTGGGAGGTGTCCCTGCCCCTGGCAGGGGGGTTGGAACTTGATGATCTCAAGGTACTCTCCAACCCTAACTATTGTATGATTCTATGACTCCAGCTCACTTTGCAGAAGTAAGAAAATAGATGGCACCTTATATACAGAGCATGTAGATAGAGGTATCTCTTAAAACTGTTCCTCTAAAACCTCATGCAGAATAAGAAGTCATTTAAAGTCAGGCAAAAAGAAACACTAAGTGTGGGAGTGTGCCTGTAGGAGGCAACTCCTACACTTCTCTTCAGCCTAAATTTATAAAATGTAGTGGCATGTTAGGTGCCTCCATTACTTCCAAGTTACTACCCAAGCTAGGTACCTCTATGAACTGGATTAATTTTTTTTAAAAGGGGTTATGGTGGCCATTAGCTTTAGATAATTCTCTGCAATACTGTTTAGTATAATCTGGAAGGTAGAAGGCTTGCGTCTGACAGTAGCTTGAGTGCATTCAAACCCAGATCCTGGAAAAATGCTTCAAATGTATGCTACAAAGGCAATACAAGAACAGCCCTGTCTGCAGCTTTTTAAGTAGGCTTAATGCTGTGCACCAGGAAACAAATACGTAAATGCAAGATTCATTTCATGAACAGAAAAGAGAGCAAGAAGGAGTGGTCACTTCTAGATTCTGGTCCTTCCTTAGTTCTGGAATTTGATCTTGATTTAAAACTGGCTTTGGTTATCTAACATAAAAAATAAACTACCCAGCAGCAGCTCCCCTACTTCCGATAGTGAACCCAAAGCACAAAGTCAGAGAAACTGGTCTCCTCCCTTTATAATTCTTTCAGCTTCAGCAGCCTGTCCTCAGCTATACTACTTTGTGGCTCCATGACTTTTGCACTCTTATGACAATATAATCATTTGACCTCTCCAAGCTGAGGTGAGCCCAACACTTTCTAAAGCAATGCTGTAAATAGAACTGGACACCTTCTTTTCTTATTGAACAAGAAGTGACTGTTGCTACTGTGTTTATTTAACTCCTTGAAACAAAACTCTGTCCTATGAAATGAAGGTGTGATATAGGAAATGCCATACATGGAAGTTTCCTTTCTTTTCATTACGCTAAATTTTAATACAAATTATCAGAGAAAGCAGGGGTACAAAATGTCATCGGGTTCTGACCCTGAAGGTTTACAACTGGCGCTGTACATTGCACTTTGTCATTTCCAATGTACCTTATTCCTGACTTCTCAGGTTAACAGCTATGACAGAGTCTCAACAAATGCAATGGGACTCAATAAAGTATTTAACAATTATTTCATTGGATTTGTGTAAAATCTTACAGGCCATTGGTAGATTCCTACAGATGGATTAAAGGTGAATTGCTTCACAGCCTGCTACAATACCTCCTGACCACCCACTGCTCCCTCATAGTCACCTTTTAATGTATTCTCCAGAAGAGACAGAGCCATTTGACATATGGGAGGACTGCCTGATCTCTTTATCCAAGGAGAAGGCTTTAAAGAAACGCTCCTGGCTAATCTCTCTCAAGCACCACAGACTGCTGATTTGTGAGGTGACTATCTTTCATATATACCACAACCAGGGCAGTTGTCTCAGCTATTGTAAACTTCATCATGCCTTAATGGGACAGAGAAAAATTCTGTGCATTTAACAAAATTCAGAGGTCATTAGCATCAAACATAAGGGAGAGGGTAAAGTAAGTTAGAAGTCATATCACAGGCTCTGATATGGTAAGATACATATGAAAAACAAAATCCTTCACAAGGCAGAGTGAAATATCTTCGGGTAACCTGCAGAGTTTTATCTTGAAAATAAGAGATCTTGTTTAGATGTACATATAAGCAACATTAAAACATTGGGATGGTTACTTTAAACTTTTCAGGGAAATTTTTTTCTCTTGAATTGATAGTTTCCATACGTAATATTGTGGAAGAAATGCATAATTATGTGATGCTCATAGCATATAAAAGTATGATTACATTTGTGCTTATTTTTTAATGTTTCTTAAATTAGATGAAAAATAAAAGCTTATTTTATAAGAGAGGGAACCTACAATGACATTTCTCTAGGGAGAGACTCTTTCTTTGTTGCAGTATAAAGAGTTAGATGGAACAGTATTTACTAAATATTCAAGTCGATCTATTGCCAGTTACTCCTCACTTATTTAGTATTTGAACCAGAATCTCTCTGTAACTCCTTTAATAACAGCTAGTGATATTATTCCCTAGCTTCTTAGTACAACCCTGATACCAGAAAGTAAGCATTTAAAGTGTCCTACAGTAAACTTTACAGTTAATTAGCTAAAGAGTCACAGAAGACTTCAATTTAATCTATCCCCTAAGCCGACTCTTCCTCATGCTCTAGACAGTCTTTTTGTCTATATCCTGTTAATGGAGGAGAGCTTTCAGAATTGTTTTCATAGTTCTCAGTTTTGTTGGAGATAGCAATCTGCATTTGGCTCATAATCTCTCCACTGTTTCTTTTCCCACAGACATTCTTTAAGACTATTTTTTTTATGAAAGAGGGTAGCACTTCTTGTATCAGGAGATTTTCACAAATAACATTTACATAGAAATTTTGGTTTACATATCTTGCGTGATTTAAAAAGATTAAGTTTTTGTAAATTAGTTTTGGACTCAATCAGCAAGTAAACCAGTACATTGTCAGTAAAGAAGCCTAAGATCTCTTTGGAGCGATATAACCTGGATAAATCTTTTCCCTTTTCATGTGTATTTCTTTCCTTCCCTTCTACCACTTTTCTCCCTATTCCAACTATAGAATCATAAAGTCATAAAATGGTTACAGGTTGGAAGGGACCTTAAAGGTCATTTAGTTCCAACCCCCTTGCCATGGGCAGGGACATCTTCTACTGGACCAAGTTGCTCAAAGCCCTGGTCTTGAAAACTGGCCTTGAAAACTTCCATACTTCAAGTATGTCTATTTGAAAGCATGTGGAACAGAATCACAAAATCAGAACCTGGGGATTAGAGGACGCTTGTTTTCCCTTTTATTCTTCTGACCTTTTTGTGGGGTTTTTGGTGGGTCAGATTTGGGAGGATGACTTAGGTTGTTTCTTTAAGTAGCTACATTGTTTGCTGCAACCTTTATTGTCACCCCATCTCATCACTAATATCTTTGGTTATGTCCAGAAAAAACAAAGGAAATGAGCCCTGACATTACTGACATAAATACAACCTGAACCCACATTTCTGATTGTACTGGGAGTTCAACAAAGTGGGCCCAATAGAATATATGAACTTTTTAATATGTATTGGGAATTCAGGACTTCATAGAAATATTTTAATATAGGAATTCACTCTACTATCCTGGAGACAAAAGGATATTCTGTGCTTCCTCAAATTTCCTCTCACATGTTAAGTATCCTTCTGATTTGGTTATACTTTAAATAGGTCTCTGCCCAACAGAACAGGATTTGCTGCATGTTTGATTGTTCAATACTAAGGAAACATTTCAGTTAAGCATGATTTTCAAATGAACAAATGATATTTATATCTTAACTCACCTTTTTATCTAGGATAATAGCTTTCCTATTTGCTTCTTTAATAAGATTATCTTTGAATGAAGCATATTCCATGGCAAATTGATGAGTGTTTTAACCTGAGTTCATGGAATCATCTCCTGCACAAGTCACTGTCAGCTGGTCAATTGAAAAGAAATCAGTGACTATTCCATGTATTTCTGCTAGGAGAAGCTACATCTTTCTTCTTTATATATGGAGAGCCATGTAAACTTCTACATTAGCAAATAAAGTATGTATTGTCATAAGGAATTTAACGTTTGGAAAGAAGGCAGTGGAATATCTTCCTTTGTTTTATAATTTTTTTCATCTTTTTATTACTTCTATTTCACTGTAAATTCAAGTCAATATCCTAATATCACCAACATTGTTATATAAGCAATATGTTTTCCTTACCTGTAATTAATTAAATAATATTTTTTAATTAATTAAATAATATTCTTTTTACCCTCAGTACAAATCAGAGCTTTGTCACATTCATGAGATAGACAGCAAATTATATTGGTCTCACTACACGGAATGTGACATTTATTTGTAATAAAAATAGATGGATTAAAAGTATTGCACCATAGTAAATATTGCACCAAGTGGTAAATAGATTGTAGATGGGTTTTCAAGTTTATCAGTTCAAAATGATCTTGTGCTATAAGAACTCCATCTGCCCTGAACTTGATGTTCCATAACTAAGATTTTTATGGCAGTTTTTCATCAATTACACAATCCTGACAATCAGATTGACATTGCATTGTATGTTTACAGGCAATCTATAGGGAAAGTTCTTTTTTAAAGTAAATATAGATAGTTCTTCTAAAACATAGCATTTGCTGTAAATTATTTGGGGAAAAAAAAAAGAGAATTTGCAGGAATACAGAGGTGTCTGTACATTAGTATTTGATGGTTCTTATTTGTGATGTCAGCCTGTTAGTTGCTAAACAAGAAAGAAGAGACCAAGAAGTCATCTGTCAGTAGCCTTCATTTGACATCTTTGTTATTAATGAAGGCCCTGGCTGAAACTGATAGCTTCATTATTAAAATGCAAACTTTCCACCATGCACCACCTCTGTGTGTATCACCAGGGCTGTTGGCTAAAAGTCCTAATATTTAGCTGTATAATTCACAGACGCAGGAAAATTCTGGACAGATCATTCTGAGCCTTGTGACTTTTAATCTAACCAACATTCAATAGATCAGTCTGAAAAAGGCCAGTAGAAAGAATGACTAACTTCTCTCGAACCAGCGAGCTTTAGGAAAGAACATCGTATAAATCACAGTTGCTTGAAGGGAGGGGAGAGAGGGAGATTGAACTGATATAGAGGCCACCCTCTTGAACTCTGTTCTGCTGTGGCATCTCTTGTAATTCTCCACTTGATTTTTGTGTTAATGAAGTTCGTTTAAGATAAGCCATCTACCAATAGTTGTCTAATTCTATCAGCCTACTGACAAGAGAAATGAACACCTCCCTTTCCTTCTCTGTTAAAGTCAAACCACATTCACTCAGATATTTTGTTTCTGTCATACGAACTGGTCTGTCTTCTCAGATGGTTGTAACACATCAATCCATCTGATAAAGGGCAGTTTAAGGAAGGCAAAGAACAGCACTTTGCTCTTTAATCTGTCAAGGCATATTTTCCTTTGCTTTTGAAACGTTCCAGTATCCTCTGTCAAATGCAATGCTTTGTATCTCACCCTAGCATTCATATTAATTAATCTTTAAAATATAATTGCCTAGGACAGCGCCAGTTGTGAAGAGCACATCTTGCCCGTCTTATTTTGTTTCTGATGTTGTGAGTATATTGCATCTGAAGCTGCCTTACATTTTACAGACAGAGGATGTTTTAGTGGTCAGAACAGGTGAAAGAAAGTTAAGACTAAAGCTAGATTCACTTTCTTAAAATGTTATGTTTCTGTGCTATAGGATTTCTTTCCATTTTGATAACCCTTTTCATAGCATATATAAATTGAACAAAAAAGAGTCCAATTTTCACAATAATCCAAAGCTCCTATATTGGTTTAAAGAAGAGAGTTTTATTGCATCTGGAAGATTAGGTTTGTCACAGAACAAAATATCAGGAATTACTTCAGCAAAGACATCCCTAGCTTTTACTGCACTCCTTCTGAAGTGCTTGCAAGAAAGTTTCACACTAGCTGCATCTAATTGGAGTTTCCATGTTGGCATTTAACACTAAGAGCACGCAGAAAGCCTGATTATTGGGAAAAATTACTAGGACCTGACTCCTGCTCTGGGACTGAACTTGTTTTGACCCTTTTTGGTGGGTCACTTTGTTGATTTCCAAGAAAAAGTTCTGTTTCTGGATTACATAGTTCATAAAAGCTGTGCATTGAGTCATCAATGATACTTAACACTTTTCTGACTCCTATATGTACAAGATTTAAAATATACTTTCTTTATGTAGTGTGCCTGTCGAATAAAGGATGCAGTTACTCAAATTTTCATTTTAATATATACCCAGATTAAATATTCACACCATAACAAATAATTAATTTAAAGAGATATGAAAGTAGAAATTATGATCTAGTACCAATGTTTGGTGATTGTGCTTATTTGCTTGATAGAAAACACACAAAAGTACTAGTCATGACCTTGAATGATTTATAATCTATGGCACTGACACTCAGACAGAGAGGCAGTGTAAAACAGAGCCCAAGCTAATGAGCTGTGCTGCAGCTGGAAAAAGGAGTCAGTAGCAGAAATTAGGAGGCAATTACCCAGTGGCACAGATGAAGAAAAGGCAACATCAGTGGTACTTGGCTAAAAACAGTTGGGAACATTCATATGGAATATCTTACTAATTCTCTTGCTAAGTCCATGTGGAAACTGGGTCCAGATCCTGTGTTACTCTGTACATTGCTTTACAGCAGTCACTTTTTCCATTAGGAATATTAGCCTGCTCACCTACAGGCCTCACTTGCATGAAATAAGAAAAAGTGACGCCTTTCCCTTAATTAGAACATCTTCCCATGTAATGGATCTACTATGCTGAAATGTTTTTATAACCCAGGTTTAAGTCCAGAAATAACTATATGGATTTAAATCCAAAAGGGTGAAGGACACAGAAGTAAGAGGCACGTGATAAAGCATACTTATGGGACAAAATTAGGGGACACAGAAAGTTGATATATCAAACTCTTCAAATGATTGAATAATCTCTTTTGCAGCACAAAGTACGCTAAGAGGCATTACATGGACAAGGAATATGATTTAAAATAGTTATTGAAAAATCACTCCTCAGACACAAAATGTATAAATCATCTATAAAGCAACATTTAGCATGGGGTATAATTAAACAGTTTTTATGACATACCAATAAATTTTGCTTTCTGAAGATCACTTGAAAAGAAATGCCAGTTTGGATTGCACTACAGACTGCATTGCTTGAGGACATGGATTATTAGATTTGAACAGCATAGTTTAGGGTGAAGTTATGTTGGAGGGACAATATGAGATGAGGAGACTGTCACCTGTAAGGTAAAGCAAAATCTTTCTATCCCAAAGTAATTCAGCTGAGCAACTGCATTATAACTTCAGGCAATCCCAATTTGAGGCCTCCACAAGTGCTCAATTGTCCATTAGGGTAGGAATGGAAGGATAAACTCTTCTTCACTTGATTCATCCATTTGTTTTGGAAGATGGCATCACTAATAGGGAGGATACAATGCATGTTCTTGTAGAGTCCAGAGCATCTGCTAACATGACTGGTCCTATTACCAGCCTGGTGTTATCTTTTCAGATAATAATTCTGGAAAAGATTTTTTAAAGTGTTTTTTATATTCTCATTTACTGTCTTTTTTAGTGTATTTTGCTATTAGAAAAGAAAAAGTGTTTTGTTCAGCTTATGTATGTAAAGGATATGTAATGTAAATGTACCCATTCAGAGTATGGAAAATAGTATTTTTCAGAGTTATATATGCAATTTCTCAGTAATTAAGTGGTTTGTTTTTATTAAAGACAGAGGGTGTGTGGATTATTGTGCACTTGAACAGGTTACACACCACAAACACCCCTTGCATTACTCAATATTTGCAGAAGCATCACTTCCAGTTGCTGCCACTACATAGTGGATCACAATTCACATAAGAAAAATACTCTTGTGGCCAATTTCTGTGGTGCAGGTTATATGTCCCTAGAGCTACCTTAAAATACATTTTTGACATTGAAATTCTGTTTTTCATCAGTACTGTTTATATAAAGAATAAGAAATCTTTCAGTTAGAAATATTCATTAAGAGCATAAGAACATATTAACAGCACTATATTCTTCATATACAAAATAGATTATTAGTTCTAATAGTAGGAGTGTCTTTGACTGTCTTTTCAGGGACTCTTCAGTCACATGTAATGATACACCATGGGCTCTACTGCCATTCCAAGTAATTGTAATGGAAAGAACAAGACAAAGACTGTGATCCCAGTGGGAGGTCTGCTATTCTTGGCCTCTGTTTTCCTTCTGCTCTTTCATTTCCAGCTATGGATTCTTCTCAGAAGAGTGGAGTAAGGAGATCAACAGCTTTACCGGGTACACAGACAAAATACATTCTGATTCTGATGTTGAATGTTTCTCTTTTTTAAAAGGCTGACCTAAATAACATGACTAGCAAATAATTCTGCTCCTTATAGAAGAAAGCAACAACGTGAATTTTCTCTATTTAACACAATCTCATGGAAACCTAGGACAAAATCCAAAATCAGCAGTTATGATTTTATATGATGCATATAAAGCTTAGATTTTACTTCATTTGAAATATCTGAAATTCTCCTACCCATGAGAAAGATAAGAAAGAAGATAAAGAGTTCTCAATTACAGATATTCATAGACAATGTATCAAGTATGTAAGAACATATTTCTACTCATCTACTTAGCTGTGAACTCTTAAAATCTTGGTTAGAAGAGCACTAAGGAAGAAATAAGTATGTTTCAAGGAAACTAAAAGATGAGAAGAACTTAAATACACTTCTTCAGTACATTAATTCTGTACAATTTGCACACATGCTATAAGCAAATAATACACTTGGATGCATACAACTTCTCATCCTTGGCATGTATATACGGGAGAGAGATGCAGCCAACAAACAACTGTGCAAATAAAGAACACAATGTTGCATAGAAATGATGCTTTTCTTTGAAAAGATGAGTAATATTCCAAGATGAAAACAATTAGCATTGGACTCCTATCATATTTTTTCCAGTACTTTCAAAAGAGCTGGAAAACCAAGAGACATACTACAATAAACTTATAAAAACAGAAACATGAAAGGAAAATTAGTGAAGTTATTGAGAGCTGAGTATCTAAATTTGGGCTTCTGAGTCTACAGCAAAGCAGCTGCGTATTACATGCGATTTTCCAAACGGCTGAGATGCCAGCATTTTCTATTAAAGCTGACATTTTTGCAAGAGTGATCACTACTCAAGTATTTTCACCTGGACTTCAGCTCCTATGCTAAATTCCAATGTTTGATAGCCCTTGGGAAAGTGAGATAGATGTTCTGCAAATAGCAAGGCATTATGAAAGAATTAAATACAAAGAGAAAAGACAAAAACAGCATTTAAAAGAAATACAATAACAAATAAATTGAAGATGTCAGGTTTTATTTCTGTATTTTTGGTTATCAAGGAAAACAGTGTTGCTATTTCTCACATGCTTGTTTTTGTTGTTTTTTTTTTTTTTTTTCAGAATGTCAGGAGGTAGGATGAGACATAAATGTATAAAGATATTTAAAATTTCACTGTTTGACTGTAGAAGCATTGATAAAACTGACTGTCAAGTCTTCTCTCTTTTGCTGGCTTTTGCTACATAGACTGAATCTTTTGAACAGCCAGTTAGCAGTAAACATCTGGGAATCTCTTCTGCTTGAACAAGTGTTCTTCATCTTGGATGCAAAGGGTACACTGTTCAAAGACAGCAAAAGTAGTCCCTACTTGACTTGTTTCCTGAGTTTATATGCATAGTAACAGAATGGGCTCAAATTAAGTTTAATGGAACTTAGTTCATTGTGCTATGGTACTCTTGATGTGAATATAGTTTTTCTTCACTTCTTTGGAGAAGTCCTCTATAAAAATAAAGTGTTTCTACATGTATTTGTATTCAACAAATACAGCAGTGGAAGCAAGGCAAAGAACAGATATCAGCATGTCAGAAACAGTAACTAGATTAATTTCCTTGTGGGACACTTTGTGGCAGTGAGAATCAGGTGCCCCATATGCTGCGTACAGAATGCTTCACCCGTCTCTCATCCTGCTCTAAGTGCAATTCTGTGCTACCTAATGCAATTCCCTTGGCTGTAGTGGCAGATGTTAATTAGTTTGGGTTTGTGTGTTGGATTTTTTTCCATTGATGATACAACTTAAGTCTTCATTGGTCTTTTTTTCTCATCATGGATAATCTAGAAGCACTTTTTTTTTCTTTCATAGACCCAAACTAGATTCCTCCACAGATCACCTTGACAAAAGGAAAATGGAAACCATTAAGGTAGGATTGTCATAAATCAGGAAAAAAAACCCCAGCACTGGGAGCTGAAAAAATGAGATAGTCACATCTAAATAAAGAACCAGTTATTTTTGAAGGGCAAAAGAAAAGCAGTGCTGGGAATTGTATGATTATTATTTTTAGGGAAGTCTAGTTTCATACAGCTACCTTTTCCAAGACTGCTTGTCTGCTTACTAGGTGACTTCAAAGAGTTACTTAGGCCAGACAAGCACATCAGCTATGAATATGTAGAAATTATTATTAGTACTTCTGTCTCATTAGGAACTTCCGTCTGCACAAAAAGTGAAATTTTGTTCAGACAAAAATACAGTAAGCTCTGAAAACAAGCATATTATCACTGCATGCGTATACTTGCCTGCTTACATAAAATAATTCTAAAAGGAAAGCAAAATTGATGATATTCAATACCAGAAAAAGACAAAACCAGATAGATTATTACTTAACATGACTGATCACTAGAAGCATAGTGACTTAGATCAACTGCCAGATGAATGAATGACTGCTGGTCTTGAGCAATGCTCTGGCAAAAGCGCTTGTAAAATTTTCAGTCTTATTTGGCTGAATATATTTGTACCCAAAATTGATCAATTCAGTCCAGGGTTTGGGACTATTCCTGTATTCCTTGTTGACGCAAAGCTATTTCACAATGTGTTATAGCCAATCTCTGCTTTCTGGAGTGTCACTGTCCAAATTCTGTCATATACTGGCAGATGTTGATTTAGCCTAAATTTTTCAAACTCTCATCACCTTTCAGTTAAACATGAAGCACTAAGTGCCTAGGAAATGCTAACTGGTATAACGCATTACAGAGTGTCCTTTCAGTAATACTGGCTACTGTAAACAATTCAAACCTGCATCCCATTCTCTACAGTAAAGATAACCCATTAGATTTAAAAGAATTCAATCACCCAAAACTGGTATATTAGCTCCAGGCTTCCTTTAATAAATTCCTGCTCCTGAGACAATGGCATTTGTTAGGGAAAGCCTAACAATTGTCTGTGCAAGCCACAGTGTGTTTTCAGAGGCTGGTGCAGCAACATATAATGTATTCCCCTAGAGTGAATTAGCTTTCTACCTTCTGATCTAGAGTTATTTCCTCAGCATTTATTTTTTGCCTCTACTGTAAACATGCAGAGACATGAATCTGTCATTAAAATGAACCCAAAACACAACACTTCTTGTACATCTACCACCAGGGAGGAGATGGGAGAACAAACATGTGGCAGATGTTACTTGTGTTGCTTAATGCATTATTGGAAGGTGTTCAAATATTGGGGTGATAAGGTAACATATGGAATACAGTAGAAAAGAACGCATGAAGCAACAAAACCTAGGAAATTGCAATTGTACTACAAAGTTTCTGCTTGCTTTTTTTTTTTTGCGTGGGGGAGAGTTACCCTTTCCTCACAGCAAGGTTCTTCCCAGTTCAATGACCTTAGTCTCTCTATTAACCTTAGAAGAAATGAATGTGTTATCATAAGGTCTTTTTCCTCTTTTTTTGACCTTATATAAACACAAAATATTGAATACATTGCCTTCTTTTTTCCTTTTTCTTGATTTTTTTTTTCCCCAGGTTTGTGTGGAAATTTGTTTCCTTAATGTGGTGTTTAATGGAGCTATTTTACTGTTTCCTCTAATATGTTTATGGTTTGTTCTGATATGTAGATAGATTAATAGAATTTAGGGCCCAAGCTGACCCCCAGGTCACCCATCTAATCTGACTTCCTGAATATCATGAGCCACGAAGGTTATGTCCACATCTTACAAAGCAACATGATGAAGAGATGCCTGAACTAACTCCAGAATCATAAATATTTTTGTCACATCATTATGGCATTCCTCCTGGGATGATTAGCTCAGTTGCAGCTCTATATAACATAGCTATACCACTGCTGGATATGAGCTAATATTTCTGCATGAGACCCCAAGGACACCCCAACTCAACATATTTCAACAAGAGGCTGCTTGGCTTATGTTGGCAGTCCCTCAATTTCACTTAGTTTCTGATGCTTGAGACAAGCTGTAGATAATGCTGAATGTATATGGGTTTTTTTAATTCATGCTTGCACATAATTCATAATTTGTGTGTTTTGTAGTATAATGTTAGATATAAGTGAAAAATTAAGATAAGAAAGCCTATCTTAAGCATTCAGCTAGAAAAGTCCTGACATATATGAAGACAAGCTTATAAGCAGAACATGAAATTATTCCCATTGTTTTTGAAATTTTATATGGAAATATGCGGAGGTTTCTAAGAGGACTATATCTGTACAAAATTGTATGATGTACAAAAGCAGTAGCTGACTTTCTACTCCTTCAGGATCTTGCTCTTTGTTTGCTTGTTGAAGATAATATGCAGAATGCTTCCACTGGCAGAAGTTAACCTCAAAGTTGTTTGGGATGGCTCCATGTTTCCCAGGGAGCCAGGATACCTCTAATTTAATCATTACAGCATATATTCCCAAATAATGAATCTCAGTGATTCCATTCTTGAGCAACTTGAATAAAATCGGGAAGCAGTATGACCTGTCTTTCATTATAATCCCCATAGATTTTATTCATATGCTTGGTATGTATTCAAACGTGTTCATTTTCAGGTTAAAGTACTTCCAACAGATCAAACAAACAGCAAGGAAACAAGAAAATACCCAGGTTTTCACAGGCTTACTGGGCATTAAAGAGCCAGCTTTGTAGGAGTCAACACAGACAAGATAGACACTGTTGTGATGAGAAACAAAGATAGTAAATTGTATAAATTGTACTCAATGATACATAATTTTAAAGCTTTGCTTGGTTGTTTTACAGAATGAACTTCCTCTGTTTAGTCCTTCTCAGTGCCTTGCATGATTTAGCCCTTAGTGAACTGGCTTTTTCTGGCTATCTTACAACATTAGGGTGAGTGTATAGACGGCGAAAAACATATGGTTCATGTTTCAATAGAAACACTTCCTTCCCTATGCGCAGCCCAGCAGGATGAATGTTGGCTTTTATTATGCAGATGCAGAAATGTGCTATTGTTTTGATTTTGACCTATGCTTCCCCCTATCATCCTCTTGAGTTCATGATCATCTATAACGTTCACACTGAAAAGCAGTGATATGAATGTAAGAAGTCACTCCACTTTTCATCAGATTCCACTTAAGGCAATATCCATCTTCCCATTGGTAGCCCTACCATGCAGGGTAATAAAAGGGATTTATGAGCCACCAAACAGTTACAAATGCGTGTGTAAGAATCCACAAATGAATCATGAGTTGGGTGTAACTGGAGTTTGAGACTGGTTTTAAATGCAGCAGTTTCTCTTTGGCTCTTTTTTCACAACAAATGTACATGATCGCAAAATAGAAAATAAATTTGTTTTCAAAAATAGACAGAATCTCTGTGAATGGGAAATCACAACCAAAGAAACAACTGTGGAACTGATGACTATATACTTTAGCTGCTTCTGTTGCCTCTAATGTGCCATTTGCTTTCTGAATTCCAGTAATTGTGTCATTTCTTTTTCAGCTGAAATTGTATGCTGAATACCTGTTCTTCTGATCAACCATCAGTCCAAGAATCTCATTAGTGTCTTGGATTTGAACATACTTGTTTTTACTTCTGTAGCCAGATAAAGTAGAGAAGCTCTCTGCCTCTCTTTCAGATAGGTATTAACACAACTCAGCCTTCATCCCAAGTGTGAACTCACATATGTAATCAATGGTCATATTCATAAACTGGTGCATTAAAAAAAAATACATTCCTGACATAATACATACCAATGAATATGTTCTGAATCTTCAGTTATTTTAATCTGACATCAGAGTTTCTTCTCTATTGGAGTTTAAAAGTGCATTTTAAATTTAAAAAACAAGAAGTGACTGACACTGAAGTCTATGGACAAAGGTAAGTATACAGAGATTAGCTCAAATCCCTCTCCTAATCTCACAATGGGATCAAAGCCATTTTGGCTAATTTAAGGCCATCTACACAGAATAATAAAAACAGGGGGAAAAGAGGTGATTTTTCCTACTTTTTTCATCATAATAATCTTAGTTGAAGCTAAAGTGAATATGAGACTTGAATGCAGAGATGTGACCTTTGGTTTGGTTTCTTTATTTAGTTGCTTTTTTTCCAGAAAAGATACTGAACATCATAATTTTAGATTTTCTTTCCTATGTTTATTCAACTTAAAGCATTGTCTGGTTTTTAAAGCCTTACTTTAATGAAAGCAGGAGAGTGCAATACTACAGACAACTATAAGTTTTGTTGTTCATTTAAATTCACTGTTTCTGCCCCAAACTAGGCTCTAACATTGTCAATGCAGCCTATGGTACTGTGCTGTCATTTGTCAAGCTATCAAGACCTAGCCTGTTTTTAGGAACAAAATCTGAATATGGATCAGTCTGCTTTCTCTCTACCCCTCATAGCAATTTCACTGATTTGAAAATTAGTTGAGCTCGATTACCAAAAGAGACAAAATTCAAGAAAAAATAAAGATTACATGGATATTCAAAGTGCTTTGGTTTGTGTGCGATCATGAGTCTTAAGTTTGAACGTAGATGGGTATACTCTGGACTCACATGCATACACAATGAAAGCTGGTTTCTGTTTCAGAGATATAATGCTGTTTTATACTAGATGGATTTGGCTTGGAGTGTTTACTTCTAGCATATGGGGTTTTACTACAATTAATTAGACTTTTTATTAATGTTAGCTGTATATAATCAGACATTTATTTAACAGTTTCAATGTTCTTAATTTGGAAGCTATACATCCTTATAATTTTCTATGAAAATTTACTTTGTCAATATAAATCTCACATTCTGCAGGACACTATGAAGTATGCAGTGAAAATAAGGAGAACACCTATTTCAAGCAAACAGAGAAAAGTCAAGGCAGCAGATATTTAGTGCCTTGCTCCATCTGCCATTTGAAGACAGAGAATGTCTGTTTCTTGTCAGCTCGCAATAGGAAGCAAAGCAGGATGTAAAAGCTGCTGCAGTATGGAGGAAAAGGGCACACCAAACATCATTCATGTCAAGTCTGTTGTTTGATCCATGCCTCTTTATCCTTTACATCCTTACATATCCATATCATTTAGGTTTTGTCTACATGAACATGACATCCAGCTCTTGAGCTCACAGTCAGTTTTAAAGAACTTCTAATTTACGTCCTGACTATGTAGCTAATTATCCTCTAAGCCTATTCACACAACTAATAACAGTTATAATTATGTAATAGCTTAGTTGGTCAATGTTCTGCCTGTAAAGCAACAGGAAAAAAGAAAATCTTATGGAAGAGTATTCCATAGCTTTCAGGATTACCCTTTCTGAAGACTTTCTGACTAAATTTTTATTAAGTTACGCTGTTGCTTCTAGTTCTTGCATCATGCATTACACTATTTTTTTAGCTGTACTCTCAGAGGTCATTTGAGATTTGAGTCTCAGGTGCCCCGGCTGGAAAATTTCCATCCTTACTTCAATGCATTTCTTCTTGCCATATTACAGATATGTGGAGAGAAGTTTTGAAAGTAAGTATAAACTAACACTGAGAGCTGTTAAGCTAGAGAAAAAGACCTATATGTGTCAGTGTTTTCTGAGAGCAAAGTTGGGAGTTAAGGTTCTTTTAAGACTTTGTGAAGAAGACAAGGAAAAAATGTTTGTGGTACAAGTTTCTTTATATGAAATTGGCTACCAGTAATACTTTTCATGTTACTATAATATCGCTCGGCATCCAGGAGCTTCAACTCGGAGCAGCAACAGGCACTGAGGAAGCCTCATGTCCTCGACGAGGCCTGCCCAGGAGCCGGCAGCTCAGCGGACCCGAGGAGCTGACTCAAGAGGGGGCGGTGCCGGGGGGGCGGTACCATGAGGAGCGGCGCCAGCCCTGAGTGGTTAAAAACCTGCTCAGGGAGTGCAAGCGTCCAGGGGTGCGGTGACCAGGGTGGGTTCGAGGCAGTTTGCACGGCAGTTCGAGCGGGATGGTGAGCGGGATGGTGAGCATTCGACGTATGACCAGGCCTCGGTCTGGGAGCTCTGCTCTGGCTGCCCCGGCGGTGGCCAGTGTAGGCACCCAGACAGAGCCGATGAGAGGGGAGGCTGCAGTGCAGAGCTCGGGGTGTAGAGAGCGCCTGCACTGCTCTCCTGAGAGGAGGGTGCACAATGGGCAGGGCTGCACTCTGTACTCCCTGGTGGAGGTCCTCCTGCAGCAGGGGCTGAGCTGCGGGACACTGTTACTGGGCTGAAAGGTGCCAGGGAAGCTGAGGGGAAACAGCACTGTTTGCTCCAGGACCAGAGTGTGCAGGGGCCTCAAGTGTCCATTGTAGCTCATGGAGGGAAAGGAGGCCACTAACCCAGGAAGCTGGGAAACAGTAACAGAAAAACAACAAAAAAAAAGGAGGAAGAGGACAATTAAAAGCAAGGGGCTTCCTCCTAAATCTGTTGTTCCCACCCAGAACCACTTTGCTGTCCTGCAGGGGGCTGATGAGGAACCACACTCCCACCAGGAACAACCGGCTGATGCCCCGGTAAAGAAGATCACTATTGGTGCTGCCAGGAAAAAGCGGCGGACCGTAGTAGTAGGGGACTCTACTCTGAAAGGAAGAGGGGCACCCGTCTGTCCGCCTGAACCAGTCTCAAGGGAGGTGTGCTGCCTACCAGGGACTCGGGTCAGCGATGTTGCAGGGAAGCTGCCTGCTCTAGTTAGTCCCACTGACTATTACCCACTTCTAGTGATCCATGTGGGTGCTACTGATATAGATAGCAGTAGCCCAGAGAACATAAAGAAGGACTACAGAGCTCTGGGAGAGGTGGTTAGGGGCTCTGGAGTGCAGATTGTCTTTTCATCAATTCTCCAGGATACAGGGCAGAACCTCAAAAAGGCTAGGAGGATTGGCCAGGTTAATAAATGGTCAGAAGGGTGGTGCTGTAGTCAGGTGTTTGGGTACCTTGAACATGGGACTCAATTTAGTAGGCCAGGTCTACTGGGGGCTGGTGGAGCTGGTCTGACAACTAAGGGGAAGAGCGGTTTTGGTACGAGGCTTGCCAGACCGGTCAAGGATGCTTTAAACGAGATGTGTTGGGGGAGGGGGGCACCATTCCATCCCAACACACCCAGTCACTTGCCAGCACCTATAATAAACATTCAGAGCAATGTAGAGATATTGCAGCTGCTCCAGCCAACGAGCCAGCTTCAACTGGAGCTTGGCTCAGATGCCTCTATACAAATGCCTGTAGCATGGGGAACAAACAAGAGGAATTAGAGATGTGTGCACGTCTACTGGGATATGATATCATAGGCATCACAGAAACATGGTGGGATGGCTCCAATGACTGGTGTGTTGGAATGGAAGGTTACAGGCTCTTTAGGAAAGACAGGCCCGGTAGGCAGGGATGGGAGTTCCTATTTATGTAAGGGATAGGCTGGAGAGTATGGAACTGTGCCTGGGGACAGGTGAGCAGTCCACAGAGACTTTGTGGGTCAGGCATAAAGGGAGAACAGCGATGCGAGACATTATTGTGGGGATCTGTTACAGACCTCCTGATCAAGAGGACTCGGTGGATGAAGCACTCTATAGACAGATAGGAACAGCCTCACGCTTGCAGGCCCTTGTTTTCATGGGGGACTTCAACCACCCTAATATCTGTTGGAAGGATGGTACTGCCCAGCACAAGCAATCCAGGATGTTCCTTGACTGTGTGGAAGACAACGTCCTTCTGCAAGTAATAGAGGAGCAGACAAGGAGAGGTGCCATGCTGGACCTCGTCCTCACCAACAGGGAAGGGCTGGTTGGAAATGTGACGCTCGAGGGCAGCCTTGGTTGCAGCAATCATGAGAGGGTTGAATTCAAGATCCTCAGGACAGTGAGAAGAGCATGCAGCAAGCTCACTGCCCTGGACTTCAAGAGAGCAGACTTTGGCCTCTTCAGGAACCTGCCCAGTAAGGTTCCATGGGATATAGCCCTAGAGGGCAGGGGGGCCCAAGACTGTTGGTTGATATTCAAGGATCACCTGCTGCAAGCTCAGGAGCAATACATCCCTACATGAAGGAAGTGCAGCAGAAGGGCCAGGAGACCTCCTTGGATGGATAAAGAGCTGCTGAGGAAACTTTGAGGGAAAAAAAGAGGCTAATAAAAGGTGGAAGCAAGGACAGGCAGCCTGGGAAGAATACAGGGATGTCATCTGGGAAGCTAGGGACCGGGTTAGGAAAGCTAAGGCCCACTTAGAAATAAACTTGGCAAAGGATGTTAAAGATAACAGGAAGGGATTCTATAGGTACACTGCAAATAAAACACAGGCTAGGGACAACATGAGCCCCCTCCAGAAGCTATCGGGAGAACTGGCTACCCTGGATTTAGAGAAGGCTGAGGTTCTTAATGACTTCTTTGCCTCAGTCTTCACCGGCAAGTGCTCTGACCATACCACCCAAGTCTTGGAAGGCAGATGCAGGGACAGTGAGAATGAAGACCTCAGGCCCACTGTAGGAGAGGATCTGGTTGAGACCATCTTAAGAACCTGAATGTATACAAGTCCATGGGACCTGATTGAAATCCATCCACGGGTCCTGAAGGAGGTGGCAAATGAAGTTGCTAAGCCACTGGCCATCATATTTGAAAAATCATGGCAGTCAGGTGAAGTTCCTGATGACTGGAAAAAGGGAAATATAAGCCCCATTTTCAAGAAGGGGAAAATAGATGAGCCTGGGAACTACAGACCAGTCAGTCTCACCTCTGTGCCTGGCAAAATCTTGGAGCAGATTCTCCTGGAACGCATGCTGAGGCACATGAAAAACAACAAGGTGGTTGGTGACAGCCAGCATGGCTTCACTAAGGGGAAATCCTGCCTGACCACCTCGGCAGCCTTCTATGATGGGGCTACGGAACTGATGGGCAGGGGTAGAGTAGTTGATGTCATCTACCTGGACTTGTGCAAAGCGTTTGACACTGTCTCACATGACATCCTTGTCTCTAAGTGGGAGAGACATCAATTTGATAGGTGGACCACTTGGTGGATAAAGAACTGGCTGGATGGCCGCACGCAAAGAGTTGTGCTCAATGGCTCAATGTCCAGCTGGAGACCAGTAACGAGTGCTGTCCCTCAGGGATCAGTGTTGGGACTGGCCTTGTTCAACATCTTTGTCAGTGACATAGACAGTGGGATTGAGTGCGTCCTCAGCAAGTTGCCGATGACACCAAGCTGTGTGGTTCAGTTGATACGTTGGAGGGAAGGAATGCCATCCAGAGGGACCTTGACATGGTTGTGAGGTGGGCTGATGCCAACCTGATGAAGTTTAACCATGACAAGTTGAAGGTCCTAAATGTGGGCTGGAGCAATCCCAGGCACAGCTACAGGTTGGGCAAAGAAGAGATTCAGAGCAGCCCTGCCAAGAAGGACTTGGGGGTGTTGGTTAATGAAAAAATGAACATGAGCCGGCAGTGTGCGCTTGCAGCCCAGAAAGCCAACCGCATCGTGGGCTGCATCAAAAGGAGCGTGACAGCAGTTCGAGGGAGGTGATCCTGCCCCTCTACTCTGCTCTTGTGAGACCTCACTTGGAGTATTGTGCACAGTTCTGGTGTTCTCAACATAAAAAGGACATGGAAGAGTTGGAACAAGTCCAGAGGAGGACCACGAGGATGATCAGGGGACTGGAGCACCTCCCGTATGAAGACAGGCTGAGAAAGTTGGGGCTGTTGAGCCTGGAGAAGAGAAGGCTGTGTGGAGACCTCAGAACATCCTTCCAGTATCTGAAGGGGGCCTATAGGGACGCTGGGGAGGGACTCTTCATTAGGGACTGTAGTGATAGGACAAGGGGTAACGGGTTCAAACTTCAACAGGGGAAGTTTAGATTGGATATGAGGAAGAAATTCTTTACTGGGAGGGTGGTGAGGCACTGGAATGGGCTGCCCAGGGAAGTTGTGAATGCTCCATTGCTGACGACGTTCAAGGTGAGGTAGGACATAGCCTTGGGTGGCATGGTTTAGTGTGAGGTGTCCCTGCCCATGGCAGGGGAGTTGGAAGTAGAAGATCTTAAGGTCCTCTCCAACCCTAACTATTCTATGATTTTATGATTCTATGATTACGTAAGACTTTCTTGCTTAGAACTTGCATTTCAGAGTATATAAATGATGCAGAGCGAAGACACAGACACAGAGCACATAGCCAGTACGATGTACTGTGAGTTCTTATTTCACTGAATTAGGGCTATGACCCGAAGAAATTGCCAACTATAGTAAAAAAAAACAACAGACAAATAAATCAAGTTCTATTATGTCCTTCCAGTACACAGAAAGGAAAGCTCCCTTTTTTTTTAGTGCCTTTCCTCTATGTAATCTATCTGGTGGTACTCACACACACGTTAAGGCTCCTAACACAAGATGGAAATGTTACCTTCACTCTCTTAAGAGAGTTGACCTACCTCTTGACAATGTATCTATGAATGAACAGAGCCCAGAAGCTTGGTTGTCTTCACTACCCAGCAATGAGTCCACTTAGCGTTACCACTGCATACCTTGCTTCCTTGACACCTTTAGACCATTACACACTCAACAAAACTGCCACTGCAGAGTACGTTGTGGTGAGCATATTCTCATCCCAGACTGCATGGACAGGTTACACAAGAGGCAGGGACTAAGAGGAAAAAGAATCTTCTCAGATCTAGGCCTTTAAACATTGACAGTCAGGAGATAGGCCCATACTGTCCAGCTTGTTTAGGTAATCATTAAGTATAATAGCAAACACTTGTACAGCTGATTCAAAGTTACATTTACTTTCTCAAGAAGTTGCTCAAATTTAGTTTGTGGGCTTATCCAAATATTGTTAATAGGAAATGTTATTGGCTTAAAAATCCCCTCCATGACCAGAAGGGTGCATTGTCTGCACAAAATTAATTACTGCAAAACTTGAGTCTATGAAGACACATACCATGTAACATGGGTGGAGTCTAGCTAAGTATTTCAGTGTCGAAATAATGGCATAAGAAAGGCATCTTTTGACTGCCTATTGTGACAGTACATACCCTCATGTGGAAAGCATTTTTACACCCTATTCATCAAACAGAACAGCCTCCATTGACGCAGTATGATTGTAAACAGAAAGATTTTAAGAACCTCACACAAGAAATCTGACTATAAAAGTTTATGGTACTGCTGAAACTCCTGTTGATGTCATGTTGGCAGCCAGCTGACTTCCTCAGCATCTGGTGCTACTACACTTGATCAGGTCAGCGGTGACTGGATATCAATACACTAAGAATGGGAAAGTTACTTCTAGCTTGCTCTGGCAACGCAAGTAAAGAAGCTTTAAGGGAATGGATCTTAGACAAAACATCACAGAATTAAAAAGAAAAAAGCAAACCCCTGACTGGAGACAATGTCCAGCAGCTAACTCTGCTAAAAGGAAATGAAAGAAATAGGAATATTTCATGCAGAAAGCTTGTAACTTCAAAGGTAAGAAGTGAGAAATTTCATGACACAGTGTCTGAAGAATGAGTTCTCTGTGAATGCTTATAGTTGTTGGACTCATACAAAAATTCTTATTCTGTAACTAGACCAACTAAAAGATTTTGTAGAATTCAAAGAAGTAGTACATAGGATTGCTTCAAACTGAATTGTGAATTTTCAGTCCAACTGTTATTTTTATTTAATTCATATGTTAGACCCAGCTGATATCCAGTGCAAGGTTGCTGTCAATTTTCCTTCAAAAATGATTTCTCAGGAAACACAGCTGTTCAAATGATATTTTATTCTCATAAACCAAATATAAGAAGGAAATTAATCAAGAAATGCTGAAACTTTATCCTATGCTATGGTTATTTTGACAAAACTTCATCTGCCACTGCAAAAGTCCATTATTCAAGGATTCATGAACACGCTATGAACCTACAGGTCAGAAAATAGCCAGTTGTTATTCTGGGAAACTACATGGTTTGTTGACTGCCCCAACAATATTAAGTTGAACTGCTGGTTAAAATGGTTTCCAGAAGTACAATTCATATTTCAAGTCTTTCTGCAGACAAAACATAGAGCCCTACAAAAATAAAATCTTTTTTATCATTCAACCTAAACCAGATATTTTGTCTTGTGTTGATACAAGATTTTATGACACTTGTCCAACTGTTTCTAAGATAGTTTCTGCCATCCAAGCTGGCATAAATCTGTACTCTGTTCATTTGGTATTAGGAATTATAGAACAGTAATATCTGATGTAATAAAATGGGGGAAGAAAGGAAGTATATATGTTAGAAGGCATATCAGTGGTATTCAGCAGTACTTGTCTTAATTAAAATTTCACTAAATCTGGTGCAATGAGATTGGTGTAGAGTGGATAGTTAAATTAATGTTTTGCTAATTTGCCACAAAATACTAGCATCTGGACAATATTACATACTAGAGTACTAGGAATACTGGCTGAGGAGAGGATTCATCACTCAGACCATCCTACATGGGATGTCATTCTGACCTCTTCTTCTCCCTAGCCTAAGCCAAACACATTCAGAAAACAACTTTTACAAATTAAAAAAATTGTACATCCATATGAAGGCTAAGATTGGAACCTGAGAGAATGTGACTGTATTTTACATTAAATCCAGTATGGAACAAAGTAGTTAATGCATTTCTGCTTATGTCTCTGTTTCTTAAATCTTTCAACAGAAAGTGGAAACTTTCATTCCATGAGAAGTGTTGCAAACATACATGAACTTACCTTTGCTATCTCCAGACAGCTGACTATTTTTACAGATGCTGCATCAGCTTCTTGGCATGTGAAAGTGTAAAAGATACTGAGGTTTTAAACACTTGAATATAACCTAGGTTAAATTAAGCAGTAGATCAAATATTCCACAAGGCCGATCTAGAATATGTAATTGTTTTCCAATTACATTTATCATTTCCTTCTGGAATGTGAAATAGAATCAAGTGGAGTAGGTCAACGGTAAAATTATTATTTCTTGGGAAAGGCCAATTCCTTGTCATCCAGTCTAAGCGTTAAAGAGAGTAGTTGAATGCATATCCTAAATAATTTCAATACCCTTCTGTTTAGATTATTTTTCATTGCTTCATTCATGAAACCAAGGCTCCTAGAACCTTTCCCCTCCTATCTTCCTTTAAAGCTCTGTATGTTTCCAGAGTAATGTATAAACAGATGTAGAGCTAAATTCTGCAAACAAGATTACAGAGTGCACCTTCTTACAGAATATCAGCTTGTGCTTGGAAAAGTGTCCAATTACTGTAAGTAGATTCTTCAGTGAAGCACAAAATAATTCTGACCCACTACCTAAACTATTGCTGTAAAGCTGTAAATTCATTATTATATTTATACACAGAGTCTTCAGCCATATAATTTCTGTATCTTGTACTAGCCAAAATGATCCAGTGTCAAGGGACATAAATCTCATTAAATTTTCCGTACTGATAGAGATGTTCGATTTTCATGTTGATGCAAAAAACCCTGTGGATCATTCTTTTAGTTTCATCAAAACTGATTTGAAACAAAGAACAACAACAAAAAAAAAGCCAACCTTGCAATAAGCCATTCTTAGACTAAGTCATTGTCATGGGTTCAGCAGCATCAGTCATTTTTCTCCTTCGTAGTAGCTGGTGCAATGCTGTGTTTTCGACTTTTGGCCTGGGAACAGCGCTGGTAACACCGATGTTTATAGTTATGGTTTAGAAAGTTTTGGTCTGACCAAGGACTTTCTGAGTCTCATGCTCTGCCAGGGAGAAGGGGAAGCTGGGAGGAAGCAGAAACAGGACACCTGACCCAAACTGACCAAAGAGGCATTCCATACCACTGTACGTCATGCCCAAAATGGAAAAACTGGGTGCAGGAACCCAGAAGAGTTAGTTCACGGCTCGGTCGTCAGGTGGTGAGCAGTTGTATCCTCATCCCTTATATGTCCCTGGTCATTATTATTATTGGTGGTAGCAGTAGTGATTTGTGTTATACCTTAGTTATTGGACTGTTCTTTTCTCAACCCATGGGAGTAACATTCTTTCAATTCTTCTCCCCATTCCCCCCCCCCCCCCCCTCGGAGTGGGGGGGAAGAAAGAAGGGGGAGTGAGTGAGCAGGCTGCGTGATTTACAGCTTAAACCACGACAGTTCTTTCTGGCGCCCAACGTGGGGAACGAAGGGTTGAGATAACAACAGGATTAATAGCCACTCGTCACAATGCTGATTTATTGGCTCTCAGAGTTGTTGCTCTGGTTCTCACAGGTTCAGCATAGGATACTTACAGCCGGTATTTCTTATCTTAACATTTTTCAGATATGGGTTTTGGGTTAAGGTTCTTGTTACATTGTACTTTATTGTAATGACTTTTAATACAATAGACTCAGTGATCATGAAACTGACACAGCTTTTGTTCCCAGTGTGGTCACCAACTCTATACTCTGGGAGGTATATAATAGAAGTGTTTAGCAATTACACATCTCTATTCACCTCCTCAGGTGGTTAACCTGTGAAGGAGACATTCTTTTATGCTCTCAGCCACCCCACCAGACTGTTTACAGCATCGTTTGAGAATTTTGAAGGTTTTGAATGGCCTTTAGATGCCCTTGAGACCTTCCTGCTGGTTGTGATGGGGATCGCCATGTTGGCGCACATACTGAGTGTGTTTTACCCACGACCATTTTGTCTGGTCCTGAGAGTTATGCAGAATCGGGTTTGGGCCTTGTCTAGGGTTAAACGACGATACAGGAGGTCCAAGAGGTTTTCCCTGAGGCTGGACAGTCATGAGTGGCTGGGTATGTGAGATAGTATGGGCAAGTATCTCGGCCAGTGGGCCCCTCCAGTGCTTAGGAACTTCACCAATGAACAAATGCAAAATCCAGAAAAATTAGTAAAACACTTAAAGGAGGTGTGTTGTCATTCTGGTCACACCAGAGATGGACAAATCATGGCAACATGCTGGGGCTGGGCCTATGCTTACAGTGCCCTGTTCGATACCATCCAGCACCTCCAAAAGGCAAAAAAATGTCCCTGGGTCTGAGGGTGGAGTAATAGACAGCGCAGCTACTCCAGCTCCAAGCACAGCAGCTACACCATCCCCAGGGACAAGTACAGCCACTACCCAAACTTCAACAGTAATGGGCAGCGCGGCTACTCCAGCTCCAAGCACAGCAGCTGCACCACCACCAGTGACAAACACAGCCGCTACTCAAACCCCAGTGACAAGTACAGCAGCTACCCAAACCACAGTGATAATCACCGCAGCTAAATCAGAGGACCAACTCGTACCAATGCCGGTTGCCCTTGTACGCAAGAGGAAAAGCGAAAAAGAGGCAAGAAAGACAAAGCAAGATGAAGAAACAATGTACTCACCACCTGGGACAGCATCTGACCAGGAGTCATCATCACATGATGAAGAAGAAGAGGAAGAGGTGACTTCCTGATCTCGGACCTCAACCGAGCTACGGAATATGAGAAAAGACTTTACCCGTCAGCCAGGGGAGTGCATCATCACCTGGTTGCTCCGATGCTGGGACAATGGGGCCGATGGTCATGAACTAGAAGGCAGTGAAGCCAAACAGCTGGGATCACTTGCTAGGGAAGGGGGAATTGACAAAGCAATTGCAAGAGAGAAATGGTCCCTCAGCCTTTGGAACAGGCTCTTGGCAGCTATGAAAGATAAGTTTCCATACAAAACGTTTAGCCAAGTGGACTACTCTAGAAAAGGGCATCAGTGTCTGAGGGAATCAGCCATTGTAGAGATGATCTATAATATCAAGCCGAATAATGGGGATATACCCATAGATCCAGATGAAGTTGAATGTACACAACCCATGTGGCAGAAATTTACACGGAATGCACCCCCATCATATGGCCACTCATTGGCAACAGTCACCTGGAATGACATAATACCACAAACAGTGGATGAAATGATTCATAAACTCCGAGAGTTTGAAGACAATCTCACCCCTTCCATCATCTCAGCTGTGGAAAAACTGTCCCAGAACCTCAAACAATTGAGAGATGATTGATCCAGCTCCTCACGTGTACCAGCACACATCTCAGCTATTAACAAAAGGTGTCCTAGTGTTCAAGAGAGAAGATATAGAAGGTATGCACCACGGGCCACCCTATGGTTTTACCTGAGGGATCACGGAGAAGATATGATGAAGTGGGATGGAAAGCCTACTTCAGTTTTTGAGGAACGGATGAGTGAATTGAAGAGGAGAACAAAGGTCATAGAATCATAGAATATTTAGGGATGGAAAGGACCTTAAGATCATCTAGTTCCAACCCCCCTGCCAGGGGCACGGACACCTCCCACTAAACCATGCCACCCAAGGCTATGTCCAATCCAGCCTTGAACACCGCCAGCGATGGAGCATTCACAACTTCCCTGATCAAGGCTGATCACCCCATGAAGGCTGCGGCTTCAGTCTCTGGTGAGCAGGTTCCCAGATGGAGTGGAAGAGCTGATTTTACTTCAGCTCCTGTGATAAGGAATAATTCCTGTCACTAAGACATCAGTGACCAATGTGATGACTCTTAGAGGGGCCCTGTCTCCAGCCAGGTGGAGGTAGGGGACAATCGGATTTACTGGACTGTGTGGATCAAATGGCCTGGCACATCAGTCCCACAGAAGTATAAAGCTCTAGTAGATACCGGTGCACAGCGTACCCTGATGCCATCAAGCTGTCGAGGGGCGGAACCCATTTATATTTTTGGAGTGACAGGAGGATCCAAAGAGTTGACTGTACTGGAGGCTGAAATCAGCCTGACTGGGAGTGAACGGCATAAACACCCCATTGTGACTGGTCCAAAGGCTCCATGCATCCTTGGCATAGACTACCTCAGGAGAGGGTACTTCAAAGACCCAAAAGGATACCGATGGGCTTTTGGTATTGCTGCTTTAGAGGAAATTGAGCAGCTGTCCCCCTTGCCTGGTCTCTCAGAGGATCCTTCTGTTGTGGGGTTGTTGAAGGTCTGTCATGAGTTCAGCAGCAGCAATCATTTTTCTCCTTCTTAGTAGCTGGTGGAGCACTGTGTTTTTGATTTTGGGCCTGGGAACAGCGTTGATACCACCCGTGTTTTCAGTTACTGCTTGGTAATGTTTTGGTTTGACCAAGGACTTTCTGAGTCTCATGCTCTGCCTGGGAGGAGGGGAAGCCGGGAGGAAGCAGAGACAGGACACCTGACCCAAATTAATCAAAGAGGTATTCCGTGCCACAGCACGTCATGCCCAGGATGTAAAACAGAGAGCAGAGACCTGGAAGGGTGGGGGTGCACTTCTTGGTTGGGCTGGGTATAGGTGGTGAGCGATTGTATTCTTTCCTTGTATTTGCCTTGTCATTATTATTATTGGTGGTAGCAGTAGTGGTCTTGTGTTATACCTTAGTTAATAAACTGTTCCTTTCTCAACCTGTGGGAGTTGCATTCTTTCAATTCTCTTTCACATCCCCCCGGGACTGGGGGAAGAAAGATAGGGGAGTGAGTGAAGGAACTGCGTGAGGGGTTTAAACCACGACAAGGTCGAAGAACAGCAAGTGCCAATCGCAACCACAACAGTGCACCAGCGGCAATATCGCACCAACCGAGACTCCCTGATTCCCATCCATAAGCTGATCCGTAGATTGGAGAGTCAAGGAGTGATCAGTAGTACCCACTCACCCTTTAATAGCCCCATATGGCCTGTGCCAAAGTCTAACGGAGAGTGAAGGCTAACAGTACACTATCGTGGCCTGAATGAAGTTACACCATCCTTGAGTGCTGCCGTACTGGACATGCTAGAACTTCAGTATGAACTGGAGTCAAAGGCAGGAAAGTGGTATGCCACAATTGATATTGCCAATGCATTTTTCTCAATTCCTCTGGCAGCAGAGTGCAGGCCACAGTTCGCTTTTACTTGGAGGGCATCCAGTACACTTGGAACTGACTGTCCCAGGGGTGGAAACACAGCCCTACCATCTGCCGTGGACTGACCCAGACTGCACGGGAACAGGGGCAAGCTCCAGAACACTTGCAATACATTGATGACATTATCACGTGGGGCGATACAGCGGAAGAAGTCTTTGAGAAAGGGAGGAAAATAATCCAAATCCTGCTGAAAGCCGGTTTTGCCATAAAACGGAGTAAGGTCAAGAGACCTGCACAGGAGATTCAATTTTTGGGAATAAAATGGCAAGATGGACATTGCCAGATCCCCACAGATGTGATCAACAAGATAACAGCAATGTTTCCACTGACTAATAAGAAAGAAACACAAGCTTTTTTGGGTGTTGTGGGGTTCTGGAGAACGCACATCCCTAATTACAGTTTGATTGTAAGCTCTCTCTATTATGTGACCTGGAATAAAAATGATTTTCAATGGGACCCTGAGCAACAACAAGCCTTTGAGCAAATTAAATGAGAGATAGTTCATGCAGTAGCCCTTGGATCAGTCCAGACGCAGGCAGATGTTAAAAATGTACTGTACCCCACAGCCGGGGAGAATGGTCCTACCTGGAGCCTTTGTCAGAAAGCTCCAAGGGAGACTCGAGGTCGACCTCTTGGCTTTTGGAGTCAGGGATACAGAGGATCTGAGGCCAGCTATACCCCAACTGAAAAAGAGATACTGGCAGCCTACAGAGCGGTTCGAGCTGCTTTGGAAGTGATTGGCACTGAAGCACAGCTCCTCCTGGCACCCCGGTTGTCTGTGCTAGGCTGGATGTTCAAAGGCAAGGTCTCCTTTACACACCATGCAACTGATGTTACATGGAGTAAGTGGGCTGCACTTATTACACAACGAACTCGAATAGGAAATCCCAGTTGTCCAGGAATTCTAGAAGTCATCATGGACTGGCCAGAGGGCAAAGATTTTGGAATGTCACCAGAGGAGGAGGAGGTGATGCGTGCTGAAGTAGCCCCACCATATAATGAACTGTCAGAAAGTGAAAAGCAATATGCCTTGTTTACTGATGGGTCCTGTCATATTGTGGGAAAGCATCGGAGATGGAAGGCAGCTGTATGGAGTCCTCAACGACAAGTTGCAGAAACTGCTGAAAGAGAGGGTGAATCGAGTTGGTTTGCTGAAGTGAAAGCCATCCAGCTGGCCTTGGACATTGCAGAACGAGAAAAGTGGCCAGTACTTTATCTCTATACTGACTCATGGATGGTGGCAAATGGTCTGTAGGGGTGGTTGCAACAATGGAAGCAAAGCAACTGGCAATGCAGAGGTAAACCCATCTGCGCTGCTGCACTGTGGCAAGATATCACTGCCTGAGTGCAAAACCTAGTGGTCAAGATACACCATGTAGATGCACATGTACCCAAGAGTCAGGCCACTGAAGAACATGAGAACAACCAACAACTGGATAAAGCTCCTAAAATTGAAGTGGCACAGATGGACTTAGGTTGGCAACCTAAGGGTGAATTATTTTTGGCCCGGTGGGCCCATGACACTTCCGGCCATCAGGTCAGAGATGCAACATACAGATGGGCTTGTGATCGAGAGGTGGACTTAACAATGGACACTATTGCCCAGGTTATTCATGACTGTGAAACATGTGCTGCAATTAAGCAAGCTAAACAGTTAAAGCCTCTTTGGTATGGAGGATGATGTCTGAAGTAAAAAAATGGGGAGGCCTGGCAGATTGATTATATCACACTCCCACCAACCCACCAAGGCAAGCGCCATGTGCTTACTATGGTGGAAGCAGCCACCGGATGGCTGGAAACATACGTGGCTGTGCCCCACGCCACTGCCCGGAACACTATCCTGGGCCTTGAGAAGCAGATTTTGTGGCGACATGGCACCCCAGAGAGAATTGAGTCAGACAATGGGACTCATTTCCGGAACAACCTGATAGACACTTGGGCCAAAGAGCATGGCATTGAACGGGTATATCACATCCCCTACCATGCACCAGCCTCTGGGAAAATCAAATGGTACAATGGGCTATTAAAAACTACACTGAGAGCAATGGGTGGTGGGACTTTCAAATATTGGAATACACATTTACCAAAGGCCACTTGGCTGGTCAACACCACAGGATCTGCCCACAGGGCTGGCCCAGCCCAGTCAGAACTTCTACATACTGTGGAGGGGGACAAAGTTCCTCTGGTGCATATAAAAAATTTGCTGGGGAAGACAGTATGGGTTATTCCTGCTTCAGGTAAAGGCAAACCCACTTGAGGGATTGCTTTTGCTCAGGAACCCGGATATACTTGGTGGGTAATGCAGGAAGATGGGGAAGTCCAATGTGTACCTCAAGGGGATTTGATTTTAGGGGAAAACAGCCAATGAACTCAATTGTATGCTGTTGCCTGCTATGTAATACTTTTATAGCCTACCAACTAGATATCTTCAAGTCATCAGTGACTGGCCCTCTGACCGTCATCCCAACAAAGAATGAACTTTAATGAAACTGGAAGAGTTCTGCAGTAAAGGAACAATCAGCATCAGCAGGCAACGATCCAACACTGCGCACGGCCTTCCCCGCTCTGAAGGATTATTACAGGAGATGGAGCTTGACGTCACGGACCGAATGGACTCAGCAGCTCTGTAGGGATTGGTCCATGCACTGAGGGATGATCTCTCTCCCTCTGTGTGTGTGTGTGGATATATATATACACATATATATATATACACACATATATATATATGTGATGGTATATATATATATGTGATGGTATATTGAAAATATAGGATCTGAGCATGACGTGAATGGTATGAAATAAGAGGTGGATACTGTCATGGGTTCAGCAGCAGCAGTCATTTTTCGCCTCAGTAGCTGGTGCAGTGCTGTGTTTTCGACTTTCAGCCTGGGAACAGCGCTGATAACACCGATGTTTATAGTAATTGCTTAGTGATGTTTTGGTCTGACCAAGGACTTTCTGAGTCTCATGCTCTGCCAGGGAGAAGGGGAAGCCAGGAGGAAGCAGAAACAGGATACCTGAACCAAACTGACCAAAGAGGTATTCCATACCGCAGTATGTCATGCCCAGAATGGAAAAACTGGGGGCAGGAACCCAGAAGAGTTTAGTTCACGGCTCGGTCGTCAGGTGGTGAGCAGTTGTATCCTCATCCCTTGTATTTCCCTGGTCATTATTATTGTTGGTGGTAGCAGTAGTGATTTGTGTTATACCTTAGTTATTGGACTGTTCTTATCTCAACCCATGGGAGTAACATTCTTTCAATTCTTCTCCCCATTTCCCCCCCCCCCCCCCCGGAGGAGGAGGGAAGTAAGAGGCGGGAATGAGTGAGCAGGCTGCGTGATTTACAACTTAAACCACAACAGTCGGTCACAGCAGTTTGTGTTTATATGAATTTCGGAGTACAGAGGACATGCTGAGACAACTAATATAAGTTTTCTTAGAAAGTAATCTCTAAAACACTTTATTTGGGTTAGAGCTTATGGTACAGAGTTGCTCACTGTTTAGATTACAGGAAGGAGGTAAACTCTTAATGTATTGCAAACTTTGTGTATAAGAAGCAATTAAGTCTAGGCAAGTGTTGAAAACCAGTTGAACAAAGGCTAGGTAGCAGAGAAGGGAGCTTCTCTGCTGGTACTCCATTGATTTTAACTTCGCCATCTGCAATGTAGGGTCTCTGAGGAACAGAATGGTTTCTTCTGAGATCCTTCACACTTTTTCTCCACCAAAAGTATTTTTAATATGAAGTCAAATGCAATTCTCATTTGTAAAGTTTTAGTGAAAGCAATCAGCAAATATTTAGCTACCATATACTATATCACTTTTAATATGTATTATATGTGTGTATGTATGTGTACACATACACATGCACACATATTTATACAGATTTAAAGGAAATTATTAGTTCCTGGGTCTAATTCAATCCTGGTCCATATCCACAGAAATATTTTAAATCAGACATGAAGTTTGCCCTCTAAATATGCTAAATTTGAGATGTTAGAAACAGTCTATACAAAGTTTAGGACACTTTTCTTTGCCTGCCATGGGTTCAGCATTAACCTGAGTAAGGACAGCATCCCTAAAAAGAGGAATAGAGCACTGCAGAGTTGCAAACCCAGGCCTGTAGGCAAGTTTGTTTGGGAAGATGAGCACTTTTAACTGACCAATGACTGCTGGATAATAATAAAAACAGTTGTCAACTTGATGTGAATCAACTTCGGCAAAAAACAAGTGCCAGAAGAATCTTGGAGTATAAAATTTTGACTGCTTTCCTCTTTTTCCAACATAGTTTCACAAGCTGGCACAACAAGGAATCAAGACATCACATTCCAGTGCAATACTAGTTTTAGCTTAGTTAATAAATTTAGAAGCCACACAAAACTCAAGGATGGTTTCTATCAGTAATATGTGCCCTAAGCATTATAAAGGTCTTGCCTAAACAAGGACTTTTAAGAAAGAGAGGGTAAATAAAGTTATTAATTTAATGCAATTGCATTAAACTCTTTTTCCCTTTAGACAGTCACATTCAGGACCACAGCAGTTTTATTTCAATTTAAGCTAATCCTATCCAAAACGAATTAAAGCTCGTTTACTTCTGCAAGAGTTCACTAGTAATGGGTAAATCCATTCATATTTTGTGCATTATCTCTGGCTGATTCCTCCTAGCTTTTCTTTTTCTGTGTAGACTAGCCTGAGCATAATCTTTGGCCTCCTAATCAGGTACATGATTCAGATACCTGCAAGGTATGTAGGTTAGAAGAGTTCCAGAGAAAAATGAAAAATTTCTAGGAATGCTCACCATAGAGCTGTCCTCTACAAGACTTCTCCATTCCTACAGCGCTGGCATAAAGTGCAACTGTGTGAACTGTAAGAGGATACAACTCTTAGGCCTGCATAAAATAACAGCAAAATAGATATTTGTCAGCAGTATGTTTTGCAGTACGTCGGACAGACCATGAAACCAGAAAAACGTCATGAATTACTGTAAAATATAAGAAGCATTGTCATAGTCCTATAATTTATGTCTGGTGTTCACAGCACTTGATTTCATTCATGCCAGCCTTTGTTTTCTCTTCACTATTCCACACTGTGCTTTAGAAGCACCTTTCTAATTTTATTATTAGTTTAACATTTAACCCATTAGAGAGAAATGGTAGCTAGATGCATAAGAGAGGAGCTAAGGGATGGTAATAGCAAGGTGAGCCAGAGGAGAAAAGACTTAATGCTGATGGGTACAGATAGAAAAGGTCAATTTCTTTTGTTTCTCCCCAAGTGAAAGAGAGAAAACAAGGAGAGTGATTAGGAAAGAATTAGGAATTGTCATGGACAAGGCAGAACACATTATTTTTGTTAAGTCTGCACATTAGAACTGCACCCCATAGTTCAAGAACGTTAAGCTGGGTCAATCAAGACGCAAGTATAAACATCAATCCTACAAAAAAACAACCTAGTTTAAAAGCAGGATTATTTTTTTCAGGGACAATTTTTCTTGCAGTTTCTGTCCCCCTTCCCTTTGGATTTTCTGTTTCCATGCAGCTTGTATTAGTTCTCAGAGAGGAATGCAAAAGAATCACAAAATGGGAACTGTTCTCTAATAAGTAGTATGGCATTTTGTTTCGGAGTTGTACATGTAGCAGGAAAAAAGCAGGAATGAGTGAGTTAAATGACTAACTATGTAAAGCAGACATTTCATTAGCAGTTTGGTCCCACAAAAGTCACTTCCAATCATGGACACTAAAGATACAGTTCTTTTCTAGCACTCTCCAAGATATACCTCATATCTCTATATGAGTTACTGCTAGTGACACTTTTAGTAACTGGAAATTAGCATTTCCCTACACATTGTTAGTTTCTTTATGACAGGTAACTTTTCGCCCTTTTTAGAAGTTGAACATGCAGCTAAACTTAAAATGTCCTGGTTTTATCTAAGAATGAAGCTTGACATTACAACTAAATGGATCTAACCCTAAACTGCTGTCAGAAGAAGCAATCTTACTTCCTCTTTTCTCCCACTATCTATTTATTCCCACTGCTCTGCAATATCAAGAAGATTTTCCTTCTTTTTCTTGTTCTTTTCCTTTTTTCTTTTTTCTTTTTCATTTTCTTTTTCTTTTTTAATTTTAATTTTCTCTTTCCTTTTTCATTTTCTTTTCCTTTCTCTTTCTTTCTTCTTCTTCTCTTTCTGTTCCTGTTTTCATTCGTCTTTCTATTTTAACTATTTCCACTTTTGTCTTTGTGTTTCCTTTTCCTCTGTTTATTTCTCAGGTTTTCTTCGCTTTCTCCTTTTCTTTTCCTTTTATCTTTCCATCTTATCTTTTAGTACCATCTTTCTCTTTTTATTTATATTTCTCTTTTTTCTTTCTCTCTCTTTCTTCTTTTCATTTCTTTCTTCCTTTCTTTCTCTTCCCTCTTTCTCTTCTTCTTTCTCTCTCTTCCTTCTTTTTCCTTCTCCTTTCTTCCTCTGTTTCCCTTCCTCTCCTTTCCTTTCCCTTCCTCTTCCTTTGTCTTATTACCTTCCTTCGCTTCTTCTTTCTTTCCTCCCCTCTCCCTCTTTCGCTCCTCCTTTCTGTTTCCTGCCCGCGGGACCTCGGGGGGGCTGGGACGTGCGCCAGGTTTGGTTCCGCCGAAGTGGAGGGCTCCGGGAGGAAATCTGGGAGCCCACCCTGAGGGTTGCCAGCAGAGGGAGCTTCCGGGCCTTGCCCTGACAACCGCCTTCGGGCCTGCCTTCAGGGGCGGAGTACTACATGTACCAACAACAGTCCTGCGTGTAGAAGTCCTTTCCTGTTTGTTACAACGTTAAAACTGAGATTTGAAACAAGCAATGGCTTAAACTGAGTAACAGCTTTCCGCTTGTTCTTATAGCAGTTTTCATACTACTCAGGAAGAATAATCACTGTTTATTTAACTGTTTGCTCCTAATTCAAATCTGGGATGTGCTATAAACACACCTGAAATCTTTCCAAAGAATAAGGAGGTAACAGAGTAACAGCTCTGAGAGAGCCAAAAGTGGCCTTGCAGCTCTTTCAATTTCCATAAAGCAAGTAAATTTAGGTAAGAAAATACAAGTGAGCTAACATGAATAAAGCTACATGCGCTCGAAGTCAGGAAAGCCAAATGCTAAGCTTTAACTTCCTCAGTTTAACTCTTCACATTGTATATCCTGCAGTTTTTATGGTAGACTATAAATAACAAAATGATACATTAAGGTTTCCTTTTAATAAGGCTACCAGGAATAGAAAATAACACATGCGTACAACTTGGCCAAATAAACACTGTGGAAACAGTCTTAAATTTTAGTGTTTCCTGAGTCTGGATTGAGGATGTTTTAGACCCACATCTGGATCAAATGATGTGACTTGAGTCCTTCTTGGATATGAAACTATGGCATAAGATATATTCTTACACTGGTATAACTCGGCTGCAATTGTTTGGGGTAGTTTTTGTTTTGAAATTTTTTTAATTATTTTTGAAATTTGAGGAAATTTAGTGTATTTAGATTGACAAGCAACAATTACAAATTTTACTACCAAAGTAATTAGTTTTAAAAAGTTGCAGTGCACTGGAAAAGGAGTGAGAAGGTTGAGAAAAAGAAAATCCTCTACTCAGAGAAATTGTGTTTCTTGAGCTACCCATATTTAAACAAGAGAGTGTGCAGTAAATTGCAGCTGATAATGATCTGTCTTGCATAAAATTACACCAGAACTACTACATCAGTTGCAAGTGAATTGTTCCAGATTTGCATAAACACAAGTGTGATTAAACAAAACATTTGGTTACACTTAAAAGATGAGATCATAATTTCAAGAGCCTACTTTTTTTGACAAAATATCTGCTCTGTCTTTGTGGTAGTCACAGCAGAATACTCTCATGGTGAACTCCAGTTCTCTCTTTATTTGTATAAAATAACATTATCATTTTTAGGGCTCAGCTGGAGTCTCTGGAATGTGCACCTCTTGCTTGGAATATCTACAGTCAAATTTCATGAAAGTGCAATATGGAGCATTTAAGCTTAAGTACAGATGAGTAACTGGAATGTGTTTTTGAGACCCATGGTAATATGAGACCCATGGTAATATAAGACCCATGATAAGAAAAATCCAGATGTATCTGGTGTACTGAAAGTACATTGTAAAGCCTCCTATGCAGGTGGCAGTCTTCAACAGCTGAAGAATCCCTGAAAAAAGAGATTGACTCAATTTGGAATTCTGAGACACTCAGAATAAGCATGGTTATGGTGATGGCCTCAAACGTGTTGTCACACCCACCTTGGCACATCATACTTTCCTCAGAGGTCCCAGTGCAGGAAAAGGGCCTCAAAGACTTCTGAGCAACTGCTATCTTTCATGTAAAAAGAAGGAACATTTTGTATTCTTTTTCTTTTCTTAGTAATTTCTGTTCTCACCAGATATTCTCACTAATTGCCTCCTTCACCACAAAAATCAAAAGGCCCATGGACAACCTGGCAGCTTGTCCTTTTGCATTTTTCAGACCAACTCATCATTTCGTCACAAATGAAAATGCCTACCAGAGTCCTTATGACTCAGTAGGTAAGCACTAGTTATCTGTACTAAACTTTCCTAAGTGTGGCTTTGGCAGATCAGAAGTACTGAGATTTTAAACATGATTTCACAGTGTTTTGGTGAAGAAAATACTTGTCTAGTAGGTTTACTACACTGCATGTTTCTTTCATATTTTTTTTTTTTCCCATATCACAGAATCATAAATGGTAGAACAGTTTGGGTTAGAAGAGACATTAAAAATCTCCTCTTTCCAATCTCCTGCCATGGGCAGGGACACTTTTCACTAGACCAGGTTGCTTATCTTTTATTACCATCTTATTTGTTTCTCTTTTCCTTTCTCTCACCTTCTTCCTTCTTTTCTTTTCTTCCTTCTTTTTCTTTCTCTTTCTCTTTCTCTTCCTTCTTTTTCTTTCTTGTCTTCTTTTTCTCTTTTTTCCTTCTTTTTCTTTTTCTCCCTTTCTTCCTCTGTCTTGGCAGACAACCTGGTCTTGGACACTTCCAGGAATGGGGCATCCACAACTTTTCTGGGAAACCTGTTTTAGTGTATCACCACCCTCACAGTAAAGAAGCTGTTACTCCTTTTCCTATCACTACATGCCCTTGTAAAAAGTCACTCTCCAGATTTCTTGTAGGCCCCTTTAGGAACTGGAAGGCTGTTCTAAGGTCTCCCTGTAGCCTACTCTGAACAACTCCAACTCCAGTCCTATGATCACCTTTACGGCCCTCATATGGACTTGCTGTAACACAACCATGTCCTTCTTATGTTGCAGGACCCAGAGCTGAATGCAGTGCTGGAGGTGGGGTCTCAGAGCAGAGTAGAGGGGTAGAATCATCTCCTTTGACCCACTGGCCATGCTCCTTTTGATGCAGCCCAGGACACAGTTGGTTTCTGGGCTGCGAGTACACACTGAAGGCAGTTCGTGTTCAGTTTCTCATCTGCCAACACCCCCAAGTCCTTTCCACAGGGCTACTCTGAGTCACTTCTCTGCCTAGCCTGTATTTGTGTTTGGAATTGCCACAACCAAGTTGCAGGACCTTGCACTTGGCCTTGCTCTTGACGAGCTTCACACTGGCCCACCTCTCAAGCATGTCAAGGTACCTCTGTATCCCATCTCTTCCTCCCAATATATCAACCAAACCACACAGGTTGGTGTCATCGGCAAACTTGCTGAGGATGCCTCAATCCCATTGTCCATGCCACCAACAAAGATGTTGAACAACACAGGTCCCAAAACAACCCATGAGGGACACCAGTCATCACCAGTCTCCAGCTGGACATGGAACCATTGACTGCAACACTTTCAGTGCAACCATCCAGCTAATTCCTTATCCACCAAATGGTTCATCCATCAAATGCATGTCTCTCCAGTTTAGAGACAAGGATGTGGTGTGGATCAGGGTCGTCATTTTCCTTTTATCACTTACTTACCTGTAGAAGCTTTTTTTGTTAACCTTGCCATCCCTGGCCAGATTTAGTTCTATCATGGCTTTAGCTTTCCTAATCTGATCCCTGGCTGCTCAATTTCCCTGTATCCTCATAGACTACCTGCCCCTGCTTCCACTCTCTGTAGGCTTTCGTTTTGGTTTGAGCTTGTCCATGAGTTCCTTATTCATTCATGGAAGACTCCTGGAATTTCTGCCTTAGTTCCTCTTTGTTAGGATGCACCACTCCTGAGTTTGGAGGAACTGATTCTTGAATTCTAATGAGGCTTCTTGGCCCCTTCCTCCCTCCAGGGCTTTATCTCATGGTGCCTTACCAAGCAGATTCCTGAAAAGGCCAAAGTCATCTCTCCTGAAGTCCAGGGCACTGAGCTTGCTGTGTGCCTTCTTCACTGCCCTAAAGATCTTGAACTCCACCATTTCATGGTCACTGCAGCCAAGGCTGCCTTTGAGCTTCACCTTTCCCCCCTTGTTGATGAGAACAAGGCCCAGCATAGCACCTCTCTTCGTCAGCTCCTCTATTCCTGGGAGAAGGAATTTACTATTTATGCATCCCACGAACCTCCTGGATTGCTTATGCCCTGCTGTGCTGTCCAACACTCCAAAATCTGTTAGAGGAAGTCCCCCATGAGGACCAGGGACTGCTGAACCTGAGGCTGCTCCTATCTGTCTATAGAGTGCCTTATGGACTTGGTCTTCCTGGTTGGGCAGGAAGCAGCTGTTTGTAGCAGACCTTGATTATAATGTCACCTGTCCCTGACTTCCAATTAATCCTGATCCATAAGCCCTTTTTCAGCATCTCATCCATCCCCAGGAGGAGCCCTACACAGTCCAGCTGGTCATTGACAAAAAAGGGTGACACCCACTCCTCATCTCCTATCCCTGTCCTTCCTGAAGAGCCTGTATCCTTTTATTCCATATTCTTCCATATATTCTGGCAAGGTTCCCCAAAATATTAAATAAACTCAAAAGAAAAATTAAAATACTTCTCTATGTGCAAATATTTCTTGGGGTGGTTGCCTGAAGTCCCTAGAGTTCACTGCAGCTTCCCCTCTCCATAAAAAATATTAACTGACAACTTCACTATGATCCAATCCAAATCAATCATTTAGCTAGCTGGGCAATATCCAAGTAACCTCTGAGTCGCATTAGAGGTTTTCCTTGCTGTCAGTAAATAATAGTTTTATCTGCAGTTAAAAAGCAATGAGTATGGTAGTGTACAGTAACAGAAGATGCACATAAAATGTGACAGAGAAGGAAGACAGTTTCTGGTAGACAAAACAAGGAGCAGAGTAAAACTACATTAAGGAATTTCAAAATTATACATTAGTAAGTTCATTCTCAGAATATGAATATGAACAGAACATGTTTCCTGGAGTCTCCAGAACCAGGTTGCAAGAGCAGATGGGAAAAACACCTCTAGGAATGATATGCATTCCAGCGGGGGTGGTAAGCTGAGGTCTCTTCTCTTCTGCCAGCACTGCTTTCTCTGGCAGGAGAGGATCTCTACAAAGAGTGCCCAGCAGACCTATTGCTACCCAATCTTGTTTACCAGATTAACCATTATATTACAGATTCTATTCTTATGAGGTCTTCTCCTATTATTTTTAATACATACTTACAGTGTTATCTACACTGTTTTCATGGCAGAGGGAGTAAACTGTAAAATCATAGAACCATGGAATCATAGAATAGTTAGGGTTGGAAAAGACCTTAAGATCATCTAGTTCCAACCCCCCTGCAATGGGCAGGGATACCTGCTACTAAACCACGTGACCCAAGGTTCTGTCCAGCCTGACCTTGTACACCACCAGTGATGGAGCATTCACAACTTCCCTGGGCAACCCATTCCAGTGCCTCACGACCCTCACAGTAAAGAATTTCTTCCTCATATCCAATCTAAACTTCCCCTGTTTAAGTTTGAACCCGTTACCCCTTGTCCTCTCACTACAATCCCTAGCGAAGAGTCCCTCCCCAGCATCCCTGTAGGCCCTCTTCAGATACTGGAGGACTGCTAGAAGGTCTCCACGCAGCCTTCTCTTCTCCAGGCTGAACAGCCCCAACTTTCTCATCCTATCTTCATACTGGAGGTGCTCCAGTACCCTGATCATCCTCGTGGCCCTCCTCTGGACTTGTTCCAACAGTTCCATGTCCTTTTTATGTTGAAGACACCAGAACTGTACACAACAAAATAGACATGCCTAACTGTATTCTTTCAACTAGTTTGCTGTGGTATGAGTCCTTGTCTAGCTTCTCAGCATGCTCTGATTTACTTTGCTACTCTGGTGGGTTAAGTTGGTTCAGAACAGATATACAGGAAGAATCTGTATTTTATTCCCCTTTGAAAACTGACTGGGAAACATCAACAACCACTTACCATGGATTTCCATGTAATGCTAGTGAGGTTGGATTCTTTGAAATGTTTTCTGAAAATTCTTGAAGAGTTGGAACTGGCTTGTTCAGCAAAACAGCAAGTAGAAGGCATAAAAAAGGGAGTTTTTTAATTATATAATTTCTTCAGGGCTCCCTAGTGCCAGTGTTTTGGAAGCATATTCTACATCAGTCTCTCTTTCCAATAAAAATTGGTGAGAATCCAACACTCCAGTCTTTCATTTTTTTTAAAAAGTATAACCTTGTTAAACAATTTTAGCTAATAAAAAGTTTAATTTTTTTTTTTTTTTTTTTTCCCCCAGACATATGGGATGTTAAGGTCCTGGTTTCACACTCAGTTTCCCACCAGTGGTTTTTTGCATCCACCCCAGGAATAAAAGTAATGATTAGAAACAGAAAAATTTACAGGAATGGGGTCTTGCAGAGAAACTACCAGTTCTAATGAGCAATTTGTGATGGGCTTCAGATAGCACAAATAACATACACAGTGTAACTAGAATTTAAAACGTGAAATACAGGACAATGTTAAATCAGGAAATTAAAATTATGCTTCCTGCTATAAACTAATCTGTGCTGCAGATAGAGACTTGGTGATGTTTTTGGAGTTGGCCCATGTATGTAAGGTTTCACACAAAGAATGGAAGAACGAACATGCAGCTGGGGACAGGATGAAGAAGAAAGTGATAGTTTCAGCCTCAGCATTAGAGTACTCTGTCTTTCATGACTCAGGACATGGTTGAGAACATTGCAGAACATGCCCTGAACTAGTCAGGGCAGGGTCTACAACATCACAAAGTTCTTTCTCTAGGCATAGCCCACTGGCACCCTCATTCACAGCTATGCTTCATGGTTAGAAAAAGACAAATTAGTAGCCGCTCCTTACTGTGGCTAGGTGGGGGTAGTGGTTTTCATTATCAGCTTTTACCTGCCTTGGATATCGTGGCATTCAGGATGTTTCTTCAATCACTTTGTTACAGCAGCCCAGAAAATTCAGGGACACTGAGCAGGGTCAGGCAGGGTGAGATAAAGTGTTAAAGGTTTATGGTCTTTAGGTGTTTAGCAGTTTAGTTTATCTAGCAAAGGGTTGGTACAATTTTTTAATGGGAGGATTTGTCCCCTCCCTTTTGTATCTCAATGGAAAAGTGATAAATCTCCTTTAGGTTTGCTTTGGCTGAGATGCTGACATGGAACATTTCATCACATTTTAAGTAATGAACATGCAAAAAAAAGAGTTAAGGCAGTTCCAAGTTTGAATCCCAAAAAATATAGTCTTAATCACTGAGAAAAACATATAAAGTAAGATAATGCAATTGGTTATCCTGGACGTGCAGTGGATATCCATAATATAACTGCCTCTGCCAGAATTCTTTCTCAAATTGTTACTGTGACAAAAAAAAAAAAAAAAAAGATAGAGTTTTGCCTTTAAAGCCCCTCCTATACCATGTTCCCTTAGAGTCATATTATAGCCCATTTTTACAGCAGAAATCCCTAGAGAAAGCAAAAGGAAATTTCAAAAGCTCTTTATTTCAACAGAGTTGGCTCATCATAAACAATTGTTTCAAGTGCAGTTATTTGAGTTATCTGAAGACCAGAACCTTAGTAAACAGGAAAAACTGATATAACAAAGCTTATATTAAAGTATCTTTTTTGCAGAGTTATAGCCTATTGCTAAACCTGGCACATCTTGTAACTGCTGGATGATTACCCAAGAGAAATCCGTCAACCTGTTTTTTTCTGTGCTTGCTTTTTCTTTTGTTTATGCCAAAGCCCTGAATCTGAATCTAACTAAACATGCAGGAATGACTGTCAAGGAACAGATTAATCCTTTTTAACTCCTTCTTAATACATTGTCCTAACCTGTTAAGACTGTGAAGGTAAATAAAACTGACCAAAGCAATATCAGATTCACCACAGGGTTCACCAGTCCTGGCTGGTGATCGAGGTTGGCTGTCAGCAAAATAATCACTCATTTGTCCAACAGTTAATAAAGTTGGAGTTTTCAGTTCATATTCTCACATTATGTATTGTTCAAATGACAATGACGCATATTGCTGTGATGACTGGCCTTGGTAGATGAGCAGTGCAAAGTCAGATCAGGAGTCTCTGAAGAGCAGAAGCAGGACCAACGACCTGGATTTCCACACATCCTGTTCACCTCAGGAAGTGGGGAGAAGGACATCAATGCCATCTCCCCAGCTTTTTTTCTGAGCTACAGATCATTCTCAGTCATCTACTTCAGTGATCACACAGCAGAAGAGAAATCACACCAGCTACTTTTTCTGTGAGCAACCAAAAGGTGAGCAATTTAAGACCTTCTTTTCTAATCTGCTCTGCCAGATCTGCCATCCATGTGATTGTTGTGATCAGGGCAGTTGCTGAAGATATTTTCCCAGTCCCAAAGACAAATTCAATACGGGAATTTTTTTTTTTTGTTAGAACGATGTTTTTATTTCCTGACTGTTAGGAGTGGCAAGTTCTACCAATATTGGATTATCCATATGAGGTTTTGAGGAATTCAAAATTAATATATAAAGATCTAGAAAAATAATTTGCATCTGGTCTCTTGTCTAATATATTTTGTGCCTATTCTGTGTGTGCTTACAAGAACTGTATATTAACAGAATTATGGGAAAGGAATATATTTTAATGTCATAGTTCCATAACACTGTTTTTAAGAAACTACTTTTTGAAAAATACAGTCATGTTTATAAGTATCTTACGGATTAATGGTATATAGTGTTCTATTTATTTTACAGTAGCATATCGTAAATTCTAAGTATGAAAATTTTAGGTAATATAAAATTGTTCATTTGGAAATTATTTATTTAGAAGGTGAACAAATGTGTGTTATTTCATAGGTAGGTATTTACAGAACGTCCTTCCAATACCACTAGGTATTCCTACTTATAATATCATAATTCCTGGAAAAGTTGTTTCGAGGTAGAAGCTCATTTTTTATCCTCTGCTATGTTTATTAAGTGTCTCTAAAAAAATATGTTAAAATGTATTTTATTTAATATGTTAAAATAGTATATGTCAAAAATACACATATATTAGAATAAGAGATAATTATAGTCATTGTAATTAAAAGTAAAGTGGTTTTCCACCTTTTCTAATTAAAAAATCTGTCTAATGTTTTTGAAAATATTGCAAATATTCTGTGAACTGTTTTTCATCAGGCTGTTGTTTGGCAACTAAGGACTGAATGGTAATTCAGTACCTAGGTAAATATCATGGTAACATTTTAAACAATTGAAATTGTATTTATTACAATGTGTATTTTAATTATTGATATGATTTTAATTATGAAACTGCAGCTATTAAACCATTTACGTGGCCTTTAAATCTTTCAGTGACATGGTTCCAGCAGTCAGGATTTCACAATCACTTTGTTAACTATCTAATAATTTCCTGCACAACTAGACAATGCTGATACAGGTCATAGCACTACTGCTTTTGAGCACTGTACCATGGTATCCGCTAAATTACAATTAACTCTTTCCTGTATGGTGACCCAGGGTGAACATTCAGAGCAGAACATTCTAGATCCTTTTGCAGTGTATCTAGACATCAATTTCAGATACTGCTCCTTGGAAATTGTTGGAATAAATGAAGACTATTTGTATAATGATATTTAGGGTTGATGAGCTCAACAGCCCAAATCTTCATCAGCTGCAGGCAGTTGCCTCTGGAATTTAGTGGCAAAGAAAGAGATGTTCCAGGAAAGGAAAACACTTCCAGCCTGTATCAGAATTAAAACCTTCAACTGATACAAGTAAAATAGTTCTTGTTACCAAAGCTGTGGTCCAAAGTGGGGTTTGAGCTGCTTCCAAACGTAACTTAGGTTTAAAATTTCTAATTGAAGAGGGATGTTTCTGAAGCACATTTTTATTAGGGCTGGTTTGGAATTTTCTTTCAGATTTTTTCTTTTCCTCCTAAACAGAAATTTATATTTTCATATTAAAAAATCACTGTTCTTAAAACAGTCAATTCTGACTTTGCAAATTGTTTTGTAGAGGATTTGGAAAGTGCAAGAAGATCAAGACTTCCAGCACCATGAATGTGGGGAGCCTTGGAGGCTGCCAGCCTTAGGGCAAGGCAAGGCGCTCAGGATGCCTAGTTCTGCCCTTTTATGCCCTTTTACAGCAGATCTTCCTGGCCTTGCCTGCTGCCTCTGAGCTGATATTTTCAAGTTTCCTGATTCTGCTGTAGGACAGTAACACAGCTGACACAGACCAGTACTTATGTTCAATTTTATAGCAGAAAAAAAAAAGGAGTTTCAGACATAAGAAAAATTATAAGGTTTTTTTGTGGCTTGGAACAAAACTTTACTCTTTCTCAATCCAGATTTAATTTTTATTAGCACTAAAATGAATAATCCTGTCTTATTTTAATAAATATGTTGAGTAACACTTGAATTTCATTCCTACTGCAATCATTGTCACAGGCCTGACTGTACTCATAGAATTTATTTGATTTTGAGCTGTGCTTGCTGGGCAAAAAGTATAAGGTTATTCTCTGCTGGCAGTTAGAGAAAGGGACAAAGACCTATTTTTGTTAAAATGAAACTAAAAGCCAAGTTTGTGTACTATAAATGTGTGTGGGAAACTTGCTCTCAGGAAATTTTAGTCATGATTCATAAAACACAACTGAAACCTTTATTGTATGAACACAAGGAACCTGGGAGTAAAATGGATGAAGAGCTGCGAATCCAGGATATGAAACCAGAGATGGCAGAAGTAACAAACAGCTACTGTACCTGAAGCATAGGTTTAGGGTTTAGAGGAACAGACAAACAGAAGAATGAAGGTGCCAAACTGAACTCTACTGATGACAGGCACTGAAAATATAAATAAAAGAAAATCTAATTGAGTAAAAAAGTCAGTCTGTGATGAAGAATAATGGTGCAAATTTTTTTGAGATTAATGTTGCAAATCTCTATGAATAGATTAGTTTGGTTTAGATATAAACAAAGATCTTGGTAATTTTGGTTAAGACAAATACTACTGCAAATTTGTCACTGCTGTAAATTATAACTCTGGATAAACCATCTATGAATAATAGGGCTAGTTAGCCCTGGATAGAGTAGCTCTCACCTGACAGCTGAACCCATAAGAAGTGAGGATCTTCTAGATTTTGGTTGGGCAAATAGTTGAAAGATATCATAAAAGAGGTGGCATGAAAAAGAAGTGCAGTTCTGATACTCAGTTTCAGATGGGTGAACTAAGAAACTCTGGGAGCTAGTTCATAATAGAATGGTTTGGGCTGGAAGGGACCTTAAAGATTATCCAGATTTAACTCCCCCTGCTGTAGACAGGGACACATTCCACTAGACCAGGTTGATCAAAGCCTCGTCCAACCTGGACTTGAGCACTGCCAGGTATGGGGCAGCCACAACTTCTCTGGGCAACTTCTGCCAGCGCCTCGCCACCCTCACAGTGAAGAATTTTCTCCTAATATCTAATCAAAATCTACGCTCTTTCAATTTAAAGCCTTTCCCTCATGTCATATCACTATCCACCCTTGTAAAAAGTCCCTCTCCAGGTTTCTTTTCGGCCGTTTTAGGCATTGGAAGCTGCTCTGAGGTCTCCCTGGAGCCTTATCTTCTCCAGGCTCAGCAAACCCAGCTCTCTCAGCCTGTTTTCAAAGGACAGGTGCTCCAGTCCATGTCTAATATACTAACAAGGTTAAGAACTGCATAGAAGACCTGAAAAGTTTTTAGAACAAAAATGCAAATATTAATCATGGTTTGCATTGCAAATAGCTGGAGCAAGAAAATTAAAGGAAGAGGAGTTCATACATAATCCAATGAATAAAGAGATGAAAAAGGATATTTCCTTTATGGGGAAAAAGTTTGGCTAAAACATGCTCAAAATTAAAAAATTATAAGGAGAAGGCAAGAAATATCAAAAGTCTATAAGCTTCTTAACAGAAGAGTAATACAAATCATAAGAAGTTCACTAGCCACATAACTGAAAAGGAAATAAAAACAGAGGAATGAATGTGCTCTGACAAAAGAAAAATAAATCCACATAACAGCTCCCAAACTAAACAAGTATTTTCCCTCAGATTCGAGAAAAAGTTTTGATACTGAATACCAGAAAAAATGCACAATCACAATGGGGGGTGTGGGAGGAGATGAGAATGAAATGGATCACAACCCAGGTAGACTTAAAAATTCATTGAGTTTAGTATGTCTCAATGGGAACAGAATAATCCACCTTGCAGAATTCTAAAACTGAGACAAACCGAACACTTTGATTCAAAAATTTGCTGAGGCAGCATGTACACCCAGTTCTCCGGACATTAAAGCTTTTTCCAAAATACACAATACTTTGGCTTATCTCCGTGCTTTGCATGAGCAAATTTGAAGTAATTATGTGAGTTGTTTAGAAGGGGTTCCCTGATTACTACATTACTAGGTGTTTTGGGTTTGTGATAAAAGATAGTGCCAGTCCCAAATTTCACCCTGTAGCATCAGTAAGTGGCTTTGGAATTAATTCATTTTTTGGGACACTTAATGGAATTTGTTGAGTGACAAATATTTTGAACAATTTGAGGTGGCAAGTGTTAAAAAACATAATCCTGAATGCTTTCCACTCTTACTTGACAATGTCTATGTAGTTGTGACCATATTTTCACATTTATGTTGTAAAGTGGTTTTTATATTGAAAATCTCTGAGTCATTTAGATTAGATGAGATACACTTACAAAATCCACTTGTATAGGCTGCATGGAGACCTCATAGCATCCTTCCAGTATCTGAAGGGGAGCTATAGGGATGCTGGGGAGGGACTCTTCATGAGGAACTGTAGTGAGAGGACAAGAGGTAACGGGTTCAAACTTAAACAGGGGAAGTTTAGATTGGATATGATGAAGAAATTCTTTACTGTAAGGGTGGGGAGGCACTGGAATGGGTTACCCAGGGAAGTTGTGAATGCTCCATCACTGGTGGTGTTCAAGGCTGGATTGGACATAGCCTTGGGTGGCATGGTTTAGTGTGAGGTGTCCCTGCCCCTGGCAGGGGAGTTGGAACTAGATGATCTTAAGGTCCTTTCCAACCCTAACTATTCTATGATTCTATATCTAAAAATATGTAATCTTTACGTGGCAATGGGCATTTGAAGGTATAATTTTGATTGCTATTGTATGAGACAATGAAATTCAATTTGAAGACTCTTAGTGCTACATGAAAGATCTCCTGCAGCCATGAGTCACGAAGTGTGGTTGCATTATAAAATCACCCAACACTTTCAGGCGCATTCCAAATATATTGCTTAATCAACTTTTTACCTATAGGTTTTATGCCAAATGCTCTGTCTTTCCACAACCGGAATACATTCTGGCTCTATGATTTAGCTGAATTGACAGCAATGTTCTGTGCCCATGACTGATCTAGAACCTATCTGTATTTGTAGAAGTTGTACTTTGAAAGACATACAGTATGCTAAAAAAACACATAGACTGTGATCAGAACAAGGTATAATGTAAGCCAATAGAAAATATGTATATATATATATAAAACAACATCAAACTCTAGTTAAAAATATTAATATATGTGATTGTCAACTCTAAGATAATACAGCCAAATCTCACTTTTTCATTGTATCTAATTCAGAAACCTTTGGTGTCTCTTAAGGATACAGAGGTATCCTGGTAAGTGTTTTGATTCTCCACTGCCAAGGAACACCTTAAGGGATCAGATGTGCAGGTTATTGAGTCATAGAATCATAGAACATTTGGGTTGGAAGAGACCTTAAAGATCATGTGGTTCCAACACACCTGCCACAAGCAGGGACACCTTCCACTAGACCAGGTTGCTCAAAGCCCAGTCCAGCCTGGCATTGAACATTTCCAGGGATGGGGCAGCTACGGGTTCTCGGGCAACCTGTTCCAGTGTCTCACCACCCGCAGAGTGAAGAACTTCTTAATATCTAATCTGAATCAACCCTCTTTCATCTTAAAGCCACTACACCTTGTCCTTGTGATGGAACAACAGCTGCTTTCTTGTAGGCCCCTTTAGGTACTGGAAGGCCTCTATAAGGTCTTGAATTATTGAATATCCAGGCAAATTCATTACATTGGAAACAAAGTTGCCATAGTTATTAGTTTCCAGTATTGCATTTGTAATTTAATTGGAAAAGCTGTTCAGTGGTACCCATCTCCGGAACACAGACTGGCAATTAAAACAGAAAATTTTATAGGTCTGTAACTTATGTAAGATGAATGAAATCAGGACTGGCATAATGAAATCCTTGTTGGAATTTTAATTTAAACACTAAGTTTATTTTTGCCAGATTTAAAAGAACATCTGGCTCCTCCAGTAGTTCAAGGAACATTCTTTGTATAAAATAAAATGCTTTGCTACCTCAAGTTAAACCAAATCGATTTGTTTAGTTTTCTACTTTCTAATATTTCAGTTTGTGTTATGTCTGGAACCTAGCAAGATGAATCAATAATATCAAATCTTTGCTCTGTTGGAACCTAGAGAGAACATACTGTACCAGATGTTATTATGAACCAGCTGCAGAAGCAGAGCAAATGCTTGGTTTGTCAAAATTCAGTGAAGCAGAAGCATTCAGCAGCTTAGTCAATCTATCAAGACCTATCAAGACATGCTTCCACAAGAGCTACTTGTGAGTAGCACAAGTTGATCATTCTAGTGTTCTTCATGCAAGTTCATCTTAAATACATCTGATGATTTAATGTGAAGAAACATTGCTACGACCAGGTAAGATGGCTTCATAAATATGTCAGTGGCTGTCATACACATATATATGCTCTTAGCTTCTAAACTTATTGTCAGCCTGCTTGTCAATCAGAGCAAAATGGTTTTAATCCTCTATTTTTTTTTTTTCCCAGTTGGACTACAGCCTCCTGACCTAAGTAAGAGTTTCTGCTTCGTGTCAAAGAATAAGTCAAGTTCTAAGTTCTCTTCTCATATGTGAAATCTAGTATTTAGACTATGATAAAGCAGGTGTCAAGGAGAGTATAAAAAAATATCTGCTGCAATGAATCTGTAAAAAACATATCACTTCCATCAAATATCTCTTCAGCAGATGCCGACAATCCCTATCTCTCGTCTCCCACTTGAATGCTGCAGTGCCTGAGAAAATCTGTTAGGAAGACAATTCAGAAGAGAGATTAGATTTCTTGCTGCTTCTAAAGGTATTTAAAATGGGAATTGGAAAACCTGAGCTGTAAAAAGAACTAGCTACTGCTTAGAGGCCATTTGTTCTGCTCTACTTATTACTCGTGATGGCAGCAGACAAATTCCTCTACATTAACTCTGATGATGAGTTCTCTTATGATTATGAAATCCAAGGACTGTTTTCAGCACACAATTGTCAGACTAATTTAGTGTAGCTCTTGCTCTAAAAATAAAAAAAAAGAAAAAAAAAAAAAAGGCTCTCCAGCTAGCTGGACACTGGTTGTTTCAAATACCCTTAAATCCCCGTAAATCATCATCTGCCATTTTCTGCTGTTGGGAGCATCATGAGCTCATAAATCAGTGGACTTTTCACATTTCTATGATAATCTCTAGAAGATCTTTATAACTCTTAAGCTGACTCCCACAAGTGTCTACCACACTTAAATGTCTAATGGGATAGTCTGCCCTCATTTGGATGACATGGCCAACCACTTCAAATGTACATTAGAGAAATCTCTGATGTATTTGCTCTCAGTAGGACTTCAGCGTCTGTTACCTCCTGACACCAGAGAATTTCTATGGTCTTTGAGGCAACTTAAAGAGAAGTGAAAGTTTCTTAATGTGTCTGCATGACAACACACTGGAGATGTTACAGAATTGTCTTGCAGGACTTAAGTTTTGATCTCAGTTTGATGCCTTCTCTTTTCACAGTCTCATCCAGAGTCTTCTAAAACCCTTACAGCCTTTGGTAATCTGCGGTTTATTTCATCATGTGGGTGTGCATCCTATAAATGGTGCTTCTTAGTGAATGACTTCATCCAGAGCAAACAGCAATCACTTAATGGTGATGTTAACTCACATTAAGAGGAGCTGGTTGATAAATTAATTTTATCATTAACTGAAGATTATAAAAAAAGTTATTAGCAGTCCTGTGGACCTTACAGCTACCAATAACACACTTTTTTTCAACAGAGTACTAACATCACCTGGATTTCTGCTATGTGGAACCAATGGACCAGAAAATGAGGAACCTAACACTGAGTTCATGAACAAACATTAGTAAAACAAGAAAAGTCTTCAGAGAGCAGAGAATTTCATTAAAGATCTGGGCTGAAAATCCTGGATGGAAATGGAGACTAGCTGCAGACAACATACAATTATTTCCCCATTTTGGTGAAGACAGTCGATAAATGAAAGGCAATTCATAACATAGGAAGAAAGGTAAGGTAAACGAAAATAGTTAAATCAAAATGAAAAACTGCTCTTCTTGAATATTTATGACTTAGACTGATGTGACTCTTACTCCTGATAGACAAGTTGCAGACTAACGGGCTTTTAATTGTCCCTGATGCAATTAGGGGTGATGCTTTTTGCTAAATCCTGAGTTTCAGCCATAGTTTATGTAAGTTGTTCACATTACTCAACTTATAATGATGTACTTGGCTTCATTGTTTGTGGTCTGGTTCTCATTTGTCTGGCATTATATTCTAAGACTGCAGTGACTCAGATTTCCTTTAGTTTTACAACAAAAAGCACTAGCATGTATCTCATGAGGCATCCCAAATTTATTCACTTGTTTGCAGTCCTCTTATGCAGGCTTGTCAGGCAGGTGTACCAAGACACATACCTCTGCATTCAGAGGGTACATAGAAACTCCTTGCTGTAGTTGCACAATAGTGACTTCTTCACCATATAAAGAGTGACTTATATTTGAATTTTTTGATGTAATTTGAAAATTTTCAGTCCAGGAAGTTTCTGAGAAATGATTTAATCATAGTCGTGTATTTCTACTAGAGATTCAGATCTATGTCTTCTTTCTTAGAACCATTTTGGGTTTTTTAAGGGATGTAGGAGAAAGCTGTATTCAAAATCTGCTATGTAGGAGAAAATAAGAATTGCTCATAATCTGCTTGGCAGTGCTTCCAACAAACCTTGCTTAACCTTTATTTAGACAAAGCACTGCTAAAGTTGATAAGTCTTTATCTGGAGCAGGAAGGCAGGAGAGCTGGCCACTGTATTGTTACTGTATGTATTTAATCATAAAAAAAGGATCGGCTATACATTTTAATTGGCTTCAAGTCAATTAGTATTTTTGCTGTAAGCAATAAAAACAGCTATCCAAATGTTCACACTAATAAAGTGAAATAGATTCAAGAAATTTAATGGACTTTGGGATGTGTCTTTTATGTATATTCAGAAAGCAGAAACAATGGTGTAAATTTCAGCATATGCTAACCAAAGCATGCACTTACATTCCCGCAATAGTCTATATTTCAACTGTTTCTGTATGCCTATGGTGTCATTATCACTGGGTTCAGCTAGGACTATTAAAATTAAAGCTATTAAAATTAAACCAGAGAGTTAAGTGTATGATATTGTCTCACCTTCACTTTGCCATCACATACACAACCAGAATGCAATATGTCCTTGAAGAAAAAGCCTAAAGAAAAAAAGGATGAACTGTAAGCAGGTACAGAATCTTTTGAAAAACAGAAAGAAGTTTTTCTGCTGTGCCTGAAAATGAGAGAAAATTCAAAGGGACTTCGAATTTTGAACAAGCATTAGTAAAACAAAAAAGGCCTTCAGAGAGCAGAGGATTTCATTAAAGATCTGAGCTGAAAATCCTTGATGGAAATTGAGACTAGGTGAAGACAACTTGCAATTATTTCACCATATTTCCCCGTTTTCCCCATTTCCCAAGGGACTTTGAATTTAATTCCTAGTGTCTAGATTCCTATGGATACTCTTCTGGGCCTGTCACTCCAGACTGTTAGGTGGTGGGAAAGAGAGTAGAAGGAGAAGTCTAGACATTCTAGCAGTGACAGATGATTTTTGAGAGAAGAATGCATGTTCTTCTACTTCGGTTGGCAAATTTTCTTCCCAGGGCTTCAAAAATCAGTAGAATCTATGTAGTAAGCTGAGTTCAGAGGCACTGTGTCATGATTGCAGAGGACTCTGGATTTGACTGACACTGAGAAGCAACACAGTGATGCTTGAGAAGTTACATTATGGCAACAAACGTTCTTTGCACATGTAAAGACTTGGGCACATAATACTTTTAATTCTACACATAATTAAGGTAAAACATTTAATAATTCTGTATTATGTTCAGTTATAGTCTCTAAGTAATTACTTAAAAAAAAAAAAAAAAAGGAAGAAAGAAAGAAAAAGGAAAAAAGACAACCTTGAGATACTGAACTACAAACTCTAGCAACTGGGTGCAGAGAGCTAAAATTTTGTGGTCAAGGTCTGCAACACCTCATCCGCTGTGGATAAATAAAGGGACAAACCTACGTAAAATACTCACCAGAAAGTTTTAAATAAAGTCTGTGTCAGAATAGCTCTATCTTAGTTATACCTGGATAGATTCATCGTTAACAACAAGAACTTAAAAAAATGTGTAAGATGATTTTGCCAACATAAAAAGACAGTCGTAAACATTTTCTTGTTCTCTGATTACTGCAATAGTTTTAATGGAAGTTGTGTATTTCTTCAAATATCAAAACATGTTCTATGTTTCTGCAGTGGCCAAAAAATTAACTAGGAAATCATGAGCTCTTCTGACCATGGAGAAAGCTTGTGTGTATGCCTGCAAGCTGTTGTTGGTTTATTCTGTTCCTTTGCATTTATTTTTCTGTGGTACCCTCAGCATTGACCCCTGAAAAGCAGGCACAAAATCCCAATTTATTTTTATTTTCTATGAAGAAATGGCCAAAATCAAAGATAAATATAGAAGACTGTATGGCTATTGTCCTGATTCATTTTGGCAGCCTACAATAAGCTTATGTAAAATCCAATTGGTTCCTGGAGTTTGACCATATGTCATTATTGATGCATTTCCCGGGGTCCTAGCTCAAATTCACTCAATCATCCCCTGAAGCTGCTTCAAGGATTCCAGATCTTTTTCTTCAGGGCACACTGTTCCAAAAGCAGTATTTGTTTTCTCAGAAATTACTATACTGGCATACCAAAAGGAACTTTACATCTCAACATGTGAATTTATACCATAGATGATCCCAAGATTTCAATAACCAATGCAAAGTGACACTGATGAAAACAATCAGCTTTCAAACTGAAACACAATGGATCCATAGCCAGTGGAAAGGTTTACTTTTCCCTTTCCAAGGTCACTTCAGTTGGCTTCAGATCAGGCATCATGATTATTATTTTCCTATGAGGACAATGAGGAAGGTCTACATTCCTCATTCGATTATACAATTCACCTTGACATGCTTTTTACATTTGAAACCATCCCAAAAAATGTAAAATATGATAGTTTTGTTACATAGATGTTTTGTTTTCAGAACAGCATTAACAGGAACATTAGAGTTTCAGGAAGAACAATAAAAGTAAAAACACACATTACATAATGCAGTTTAAAGAACCTGCAAAGAATTAGTTGGAACTGTAAATACACTCAGATGGGCTGTAACAATTTTGAATCAGAAGGAGATCACTAAGACTCAAATTTCATATGGGCAAAACTCTACTTTTCTAACTCCGATGAGTAGCCCCTTGGGAGTCAGTGAACCAAGAAAGGAGTAATTTTGTTTACATAAGGCTTACAGAGAAGAAAAACATGTCCTATCTGCATATCCCATGTTATTTCTTCTTAGGACAGACATGAAAGCTATCCTTCCAGCAGCAATTATTTAAAATCCCATCTTAACCTGCTTCCTCCTTGAGCTGACCAATTTGCCGTAGGAAGAGCCAAGAATGGTGAAAATTAAATGGAAAGGACCATCAGTCATCCCAAGCATAAGTGTAGGATTAATAAACTAAGGAAGCTTCATCCGAGGACATACAGCACCTCCAAAGCAGAGAAGTTTGTGCAAGGACCAGTCCCAAAGGCAATGTCACCACATTGCCATAAAATCCTTCTGGTTTTCTGTTGGTCTGCACTCTACTCCTTGCAAAGTTAAGACTGAAAAAGATACAATGCACTGCTGTCTTACAAATTATACCCTGGAGAGGGTCACTGCTCCGGTGCTTTAACCTGTGTCTAAACTAATGTAAAATCTGCATCCGTAGCTAGTGTGGCCCACTGGAGAGGAAGCCTTTGTAAGGTTCAGATGTGAACCCCAACTCCAATCTTAAACTATGAATTTTGAAAAAAAATACCAACAATTTTATTAACTGAGAGTAATTTACATTCAAATTCCATAACTTTATGAGGGTTTCATATTATACAGAATTCTAAGTAGCAGCAGCTTATGTACATTTTTCTCAAACTGTACCATTTTGTGAGTATTCTATTCCTCTATAACATCAGAAAAAAACATTCCATTTTAAACACATACTAGAAATCCTCGGCTTTTCCAGATAGTACCACAAAGAACCATTTGTAAGATTAAAAATTAGTATAATTACTGAGTCTAGCAAGATCATTTAAAAGAAATTATCTTATTTACTTTATCCTTTATCAAATGGTCAAAGTAATTATTGAGACTGAATCCTTATTAAAATTTATTATATTAAAAACACAAGTGCCAATAAACACACACACAAAAGATAGAATACCTTCAAAGCAAAATAACACTCTTCATGCTGAAACTGCTTTACAAAACAATAAAGACTAGAAAAAGACCTATCAAAATAACCCATGTCCTCTCTTTCTATTATATTCACCAATATAAACTGACCTGCTCTTCAGAGAGAAGGAAGTAGTGGGGCACTTGGAGGAGGAAGCAGGTTGCAAGTAGTTACCCTCATGAGCAGACATCAGAGGCCATCTCTCAGCCCTACTGATTTTGAAGTGTCAGTGGAAGTGCCAAGGCCATGCTTACAGTAATTGGTCCTTGGCTGCGTGTCTCTCACCACCCTCCATAGCACATTCATACTTGAAAGCCCCTCTTTAACAAGTACAGCTGTTGCAAGAGAGGGGATATATGGGACTGTATTATCCCTTAGTCTAATCCAGGGTGCTGATGTAAATGGCATACCCTGTTCTCCTTAGGTGAAGCTTCAGGCCCACAGAGAAATCTCCATGATGGTCTAAGCAGAAAAAAAAAAATAGAAGAAAAAGAACACTGATGTGAAAAAACCGTCTCTCCCTGCATAATGTGTCCTCTGTACACAAGCCCATAGTAGTCCAATGACAAAGCAAATATGGAAAAAGATGATTTTTAAGGTAACACACCCATGTCAGAAAGGGAACACAAAAGTAGCAAACACATATTTTTCCAAAAGTGAGTCTTTTTCTGTCAATACAGAATTTAAACCAGAAATGTAAGTACCAAAATATTCTGATATCTATAAGTTTTCAGTAGACATAGTGGTCCTCTCTTTCCTCTGTGTTTCTCTCAAGAGATAGACATTCTTCATAAGAAGCAATGCATAATGAAAAACAAAACTAACTGAAGAGGTCTGCCTAATATACAGTAGCAACACAAAACTGAGCGATCGTAGGCAGGAATGCTCAAAGGCAGTTCAACCTTTCCAAGGCTAAGACATGAAAGTCTTATTTAAAAAAAAAAAAAAAAAAAAAAAAAAAAAAAGTAGCATCAAAACCAGACTTGATTAAATTTGTTCACAAACCTCTTGGAATGATTCTAGCTGGAATACAAATCCCTAAGTTTTTGGCCCAGGAGACAGAACATCACTAAACCCATGCTAGCTTTTGCAGCATTTTGCTTGTACAATCTGATCAGAGTTTAGCTTGTGGATCCAAACATGGTTGAGAAACATTTGATTATGATTATTTTATTTGATTTTTTTAAGTATTTGCACAAAATTCTTGTTACTTTGAAGATACCTCACTTCAAGCTGTTCAGCTTTTATTCAACAAAGCCAAACACAATTTCTTTTTATGAAACACTGTAAATATAGAAAGCTGTAAATTAAGTTGCTTTGGAACAGAGAAAGCAATTTTAAGAAATGTCAAGTGATATATCTAGCTCAGAAATCACTCTCCATGGGAAGGCACAGGACTTTCCCTATGTTCCTGCCACAATAGGAAGCAAAAAGTCTAATTCAATTTTAGGCCAGAAAAAAAGAAAATAACTGTGTGCTTACATTAAAACACATACCAGTAGATAGAAATATGCCTTCATATGCTGAGCCATCCAAGCATTTAACTCTAGATAGACCTGAAAGATATTCTTTTGAATAGGCTGGTAACTATTAAAACCTTTCCATACAGTAAGATTTTGGGTAAAAAGTTTCCAAACTGGTTTACTGAGCAGGGCTTGAAGAATTCCCTGAACAGTGGTGATGGCTTAGCTTAGTTGAAGCACTTCTACGCAAGAAATTACAGCTGATCATTACTATGTCACTGTTCTGCGCTTCAGAAGTCACCTCTTGGCAGCCTGTATGATTTGCAGCTTTTGCTGCAAGAACACAACGAGCACTGAAACCTGCTTTTCAGCACACAGAAGTAGGGCCAAGGCAGGGCAGCATGCTTGCTTGGAGGAGGGAGTTGAAATGCTGTATATATATAGACTTAGAGGAACAACAGCCTTGGCAAGACAAAGCTGAGTCTGATTGGGAAAGCACAGACAGAAGGCAGGACCTCAGTGGTGGGGTCCTGGTTGTAGGGGTTTGCAGGATAAAAATTGCAAGAAAGGGAGAGAGAGATGTTAGACCTTCATTTCACACAAACAACCAGATTTCAGAAAAGCCATCTGGTAAAAGAAAAAATAGAAGGCCAATTTAGGAATATACGTAAAATATTATTTGTTCAAAACATGTTGTAAACCAGTCCTATAGCATGCTGGTCAAGTGGGTAAACTACTGAAAAGAAAGAGCCCTAGAAAACCTGTAATCTTATTCCCACAAAATAATCTTTTGTTCTAAGTTTGTAGTTATAGGCTACGTAAGTACTGTTAAGTTCCTAAAAAATTCAGTAAGAAATTTTGCCCAGAGGTTAAAAGTGATTTCTGAAAACACAACTCTATGGGACCAGCGTGAATGATTTTACCTTCTACTTAGTATAAAATTTAATGTGGGTTTATACTCCTGTCCGATTATCACTAGTATTGTTCATTGTGCTTTCTACACTTCTTAAATGCATTTTTGGGGCAATATAAAATAGCTAGTCATGCCTTGTATATTAATAACATAGCTGAAAAAATGTATACATAAGCTTCCATTAACACAGTGCTCGAAACAGTACTGGTGGTCAGTTTAAATAGTGCATGGTTATTGAGTGCAAGTAAGTGATGATAGAGCTAGCACATTATGCTGTTCTAGCAGTATATGTATATAAGCTCAGAAGTTGTCTCTTAGTATGGTCATAAGTCCTGATGATCAATACATCAACCATAATACAAAACCTCTAATTGCTCTGCTATCGCAGCCCCATACTAGTTCTTACTTATTGAAATGAAATTATTTTTAGAACATAGCAAGTAAACATCCCAGTAGCATAAGAATATTTTAACCACTTTGTACTCAATCTAAACAGAAAAAGATGTAGTGTGAAAGATGACAGTATAAAAAGTGGTGAATTTTGATACCCAGACTTCTGATTGCAGCCCATTTTCTACCACCTTTCCCTTTCATTTAAAGAAAATGATCTACAAAACTTTTATTTTTGTCCAAACTCCTGAAATCCAAATAGCATGTCTCCTGAGTAGGTTTTGTTAGCTCTCTGCTACATTTCTGTCAGAAAGAATTTCTTGTCTTTGATTGAGATTATCAGCATCATTTAGCCAAATCTGTCAGCTACAAGGAGATCTCTCAAGTCCTGAACAATTTCTCTTCCACAAGCCATCTCCTATTAGGCATTAAACTTGCTGGATTAGCTCCAAATTCCCTCTTCATCCCTCTGTGACATTTCTTAAATCTCTGCATCAGGTCCTCAACAAAGGAATGAGCTCTTAGTTTTGGAATCAACAAGAATAAACTGTTTAGTTTCTTAATTGCCAGGCTAGGCTTTTTCCAAAAGGGATTAAGTTTAGAATTCTTTTCCTACTTGTTCTAATCAAGAGCCAAGCATTTTCTGCTTCCTGGATGGGCACATAATTCTTTTAATTTCTTTTGGGCTTCTGCTGTCTTTAATTGCAGCTCAGAACTGCTTTATATTCAGAAATACTGTGCTGAAGGCAGAGATGTGACAACTCTGCATCAATAGCTACCTAGAGTGGACCCTGATAATTATCAGTGCCTTTTTGTTAAGCCACAGGAAAGCAGAAGTGCAAAATTAAGCTCTGTGAAAGTAACGGATAATTGAACACTAGCAAAGACAACAAAAGTTATTTTTATGTTCTTACGCTTAAAGTCTTCACCAAGACTTTTAAGTGTTTAATTTGCAGCCTCCAAACTCTGCACCAATCAAGCTCAATTTATTCAAGTGCAAATCCCACAGCAACTTTCAGCATTGCATAAAAGTAATTTCCCATACAGAAGCTGCGAATAACTAGGATCAATTTGGAAATTTAAATACAATCTAGTTCATAAAAATCCTTTCTTCACTAATTCAAATCATTTTTGCTGGTCCTCTGTCAAAAGTCACTCATTTAATTGGCACTATAACAATGGCATTGGCCACTCATTCAAACTGTATACAAGTCTTCCGTATACAGGCTTGAAGAAATTACCCAGCTACCTCCAGTTCTGTAACTGGAGGTGCAGGATTATGCAGGAACTTGCTTTCTCTTCCTGTGTGTTAAGGTGTGAATTCTAAATTGGTAATATATATCTGGACAACTTCAGGATCCTTCCAGTTCCTACCAAATACCTCTATTTCTAATATCTATTCCATATAAACATTTGAAATAATCTAAGTACTTTAGGACATCTTCATTCCCAAAAACTTGGGTTAGATCACTTCTCACTGTAAAATCCAAAGAGAATTCCACAGTCAGTTTTTCCTCACTTAGTTATAGCCAGAGACAAAACGTATTACATAGTTTGTTCCCAAAGTTTTACATCATCTTCTATAGGTGATACATCATAAAATCTTCCTGACTTTCTGTCAATAATATGCCCTGTTGTAAGCTTGTTCTAGTAATGTACCAAATCGAATCTACTTTTCTATTATTTTGGAAAATATAATAGCAAATGTTGAGAACTGCAATTACAACTGCTGTTTCCTGCTTTTTTGGTTTTCTCTTCCAAGGCATCTTCTATACCTCTGACTCATGGCAGCTTCACAGTTCTTGTTCTCCTGCAATTAACTTTTGCAGCATAAATTACAATGAACCCAACATCCTTGTGCTGGTTTCTGAATAACTAATTCTTGGTCACCCACAGTATTCTCAACCATACATCCCCCAGAGTATAGCGCCTCTCTATGAAGATTTTAATTTAAAATCCCAGCTCATTCATTACTGCAATCCAATGCTAGTTTTATGCAGTTGCATTTCTACTTCATTTATTTTGAAAAACCTTCTCGTGTAGAGTTGGCTTTTTCCATGTGTTGTCCCACTGACCTTAAAGGATAATTTTGCCATGATTAAGAAGTATTCTGTATGTGTAATTCTTGCAGAATTCACCCCTGACATGTTCACCACATCCTTCCTCCCCACCCCATGTTTTCTTTTATTTCTCACACACCCTGTAACTACTGAGCTGCCAGCCAGGGGAGAAAAAAGAGTCAGCACAAGTATTTCACATGTACTTAGAGCTTCAAAAAGGCTACAGAATCATGAAACTGTCCCAGATGATAAGATTTATGGACACCATTGCTTAATTTAAAAATAAACAGGGCAGAGAAATTGCAACTGCATGAAAACAACTGCTAAATAAATCTAAAGCTTTGTGCCTTACATAGGTAATTTCACATCATTGTTTTTATGTGGTTTAATGAAATCTGAAATAATATCAGCCAAGAGTGGGAGGACAGAAAGAAAATTAGATTCCTTTCTTCAACTAAAATATTTGCTAATTTATCTTCTAGAAATCTTTCATGCTTAGAGAAATCAGATTCTTAGAAATGCGAAGAAAAACCTTGTTCCAAGACTCCATTAGCATACTGGTTTTGAAAAGATTTTGGAGGGCAACATGTCAAGGACTTGGTTTAGGTAAGCTAGAGACAGTGAGAGAGTTCTCTGTCAGAGGAAGACATTTTGACCACCAGAAATTCAAGCATTTCCAAGGTCCTGATAGATTTGTAGGAAATCAAGGGGGGGTGTTCCTAGAAAATGGAATGCTTTTGAAAAATATCCTGTGTTTGGAAACCTAATTTTTCTATGAAAAATAAATATGACCAAAACCACTTGATCACTTTTGGCTGGACACATGGTGATATGAAATGAATCTATTCCTGACGGCTTCTGACTTACTGTGTTGCTCCTTTGATCATCAAAATTTTGCAGATAACTGTTAACTAATAAGTCTAGTCAAAATTTTAAAATAAAATCCCTTTAAAAAGGATTTAAGTTCTAGTGTGGCTGGTGCTGTACAAACTAACAAAAATACAGCTCCCTTCACAGTCCTACAGTCTCATAATCTGGATAAGATCCTAAGAATACAATTCCCATTTAGTTCAATGGTAAGCACATAACTAAAACCCAGTGCAAGGCATTGAACATTTAGCACAGTATTCACTAAGTAGATCCAGATGATGGGCCAAATTCAGCTCTGATGTAGGTGGGCAAAATGCCATTGAAATCATTTGAATTGCAACACTGGAGCTGAATTTGACCTTATATTTTTTGAACATGATGCCAAATGACTGCAAAAACAATGTAGTTTTTACTCAAGTGCAAATGAATGTGGTGGTTTCATCCTAGCCCCTGGAGGACATGTATTCAGAGCACAAAAGCATCACACAGTTTGGCACAGCTAGTAACTGCTTTTCCGCAAAGATTCAGGACTAGAGTGTTCAGGGCGTTGCAGGTCATGAGCAAAGGAGGCGAAGCTGGGTAGCTGCATGGACATGGCTGTACGCAGTTTGCCTCTCGCTAATCTCTTGACAGTACTCGTTTCCTCATTTTCATCATTCACTTTAATGTTTCAAGAACAACAACAGCAATCTGAATTATTGTGAAGTCTCAGTGGATGTGCATTGTTCCTCCCCAGGGCCTACTGAAAGGCAACACTATAACTTTGTATTTATGCTGATAGAACTACGAGCTGAATTTGTCTTCGTGTGGCTATTAACACTTGGCCTGTGCAATGTTTTACCTTCAAAGATGTCAAGGGTCTTTCTGAAGGCAAATTTATGATAAATGGGGCAAGCATTTATACCGCATATTTTGCATTTAGACTCTGGTTGCCATAATTGGTGAGCACAGGGAAATATTATCTTCCTTGAGAACTTTATTGACCCTGTGCTTCAGGGACCTCATTCAGGATATAAATCCAAGCCTTTATGTTCTCCTTCAAGACAGCGGCAACATCTTTAATTAACACAAATAAGCACAAGATAGGAAACAATTTAAAAATATAAATAAATAATCTAGGTAGCCTGAATAAAGACTGCCTGGGTTATCAGATTAAGCAACTATCTAATATGAATGTAATCAAAATCCTGGCTTAATGCTGCTCCTTCTCACTGCTTTGTGAGGGTGTTAAGTAAATTTAGCACTAATATCCCCTGACTGCTGCTTTTCCTATTTACCTTGTCTTTCTTAAGATTAATAACAAAAAAGCAGAAAGCTTTCTATAGAAAAATAATAATTTTTAAAAAGGCACAAAAATCTCATGTCTGAAGAAAATTTCCTCATTTTGAATCTGGGATGAGGTTGGTGTCTAACAAGTTGAATATTCAATAGAGGAAGAAGATGCAAGCCTTCTGGTTTTGCTGGTATTTCATAAGAACAACTTTTGTTCTGCTCTTTGTTCATCCCATTTCTACTCTTTCAGACTGCTCTGTCACTAAAGAAACTGCCCTGAAAGAAATCACAAGGATAAAACCCTAGGGCCACAGAATAGCTGAAGAAATAATCTGCAGTAGTGTTTTTTCTCTTCTCACATGGAAATGTGGAAGATAATTTGCTCCTCACAACCTTCTTCACAATCTTAGCAGTTTTTATCACCAGCACTATCTGATCTGTCCAAATGAAATATTATAGCAGTGTTCATTTTGCAGCTGTGTTGAACTACCCTAATCTGCAGTCCAAATCTACAAAGAAAGCTAAAAAACTGAAGTAAACCCGAAGCAGGTGATAACAGTGTAAAATGAGCAGAAGTAATTCTTTGGTCATCTAGTTAGACTGTAAAAGAGGATTATGAAAAACACATATGGAAGCTAGGGATTTATAAGTGACTTTCACAAAAGCAAGTGAAATTGAAGGTCTAAATTCCTTAAACAAGTTTTGGCCATCTGGACTTATTCCTCTTCAGGCTTCTGATTTGGGACTTTTATCAGAAGTACATGCCAGTCAGTGTTTTCCAAGACATTCTAGAAGATATAGGTTCAGATCTCACAATTCATTTGCACATCTTTCGAAGAATATACTCAAATAGCAGCACATAATATTGTCTCTGCATAAACTTACTTGGTCTGGTTGCAATGACATCAGAATTAGATTCTTTAAAAGAATTTTTAAACTGATGCTGAATAGACATTTTAGATTTATGTTCTAATAGGTGGCAGACATATTTTTTCTTGCTTTTTTTCACTTCAACAGGTATCAAGAAACATATAAAAAACACCATGGAAGAATAATAATGTATTTTTTTATGAACCCAAAACTAGATTTTAAAAATAAAAAGATGTGCGACATAGTTCTTTTGAAAACGCAGTTTATAACTGTCTTTTTTTTTTTCTTTCCTCTAACTCATTTTTTCTTACAGATGGGATGTCTGGAAAACTGTAGTAAACTGGCTTCCAGTTCCAGTAAGCCCCCTGAAGAAAGCAGCTTTCAGTTCCAGCAGAAAATTCATACTTAGTGGCTAAAAGACTTCCAAGTTCATGACCCAGAACAGGCCAAGAGCACTTAAAAGTCAACAACATCATAAATTAGCTGAGTAAAACTAAAGTACTGAAGTATCTGAGGTTGATTTTGGGGATATCAATTCAGAACTTAACTCAGACTTCCAAACCCTTTTTAATTTTCTTATAGAAATTCGGTCTCAAAAACTGGTCTGTACCAAAATACTACACGCCACAAAACCCACCGCTGAAAACTTGAACAGGCTTTTGTGTTACAAAGGACAAACCTTTTCCCCCTCTTGACTACCTTTTTGCTAAATCAGACTTCAAATAGAGAGCTCTTCTGGGAGAAATTAAAAGACACTCACAAACTACCCTCATTTTAGATTGACTTTGGCATTTCATAAGGAAGCTAGAGCTGTGTCTAGCCAACTCTTGGGTGGAAGACTTCCAACTTAGGATTCTGCGGTGTGTAGGGCTGGTGGATGGGTCATATTCTTTCCTCCAGCCATACAGACTGATGTCCTAATATGGTGGTAGGCGGCACTATTCTGTGAGCAGACTCTTTTTCAAATAAAATGTAACTCTTTTTCACTGAATGCCGCTGCAATGTTTTACTGAATATCACTGTAATGTTTGGGATTGTGGCTTTAACCTACTCTTTGGCAAATCCAGGGCATGAACTACCTTAGTCACAGAGCCATTTCAACAAGCCTGGCTTGGTTCATGCATCAAACTTTATGTTCTGCTGCTGTTATAGGGGATATAGGTCTTCATGTATATTTTAAAGATGCTCTCACTTTCTAAGTAGGGTTCCACTAAAGTTAAGGAAACCTTTGAAAATTCAGCAGAGTATTTATTTGTAAAAGTTCTGGGGTTCTTCAGAAGGCTCCAGATCTGTAGGAAGAATTATTTGACACAAAATTTAAAATCTTTGCCCTGTGCTGTCATTAGCTCAAACTAATGCTGCCGGGCTCCCTAATCTGCTGATTGCTGTAAGAGCATAGGGATATTCTTTCTTTGCAGTGTACCATTCATACCTTCGGTTTTCCTCTTGCTTTGTAGGCATCAGTGCTGTATAAGGACCTATGAACAACAAACCACTGAGGCAGGACACATACTTTTTTAGGCAACTGAAAGCCAGAAGCTTGGACTGCAGTACCAAATGTATCATTAGCATCCTCTGACAGTTTTAATCTGTGTGCCTCAGTTTCACCTACAAGAAAATATATGTCAATATATTTTTCCATGCTTATGATGTGTTTTGACATTACCAAAGTGTGGCATCCAAGTGTTTTATTATTGCTTCTATATTTCACAGATAAAGAGATAAGTTGCACAGGCAAGCAGATTTGTTTAAAAAAAAAAAAAAAGTAAAGCAGCAGTGAGGTGAAAAAAATCCCACCTCATTATCATATGATCTTCCAAAATTTCTTTTTGTGTTGGTGTTGCAGTCGCTTCATGTAGTATCACTTTCAGATGATACTTCCATCTGCAGTCACTTGGAATTCCTATGTCTCCCCAGAATACCCTTGGGGGTACCAGTCTCTTGTATTTAGCTCAACTTTTTACTATAGGCCAAGATTTTTTAAAAATAGCAGCACTGGGGACCTCTAATAAAAAAGAAGCTATTTTACATTTATTTCTTGCCATCCATTCTTACTGGCAATTTGATGACATTCTGAAAACATTTGGCATTAGGCAAGCAATGTGATTGGGCTAATTAACAATGATGTGCTTAAATGCTGCACATTATTGAAAAAACTCTTCTAATAACAGACAGTGAGTTTTCATAACAGGAAAGCCATAGAACTCTGTAGACATTAAAGCAATATTTTCCCAAGCATTTTAGGTTCAGCTTGTTATAATAGGATATCTGTTGAAGCTGCATTCCCAGGTTTAGACTGCCTTTATAGATAGCAAAATACAGTACAATAGAAAGGTATCAGATTCATCATGAACACTTTTCATGGAAAGGATCTCAATCTTTATTAACCTTCAAATGAAACAAAGAAACAGTTCAAAATAGGGAGGCAGAATGACTTGACTTTGGTTTTGTTCTTTTTCCCACACACCCCCCTCTCTCTCTTTCTAGCTTGGCTCTCTTCTTATATATTCTATTCTGCAGAAGAGCATTTTGCACTCCTTTTCCCTGGTCTCTAATTTGTCCATCTCACATGAAAGATAACCAGAATGTGCCTGGTAGCAAAGGCAGAGCTTGCTATGGTTAAGACAGCAGAAGAGTTAGCAGGCAAAGCGAGAGCAGAGCCATGCTTGCCCTCCCTCCATAGCACTGCAGCCTGCACAACTTCACGTCCTTTACAGAGGGGCAGGTTATGGCCAGAAGGAGGGGCAGCCCCCAAGGGATACACTTTTGCACTCCAGTCAATTTGCAGACATCAAACAGCTCCATGGGGCTGTTGTACTAACACTATCCCATTTGTTGTAGTCTTAGGCTCTGGAGAAAACTTTTGAGTAATGCTGAGTTTACTTAGCTGTAGAAAGTTAGTTGAACTTCAGTTCATTCTGAGGCCTGTTAACAGCAGGAAAAGTCCAGCCTACAGCTACAGAGGATTCACTGCTTGACGACATTAATAAGATACAGATCCAAGAGGTAGATACAGCTGTGATCTTCCATATCCTCTGATCTGCAGGGTGAGTATGCTGAAGCTTTTCATCCCCTTTATAATGCTCCCTGTCCCCACGCAATTGCTCAGGGTGAGGGGAAAACAGGGGAAATTAGTCCCCTAATTTTGCAATAATAAGAATCTCTAGAACTCCTCTGAGCAGATCAAGCTTACAGAGACTGCTGTAAAGGTACACCCACTTCACCAGCTTTTTCAACAGACAGGCTCATTAAGGAGAGAGAAACAGAAGCTTTTTACAAATACCAAAACCAGAAGAAAATAAACATACACATAAGTGGGCTGACACAGGTATTTCTTTGATAAAGTCAACATTCTGCAGATACAAACAACAGCAAAAAAGCTAAGAGTGCATTAAGTTCCGAACATACTTCATGAAAGTAATTTCTATGTGTGTACTGTGATTACATTAAAAATGTGTTTTTCATGAAATGCTTAATGAAATGTCTTTGTATTTGTATATCTCAGCGTCAGAGCTGAAAAATATAACAAAAGTGTCTGAGGGAGAAAAAGCAAAGTGCCTAGCTAGATTTTTAGCTTTGACTTTTCAAAAAATTCTTCCATTTCTAACGTGAGCAATTACATTTAGCGCAACAGTTTGCTTAGTGTCAAGAATCATTTACATATGAGTTATATATGAAGCAACCGCATGGAAAAGCTATTCAGACTAAACAATTTATATTCTCTATTCAGAAAACAGAGAAGGCCCTATTCTGAAAATTGTGGCTTGTGGGTAACCACTGATCACTGGTGGTTATTTTTTTGAGCAGAAGTTAGCAGGATTAAGTCCCAATCTGTGCACCTGACATGAAACCATCAAGGAAAATCCACACAGACAACAGATGTTTATCCTAAAGTTTAAAAGCAAAGCACACAAACAACATCAGAGAAAACACAAGAGCCCTTTTGAACTGTATTTATTATTGTCAGGAAATATATACCTTTTATCTCCTGTAATGGAATGTTTTGGCTTATTAAATCTAACTTGAACAGGTGAAATGGTAAGCAATAATTCAGTTAATAGCTTAACTTTAAAATTCAGATGGCATTTGTATAGTTTAAGGGTATATCAACAGAGGGCATAAAAGATAAAATGAAGAAAGTTGTAAGAGACTGAAAGATATATTTGTTACTGCTTTAGACCAGTAGCTTCCCGCAAAATATTTCTTTGCTTATTGGCAAATGAAAAATTATTACCACTAGAACCTTTCTAGTCATGTGTTGTTTTACTATTCTTACAAAAATGATTAATTATCTAGTTTCAAAATAATTTTCACGGAATAAGAAGGAACCATCATCTCTAAATTAATATATTGTCTCTGTGATTTTTTTTGTCTTACTCCTACAGCACTTGCATATCCAAAATGTGCATGACCAACAAGGAAATTTAGCAGTTGTTTAATTCCAAGTTGCTATACATGTTTGCCTTGCCTTTAATCATCTAAGTTTTGTGCCTTGTGTCGTGCCATAGAGCTGGGATCTCATCTAGGTGCCACAGTGTTTTCTTTGGTTAAAAAAAAAAAAAAGGCATTGCTTTCAGTATGGAAACAAAAGAATAAATGAGAATTTGAACATGCAGAAAATTCAAGTGTTGCAGATGGTTCCTATCAAAAGACTGATATGTGGATATAGCTTTATTGGAAAGCTAAATATTTATAAAATAATTTGGGCTTGTATTTAAAGGTCATCTAATTAAACAAGTATGTAACATTAAATTAGTCACAAATGTTCTTAAAATATTGTTTTGTACCATTTACAATTAGCCAGCAGAAAGCTGACTCATACTTCTCACATTTGACAAAGTGTTACTTCTGATTTTTAAAGCAATAGGAGGTTTTAAGCTGTATCAGGCTACTAATATTTAAACGGGAATTGAGAATTGGCTTTGAGTAATTTTTGGCACAATCTCCTACTTTTCCTCCCAACGGTAAATTTCCCATTAACTTTCACAGAAATGTTCTTTCTACACAACTGAACAAATTCTACCCAGATTTATAATCTGAAACCCTAAACAGAGCCAGTAGGGATGCAAACAGCCCAGCAGTTATCTGCCAAAAGGTGACATGCTGTGATGTGTCTGCCATCAGGATACTGCTGCAGTAAAAACTAATATTACAGTTATCCCAAACACCTTTTCAAAGCCACTGCTCTTACTTTGAACATTTATGCAGTGTTTACTTCAGAGAAACACTAATCTGAATGTATGGGGAGTTAATTTGATTCCTGCGATTTAGCACCTTTGTAGTACAGCATTCGTAAAGGAACAGATAACTGTGGTTTCAGAGGAAGGATTTTATGAGACAGGGAGATGCCTGGTATTTAAAAAAAAAAAAAAAAGAGGGACCAGTTCTCACTAATCATTGTAGTACCCACTATTCTTCTGTTGGAGTTGACAAAGGTTGTTTCAACTTTATTTAATACCTTCTTGATTTTTTTCTACGGAGAGGGTGATTACATACAGTCCTGTACTGAAATGTTTGCCCGTTTGCCAAATGATGTGAAATTAATTTACAAATACACACCAACAAAAGTTGGTTAAGTTGGTTCCCCTAACTGTAACAAGCCAACAAGCTATAAGAAGTTCTTAGCCCAATGCAACATTTTACGAAGCCTTTATAACATGGCCTTGGCAGGAGTATACGCAGCAGTTTCAACTGCTGTAGAATTATTTTTCACTTCAAAACAGTTTATGCCCAGAGTACATGCAGTTTTAGTTTGCAATGCTCAAATCCACAATCTACAATCTCCAACAGGGTTTGTTTTGATCTAAATTGGCTTCAGTTTGGAGGTCATTTTGTTAGCATAAAACAGAATCAATGAATTCTCAGTTGTACTTGATTCTTCTTTTCCATTCTGGGCATAGCTTTGCTCCTAAAAAAAAAAATAATTACGAGGAAATAAAACATATGCCCAAATCTTTCTCTGAGCTCATGCCAACTGGAAATATATGGGTTCCAGTTCCTGCTTAAAGTGACAGTCTGCAGCAAAATTCCTGTGGGTACAAAGCCACATTGCAACGTAGGCTTTTGACACAACATATAACAATATTCAGCAAGCTTAATACACTACATAATATATTTCAAAATCACAGCCACAACTTTTTTTAGATATCTAATTCCCTAAGCCTTTCTGTGTTGTTGTAAGGAACTCTGACCATCAGATTTGCCCCCTGCCCCCAAATTCAGCTGGAATAATACCTGTCAAGAGCTCAGAACTTCATACAGAGCAGACTGGCATATTGCCATCAGCATCAGCAGTCTACGGAGTTCCTCCCACTAGTGACCCACAGAAAGAGGTAGAGATTTTCAGTCTGATATAAACTTCATAGCCTTAAAATGCTTGTAAAGGTGAATTTGAATACAATTGTAATTCACCTATTTAATACAAATTTAAATCCATGTAAAACAGCAAAATATGCCTATCTATCAAGATTTTTTCCTTATTTTAAGGAATTCAGTCCTTTCCTGATTAAAGGAAATTGCAAAACTCCTTCCTATTTCACTGGGAGAAGAATCAGATCACTTCAGATCTTTATCACAGATTGCACCTTCCCAAGCATGTTTTTACATGAGAATCATCTGTTTTCAAAAGTATTTTTGCACTAGAAATTAACATGAAAAATGAGGCCAATAACATAGAATCCAGAACAGTCAGTCTGTACTGTTTTCTCAGCCCCTAGCATTTAGACATCTTATTTAGTCCCATCGGGCTAGTTATACTCCATTTCATAGGCTTCAGGAAAGATTCGACAGCCAACAACATTTAGCTGAAGAAATAACAAATGTGCAAGTGGAGCAGCATGTCCTGCTTTTTTCATTAGCAAGCACTAAGCATACATGGGCTCCGCAGGATGTTGTGCATGATCAGACTGAAGAGCATGATAGTAACCAAAGCAGCTCTCACTGAAGTTGCTTTGTGTCTTTATCAGTCAGTGCTGTCCCTTCTTCCCAGTAAAAATAGTCAAATTCTCCACTTGGACATACCTTACAGAAGGCTGAAGTCTTGGAATACCACCATTTCTAACACTTCCATAATTAGCTTGAGCTCTGGCTTGGAGGGTGCTGGGGAAGGAGCAGGAGGAGAGAAAAAGCTACATGTTAAATATTGTAAGACTTCCGCTGTTTTATATGTAACATCAGAAAGAGAGAACTTCTGCATAAGGTTGTTCTCATGGTTTTCATTATCACATATAGTTAATCAAAAACACTTCAACCCCAGGCAACCAACACAGTGCAAAGAGAATATTAAAAGGGTATAAAAGCATCTTACTCACTTGGAAACTAATTAACTTGGTTAAAAATGAAACAGTTTTTTAGAAAGTACTGTAGTGTCAGGAAGGGCTTGTTGATACCTCAGATTTACTATGTGTGCACACAAATGAAAACCAATTTTGCTTCTGTTAAAGGTAATGGCAACAGTTGTCTCAAGTGCAGGCAGATCAGCCCTTTAGCATTGGGCTTAAATCTGGAAATAAATAGGATAGTCATGTAGCGGCTCAGGTTTAAAAAAGAAAACAAAAAAAAGGAAAAAAAGAAAAAGAAGATAGTCTTTAGGTGCTTGATACTATTTTAAGAGTGATTTATGCATTTAATTCCAAAATAATAACACTGAAAATCCTTCTTTGACTTTCTAAAACTTGCAGTGCCCCTATTAGTGTGATTATCTATTTCCAGTTTGGCACACACTAAACAGCTTTTTTCTGAAGTGTTACATTTCTCCCTACTTTACTTACCATTTACTCAAGACCAGATATAAACCCAGCGCTCTTGGAGACAAAACTCTTTCAATGAGCAATGAGGGTCTACAATGTCGACGTCTTATTCAGACACTGCTAGCAAGCATCTTGCTATGGACAAGGGAGATCAAGACACTATACTTAATGGAGCTTGGGGCACAGCCCAGCTGTTCCCAAGATTTACTCAGAAGAATTATGGTATAGATTCCACGCATTCTATTGTCAACCTGAGACATTGATACTTGGCAGCAGGTAAGAAGAGGTATTTGGGGTCATCCTGTTTCTCTTACCAAGTGCTCATTCTCTGAGTACATCTTCTGAACACAAGCTGAAGAGGCATATCCATAAAATGCAGTAACAATTCCTTTTGTTTAGAAGACGTATGGAAGAACTACCTTCCCTTTTACACCAAGCAATCAGAACAAAAGTAGATTATTAAATAATTTTCTGAGGACATTTGAATTCATGTCCCCAGGTGTGCCAAAGCCCTCCAGGTGCTGGCTAGTCTGATAGCTATGTCAGATAAGAAACTGATGGTTTCAGACCCTCTCAATGAAGCAGTTCCATTAAACAAATAAAAAATAAAAATTCTTCAAAGTGAAGAAGACGGCAAGAAGGAGCAAGGTTTTTCTCAGCATGGCATGCAAAACCACAGTCTCCTGAACAGACTTCAGAAGCAAGCATCATCTCTCTGCAGGCAACCTACCTCTCAGCACAAACCCACATTCTCACCACTAATAAGATGGTCATGTTTGAATGTCCCACCCACTTGGCACTTCATGAGGCTTCCAAATTGAGAACCCTCACTGAAATCCTGAATAAAATATATAAAGCATGTAAGACCAGAACAAAACTCACCTTTGTTTACCACATTTCACCCAGACTGGCTTGGGTGATTCTAACCAGCTGGTTTGGATTCCATCTTGAGTTTTTCCTTTGTATGGAATTGCTATTAATTCTGGGTTATTTTCTAGGCAGCAGTTTGGTGAGAAGAATGCAGCTTCCTTAAGATGTGCTCAGCATCTGCCAGTTTCAGTCCTGACCTTGCACTGAAAGCTCCCTGGATAGACCATATATCTATACAGGAAACCAATGAAATTCTCAGCAAGTGCCTTAATATGTTATGGGAGTTTCTGAAATATGGAGGCTTTAATTTGAAATTCTCCATTTTTGACATGGATTAAAATTAGAATAAGCAAAATGAATAAATATTTCTTCTTAAAAAAAAAAATCCCATCAAATCCTACATTAGAGTATTTTTAGTCATAACAACACAACAATTTAAATAAGGTTCTCAATTTAGTATAGAATATGTCACAAGTCTTTAAAATCATTGCTGATGTCTATTGTGTACTGTGATATTTTAAGGGTTATTCTGTTGCGGTGATTAATAATAGATTGCGCACATTACAGTGGTTTTATTTACTCAGCTTTCTCTCACATGAAACTAATCCACACATACATTATTGATAAATAATGCACACCTCTCCAGTTCACAGAATCTAAATTATGCAGAATTAAGAACAGCTGACAAATTAATACACATAAGTGTTTATCTTAGTAGATATCACTCTGTGTGTTGCCACAATACTTGGTGAACTGAAGTTTTGAGTAGAATTTACAGTTTTATACATAGATGGAGTTCTTCTATAGACGGATTTTTTCCATTTGTCATGTTTGGCACTCTCATTACTCTTGCTCAGATAAAATATATTAGAATTAATTAAATATATACAGAAGCATCATTTGAAAGCAATAATGCAGCCTTATAAAAATAGAAAGTTTTGCAGTATTTCAGAGTATATTAACTTGCAAATATTTCTGTACTGCATTACATGATAGTTGTTCCGTCAACAATAAATAACCTTCTACCAATGCTTGCTCCTGTCTTATTTTTACAAAGCAGTGTTTATTTTCATCTAGGAACTAAACACAACATTGTCAAGCAACATCTCTCAACAGTCACGAAGTATTTACTACAATATTCACCTGAGAGCATCACCCAGTACAGATTTTCAAAGCAACAATCTTAGGTTACATTTGCATTGGGTTTCCAAAAGGAAGTATAAGTTTTCCTATGCAGACACACAAGGCCAAATTCACCTCATCAGTTCACTTAATTCACGTCTGGAATGAATTTGGGCTATTCTCTATTCAACTGTGTTGAATTAGACTTTGCATCTTCAGCTTTATTTAGATGGAAATAATTACCTGAGAAAAGCCCCACAGAAAATTCATTGTTTAATATTACAGTATTAAAGAGACATAGGCAAAATTTTGCATTAATTTCATTATACACTGTATATTCTGCCACTTATAACTGGACAGTTTAGATGAACAATTTGTTCACCGACGGGCCAGTGACGTACATTGTGAGATATGAGGCTTTTTTGATCACTGGGGCAATGCAAGTATGAGACGAAATCTTAAAACCCTCAGAGCAAGCCATTCTTCAAACACTGAAATCTAAATCCCATTTTATTATACTGTTAATGAACTGCTGAGATTCTCCTTTGCTTGTTAACATGATAGCAGACAGATGAGAAGAAATAAAAAGTACTGGCCTGTGAAAGGCAAATCAAAAGGGGAGATTGAGGGGATTTCTCAAGTTACTCAGGTGAGTGTTTAAACCCCAGCCAGTGACCCAGCCAGTGGTCAGAACGGTACAGGTTCCGTTTGGTTGCTCTGAACGCTTAGACACGATATCCAACTGTCTGCCCAAAAGGCTGAGAATTTGCAGTTTCTTTGTAAGCTTACTGCACAATAAACAAAAGAAGGGAATTTGATACTAACTAAACAGAGAATGAATAGTCAATAACATTGTATAAACTTTTTCAAGTCACAAATCTTTATGCAGCAGGAGCAACTTTGCATGTTACTGGAGTCTTTTACTGCAAAAACTGTTTTTTTGTTGCCTCCCCCCATTTTTTAGGTGTAAAATGTGTTTTTCTAAAGTGAACCCTCACTTGTTGACAGATAACAGCATCAAATCCCTGACATATAAAAGAAAGGTGAACCATAGACTAAATAGAAGTTAAAGTCAACAAAGAAAATTGAAAGCACTATCACTACAGAGATATCTTAATATTCTGCAGAACGGCAAAATAATTATTTTATGACTTTCAACATGGGTGGCATAATGTTCATGAAAGAAATTATTCCAGCTTCTAAAAATGTATATTTTTTCCATTGTTTGATCTCCAGTTCTTAAATTTAAAATAGTATTTAAAGTACCATAACCAACATTTGAATAGAAAAATAAAATATGTAACAAATTCCATGCTATCATAACTCAACAACTATGAAAAGAGGTGGCATGTGAAGAAGAAACACAGAGGACAAAATGTAACAAAATGACACTTTTACAATTACTGAGTGCAGTTGACTAGTTTATAGTCCTAAACCTGAATACACTTACAGTGGAAACATTATTGTATGCACCATGGTGCATATTTCTCAGAATGCAATAGCCGTCAAGTTTAAGTAATACCTTACATTCCTATAAGTCTTGGAAGACAGACGCAGGGACTGTGAGAATGAAGACCTCAGGCACACTGTAGGAGAGGATGTAGTTCAAGACCATCTTAGGAACCTGAATGTATACAAGTCCATGGGACCTGATGAAATCCATCCACGGGTCCTGAAGGAGCTGGCAAATGAAGTTGCTAAGCCATTGTCCATCATATTTGAAAAATCATGGCAGTCAGGTGAAACTCCCCACAACTGAAAAAGCGAAATATAACCCTCATTGTCAAGAAAGGGAAAATGGATGAGCTGGGGAACTACAGACCAATCAGTCTCACCTCTGTGCCTGGCAAAATCAAGGAGCAGATTCTCCTGGAATGCATGCTGAGGCACAGGAAAAACAACAAGGTGGTTGGTGACAGCCAGCATGGCTTCAGTAAGGGGAAATCCTGCCTGACCACCTTGGCGGCCTTCTATGATGGGGCTACGGAACTGATGGGCAGGGGTAGAGCAGTTGATGTCATCTACCTGGACTTGTGCAAAGCATTTGACACTGTCCCACATGACATCCTTGTCTCTAAGTGGGAGAGACATCAATTTGAGAGATGGACCACTCGGTGGATAAAGAACTGGCCGGATGGCTGCACGCAAAGCGTAGTGCTCAATGGCTCAATGTCCAGCTGGAGACCAGTAACGAGTGCTGTCCCTCAGGGATCAGTGTTGGGACCAGTCTTGTTCAACATCTTTGTCAGGGACATGGACAGTGGGATTGAGTGCGTCCTCAGCAAGTTTGCTGAGGACACCAAACTGTGTGGTTCGGTTGATATGCTGGAGGGAAGGAATGCCATCCAGAAGGACCTTGACACACTTGTGAGGTGGGCTGATGCCAACCTGATGAAGTTTAACCATGCCAAGTGCAAGGTCCTCCACCTGGGTCGGAACAATCCCAGGCACAGCTACAGGCTGGGCTGAGAAGAGATTCAGAGCAGCCCTGAGGAGAAGGATTTGGGGGTGTTGGTTGATGAAAAAATGAACATGAGCCAGCAGTGTGCACTTGCAGCCCAGAAAGCCAACCGTGTCCTGGGCTGCATCAAAAGGAGCATGACCAGCAGGTCAAGGGAGGTAATTCTGCCCCTCTACTCTGCTCTCGTGAGACCTCACTTGGAGGATTGTGTGCAGTTCTGGTGTCCTTAACATAAAAAGGACATGGAACTGTTGGGACAAGTCCAGAGGAGGGCCACAAGGATGATCAGGGGACTGGAGCACCTCCTGTATGAAGACAGGCTGAGAAAGTTGGGGCTGTTCAGCCTGGAGAAGAGAAGGCTGCTTGGAGACCTCATAGCAGCCTTCCAGTATCTGAAAGGGGGCCTATAGGGATGCTGGGGAGGGACTCTTCATGAGGAACTGTAGTGAGAGGACAAGGGGTAACGGGTTCAAACTTCAACAGGGGAAGTTTAGATTGGATATGAGGAAGAAATTCTTTACTGTGAGGGTGGTGAGGCACTAGAATGGGTTGCCCAGGGAAGTTGTGAATGCTCCATCGCTGGTGGTGCTCAAGGCTGGATTGGACATAGCCTTGGGTGACATGGTTTAGTGGGAGGTGTCCCTGCCCATGGCAGGGGGGTTGGAAGTAGATGATCTTAAGGTCCTTTCCAACCCTAACTATTCTATGATTCTATGATTCTATTAGTAACTTGCAGAATTAGCTTTATGAAACCCAGCTGTTCAAAATAAAGCCTGGGCTAGCACTGCCATCTAGCATCTTTAAAAAAAAAAAGAACAACAAAGTCTCTGTGCACTTACAGAATTAGTAAGTTAGCATTTATTGAAACTTATCAATCTTTGTAACAAATCTATGCATCAAGTTGTAACCCTCAAGAGAGTAACAGGGCATGTTTTGATAATCAGTGTTTTGATAATCAGTGTCAGACAAAACTCTCCTTTGAAAGGGCTGAACCGAGACTGGAAAGAAGAGGGCTGCATTTATTCATGCAGTGTTGAGTTGTAATACATGGATAGTGTGAAGCTTTGGTAAAGATGGGAAGAAGGAACAGCAACAGATTGTCTTTTCGTAGCAGATGTGCCAATATGCAGACCAGACCCACTTCTTAAGAAAGTCTACTGCCTCCGTGGGGCCTGAGTTGAAGATGAGAAGAGAAAGCTTCCTATCCTGTAAGCTTTCAGGTTATTATTCATTATTGATTTTTCAGGTAGGCAGCAATGAATTTGCAACGAGAAGTTCAAGGGCAATCAAGAGAGACTTCAGATCCCTGGGACAATAGTGTAAGGCATCAGGAGTACAAGTGATGTTTCTCATCTTTACAGTTTCAGGGCATGATGAGGGAAGAAACAGGGAGATCAGCAGATCAATAGCTGACTCCAAGACTGGTGTCAACAGCAGAATTTTGGGGGGTTTGATCATGGGTCTGTCTACATGACACCAGGCCTGCTAGTGATGGATACATCTGTCTCAACGGGAAAAAGAATCTTTGCACAGGAGTTATTAGGGCTCATTGCAAGAGCTTTAAACCAGATTTGAAGGGGGAAAAGGATGAAACCAGGCTCACCAGAGATAAGCTTAGGGGCAGCCATACCAGTGTTTGAGGGGCAGTGCAATGCAAGGTCCTTCAGTCCTCAGTGGAGGCAAGGCAGAGATCCACATGACACACATGTGGAATATTGATGTGCTAGAAACCACAGAAGCACCTGAAAATAGTCACATAGGAACTAGGGCTTATCCCCACTAAAAGGTGGCAGGGTCAATAGCCCAACTGAAATGTATCTACACCAATGCGTGCAGCATGGGCAACAAAAAGGAGGAGCTGGAATTCACTGTACAGCAGGAAAATTGATACAGCAGCAATCAGAAAACTGTGGTAAGATGACTCACACAACTGGAGTGCTACAACTGCTGGCTATAAATTCCTCAGAAAGGATAAGCAAGGAAGAAGAGGTGGTGGGAGAGCCCTGTATGTTAGGGCATGTTTTGACTGCCTAGAGCTTGACAATGATGGTGAAAGGGTTAAGCATTTGTGGATAAGAATCAGGGGAAAGGCCAACAAGGCAAGTATCATGGTGGTAGTCTGCTATAGTCCACCCAACCAGGATGAAAAGGAAATATTCTATAAGAAGATGGGAGAAGTTTTCAACTCTCAGGGAAACAAAGAACGAGGCCAACAGAACTGCTACTTTGGTCTTCTGGAGGCCTTCCTTCAGCCTATTTAGGAGACTAATTGACACAGTCCTTTGGGAGGCAGTGCTGAAGGGCAAAGGAGTTCAGGAAGGCTGGACATTCTTCAAGAAGGAAATCTTAAAGACGTAGGAGCAGGCCATCTTGATGTGCCAAAAGTTGAGTTGGTGAGAAAGAAAACGGTGACAGTTGAACAGAAAGCTTTGGCTGGAATTCAAGGGGGAAAAAGAGAGATTATGATCTTTGGAAGAGGGGGCAGTAAACTCAGGAGAACTACAAGGATGTGAGGTTTTTCAGGGAGAAAGTAAAACTCAAATTTGGATACTGTAGAAGAAGACAATAAAAAAAATGTTTATATAAATACATTCATAACAAATGGATGGCTAAGGAGACTATCATTTATTGGATGCGGAGGGAAACATAGTGACAAAGGATGAGGAAAATGCTGAGGTACTTAATACCTTCTTTGCCTCAGGCTTTGATAGTAAGACCACTTGAAAGACAGGAATGGGTAACAGATTGACATCTCCATAATTCAAGGGGAGATCACCTGCAATCTGCTACATCACGTAGGCACACACAGTCCTATGGGGCCAAATGAGATCCACCGAAGGGTACCAAGGGAACTGGCAGAAGAGTTCACTGAGTCACTTTCAGTTGTTTATCAGCAGTCCTGACTAACCGAGGAAATGCCAGTGGACTGAAGATTAGTAAATGTGGCACCAATCTACAAGATTGGCTGGAAAGAGGATCTGGGCAACTTTAGGGTTCTCAGTCTGACCTTGGTGCCAGGAAGCTTATGGAGCAGATCATTTTGAGCACAACCACATGGCATATACAGGACGTGATCAGGCCCAGTCAACATGGGTTTATGAAAGTCACGTCCTGCTTGACTAGCTCATCTCCTTCTATGAGAAGATGACTTGCTTAGAGGATGAGGGAAAAGCTGTGGATATTGTCTGCCTAGACTTTAGTAAAGACTTTGACATGATTTCCCACAGCATTTTCCTGAAGAAATTTCCTGCTTATGGCTTGGGAAAGCATATGCTTCACTTCATAAAACCTGGCTGGATGGCCGGGCCCAAAGAGTTCTGGTGAATGCAGTGAAATCCAGTTGATGTCCAGACACAAGTGGTGTTTGCCAGGGCTCACACTGGAGCCAGTTCTGTTTAACATGTGTATCAGTGATCTGGACCAGGGAATGATGTGCACCCTCAGTAAGTCTGCAGGCAACACCAAGTTGGGCAGAAGTGTTGATCTGCTTGAGGATAGGAAGGTTCTGCAGAGGGATTTGGTGAGGCTGGGTCAATGGGCTCTGGCCAATGGTATGGGGTTCAACAAGGCAAATTGCCAGGCCCTGCACTTGGGCCACAACACCCCCATGCAATGCTCCAGGCTTGGGGAAGAGTGGCTGGAAAGCTGCTCATGGAAAAAGACCTGGGGGTGCTGACTGACAGAGCTGAACATGAGCAGCTTGTGCCCAGGCAGCCGAGAAAGCCAACAACACACTGGCCTGTATTAGCAGTAGTGTGGCCAGCAGGGCCCGGGCAGTGATCATCCCCCTGTACTGGGCACTGGTGAGGTTGCACCTCGAATCCTGTGTTCAGTTCTGAGCCCCTCACTACGAGAGAGACATTGAGGTGCTGGAGTGTGTCCAGAGAAGGGCAATGGAGCTGGTGAAGGGTCTGGAGCACAAGTGTGATGGGGAACGGCTGAGGGACCTGTGAGGGTTTAGTCTGGAGAAGAAAAGGATCAGGAGGACCTTATAACTTTCTACAACTGCCTAAAAGAGGTTGTAGTGAGGTGAGGGTCAGCCTCTTCTCCCAGATAACAAGGTATGGGAGAAAAGGAAATGGCCTCAAGTTGCACCAGAGGAGGTTCAGACTGGATATTAAAAAATATTTCGTCACAGAGAAGGCTGTCAAGCATTGGAACAGACTGAACAGGGAAGCAGCTGGGTCATCATCCCTGGAGATATTTAAAAGATCTGTAGATGTGGGGCATTTAGCAAGGCAGTTTTGTGGTGGACTTGGCAGTGTTATGTTAACATTTAGACTTGACGATCTTAAAGGTCATCCTTGGGTTTTCTAACCTGAACAATTCTATGGTTCTACAACTGCTAAAGCAATATAAAATACCAGAATGCTTTAGGTTATCAAAGAAAATGTTTGCTTATACCCGTAAAGAGAAACATGTGCTTTGCATGGCTTAATAAATAAATTCCCTCTGCTGAAATATATGAGACTTCTGCTTTGCACAGGTATATATTGACACGTAACAATGCATATGAAATATATTCATTTGCTCCTCTGAATATGGAGTTAAAAAGGCTTATGATTTGCAAAAGTATAACAGTGAGTGAAATTTCACCCACTTTTATTGTTTGTTGAACAGAATGAATTGTTTGGCATTGCATAAAACTAAACATGAAAACAAATACTGCCTCTCAGAGTCTGCAGTATAGAAGACAGGCTCTGAGATGACAGGATGTACTGGGAAGCCTTGAAACACAGTCATTAATTGTCATCATTGTTAGGAGCAAGCCTTTAGAAAGAACTTGAGTCCAAACAAGGATGGGAAGACACTGTAGCATAAGTAGCTCAGAGAAAGAGAAGTGAGATGAGTTATCATTAGAAGCTCAGCCATAGCAGCCTTTTGGCACAGGAGTCTGGAGACAGAGATATAGGCAACACAACACTGCCCCATAGCTAAAAGTAATTTCTCTATTGCGTAAAACAGAGGAATTAGCCATATCACAGGCATTATGATTAGGTTATGAATCTTTCAGTTGAAAGCCCCTGAAGACCTAATCTATTGTGAAAAGTTATTACTGCCTTGGTGACTTTCAAACAGATTTCATCTGCCACTGCTTTCCCCTGTTTCTGTGCACTTTGTGTGGACGGTCCCGGAGAAAATTTTCATTGATCTAGAACTGTAAGTTTAAGATACAGCTTGCAAGACCCTATATTATGCTGTTCATGAATCAAAATTCTTCCCCCACCCCACCTAAGTTTTCTTGGTGTTAAAAAAAATAGAGTGCACAGAGGCAAACAAATACCTCTGAAGCAAAACTAACCCCACCAAGTCTAGATGTCTGGTCATCCAGCTCAGAAAGCTAATGTCTGACACAGATATTGACACAACACCAGCAAAATTTGTTTCCACAGAAACACATGCAAAACAAACAAATCAAAAATATTCTGCATCTGCCTAAAATGTTAAAAATAAACAAAGTTATGCCAATATAATTGTTTGACAGCCACTATAAAGTTACCTGTAACTATCTCAAAATCATTGCTCTGTTAAGCAGCCCTAGTAGAAAAGTGCTGTATAGTTAAGTAATTTTCTTTCAGTGAATAAGTGCAATCCATCAGTAAAAAGACACACTTTGTCATCTACTTATTATGAGTGGCATTACATAAGTTTTTTTGAGCTTCAACTATGGCACAATGTTCAGCTGATTTAGACACAAACACTAAATATATATCCATTATACTCTCTTTTTTCACATCAGGACTTGGACTGTTCGATTATTTATTTTTCCAAAACACTTTTTTTTTTTTTCCAGAGGGAAATGGCATTCTGTAAGAGTAGTTATGTTTTAAACATATCTGCAGTACTTTCAAAAAGACCAGCAGGTTTTACATTGAAAAGTGCAAAAGTAAACTGTCAACACTATAGTCTGATTAAACGTTTTTACCTTTGTAAAAAAATATACAAATGGTGGCAGCATGCTGTGTGTTTTCCAGTGCAATCATCCTAACTTTAGACCTATGAACAGAAAGAAAAATGCACTTTGAAAGACAGTCAACAGGAAATGTGGGAATGGAGACATGGCAGATGCTTTGCAGAGCTCCCCTTCTGCCCTTAGTTGCTTATTTCATGATTTCTAGAAAGGAAATTCTATGAGGTAGCAACCCAGAGAATGTTCTTTTCACACTTTTTTCAACTTTCTGTTTAAATGCATATTAGTATCTTACCTTGTAGGTGTATTGTAATTAAGGACATTTTATTTTTCCTTCCTATTTTATTTCTGTTATGGTGGCCTGGTGTGACTGGGAATTCATCCCCACTGGGTGAGTCTTTGCTTACAGACCTAGGAAAGGCAAGATATCTTGAATACACTAATATAGCTATTTATGCAGAGCACATCAGTTAATTCAGAAGACTCGACATATACCTGCAGAGTTCAGGGCTTGATGAAAGAGTATTCACACTTGTTAAGCTCATACCTTTAATACTTAAATTGTAAGAATGCTTCCAAAGGAAACTAGCACCAGAGAATTAAATACGGGGGTAGAAATACATTCTAACTAGACACCCTACACACACAGCTAACCCACTAGCGCAAAACTGATTAGCCACCTAAGGCCACTGAGAGCATAGGCACAGGATGTTTTCCTAAAGAGAGGAGGGGCTAGTTTGACCTTTTAATTTATAAAGGGAAACCACACACCCAGGTGTTGCAGCTCTGCTCACTAGGAGCAATTAGGACATAATCTGGGATGTTTATTTTGTTGGGTTCAGAGGTCTATGTTGAAAGATCAGAAAAGGCTTATACTCACTCAGTAAGTTCCATGCACATGATGTTTTTCAACTGGCTTTTTTGTTGGTATTGTCTAGTTATTTGTTTGCTTGGAAAGAAAAATAGTCACTTTAAGTAGGAAATCCCACTTGGGCTACAACAAGACAAATTGCCCCTTCATGCTAAAGATGGATTTTAAAGGAAAAGAAATATTAAAAGAAACCTGTGCCAACACAATGAACAGCAACCATTCAGTTAAAGGTGTATTCTTAAAATTGATACAGCCAATTGTTTCTAGACAAATCCATTTTTATTAATACTTTGTGATTTAAGATATTGTTATAAACAAACTTATTAAAGAGAATTATCTAGTATATTTTAAACCAGTGCCATGCTTCAGAGGCTTGAACAATTCTCACTGTCGTCTATAAATGCTTATAGAAGAAAACATTTGGCTATTGCTTACAACAGGTTCTCTAGGGTACTCTTTTGAGCACCAGTGACACCAATGTTGCAGCCAATGTTACACAATTACTCCTGTAATTTTCCCTGAATGAAATAATCAAGATGTCATAGCTCTTCTGACCCAGTGTCAGCATGGCAAAGAAAGTTGGGCAGTAATTCAAACAAGAAATAAAAAAATGTTTCTCAGGCTGTCAGAACAGAACCAATAGCGAGAATCACAGAATATGCTGTGGTGTTCCCAGCCTTTGGTATCCTGAATTTCTCCAAAGGTTTATAGGTGCTGTCCTAAAAGTGTTGCCTATTAGTGTGGTCTCAGGTTTCTTTAAGACAGACCTGCATTGAAGATGTGCACAGTAGAACCTTTGGCCATGATACTGATTCAAGGATAGATCTGACTGTAACAGCTTAAGTTTGGTTGTTTGTTTGTTTTTAATGGTGGTGAAATATAGTACATAAAAGATGATTGCTTGTGTCATCCACCAGGGAAATGTAGGTTCCTCTGTGGGACAAGACCTATCATTTATTATACGGATATGCAACATTTAGCATATTATAATGTCTTGGATAATCATCAAGCAAGAAAGAGATTCTTCCACTTTACTAAAGGGCTTAGTAGTTGATCTGTCATCAAGTACCCACAAGAGAGAAAGAGGGTAAAAATAGCCATTCTTCACAACAAATTCCCTTCTAAATCTTTCAGATTCTCTGTCAATGCCTTTTCTGTGGCTACTGTTCTTGCAGCTCCAGGGGACCTTGGCCAACAGCATGGCAGGCCAGCCATACAGTGGAAACTCTGAAGTTTTGAGATTGGCACAGTAAGATGTCAAAACTCGCCAAGAGAGTTACACTGCTGCAACGACTAGCAGCAGGCTGGGATACTGCAATAGGGCTGCTACTCTTGCAAAGGCTTCTACCCAACCTAAAATTAACATTCTGTTAGCTTGAGACAGAAAACACTGATATTAATGGAGGATTTCTCCCTGTTGATGTGACAAACCTTTGGCTCAGGAATTGTAAACAGCCTTATACGTGTGAGTAGGTTTTCTTTCAATGTGAGAACTTTAATCATAAAGGTTATGACAGCAGCACCTACCTGGGATGCATTGGGATAAGGCAGCCAGAAACATTACAAAGTAACTAATACAGGGTACTATTTTTCTTGAAGTTTTTTCCTAACGTTTGCTGACATTTAATCTTGTATCAACAAGAAATTTTAAATATAAAACTGGCTGTTCAGCTTTGTTTTCAGTATTTAGAAATTCCATCCCTACGGTTTCAATGGCAAGAAAATAAAAACCAGCTCTAATATCTCAGCCTTCCAGAACAACCCATAAGCCTACACATGTCCACCTATTTTCTTTTTTCTTTTTTTTTTTTTTCCCCCACAAAAATGAAGCATGTTTTTCTAAAGGAAACGGCATATGAAAAATTTGGCACTGTAAGTTCTGATTCACTGCAACATCTTCTTCTTCAATTCCATTATGACTAACACAAAGACCAGTTATGTAGAAATGTCAGCCTTCATTTTATATAGCATATTTTCCACAGCTTTGACACTTTGAGACAAAAGTTACAACAGAATCAGTTCTTCTGTCTTTAGCTTCAATAAAAAAACAAAACCATTCTATAAGGTTCACAAAACTCATTTTTCTTTCATGAAAGCTAAAAGCTAATTGTTACAGCACAAACTGTAAAGAGAGAGAAAAATCTGTTTTTGAATACATCTGCTGGTTATGAAAACAAATTAAGCTGAGTTTTTGTTCTTTTTTAACTGATGGAAAAGTTTAAAATCTCAAAAATACAGTAAAAGCAGAAAATAAAATATGGAGGTTTCAACATTTCATCCAAAAATAAATGTCCTGAACTTAGGCACCAATTGCTTCACTTTTATATAACTGGAACATGTTTTCATTGATTCAATTTTGATTTTTTGGGTGTAAGACTATTTTACAGATTCATGAAATTCTAGTCCATAAGCCAGTGGTTGTCACTCTCAGAGCTTGCTCCTCCTCACAGTGTTGACTTGATTCCACTGTTGGAGGCTTCTGGAAAGTTGCTTTCAATCACAAGTTATTGTACTAGCCACAGGAATTACATGGAAGATAGATATGGGAAAGAGGAACTTTCAGTAGCATAAGTTAGAATGCAAGATGGATCAAATAATCATAATAGTTATTCCTCGTTCTAGTGTTTATGAAAAAAATTAGAATCTTTATCAGTAACGGATGTAAATTTTATTCCGTATTTTGAGGAAAGCCTACCACATACAAAGCTACAGAGCCACAAAGCTGGTAGTAATTTAAAAAAGAAAGGCAAAATGCAATTGAGAAATAGAAAAACACATTTAATGGTTTATTTCTTCAAATTTTAAACTACATCAGATGAGCAAAATAGTAAATGAACAAATAAGAATAAAATCTTATTTTGTCAGCTATTTTACAATCCAAAATAAGTGGACATGATATGGGTAGAAAGAATTTGCTGCATAGATGGAATATTCTGGAGATATGGCTCTTATCTCTGCTACTGACCCTGCTGGGTTGTTTTCAGCAAGCCACTTCCACAGGCTGTACCTCAATTTCACAGTATGTAATGTGGATTTCCTCGGAAAAGCATTCTGAGATCTCTTTGTTAAGTTGCATTGTTTTCATACTTGACTGTGATTTTATACTTTTTGGAGGCAAAATATAGTTTGTCCATGTGGGATATCATTTATCCCACAGCACTATCCTTGGACAAACAATGTTAACCCAGGGCTATCTGCAATATTCAAACTGGGATTTAGGGCAGACTTATGAATCTAATCAACTAACTTTTAAAAACCTTTTCTCAGAGATTGTTTAAAGTTCACAGGGTCCTCAGGTTTCAACAAAGGTACAACAAAGGTACAATGGCACTTACAGATCAACTTCTAGTGTGTAAAAAAGCACCTACGCAACTAAAACTAGACAGGATTAAGCAAATCTGCAGACTAGTGTATACTTTATATCATGGTGTAAGCACACGTCCATCTGGAATCTTGCAAATATATCTGCTTATTACCATGAGGGGTTCATTCCAGTGGGTGTTAAGAATCATGACTGTGTGAAAAGAGAATTTTATCTCAGTGCCTGGTTGCACTGCTGTCCATTTAGTTTGCATTAGGCAGTCATAACATGCATAAACATGGAGCAATGACTGGACCATACATATTTTCAAGAGGAAAGCTGAAACCCTAGGCCACACTTGGTGTTTTTCTGGACACGCGTGCATGCACAGTGGAAAAACAACATTAGAATTGAGTAGGAAGAAGAGAGATTATTTCACCAAACATGTCTCAAGCACTTTCTTGGAGTGGAGATGTGGACCTAAATCCTGTTCAGGCAGAAAGATTTGAACCAAAAAGTCCCATCACATTAGTGATAATCTCTGGTTGAAGAGTAATCACTACTTGTGCTTTCACCTCCTTTTCAAGGTATTGAATGCTACTTCATTTGAACAGTGTCTATAAATGCAGAGAAGAAGGCATCTTCCTCTAGTACAGAAACAGGTCCACAGTGTAGTAGCCAGGTCAGAATGTTTTCTCTTAGGTACACAGACAACAGACTAGGTGCATCAAGCTGTAGCTTCCTCTAGAGGAGCCAAGTGTACTTGGGGATTGTGATTATGAACATCACAGTACTGAAACCCTTCATTATTAGCAGATTCTCATGATAGTTATTGCACAGAAACAAGAGCTCACTTGTAGACATCATGATGTCTCCAGACACAAAGCAATTTTTGGCAGTTCTTACAGTATTTCAGTTCAGATTCCAACTTTTTAACTCACATATTTTCTCATCAAAATACGTAGGAAGAATGGTTTAGGTACCTTACAGATGCCAGTAAGAAATCACATTCTGACAGTCATCAGGAATAATCAGCAACTAATCTGACATGAGTCAAACAGTGCCCATGTCTTGTTCAGGTCCTTAGTATTTTAACCCACTGCCATATTTATTACAGCTAATTTCAAGAATGTTGCAAAAAGCTGTTGATGGAAGGGGTGGGGAGTGAAGGTGTGTGCATGCACACACGTCTCCAAAAAGGTTGATTCAGTCAGGATTTTTTTGGCTGTATAAAGTACAACCTCATGATTTTTTATTATTGAATTATTTAATTGAATGATGACTATCTGGGCATATTATTCTTGGTATGATTCCCTGTTTCTCATATCTTTTATCTATACAGAAAATACCACAAAATCTGACTCCATGAAACACAAAGGCAAGTCTACTTCAAGTTGATGGAGTATTTACACAGATAAATTTTTGAGACAATTAAGACAGTCAAATTTTTAAGACACTTTAAAACCAGCAGGAGCTGTATGAGTAAACAGGCTGCAGAATTGGTCCAGGACCATTTACAGAATCTGGGTTGTTAACATAGACTTGAGTAAGAGTGACGAAAAGCTAGCATCATGGCAGAAGAAGCCCTTCTGAGTCAGACAGCCTCTCCTGAACTTTTCCCCTCCTTTCTATACAGGTTGTTAAGATCCCTTCCTCTAACTCAGCACCAGAGAAGTAAAATGAACTCTGCCTATTCTCTGCTACCACCATTCCCAGGTAAATACCTTGGTGCCCCAAGCCATGCACACATAGCCCCTACTTACCTCTACCATAGCAGATCAATAACCAAGATAGTGGAAAGAGGGTATCTGAAGAGATCTTTTTTTCTCAGCTGTAAGGATGCATTCTTCAGAATAATTGGTTACAAATATTCACTTAACAAGCAAAGATACTCATATGTTACAGTAATGCACTAGTAAGTCTTGAAGAATTTAGATGTTGTTCACTTGTCTTTCTAAATTAAAATCACCCAGCAATTATTAAAAAAAAACAAAACAAAACAAAACAACAGTATGTAAAGCAAAAGTCATTTTCAATCTAGGGAATATTTGTATCTCTGAATTTTTAATGGATTCTTAGCATTCTTTTCTTTCTTCTTTTTTTTTTTTTTTTCCCTTACCAGACAGCAAACCCTCTATATGACTGCATAGCACAGCTAAAAACCCCCAAGGATTATAAATTAAAGTAAAAGCCTTTGGATGCAATGCTTTTCATTTCTTGCACTCAGATGGGATCAAATGATCGCACTTTATGACAGGTATTCAGTGAATTGTGTAAAAAAAACTGCTAAATCAAACTCCTAGCAGATGTGCTCACATAACACAAGTATACTACGCTGGAAAAAATATAGGAAGAATAATTACTTCCTTAGTCTACACTGGGAATTTCCAGGGAATTTCTAGAATTGCCACACCCTGATGTATTTTATGCAGTTTGGTCAGCACAGGAAAACCACATAGAATCTGTTGAAGTCAGCTGCCCAGAACCAACTGAAATTTGAGTCCTGTTTATTCTCTAAGTTTTGCAGAATTAGAGTTTTAGAGAGGATCCTCATAAAAAGAAACGGAAAATAAATTATTGTGAAAGGATGAGAGAGCTTGCTCAGTTCTTGCTTATGCTGTATTTTCACAGAAGTCATGTAGAAATACAAACATTTTGTTGAGCTTTTAATCAAGAGCTGTCTGTTTCCTTCAAAATCACAAAAGCTATAGGAAGAGAATTCACCACTTATCCGTGCATCAGATCATGTCCAGCTACAACAAGTCAACAAATTTCTTTCTAACTTACTTTTGAAACTTTCCATGAAAAAGATCATACAACTTACTGGTTGCTTGTAATGCTCATCAAAAGCCCTGAACATTGTGTTCATAATAATCACCTTCTCTTTAGAGGACACATAACAGCTGCTTTGGTACCGTTCCTTCTAGTTATGAAAATGTTAGCATCTTTCAGACTTGCAAAAGTGCCATGCAAAAATAAGGGTTTATTCTCATATTTTGGGTACTTTTTAATCCCTTAAAAATCTTGTTAATCTCACTCCTGAAACACAGATTTCTATAAGAAGAATTCCACACCTGAGGAACTTTTTATAGGCCAGCTGGAAGTCTGTGTAAGAAAATTTGAATAAATCTGCCCTAACAATACTTACATATACATGCAGATTTGAACATATGTGCTGTCATACTGAAATTTATTGGAAGATGCGGGTGCTTAATCAAAGGTGCAAGAAATTGTCTGAATACCTGACAAAAGGCAGAAAGTTCTCTAGGGCCAAGCACAGTTTTGCTTGAAGACTGCTAATAGAATAATTACAGAGTCTTATTTATGGACAGTGATTTCTATGTCATGATTTGGTGAGCTGACTTCCGTTCATTTCCCTCAGTATCCCTTCAAAGACTTGCACGTTTGCTCCTGTTGTAGAGTACAATACTTTCTACATGTTAGCTGATGCTGATTGAGTTGCTTTTGTCAGAAACCCATGATGGACATAGTAATTTGTAGTGTCAGGCTGCTCTCTACTCCCAGTTCTATACCGTGTTTAGAAACAAGATCTACACGTCAGTTATCAATCAACAAACTTGGTAGACAATGTCCCAGCCTTCACTTCTCTGCAGATGTTCCATGTTGTGAATAGGATAGGCTGTTTTCAGGGTCCACAGTACTATGCATTTCTGAACAGATCTTCAATGTTAAGTTTCCATTTTGGAGAATACATGACTTCTCCCTAGCTCCCATTTGAGGATAATAACCAATTGCAAGGGAACGGAAGGACATTTCTTCTGAAGGTCACCAGGGAGGAACTTGTCCAATGGAGCTGTGCATAAGCTCCCAGTCTTAGTCTTCTGGAGAAGAATCTTTTGCTGTAAAGTGGAGAGGAAAAAAGAACTTTATTTCCCTCACCCCCATCTCTTCAGAGAGCAGACTTGTGGAGGCTTATCTTATTATGTGATTTCTTGACAAATTTGAATGCAGGTCCACAAGGAACCAAGACCAGGAAGACTGCTCACTGATCAAATTGAATGGTCTGGGTTAACGCATTATTTGTAAATGCTTTTTAATTTTTTTTCTGACTAATTGCCATTCAGTAACCATGAATCTAACTAGCTGTCTCTCAGGCCTACAGAAATTTTTTGTAGGGAGCTCTCACCTACCACTTTACTTACTAACTAACTAGGTAACTGGCTAAATAAGTAAATAATTGAAATGTTAATTAATTGAAAAGTTTTCTGCTTTTTAGTGCATGCCTGACACAAGCACCAACAAGCAAAACTGCCCTGTGGCAGGCTGAAGCAAGGGTTACCATTGTTTTTTTAAAATGTTTGTACAACAGACTAACAGAAATACAAAAGTCATGATAGGTGCTAATATTGAATGTTTCAGAAATTAACTAAGTATTTCCACTCCTGTATCATTTGCGGATATTGTAGGTTGGCCTATCTATTCATCCCTTTCATATGTTCTTAGGCTGCATTTTTCAGTAAGTAGCACTTTTCGATAGGCAACAGTCAATATTTGCCACAACTAGGTAACTTGCTTTTTATTGTTTGTATTTCTATAATTCAGGTATCCTTTTCCCAGTAATTACATGAACATGATAACCTGGTGATTCAGGGCTGGAAGGAACACCAGAGGCAAGGTAGCAATCACAAGCAGAATAGAAGAGAAAGAAATTGAGGTGCCCCTCTTTCATTGGCTTCCTCCCTCCATTCTTTGGGTGCAAGAAGCTTTTGTATGCTTTTGAAAACTGCTCAGGATGAACTTATACCATATATATATTAGCTTCTACTGCTTGCTATTGTCTGTAATGTCTCTTGGTCTAGCAAATTCCAGCCTGGTTTAGGGGGTACATATCCCTAAGCTGAACTGAAAAAAAACTTCAGAATGCTTTTTTAGCACTTAAAAATACAAAGGAACGTATTTGACCAATTACTGGCATGCAAAAAACCATGTATGCCATTTTCAAAGTTCCTTGCTTTTAGTTACATGTAGGATACATGAAATGTGATGTCAAGTTTACTGATTCTGGCATTTAGGAGCTGATCATTATCATCAGTAACTGGCAACATGGTTAAAATCTGCAGTAATTTGTATCTGTGTGGCTAGTTGTTAACCCATATGCTGTAAAGAAAAATAATCTCTTTAAGCTTCAGAGAATAGACAACTGCTCTTCAGAGAGCTGCTTAAATCTTTAACGCGCTGTAAACATTTTAAATAATGCTAGAAAGAAGATATCACATTGTTGCCCTTTGTCTCTGTGTTCTGATCTTAATAAAAAAGCTAAATAATCCGCTAATAAATATAGACCAAATTAAGTTGCATTTCCAAAACCATAATCAGCAGCTGGAGAGTGCCCTATAACAGAAGAAAATCATCTTTTAAAAGATCACAACTCAGCAATAAGCTGACTATGAGGGACTCATTCTTTGAAACAGAGCCTACAGCAGCAGTAGAGCCTGCCTTTTCTTTCTGAAATCCGGAAGTAAATAATAAGAAGGGTGTATCTAGCTAGGCAATTATATCTAAGTCATGTTGTTCTTTCTAATAACATTAGGGGTATTAGTGTGCCCTAAGCTATGAAGTGCTTTGGAAAAAGTCCCATATATATGAGCTGACTCATCATTTGCATTTGTCTGCTCAGTATCTTCAATGAGACATGTTTGTCACATACATGTGTAAAGGTGTGGTCTAGGAAAGGTGGTGTCCAACTCTGCACAGCAATTCTGTGGAAACACAGGTGGAAGGTACCTGATAAGAGATGCTGTGTTACACATCTCCCGGATGATGCCACACTTAGGAAGGCTGTTGGGTGCCCAGCCAGGCTTGCAGCGGCTGACACCGTTGGCTCAGCAGAAGCCATGGCAAGATGCCCCTTGCTTCCCAGCCCTACCCCATGCTTCTCTACTTGTGAAAGGCTCACTTCCATCACCCTTCCTAACGCTGAGAGGTGCATACTCACAGAAGTAATTCCAGTCACTGCTACAAATTAACTGACAAAGAAAAGGCAATGTGTGAGCTCCCCCTGTAATGTGTGAGCTATTAACTAGCTCAGAGGGAGCCCAGCTGGCTACCCTGATTGCCTGTGGTGAGGCAAGCATGTTCATCTGCTGGGCTGATGTTCCTAGCTGTCAGCTCTGTTTCAAACAGCTTCAAATAGCTCTACAAGCAGTGCCTACAAGTGACTCCCTCACCCCCTTCCAGAAGCACTCAAGAAGGATAGAGCCCAGCAGATCACAGAGTTTTGGTTCAGCTATCTTGTTTTCCTAAAAGGGATCTGGGTTGAATGCAGCAATAGTACCAGACAGTATCTTTCAGGGTACACAGTCCTGTTCATAAAAGAGCTTGTATAACTTTTTTTTGGGATTTTGTCTGCTACATCCCTCACAAAGACTTTCTCTAGAAAATTAATAGGTACAATTACGACACTTAAGTACCAAATTATCAATATTTCTGGAAAGTTTTCGCCAGGGAATGGGAGCTTCAATGTCACAAATGAGCTAACACTTTGTTCCAGCTGAAGGTTTGAAACCTGGGAATGATTAGTGAAAATGTTTATAGTGAATCTTCAGAAGAAGTTGTATAAATAGAAAAACCAGTACAGGAGCAAACAAACAAACAAAACAAAACAACAAACATTACCATCACCATTTTTAATTACAAGTAAAACTCACAGATGCGTAGTTTTATGTGGAGGCAGGGTGTATAACAGAATGCACAAAGTAGTTCTTTGGCGTCCAGGTTGCTATCCCCATAGAAAATGTAATCTTAGATGAGATTAAGTGGGAAGAAAAAAGAAAGAATCTACAAAGGCCGAACTAACATTTGCCTCTTCTTGCAGTTTCTGACAGTTTTGTTCTCAATCGCTCATATTAATAGGAGTATTTAAGTGGCCTGCATTCATGGTAGTCCTGTATGAAATGAGAAAGAAAAATAAATCCTCTAAGATGAAAGTAACTTCTTGAAAATATTGCCTTTTTAATTATGTTTTTGCCACAGAGCATGCAAAATTAGCTGCCAGCAGACCATTATTAAACACGGTCAGTGTCCAAACCATGCACATAGCTATTTATGGCACTGCAGCTCCACGTCTGGGGGTCTGTAGTCTCCTCTAGCTGACCTCCATAGAATGCATTCTTTTAATTATTTGTTCTTTTTTAATAGCTCTATTTATCATACAAGAATCATACAAATATTTCAAATGTCATGCATCTCTCTGTTATTTATTTTCAGACATAGAATAACTATAAACACATTCAAAGAGAATAGCCATAATTAGCATTTTAAGAAGAATAAACAATTCCCTAAATTGTCTACTTCAAGCACAGCATACAGACAATTTTGCCAATATATCCATGAGAGAGAAACACATACTACTAAATAATAGGGCAAATCCTACCTGGTCCCACAATTTAAATGTATGCTTACAAGATGACCTGTGCAGTCCTAAGAGCTCCCATATTTTGATTCTGTTTCTTAAAACACAAAATAGGGTATATTCCAGCTAATCATTACTTATCACCAGTAGCAGTGCTTGCCCAGCCAACTCTTAATTTTTCCCCAGTCCTCACAGAGTGGGTACCATCTTACTCCTTCTGAGATCTAGCCTCATCCTGGGCAGGGCTCTTGACCATTCTCACTAGCAACTATGTAAGCTGGATGGAAGCAGCTTTGACTGAACTCTATTTTGATCATCTCAGACTCATTTTGCAAATGTCTGTTGTTATGTCTGACCTAGAAATGCTCTGTTAAACTCTGCTAGAGTTCTTTTCCTGTTGTAGATACTTAGCTGGAAAAGGAGTGCGCACAGAGGAGCCAAGCAGTGTGCTCCACACACCACCAAATTCCACTACAGGCAGCTAAAATAGTATTCTGATTTTATAAGCCTTATTTCAACTTCAACTCACAGACGAGTTACAACACCTTCAGTCTTGACTTTTGACCACTTAAGGGCTTATTTTATACCTAATTCTATACATAAAATAAGAATGATATTAGTATTTTGACACTTTTTAAATGACATGGAGGTACATGATATAGTGAATAATAGGGATAAATAAAATCATAGTGATTTTTCAGATTTCTCAGAAGAAATCAACTATAATGATACAGAGGCCTTGAGTCCTTCCTGCTGGTGGGCATGAACTCCACACTGTAAAGATTTCAGTAAGGAGTGATGCATCTCAAATCAAAGAGCTTGTCTCATTGCTGGCTGATAATTGTGTGTACTATGTGACAGTGCCTTTTTTTATAACCAAGATTAGTGTTTTATAATTACCAGGTTCTGCAGTTCAGAACTGACATACAAATGCAGGCATACAGGCCATCGCTGGCACTTGGCATTCCTCGCCTCCTTTCTGGCAGCGTTGCCTCTCTTGCAGTGATGTTTCTGGCCCAAATCTCTCTTCCTTTTCAATGAAATCACTGGCAAATTTCCCAACACCTTGAATAAGAACAGAATTGGGTCCCATGACCACAAGATGCATGTGCATCTCTCACCATACTGTAAGGAGCAAATGGTCATGATTGCTATCTAGAAATCCAGACTAAGGGGTGGCAACATCTGAGAGTGAGTTGATTATATTAATACTCAAAAGCATAGACAGAACTTATTTTCAACACCAGAAAAGATAGCACCTTGCCTAAGAGAAATCATGCAAGGCAAAATCTATTCCAACTGGCAAAATCTGTTCCAACTGCCTTAAAATATTCCTTCTCTGATTCAAGTTACCTACTTGATCCAGAAGAAAAAAATTAATTCCTCTTTGCCTATCAAGAAAACAAAAACATTTACTACAAGCATAAAAAAAAAATTTCGTTTAGAGCATTTTTCATTAAAATTCGCCTGTGCAAGTAATTTCCCTGAATATTCTTTGGAAAGAAAACAGCCTCAAAAGAAAATTCTTAAAATATATTTTTCTATTTGCACATTTTTTTAGAAAATGGGTTTTATTTATTCATTCTGCATTGGTCAATGTAATTCAGCATTCATAAATCTGCAGTGCCAGAAGATTTTCACATGATCTAAGAGTGGTAAAAAGTAAAGCAGAAACGTTCTTTTAAAAGCAGCAGGTACCATTCTTACTCTAGGACCTGTACTGAAGGTAGTTGCTTTTCAAGCTTAGCAATGGAACAATTAATAAAGGAACCCATTAAGGTCTGATTGTTGCTGCTAAAAAGGAAGGTTGAATTTCAGTCCTTTGAAGTGACTGAGAATGATTCAGGCCTCATTACAGAGATATAATCTACATTCATACATTTATGTTAGTGATTCAAATCTATTGGGACAGATTGAATTCCGTTAAATAGTGCATCTTTCCTGTGGAACTTTTCTCAGGCTTTCTCAGGCTAACCTAAAAGGTGACCTGACAATACAAAGTAGTTGGGTATTTAGGGATTCAACTGTGCTATAAAAGAAAGGCTATACAGAAAGTAAAAAAAAAGAATGAGATACAATCTAAAAAGCTATGTCAGCTTTTCATTTGGGCTCTGTTTTGTAAATGCCCTCACTGTCATCACACAGGGTAGAAAAAGACTCTATGAGTTGCAGTTGTTTTAAGGACTGCACTGAATACTGCACCTGCCAGAAGCAGATTTAATATGAAATTCCAGATATGTGGGTTTTGTTCTTGACCACAAGATAAACATATAGGCAATCACAAGCTGTACAAGAAATGGGTCTAAGCAGAACTCTTGAGTAAATTCATGATGGTACCTATTTTTTAAATGAATAGGTGTTAAATATATCTGTTTGATCCCCAAACTACCATTTTTTACTTCCACAAGAGATCCTAAAATGCCAATTCATTGTATTTTCCAGCATTTGACAGGAAAAGAAAAATGAAATTTCCTCAGATGTATACTTTTAAGACATTATGCTGACTATTTATGATGTAAGTGGTTGGAATCAAAGGAACTTCAGTTTTAGAAACAATGTATTGTACCCTTCATGACCTAGGCAGCAAGCAAACATTGACATTGGCTTTATATTCACACGATAGCTGCCTGGTATTCGTCAAAAATTAGGCTTTTGCTTTTCATTTTGGTTTTATTTCTTTTTTTTATTTATTTGTTATTAGTTGCCAAAAATGGAAAGCCTAAAATCAGATTCACAAAAAAAAAAAAAAAAAAAATCTGAAATGCTTCTCAGTGCAAATACATGCAGAATACTCTGAAGTACTATAAACAACACCATAAAGCATATTGATTCTAGCATTAAATGGTTTCATTTTTAAGGCCATTTAAATGTCGCCTGCAGAAGCCGAACACATAAATTTAGGAACTGACTCTCTCCAGAATAAACACCACAATTGGAGAAGATAATTTCTAATTTCTGTTGTGAAGTTAACAATGTATTTAACATCCCAATCTAATGAATCAATCTAATTTTAGAACTATTTGTTCTTTTCTGCATTTTCTGTTGTCTGAATTAAGATTTACTCCAAATGCCAAATGCAACTGCATAGGCCATTTTCCATTGCAGTCCACTGAGCTGCATTATTAAACTGCCTCTATTTAAAAAATGTTCTGTCTTTATGTATTGAACTACTCACTGTGTTTCTGTACTACTTCATTATTTTGCTACTCCATTCTGTTAGTGAAAGTTCCACCTACTTGCATTCCAAAACAGTTATTTTACAACACTAAACACTGAACCAAAATCTACTGTTTTGCATGCTGCCCAATCCTATCAGTCCCTGATCCCTTATTCTGGTGTGAAAAGATCATATGGAAGATGCCTGTTACTTACTGGGAAAGTTGACAGTTCAGTGACAGGCTAGAAATACGAATCTGTCATAACATTCAGTATGTGAAATAACAAATTCATTAGGAAAGATGGAATCAAAGGGGGAAACAACAACATATGCCCCTCCAGCAAAATAATAGCTTGAAAAATCGCTTTAAAATAGCCTTGAAAATGGAAAATTTGTTTCTTTCTGGCAAACAAAACTGCATTAGCTTAAAAAAAATAAAAAGACGGCAAAATATTCAGACAGATTTTATGGGGAAACCTTTGCAATCCAAATAAAGCCCCTTTTGCTTTGAAGTCAGATGCATGATTCAGTAAATGACTCATGTTAGCAATTAGAAAATGGTCATTTAGGGCCTTGATTTCTTTTGAGACAAGGAGGGTGAGGGTGGGGAAAGAGACACAATAAATCTTAAGAGGCTTAAAAGGAAGAGCAGGCTAAAGTGTGAACTTTTTATTTCAGCAACGGAAGCGAGAAATCAGTGATTCATTATAGGATGGAGAAAGACCTCCATGGAAGCTGGCAAAGAGGGAAAAGGAGCTAATTATGCCTATTCCCTTTTTACTCTCTCTGACCAGCACATAATCTGCTTTTCCAGGGTCTGCCTGTAGTATACACTTCTTTCCAACCTCTCCTCCCAACCCCTCCTCCAGCGGGGGAGGGGGAGATCTAGCAGGCAACAAGCTCCAGGTGGCTTTCTCAATCACTTCACTGCCAAAAAAATAAAATAAAATCCTCCTCTAGGAAACAAGTTTCTATTTTCCGGGGGGGGGGGGGAGGGGGAGGGGGGAGAGAAGGGGTAGAGGGGGAGGGAAGTCTCTCTGGAGGGGATTGGTTCAGCCTGGAGGACAGGGAAATTAGTAAAGCATGAGTCTCTAAACCATGCTGGTGGCCGGCGCTCCGAGGAGAAGGACGCTTTAGGAGCAATTAGCAGCGAGCCGAAGGCAGCTGCGGCGGCTGCCGCTGCAGCGCGGGAGGAAGCGAGGGCAGCTCCCGGGGCTGCCTCCGCAGCAGGCACCTCTCGCTCCAGCTGCAAACGGGTTTCAGATGTCCCACTGCTGCTTGACCCCCTGCAAATAAGGGTTGACCACCAGAGGCACATCCTACCTCTGACTTGCAATCGCTGACATTTAGGCTACAGCTTCCAACCTGTTTACAACCCAAGGGGGAGGGAAAAGAAAGAACGGGAAGAGGGGGGAACAAGTTGGGATTTTTTTCCCTCTCTCTCCCTCTCTTTCTCTCTCTCTCTAGATTTATTTATTTTTTTTTTTTTTTAATACTGTTCTGGAGAATTCAAAGCAAAACAAAGAAACTCCCTCCTCTGGGGTTGTCAGTGAGAAAGGACGTGTCGTGCAACTGGTTTGGGATTTGCAAAAGGCGAGAGGGTGGGGATCAGAAGAAGGTGCAAAGCCACAAAGTGTGAGTGCGTTTGTAAGGGGGTATGTGTGAAAATCCCTCCTGGCACCCCTTTCCTCTCGTTATTATTCTTGTTGTTGTTGTTATTGTTGTTCATTTTGGTGTCATCTATTTTTCAGACCTTTCTGCATCTAAGATGGTGAAGAAAGGAGTGAGGAAGAGAACAAAATAACTACTGGGAAGTCTCCAACCAGGTTGGGGAGTGTGTGTGCTTGTGGGGGGGTGGAGAGGGAAGAAAAAAACGAAAGAGGATTAACCACAGCAACCCCCCCAAAAACAAATCCAACAGCTCTTTTTTCTGAGGGAGGACTCGAAGGATTAAAAGGCAGCAACTTCTGAGGCAATTTGTCCCCTGAGTTATGGATGTTGGTGCATTTACTTCAGACCAGATCAGAGCTCAAAGGAATCTAACCAGAAGTAGCAACCACCGGCTCGCCACTTGCTTTTTACCAGGCTTTACCCTTCCAGTATGTTTCATTTGATAAGACATTTTCCAGCGCCCAGAGTTTCAGTACAATGTGCAAATGGATACTGATAAATGGTGCCTCAGCCTCTTCCCACCTGCGTTGTTGCTGCTTGCTGCTGCTCTTCTTGGTGTCTTCTGTGCCTGTCACCTGCCATGACCTCAGCCAGGACATGCTGTCCCCGAAGGCCGCCAACTCTTCTTCATCATCCTCCTCCTTCCCCTTGTCCTTCTCCTCTCCTTCCAGTGCGGGGAGACACGTGCGGAGCTACAATCACCTCCAAGGAGACGTGCGCAAGAGGAAGCTCTACTCTTACAACAAGTACTTTCTCAAGATAGAGAAGAACGGCAAGGTCAGCGGCACTAAGAAGGAGAACTGCCCCTTCAGTAAGTACGACTCTGGCGGCGCGCTGCCCCCTAGCCGAGCGCCCGGCGGCATCAGCCCCGGCCCCGCACTCCCGAGTCCCCGAGCAGGGGAGGGGAGGGGAGGGAAGGGAAGGCGAAGGTGACGGCTCGGCGGGGGAACGGAGGGTGGGCTCCCCAGGGACAACGCTCCTCGGCAGGCCGTATCTGTGGATCTCTCCGGTTGCATTTGTTTTGCAAATGACTTCACCGAGTATGGTTTGTTTCTTTGCCTGGCAGAAAAGCAAATTAGAAAGATTTGTAAGGATGTGGCGAGGAGCGTGTGTGTGGGGGGGCATTGTCTCCCGAATCTGAAAATCATTATCCTCTGTCATTAAAGTGTCTTGACGAGAACGCTGTATTGAAACAATGTATCGGTTTTCCCCCACGCGCACACACGTTCTTCTCCCCGAGCCGCTCAAGATCTGTCTCCCCCGCTGCCCACTCTCCAGCCAGGAGCAGGGGCTGCTCTGGGGGCTGGGTCTTCGCCGCGGTTGTGCTGTCCGCTGTGGGGGTGCCCGGTTGGCTAGGCAGCCGGTGCTCGGCCGTGCAGCCGCCCGCGGTACTACGATGCCGGTGCCTGCCGCGTCCCTGGCGTGCGCCTCGGCGCTCCCGGGCGGCAGCGCCGCTGTACCGCTACTGCCCCATTGTAAACATCTGAGGCGGCGTTCCCATAGACCTCACACGCGTTTCATTGTCGGATAGGTTTCTGGTTGGGGATTTTTGTGTGTGTGTGTGTGTGTGTGTTTTGTTTGTTTTCGGTTTTTTTTTTGGGGGGGGGTTGGGTTTTTTTGTTGTCTTTTTTTTGGGGGGTTTGTTTTGTGGTTTGTTTTTTTTCGGGGGGGGGGGGGGCGTTGGGGTAGGTTTCTTTAGGTTTTTTTTTGGATTTAGAAATTATTTCAAAGCAAACGTCATATGGCTGTTTCCATGGCTGAAGTTTTCTGCAGCACTAACTAGGTCTTTAGTACTAGCTGGCTTCTGGTAATGTATTTTTCGCTGTCATTGCTAGAAATGTAACCTGTATTCAGTTTTCCTTTCTGTGCAATCTCAAAGTGAAGTAACTGTAGTAAACCAAAATACATTGTATTATAACTCTCATGTGACTGCATCCCACTACAGGAGCATGCTGTTATGTCACTGTTGGAGGAAACTCTCTTGCCTCACTTCACTGGTGGAGGACCACATTTTGGTTCTTGGGCTGGTTTACAAAAATCCAGATAAACCTGGGAACTTAAGTAGATCCCTTGTTAGCTAATGTGTAAAGTATGGAGTTCTTCAGCAGGTTGCTATGCCGTGTGATAGACATTTCTGTTAATTCAGTTGTATTTCTATTAAATACACATAGTAAAGGCTTAGAAACAGGGAGGAAAAGGCTGCAGTATCATATGTCACTACTTCACTTGCTCCACCTTGCAGCTTCATACTTTATCACGTGCTTAATGTTTGTACAAGCTTTAGGTGCCAAAGCAGCTGAATCTTACCACCTCCCTGTCTGTGTTTCATAGGAAGCCAAGTTCTTGAAAAACAGAGGTTTGACAAAGGCTTCACTTTGTATTTGTTTGGAATGAGGTCCTAGCACCGTATTTCTTAGATTACTTATGTTTGTTTAGGAGGATGTCATAATTCCCCTAAAGTGGGATTCTGAAAGCTTCTCCGAGAGCATCAAGCCATTCTGTGTAAGGGACCCAATCTAACAACAGCACACTCAGAGAAGTTACTAATGCTCTGAGCAGTCCCACTTAACCAGCAGAGCTGTTCAGTTGCACACATTCAAGAGCTTCTGCAAGATCTAACCAAGAAAAGGTAGACTACACTGAAATTCACATATGCATCTTTCTATTTGTTAAGTCTGCATGCAAGAACAACCCCCTGCAACTGTGTGGCGTGGTTCTCTTTTCCTAGTTTTCCAGTCAGCACATCAGAAAGAGAACTGGCATTCTTGGTGATATCATCATTATTGTCATGTCTGAGGATTGTCTACTGAAAGAGAGGAGAATGTAATTTGTTTCATATAAAGCAAAACAATGCCTTTATTATACGTAGTTGTATCCTGTCCCTAAAGATTATGTGCAGTGAAGAAAGAGCTCCTATCATTTTAAAACTTGTAACTGGCTAACCACACTTAAATCACAAAGATGTAGAGTACAACATCTTTTAATACAAAACAATTAGGATCTTTTGAGCAGAAGATAAACCTATTTGACTTATGTTCCTTAGTAGTCATTACAATCTACGATGTGAAATTGTGTATTCTGCAAAAGTACCTAGCCTGAGACCATTTAAGAATATGTTTAATGTGCCTTTATTTCAAGGGTGTCTCTATAGCAAAGGTTGCAGATGTTTCACAAAAGCTATGCTTTTGATAACCTCATGTATAGCTGTACCATCATAACACTGCCATAACACCCAGCTGGACTGAATCCATGCAAATATGAAGATAGGATGAGAAAGTTGGGGCTGTTCAACCTGAAGAAGAGAAGGCTGGGTGGAGACCTGATAGCAGCCTTCCAATATCTGAAGGGGGCCTATAGGGATGCTGTGGAGGGACTCTTCAGGAGGGACTGTAGTGACAGGACAAGGGGTAACGGGTTCAAACTTCAACAGGGGAAGTTTAGATTGGATATGAGGAAGAAATTCTTTACTGTGAGGGTGGTGAGGCACTGGAATGGGTTGCCCAGGGAAGTTGTGAATACTTCATCGCTGGTGATGTTCAAGGCCAGGCTGGACAGAGCCTTGGGTGGCATGGTTTAGTGTGAGGTGTCGCTGCCCATGGCAGGGGGGTTGGAACTAGATGATCTTAAGGTCCTTTCCAACCCTAACTATTCTACGATTCTATATTGCATCTTTAAGATAGTCTAAAATATATAATTAGATATGACTAGAACTCCACCATGCATAAAGGATTCGCCACCCAGTCAACTAACCATTTAACATGAAAAGTTATTAATCTCTAAGTTCCTCTCTAAAAATTGTGCTTTCTTAAACAAGTAATAGTGGCTATTGACACACGACTAAAATATCCTCCTTTGGGAGCTAATTTTCTTTTTCTCATATGCTAGTATTTAAAATCCATTTATGCTGCAGTAAAGCCTTATCTGTATGTCTGTAAGATCACTATATGTTGTGTAATTAGACAACAGCTTTCATGGCTGTCTGCCAATTAAGTACTGTCAAGTAAGAAGAACAGTTGGTGAAAGTCAGAATAAACATTCAGAAAATAGAATTTAGTCTGCAGCTTTTAAATGGCTCAAGCAGCATTCATAGATTTTCTTTATAAATATTGTGTAGAGTGTGCTAAATTGAAGTTTACTCTGGCAGATGTTTTCCAACCTGATTGCTTGGAACTATTCCATCAGCTTTTTCCTACCTATCGGGTAATGGGAACAAAGGTGACTTCTGAATACTTTGTCAGGAGGCTGGGGGAACTTAACAACATTTAGCATACCTGGAGGGTGTCTGTCACTAGATAGAAGTAGGACTCTTTTTAGGTTTTGGGTTATAGTTCCTTGCATATGGAGTTTTGTCCTCAAAATGCATCTTAGAACTACCTCATCTCTCAACACCACAGCTGTGAAGTCCCTTGTCCCTCTTCTTGACAGTCATTTACATGCATGAATGAGGAGATCTGTACTGCTTTCTTGTGACCTAAGTAGTTGTTTGGGGGACAAAACAAAACCGAAAAACCTCCGAAGAGCAATGTCAAAAGTTTTCAGTATAACTTGAGACCTGGGATGACCAGGAGAAGCTTAAACCATATATTAAACTGAGAAAGAACTGCATGTATGAAGATTCTGACTTCACTTGAAGCGTTTCGCAAAAAAGCTTTCTTGAAGATGGTGAAAATTTGGGTTTGATGAATAGCATTCATCAGGCTACAGGATGCATGATAAGCTGGTTCAGGAAAACCTGAACGTTTTTTGGAGCATTATACTCTTTTCAGTTGACTTTTAAGACAACTGTTTATAGTGCTATGAAGCACAGATTTCTAATTTATTGAACAGATCTTAGTAGCTGAAGAAAAATAACAGCATATGCAATGCTTGATTAGTAGCAGCCAACCAGAAGTCTGTAGGGGGGAGTCCTGCCTGAGCAAGGATTGCAGGATCAGGCCATTATTTAAGTACGTGTTTAGGGAATGGAGTCTGTGTAATTGAGCTTGGGTATTAGCGGGAAGAACTAGTGCAGCGATTCCTGCGGGCGTTAGACCAAGCGGTGCTATTCAAAACCTACAGTAGATGGCGGCACAGCCACTGCCTGCTGTCGCCTCTGCTAGCCCAAAGAAGGCGGACAAGAAGGGGCTGGAGCCTCAGCTGTGTGAGCTAATTTACACCAAGGAAAGCTAAAAGAACTTACACCAGCCAAGATTCTTTTAATCGGCCTTCTAAGCATCCAAAGTGTATTAATCCGGACAGTGCAAAGGCATTACAATTGCAGAGTAAGAGTGTTTACTGGGGGAGCTAGCATGAAATAATTAGCTACTTCTCACCAGCTAACCTATTCCAGGTTTTTCCCTGAGTATGCAATTATCTTTTATACATAGCTTTAGGATCTGCTGAAGTCTCTAATAGTCTTTGGTTTTACTTTAGTTAGTGTGGGAACAGATTAGCAACTCAGTGACAAATAGCAAGAAAATTTTAAGCCTCATTGTGTAGCCTAAAAGGTGTTAAACAACCAGTCTTCTAGAAATGCTGAACATTATTATCAAGAGTTTAAGCATGTGTTTATATACATGATATATAAATACAGGTTTGTGTGGTATTTGTGGCTATATACATAAAAATAGCATTAAATGTGTTTTGATTAAGTATACTCAGTTTGATACTTTTTTTTTAAAATACCTCAGGTGTAATGAAATCATAAAGCTTATTAGGTACCTTAACCTCAGCTGTAAAGCTTAAACCAGACTGGAATACTTGGTAAAATGTGCTATTTTCCTAGTAAACATTTTTTAAACTGCCTTTTTGGGATTATCAACTCCTTGTGAGCTCATGTTTGTAAATTAATGTGAGAACTTTTCCGTGTTTCTGAAGACTGATTAGGAGGCATATGTGTTTTGTTGTTTTATTCTCCACAAAGATCTGGTTTACCTTTTAAGCAATCAAAAGACTTTAAATAGGAAATAATGCTGTTTTAACGAAGTAATTGGAAACTCTTTAGTATGAAATGTGTAAGTTCTCGTGGAGAAGATTTCTCACTTTAAGGCTTTTTCTTTTTTTCTTCTGCAGAACTCAGTTTCATAATTTATAACCAGCACTATACAACCTTAGACACCTAGGATTTATGAATGTGGAAAGAATTGTGTTATTTAACATCTACATGACACTTTCATGTTACCCTTACTGCATTCCTGCCTTGTGGACCCTCCATGCTGATACTGTAGTCCGGTCATAAATCTGCTCAAAATACACAGTTGTAAGAAGTCTTTTTGTCCTCATAAATCTAACTTATAGCCACTTTTAGGAAAAAAAAAAAAAGTGGGTAATTAGATGTTTGATCTTAAAACCTCAGAAGAAAGAAATCAAGGGGCATGCAGGCTTATAGATGCCATGTTGCTGTTTAAATGGGAGGGCTCTCAGGCGGCTCGGTCAAACTTCCCTTGAAGATGGCATTAGCTGAGTGAGCACTATAGAATGTGCTTACACTTCTGAAACATCTTGGATGCATTCACTCATAGGATAAGATCCTCTATTTTGAAATAAGGCATTCTAAGATGACTTTCAGATGTCTTTGAGCTGTGCATATGAATAGGGGCCTTTTCGCTTCAAATGGGAGTCAGATCAGATCCTGCAATAGGGGAGTTTTCATTTAGTCTTCAGAGCCTTTCATTTTGGAAGAAGAAAAACCATTCTATGAGCAAATCTTGTTAACCTGTGTGTCTTAAGTTAAAAATAGCAGGTACCTGTATGAACACAGAGCAACATCTCCTGTCATGGTGGATTCTTGACTTTTAGTCTGAGCAAGTAATACAGCTGTACAAGGAAGGTTCTAAACAGGGAAAAAATCTTCTTTGTAAACAATATTGTACTTTTATTCTTAAGCTTAATATTTGGAACTATAGAAATAGTGTGAGCAAAGCAAAGAAATTAGTTGGTTAACTTGGGATTTGTTATATCTCCCATCATGTCCCGTTTTATTTTTTTTTTTCCCAGTTTCCTGAAGAGCTGTCTGAACCAGTGCCATCTTCTGTAAAATATCACAGAGCTGAAATTTCAATTTGTACAATTTGAACACTTACTACCATTGCTTGCAGTTGCCATAGGATACTGAGCTACCTTGGCCTATTATTCTGGGTTTATCATCTAATGACCTCTTGCCATTTTGAATAGTGCAGACAGTTTGAATGTTTATCAGCATTAACAACCACCATCAGCTAGATAAGATTGCATGGAAAAGTAACCTTTGCTTGCTGTGGCCTATAAAAATGAAACTACCAGTTCAGAAATAAAGAATTCACTTAGTTAATGTCAGAACATATATGGTTTTTTGGTTGATAGGTATGCTGGTATCACTAGTCTGTGTGTACTTACCAAACAATTCTTTCTTGTGTTTCAACAACCTATTTTGATACAACATTTTAATATATTTCAGCATTTCATTGCTCAGATGCTTTGAACAAGGGAAAGTAGTCAATGGGACTTGTAAAAACTAGTTCTGTTAACTAGAAATATCCTTCCCTAGCTGTATTGTTTCTGTTTGCAGCGCCAATTTGTTGTAAAACATCTCTATTAGTTGCAACATAGTAAAAAGGAGATAGGAAACAGTGTTTGTTACATGAAGTTTTGAAAGGTCAGAGTGAGAGAACTGTGTGTTCATGAAGAAAATGAAAATCTTCAAGGGTAGGAATGAGGAGGAAATGGCTTAACCTTTAATCACTGAATGGATATTAAAAGTGAATTCATTAGGTGAGTGGATTATTAAAACTGATTTTGCTACTTCATGACTACAGTGCAACAAATGGAAGTTGGAGGGGAAAGAAATGGTTACAAGTGAGCCGGGTCACACTTCAAATAATGGCTTTAAAGGCACTCTTTGTTTCTAAATTAGGTCACTTGTGTTCTTACTTTAAACATTCCGTTCTAATTGCAACAGTAAATCAAAGAATACACTTAAAGTAGATTCCCGTGTAAGGTGGACAACTGGACAGTACCTTTTTACTGCTCCTAACATGTGCATCCAATTACTGAGCTGATATACTCACAATGTCAGCTATAAAGCATTCTATTTTATAGTTAGCCTAGAGAATTATTAGCCTGTCCATTTCACATTTACCTCTAAATAATCTTTCAGTAGTGTATATCTTCTATAGTTATCGAGGAGTTTTCACGTGCACCAAAGCTGACTTTTAAGAAGAAGGAAATAGTGAAACTTCACAAAAAAAAATTCACTCCTTTTCTCCATTCCCCCTTCCATAAATTTGGGGTTGTGCAAAACAGGAAAAATCTACAGACACTAGAAACATGAATGTTCATAAAATTTTATGTAAAACCAGTGATCGGATCTTTCATAAACTTTGATTTAGGAAAGCAATATGATGCTTACTCTTTTCATGATGGAAAACTTATGCATAGGACAATAAACTTAGTTGGTTTTTGCAGTTCCTGACTCCTCTTCTTACATGGGGAGCAGAAGTGAAAATGGGAGACCTGAAGAGTCCAGTTGCTCATCCTTCCTCTGCTACTGATATTAGAGGTTCAAATTTTTCATAGAAATAAAGACAATATAAGTTTTCTTTCAGGCTCCTGATGCACATCGGTGCAGCTGTAGGCAGTCTGTGTGGGAGCTGGGAAGAGAATGCCGAAGCATTCAGGATGTTGTTTAGTTAGGATTTAAGTTACGGTGCTAAGTGGAAGCTGGTTATAAATAAATTATATTGTGTCCGCATTAGAGGAAGGGGATGGGAAGTGTGACAAGTCCCAGAGCAACACTAGAAAGAATGACAAGAAAGAAATATGGGTTGCATGTGTCATGAGTGGGAGAGAAGTGGGGAGAGGGGGAGTGTGACTTACCCATTTTGGCAACAGTGAGCTATTGGTGACGTGGAACTGTCCTATGTCATCTCACTGCATCATTGGTTTGCTCACAGTCTGAAACTAGGAAGCCATTAAGGTGCCTGTTGAATTTGTCTAAAAGTGTGTACTTGGAATATAAACTATTCACACTCCCAATTTCATTGTGTCTCCTCTGACCCTATTCTATAAATACTAGATACTATGAGGTGCATATTCTGGGATTCTCTTATTTACACTGTCCTCTTCATGAGGATTAATAACCTACTTCATTCTTAAAGTCAGTACAGACTACTTGCAAGCAGAAAGATGGGCAAATTTGCCCTCGCATATAATAAGTTATTTGAAAGAGCCATAAGCAAGCCACTGTTACTGAAGAAAAAAGTTGGTATTTTGTTTGGTTGGGCTTTCTTCAAATTTTCTTCATTTTTTTTTCAAATTTTACTATGCCAGTTCTATCAACAATATTTGTTATGAGAAACATATATGAAGGACAGAAAGATATTCTAAGCTTCTAGGTTTTTTAATCTTCTGAGGATGTAATAGTGTTACAAGTGGAATAGGGTATTTTTGTGACTGATACGTTGAGTGTTATCAAGTGAGTCATATTTTGTAAGCTTATCTTCAAGATTTAAGTAGTACATAGTTACAAGTTTGTTACTACAGTGAGAAAGGGAATATACAGAAGAGAATAGAATATGAGATGACTGTAATATGAAGTGTATTTTATAATACTGCAGTTTTGATGCCTTTTCTTCATACATTTTTATGATATTTTAGGAGATGCTAAAGTTTCTGATGATCAGTGAAACAGTCTTTTGACTTACACTGAGAACAAATTTTGCTCTGTTGATTTTCCAGTTACACATTCTGCCTCTATAATTTTCTTGGAAGTAAACATTAGAAATGTAAACCATATTCATCTGGAAGTACCTCTCTCAGCCAAATGAAGTACTTGCTGAGTCTCTACTTAGTACCTGTGGAGGCAAGGAGGCTAATGAAAATCTCCCCCTGAACTATAACCTTAGCTGACTTTACTGTGCCCTTCTCTGTCTTGGGGGGAGCAGAGTGGTGCATGTGCCCCACATTCTGATGACAGGACGCTTTTCCTTTCAAAACCCTAGTGCTAATAACTACAATACAGAAACTGTGTGCTCACTGAGGACCTGTATCTGCAAAACTAATGATAGCATGAAAAGATGCAGCAGAAGGAGTCTAGAGCTAACCACATGAACCGAGCTGTGGCCAATTTTTTTTAGGCCACATATGTAGTTGTCATGGTACCCTTACCAGGTAGCTGGGTCAGCAGCAGGCAATTTGGCCAGAGGGCTAGGCTAAGGCTCCATTGTGTGTAAACTGAAGAAAGACATTAATAAGAGCTGAATTTCACTGGGTGTTCTGAGCAGACATCCAAACTCTTTAAATTATCTCTTCACCTGGTTCTGACAAAAATAGTTTAGAAAGTGGTTAGCATGTAAGAAACGGAAGGAAATTACAATTGTTTCAGCTTCTTACAGGTGAAGATGCTGGGTGAAGGCACGTATGTAAGTGTGCTGATTATTACCAACAGTAAAATTTACTGTCATGCCTGTTTGCTTTTATTCACAGATCAGCATCATCTCTGCTTCCAAGCACCCATGAGTGCACAAAAGCAATGACTGACTTTTTAGGGCAATGCATAGTTTACACCACTTAAACAACTAAAACAAAATTTACTAAAGTTAGCACTGGAAAGCTCAAATTTATGCCCTTTCTGAGGCCCAAAGTAGATTTGATTCAAGCAGTTTTGTTCTTTCCCTCAGCCTTTGCTTTGTGGGCAGTCCTAGGCTAAGGAGTATGGAGGGAAATACTGAGATCATGCAAACCGGCAGTTCTATCCAGACTGGCAAGTCTATTTATCCTGGCAATGGTGATGTTTCATACTGACAATATGCAGTGGGAGATACTGCAGGACAGGGGGAGGGAGGCAATACTAACAAAAACCTCTTTTCAAAGTACTATGTAAAGATAATGAACATTTCTTCACAGCTTCATATACCTGAATAACCTGAGGCGTAGTAATTGGAACCCAGTCTGTGCATCCCATGGCATTTAAACTATGTAACAGCTATATATTAGTTATTCCTCGGTACTTCCTTTTCTTATATGGCATAAACCAGTCAAGAACAGTGACTGCCAATTGCTTCAAAGCTGATGACAGCTGTGAATTAAGGAGCTATAAGATTAAACTTACTGACATTGCGAAAACATTTTTAGGTCACTGTATGGAAGACAGAAAGATTACTATTGGTAAATACAGTGTATAAATTACATTGCTTTGAATGAGGAAATGCATTTCAGCTGCACATACCTGATAGAACAGCTACTGTGTTAAGGTTGCAACTAAATTGGTTGGGAAAGAAAAGGTCCAACATAAGTTTTTGTAGAAGAGTTTGTGGAGTTTTGAACTTTTGAAAAATTCTGAAAGATCTAGAAAGATGACCACAGTGGTTTGTTTTGGTTTGTTTTGTTTTTCTTTCATCAAAACAGGACAGAAATGCATAAGGGCTGGAATAATGATGTAGGAAGTGGGAAACTAAAGGCTCATGTCTTTCACCATGTGCTGTGAAGATACCCTCAGCATAAAAAGGCAGCTGGGGGACTCTTCTGCATTCCTTGTGCACCTCACAATGACCAAGCAACACAGAGGAGGAATCTTCTTTAGGGGAGAGGGAAGAATACTGAAAATTTGGCACAAGGATAGTTTGAGTGAACTAAACTTTGAACACAGGGAGTGCCATAAAGTACTAATATTATGAAATATCAGGTCCTATATATGTTATCCATTGTACCTCAAAATCTTTCAATATATGTGACTCTAATCTCTCTGGCTTTTTGCTGCTTACAAAATGAGGATAGTAATACTTCCTACAAGAGCAAGGGTATTATGAAAGCAAATTTTTTGTGAAACACACCAGTAACACTGTAATGAGTACCAGGAAAAAAAAAAAAGCCTGCCCAGAGGGTAATCATTCTCTTTTTACAGAAAGGTTTGGATATAAGGAATAGCAAGGGCAGTTTTATCATCCTATAGAACAGGAAAGAGTAGGCTTAATTCTTAACTCTTAACAGACTTGGATGTTTGTCCTTTGACCAGAAAAAAATTAAGATTCCCAAGGGGGAAAAAAAAAAGTATTCTATAGCCTCTCTTGCAAGCACTCCGTCAAGATTACTCAACAAATTTGTTGCACAGCATAATACAAAAGTTAATGACAAAATAGCTCCTAACCAAACAGCATGGGTCTAGGCACAAATTGGATCTGTCCTTCTGTCAAGCTGAGTTCCAGATCTGATTGTGCTGCATGAACACTGCAGTCACGAGCTACGTCAAAAATTTGTTTTGCTTTAAGAGTATGAATATTAAGAGGTTTCAGCTCAAGGACCTATATTATTCAATCTCTTTACTGTAGGCTTATCAGTCAAAGAAATTTGAGTATATGAGTTCCACCTCATATTCATTGTACTTGACCCTGTTATATATTTTTAAGACTGCCTAAATTTCCCAGAAATGCTGCCTATGTGTTGCCGTTGAGCCACTGGAATATTTTTTTTATTTCTTTTACTACCATGTTATTACTATTATTATTAATATTATTATTGATACTTGCCCTTTAGTGTCACAGACATTATACTTTCAGCTTAATTTATTACCGTTACTTTAACATGTCACAACTCCTCTTCGAAATGACAGCTATCCAAATTAAAGTCTTTTCAACTTTAGTGAAAACACATATAATGAGACTGACACTTGGCTCATGTGGAATTAATCTGGTCTCTTGGTCATTTCTTCTGTGTCTCCTGCTGCAGTCTGCTCTGAAAAGAACATATCTGCAGCTGGGGAGAACATAAGATTAACTTCCGCCTCTCTGTGGCTTCTTGCCTCAGACCACACACTAAATAACTCCTCAAAGCATTATCCAGATTTGCTCAAAATTCACCATGCTTGCTTTATTCCTTCAGTTCTACCACACATGGACTCTGCTTGCAGATGATTCTGCTTATGAAATAGGAAACATTTTGTAAAGATGAGGATTTGGAGACAAAAACTATTGTAAAATATCTGTAATAATTTTTCTGTGGAACTGTTCCCTTTTTTTTGCTGATTTTATAAATGTAAACAGTAGACCATAAAGGTCAACAAGATGTAACCTTTTATTTCCAGCTGTACTCAGGACATAACAAGACTGATGTAGTTTTAGCACAGACTGAATTGTAGTAAGTCCTGTGTCAAAAAAAAAAAAAAAAAAAGGCAAACCACAATGCTTATATTTAGGGATATCTTTAGTGCTGTCTGAACTATCAAATTCAATACTGCTAAAAAATACCCAACCAGATACTGTGTGGATGGAGGAAGTATTAGTCAGCACTCTTGTCTAGGGACCTCCAAACCACAGTTTAAAACCCCTAGAAAAGGAACCACAGATGTCAGGATGCCTCTGCTCACACACCAGTGTAGACTCAAGATGTATCTGTGATGATGAGCAGGAAAACCAGTACGTAAAACATATAACTATTTCCTGTTACCTCAGTTAAAGCTGAGGTTACCAGATGTTTCTCATTAAGACATTAATGGTGATGGGAACATAAGTTTGGTGTTTGAGTCAACTTCAGTCCAATGTTTTCTAATATTCATATTGTTTTTTCAACTAAATATTTTTTCATGGTAGTTTCAGAATCTTTCTTCTCTTCACAGTAACTAGTCATAAATATCTGTATAAGCTCTTCATTTACCCATGTGTTTTGTGTGCCAAGCTATAGAAGTTCTACATGCAAAACTCCTGTTACAAAATCACAGACATAATAGAAGAGTAGATTGTATGATGATGCAAGTAATGTAATGCTTAAGATGAAGTTTCCAAAGAACCTGAAAGGGCCCTAACTGAAAAGTACACTTGCATTTTCAGGTGTAATCCTTGTGCAGCTATTGCTGTAAGCACCTCTGAGACCTTTCTCTATTGATTTTATGATGTAAAAGCTCATGATGTGAAATATCTTGAGAATAGGTAGAAATTTGTGTCATTATTGAAGTATTTGGACACATTAGATTAATGTCTTCAGGACATTAGCTAGCAAAGGATGATAAATGTTAGAGACTTCCAGATATTTAATAATAATTTCAGAGTTTAGTCAAAGAACTTATCTCATTCCGTTGTTTCAATAAGTACCTTGCTAATGAATCCTGGTTAACATGACCTTGTAGCAGAGTTTTTTGCTATTGCTTTTTTTTTTTTTGATTCCTTATCCAAATGGTAGATTTGTTTTCTGATTTTGAAGGAGAGCTGATACTCACAAGTCATATGTCACAAGCCACTAAAAGTGTCAAAATCTTACAGCCGGCCCTTGGTGGCTTGTTAATCTCTCCTACTCCCACCCTCCCCCTCTCTTCTTTTTTAAAGGAAACAGACTAATTCACTTAAATATAATGAGAGCCATGTTTGCCTACTTTTTAAACAGTATCAGCCCAAGAAAGATCTGTCTTATTTCTTCACCTCCTTTTCTTGGCTCCAACAATTAAACAGAAAGCTGAAAAATACAGTGGTTTATGGCAGAGCTATTTCATATGTCAAATGAGAAATGGAGGCTGCCGTTTTCACAACAAAAATATACAAGTGCTAGGGCAGGGAAGTTTTTCTTTTCCTTTTGTCCCTCCCCCCCTTCTAAATTATCATCAGCAACATGCAAAAGATAAACCTCTATATTAAATAGGGAGACCAGATGTATGTTTAACCCCTCACCCTCATTTTTCTAACTGGCTTCCATTAGGAACAAAAAGTTAAAATATCTCCAAACAAAAATAACTGATATGGCAAGGTGAACTTTTCAACTGGATAAGTACTCTAGAGAAAGACAGTATTAGAGAGTCCTATGTTAGGCCAACAGACTGTTTTAGTGTAGTGGTACATTGATACTTGGAAAAGTAACTCCATATATGCTTTTGATAAGCAGTGGCAATAAGTTTTTTGAGTTGCAGCAAAAATGAAAGCAAGGAGTAGTTAAAATTCTCAAGTGTTAAAGAAAATCTAGAAATATGCTGCAGATCTTGGGTTAGCTTTTCAGTGCTAGACTTCTTCTTCTCTACAGAAATTAGCCAACCAAATCTTGAAATATGGCTGTGTTATTTTCCCCTTCCTCAAGAGAGGGAATTTTAACAGAAAGTTTAAAGACCAGGGCTTTCTCTCTTTTATCTTGATTCATGCTTATTCCACCATAAATCCCTGAACAGATTATTCTACTCCATTCCTTAATTTATGTTCCCAATACAAAGGATAATATTCACCCAAGTCTTGGAAGGCAGATACAGGGACAGTGAGAATGAAGACCTCAGGCGCACTGTAGGACAGGATCTGGTTGAGACCATCTTAAGAACCTGAATGTATACAAGTCCATGGGACCTGATGAAATCCATCCGCGGGTCCTGAAGGAGCTGGCAAATGAAGTTGCTAAGCCATTATCCATCATATTTGAAAAATCATGGCAGTCAGGTGAAGTTCCCAATGAATGGAAAAAGGGAACTATAATCCCCATTTTCAAGAAGAGGAAAATGGATGAGCTGGGGAACTACAGACCAATCAGTGTCACCTCTGTGCCTGGCAAAATCTTGGAGCAGATTCTCCTGGAACGCATGCTGAGGCACAGGAAAAACAACAAGGTGGTTGGTGACAGCCAGCATGGCTTCACTGAGGGAAAATCCTGCCTGACCAATCTGGTGGCCTTCTATGATGGGGTTACGGAACTGATGGACAGGGGTAGAGGAGATGATGTCATCTACCTGGACGTGTGCAAAGCGTTTGACACTGTCTCACATGACATCCTTGTCTCTAAGTTGGAGAGACACCAATTTGATAGGTGGACCACTCGGTGGATAAAGAACTGCCTGGATGGCTGCACGCAAAGAGTAGTGCTCAATGGCTCAATGTCCAGCTGGAGATCAGTAACGAGTGCTGTCCCTCAGGGATCAGTGTTGGGACCAGTCTTGTTCAATATCTTTGTCAGTGACATGGACAGTGGGATTGAGTGTGCCCTCAACAAGTTTGCTGAGGACACCAAACTGTGTGGTTCAGTTGATACGCTGGAGGGAAGGAATGCCATCCAGAGGGACCTTGACATGGTTGTGAGGTGGGCTGATGCCAACCTGATGAAGTTTAACCATGCCAAGTGCTAGGTCCTACACCTGGGTCGGAGCAATCCCAGGCACAGCTGCAGGTTGGGCAGAGAAGAGATTCAAAGCAGTCCTGCAGAGAAGAATTTGGGGGTTTTGGTTGATGAGAAAATGAACATGAGCCAGCAGTGTGCACTTGCAGCCCAGAAAGCCAACTGTATCGTGGGCTGCATCAAAAGGCGCATGACCAGCAGGTCGAAGGAGGTGATCCTGCCCCTCTACTCTGCTCTCCTGAGACCTCACTTGGAGTATTGTGTGTAGTTCTGGTGTCCTCAACATAAAAAGGACATGGAAGTGTTGGAACAAGTCCAGAGGAGGGCCACGAGGATGATCAGGGGACTGGAGCACCTCTTGTATGAAGACAGGCTGAGAAAGTTGGAGCTGTTCAGCCTGGAGAAGAGAAGGCTGCGTGGAGACCTCCTAGCAGCCTTCCAATATCTGAAGGGGGCCTATAGGGATGCTGGGGAGGGACTCTTCATTAGGGACTGTAGTGATAGGACAAGGGGTAATGGGTTCAAACTTCAACAGGGGAAGTTTAGATTGGATATGAGGAAGAAATTCTTTACTGGGAGGGTGGTGAGGCACTGGAATGGGTTGCCCAGGGAAGTTGTGAATACTTCATTGCTGGTGATGTTCAAGGCTGGATTGGACATAGCCTTGGGTGGCATGGTTTAGTGGGAGGTGTCCCTGCCCCTGGCAGGGGGGTTGGAACTAGGTGATCTTAAGGTCCTTTCCAACCCTAACTATTCTATGATTCTGTGATTCTATGTTGTTATAGAAATGGAAATTGGCAGGTAAGGTGTAATACTATTTAATTTGCATAGCAGCATATGTCTCCAACATAGATGTAGATATATGACAGACTAAGTGACAACTTTAAGACTAGGTGAAGACACAGAAAGTATAAGAAAAGTCTACAGAGGTGATTGAAAAGAGACAGCATACAATTCTGTCTGAAGACAGAGGTATTGCTAAATGTCTTCTCTTGGTAAAAATGTCAACCAGTGGAGTCAAGAAAATTGTCAATGAAAACAAGTTGTTCTTCATGAGCAAAGCTAGGAGCTGCTGGGAGCCCGCAAGCTATCTTTTGGAAGAGTTTGAGAACTGAGTTTGTTTTATCATGAAAGATAAACGTTTTAAGTGCTGTTAATGTATTCACTTTAGATAACAGCTGGAGAGATTGTCCTTTTGGAAGTACACAGTCTGAAAACTAGCCAGTTTTGCATATGGATTCCAAATTTCTAATTTTAATTGCTTCCTTCTCATATTGTTAAGCTTGTATGTATGAGTAAGGGTTTAGGAGAGCTTTAACTCAATAAGAGATATTCACTCAGGAACAGAAGTAAATTGCTTACAGAAAGACAGGAGAAACACGTTTGACATTGAAAAAATTGAAAAGACTATTGCAAGCAGGGAATCACTACCAGAAGTGATTGAGTAGAGGAGAAACCCTCCAGCAACTTGCTCTAACTCTTCTGTTGAAGGCTACTAAATTTTACGAGCTCATGTCAGCATCCCATAACTCGCCACATCCCAAATCACATACCTTTGCTTTACGGGCTTAAATGCAAGATTTCAGCTATCCTGGTTGATATTACCTGAAGCAAGTGTACACTGAAGTGTTTGGAGAGCAGCTAAGCCCTATTTGGGGAAATCACATAAAAACTGGCTGGTATAGATTTGTTTTTTTTTTTTTCTCTTTAGTAACAAGGATGTTCTAGAATTAAAAAATAAGTAAATAAATAAAGGCAGTATTAAAAGAAGTAACATTTGATATAAAATCACCAAAATCATTTAGACTTTGAGCAAAGAGGATGAAGTTTTGACCATGTACCTAAGTGCAGCAGTCCAGGATCTCAGTTAATGCATTCCTCGTATTTCTCTGAAACTGGCAATGTAAAGTAACCAATTTATTCACACTGTGATTTCAATTGCTATCAAGAGTATCATTTCAGCACCTTACAAAAGTAATAATACCACTTTAGAACCTAGTCGAGGAGAAAATACCAGTTGATTTTATGAGTTGTGTCAATTCTGGAAAAATTGCAGATGTCAGCTTTACAGGAGGCTGAAGCAGCCAAAGGAAAAGGTCAGTTATGGGATAAAGAGGAAAAGGAAATTAAAAAAAAATTCTTCATGCTGCAAGCTGCAGTGAGAAGGCAGGAACACTCTGAATTCTCACTATAAGCTCCTCATGTTTTGTGCTTTGCAACTACCTTAGAAACCTTGTCTTCCCCTTATCCGCATAAATTTCAAAAGTAAAGCATTAATATTGGTACCATTCCTACTGGATAGCTTTAGCAGACAGTTTCTGTGGAACTAGATTCTATGTACAGCATCAAGGGCATCTTCACTACACTTCCAGAACACTGTCTCATCCACAAGATTGGCACTTCCAGATGGCCATTCCCACCTACTAACATTCAGTGTCAGTGTATGACACTGAGATCTGTAGGTAGTTGGGGAGCGGTTTGTGTCTTTTGCCCTAGAACAGGGAAGTTTTGCAAAACCATGTAATCAGTGAACCTATAGTACCAAAAAAAAAATATTCATTTTTCACTGGCTTGTTTTAACATCAGCTTTTGGTGGGCCACTTCAAAGTGGTTAGCAGGCCTTGCACTCCAGGATCAGGAAGCAGCCAGCACTGCAGGGGAGCTCTGCTGCATGCACAGCCTCTCCATGGGCATGTATGATACATAGTTGATGTGTGTCTGTTAATTAAAAATGTGTCAAGTCACAGAAATGCGGGGCCAAGGAAACATCCTGGGAGCCATAATATAGCCCCTATTATCACCAGCACTGGTCATATAAATTTGTCCAGAAGTTTATCCATTTCACTTAGTACCAGGTAGGTTTGCTTACCATGCTGTTTACCTGAAGTCTGTTCCACAGTGTCATGCCTGCAAGGGTTACAGATAATTCTTATTTTCAATTAAAACACATTCATCATCAGCACTGTTCTTCCTGCTCTTTTGGCCCAGTAGTATCCTTTGCTGTTCCACAGCTTTTCTTCTTTAGAATCCACTGCCACAGGTAAGTGTAGGAGGCAGTTAAATATAAAAAAGCTAATAACCTTTTTTTTTTTTTTTTCCTCTGCTAAACTTAGATTGCCAAGTTCATTGCTAAACTGAGAACAGGGAGCTGAGGCATAGCCCACCATCTTCCTGTTGGTTTTGGATGTGAAGCAACTAGCTACATCCTCACAGGCTAATAAGCTATGCGTCTTGATGGAGAATATCAAGTCCTGTGTGGCACCCTGGAAACATAGCTGTCTTGCTTTCCATACCCAAGATTAACAGTTTTTCTGTGACAATTTAATTGGAAGTAATTCCTATGGGTCTTCTGCTTGGCTGTAGGTGAGCATGCTCTTTTCTTATAAGATGCTTTCATTATCCTGCCTTTCCAGAGAGCTTCTAGATGCCTGGTCTAAAACCAGAACTGTACAACATGTCCCAGACCTAAAAGAATTCCAAGATTGACAAAACTAACAAACACGCAAAAAGACCTCCCATATGCCATTTAGCAAGGGCTGCCTTTGCCCAGATATCAAAAGAAATGTGAACTGTAGAAATGGTCCTGGTTTACAATGTGCTTGTTACTTGGGCAGAGTGTAGAAAGGTTTAAGTACTCTGCTAAGAGTGATGGTCAGAATACAGCTGATGTAGAAAAGGTGAATTGAAACAATTTATGTTGCGGAGTTTTACTCTCATTAATTTGCATTAATTCAAGACTTTTCTTGAAATTTGAAAGGAGAATATTGGTTTATTAAAGTTTTGTGGAATGAACTTATTTTCCCTACTTTCTTGAAGATGTTGAAAACCTAAAGTACTTTCCAATTAGAGCGAATATTGCACCTTTCTAACTTTCCTACAAAATCAAAGTCCAAAATAATTTCAGTTTAGATGAAGCATGATATTTTGTGGGAATTAGTTAGAAATATATAATGGAAATTGTCTAGATGGATTTTTTTTTTTTTTTTTTTTTTTTTTTTGCTATAGTAAGCTTAAGATTTCTCTTTTTTCTTTAAAAAAATATAAACAATATTTTCCTTACAATTTTTAGAAAGTTGAACTGAAAATTTGGTTGAAGTCTGTTATTTCTATGGGAAAATAAAATTTGTGATATTTTCAAGTGAAATTACACTTGGTCATAAAAATTCTATCTATAGCTTACTAATTTCAAAATTGGAAAAGAATTGGAGAGCAAGCAAATAAATACTGAGAAGAGTTGTAGCTTTCTTTTCCAAAATAATTAGGCCTTCACTGACATGATGCTAAACACAGAGAACGACTGTGTTGTGTTTCACACTGGCATGTGTCCAAGTTCTTGGTCCAGACAAGCAGTTTGACCATCTGTAAAATGTCTAAGTTAATACTTGAGGCTCAAGGCACTGATGTCTGTATGACTGAAAGAATAAACAGTTCCAGGTAGTCCTTAGTAGCTTCAGTCCCTAGGAGTTATTGAATTATTGAATTAGAAATACTTGAGAATTAAGGCATATACCCATAATGGCTTAACATTGTGCAGAGAACTGTCTCTTTTCATGCACAAACCTACCCATGGGTCATTATCTTTTTGTCCCACATGTATAAGGAAAAGGACTCTACTTTTTCTTCCTTGCTTCATTCCCCAGTGTTGTCAATGGGTTTAGGGTTAACGTTAGGAAATGTGCTCTGCAAGCAAAGCATTGCTTCTCCTGACTTTTTTAGAATAGCCATTTGCTCTGGATACAATGCAAGCTGTGCAACCACAGCTTTTTTCATGAAACTGATTCTTCCTTATGCTAAACACACATGTGTATCTAGAAAGGACTTTAGAAAACTGTTTCATGAGGCTGTGTATTTACATTTGATATGATCCGTACATGTCTCTTGCTTCTGTGTTGAGGCAGCATGAAAAGAATTTGTTGACAATTGGTTTTGTTTTTTCCATATTGTGACAGATCTTTTCAATATCATATTTCCTGAGGCTTTTAGGTATAATTTCACTTGTTCCTAGCATTCTAAGAAAGATATATCAACCAAAGCTATTTTTAGTGCTCCCCTCATGTATCAAGATGTCACAGAAGAAGCGTGGACTGTTGCAGCTGATACATGGAGATAATGGGCAACACATGACAATTTTTTTATTCATATTTTCCTTTTCTTTTACCATTTGTATGTCTGGCTCTAATCAGTGACTACTCTGTTAAATGTTGCAATTGAAAAAACTCTTTGCTCTTCTCTGATATGGACCTGAGGATTATAGGTGAAACTGCATTAAGAGGCTACAAAGGTTAATTCCACCTGAAAGTTTCCAATACTATCCACATCAGTTGACACTCTCAGCCCACTTCATAAAAAATCTGGGACAAGATATCATTAGCAAAGCTTGAGTGCCACACTTGTCCAGCCCTTGTACTACTTTCTTGCATTTCCAAGTCTTCACAGGTGATTGTATATTTTGCATGAGTTGTTTATGCATTCAAATAAGTTTGTTGGTCAGCTGCACATGCTGTGTGGTATTTCTTTCATATATACAATGAAAGAGATTCTTATCTATCCTACAAAAAATTTAACACCTAAATAGACCTTTCTAAAGGTTTTCTTTCTATTTAGAGTACCTAATCTTTCTTTTTTTTATTACAAGCTTGAAGTATTCTTGGTAGAACACCTGTATATATTGTACTCGTCAAGAACTTCCGAGGTTCTGTGATTATGTTTTACTAGTGTAAGAAATATTTTTCTCTGTGCTTTCCCGTGAAAATTCCGTATTAAGCCAGAAGCTAACTTTCATTCAGAAAATCATTAAACTAATAAAACAGAAATGCTGTCAAGATTGCAGTGTAAGCATACTGATAAATCATTGCTCTCTCTTTAACAGAATCCATGTATGTGTTATGCTAAAAACAGAAAGCATGAGGTTTTCAAACAAAAGCAGTCTCAGGGCAATCATGTCTCACTTAAGATTATTTTGTTTCAAACCAAACTCCAGTGAAATCAGTTATCTCCTATGCAAAACAAAGATTAAGATTACTTTGTTTCAAATCAAACTCCAGTGAAGTCAGTTAACTCCTATGCAAAACAAATATTAAAGTGCAAGTACCTCCTTCCCTCTCTCTCTTGTTATGATGTTTTCTTACATTCCAACACCATTTCCTGCACTCTTTTTGAAGAGAAAAGCAGCTTTATGCTTTGGAGTGTGCAGAAACAAGTTGAGGAAGGGTTGGAAGGTCAGCCAGTGAGCTCGAAGTGTGGCAATTCACTTCTGTCTCACCTCATTCCTGCTTCTTCAGAGCAGCAGCACGGTAATCTTTTAAATCTGTTTGATAAGGCTCTTATGCTTGAAGCAGCTTGGACGCTGCTTGCATAGGAGCTGTCTTGAATTTGCCCATACAAGATTACAGAAAAAAGAAAAATCATAGGACACTCAAGGAATTTTCCAGGTTGCTAGATTTAATTACCAGAATTTCTAAGAAATTCTTTTGTACCAAAAATAATTGGATCATCATTTTTTTAAGTGGATTAGATGCAAAAACGTAATGTAAAACAGCCATTACATTGAGATATGATGTGGGACATTTTTAGCTGTCAAAATGTGCTTAGAAATGTATAACAACTGCCAACGTGATACTGTGAACTGTGAAAAAGAAAAGACACGAGTTTGGCTATTTGCTGTTGCCAGTAAATGTCTACTTTTGTTTAGACATTATTACTACAAAAGCCAAGATAAGACTGTGATTTGCCAATTGTTGCATTGTGTTGTCCAACTCGGATTTTGAATTAAAATACATGTGTGCCAAAAATCATGTTTATATAATTTAGCATATTGTGTAATAAAAGTGTTAGGTAGTCCAGTTAATTAAATTATTAAATTTTGGCAGAGTGGTGTTAAATTGAGTTTATGTTTAATATCGGTTATGGGAGAGTGGGTGGAAGGAGAGTTGAATTCTACTTCATATTAATTGAAACAGACTAAGCTGTTGATAATATAATACCTGTAAATAGGAATTAACTGCTATGTAATGGCAGTTTTTCTAAGAAGACAACTTAGAAAGAGCTTGCTTTAAAATAGAATAGTCTAAAGTGGAAATTTTATTCCATGTAAATGAGAGTCCATGTAGCTAACTTCCCTTTTGGACAGGTGAGATGATGCTGATCCTGGGAGAATAATGTACTGGGGAAAAAGCTCTTTTAACTCATAGCAAAAGTAAAAAAAAATAGAGTTAAATATTAAGTGATAGGAAGAGGCTCATGAGAATTGCAACTTACTATCTTCTCTCAAATAAGACCTTGTTTCTCAGATAAGACCTTGGTTTTCATAATGAATGCAGCCTTTTCCTTTCTTCTGTAAAGTAGAGTGCACATACCATTTAAAGGATCTCATTCTTTGTATCAAAAACATACTGTAGCTGGTTGGGTAATTTTCTTGAGGTTAAATCTCACTCAGATGGAAGAGTTTGCAGGATCAGCTTTGGTTTCCTTGCAAGTTGCCCAGGCACTTTCAGTTGGACAAATTCTGCACACCCCAGCTATAATGAGTTATGTTTATTGTTTATTTTTCCATTATCAAGATGACCAGTTACATGTTTCATAAGTAGTTTTTTGATCAAGAGTGTGGCAGACAAGCTCCATTCGTCCCTTGTTTGCTTTGACATCCTTCCTGGATGCTAGCACTTAATTAGTCATTGTCCAATCAGAGGAATTTGAGTAGCTTGTTGATTTTGTTTGTTTATTCCATCCCATCAGTAAGTAAAGCAGTAAGATGTATCCTGAAACAGAACATGATGTGAAATAGCCATGTTGAAAAATTGCTCATTATGGGCAACAGAAGTTAAACCATTGCATCATTCTTAATTTCATGTTGATTGTGCAATAAGAGATGACACTCTTCTAAATTAAATATCAGCAAAAGAGAGGGAGGATTGAAATTCAAGCTAGGGTTATCTCTGAACTTTGAAGATGAAATTAAATGCTATTCTAGGAAAAAAGAAAGTGAGTTGAAAATAGAGAATAGAACATATTTATTTTGAAATATTATTAATTAATTTGAAATAGATTATATTTTGAAATAATACTGTCTGAAAATTAACAACAACAGTTGTAAAGGGCTTGTGCTGTCAGTCTAGATGCATACTGCTCTTTCTTCCAAGCATTAGCTTTGTAGTTTGGGCTTCACTGAAAAAAAATGTTGAAAGAAAATTCAAGTTCTAGAAAGTTTTCCACATAAACAAAAATACCAACCTTGTTCCTATTTGAATGATTTGTATAAACATTTGCAACAGCTCAATCCCAAAATATTCATTAAAGTCAACATCTGCTAAGCGTCACAATTTCTGTCTTTCCAGTGAATATTTCCAGTTGTTGCAAACTACGTAATTGAGGTTTTTGTTCCCTTTTACTCTTTTACTCAGTATATTTTGCTGTAGCAATAAGCAAGGAGGCAGATAAAGGTATTTTAAAGTGTTATTTTCTGTGGATCAATTCAAGCTAAACCTTGATAGCTTGTACTTGTATGAAATCTTTCCCTCCATATTCATTTTGAATTAAAAAACTTCAAAATCTTTGATGCTGGAAGCTAAGCCTTTGGGTATCCACTGATAGTGTCCAAATGTGCATATTTTTTGCACATTCAAACATTTATAGCTGCCGTCCAGAAAGATATGTCAGTAGATAAGAAAGGTAAGACAAGGCCCAGGACAATGAGATAAGAAAATGAGAGATCTTGTTATTAAAAATTATAAACAAAAAATGTTATGGTTAACACATATTGTGAGCATTTTCCTAGCAGAAATATTATATTAGATGATTAGGTCTGACTGTCCAGCAGTAGTAGAGTTTTATGTGTTTTGTAGTGTTATGTGTGTAGAGAAACCATAAGAATTGGAAAGAGTGGGTATGTGTATGTGTGTAAAAAGAACAGGTTAAGTAACCGATGTTATCATACTCAAGGTGGTTTACTGCAGAATAGACTTTTTGTTGGTTTTCTTCTTGGTTTGGGGTTTTTTATTAATTAATCAGTTGGCTTGTTATCTAGCTGCCTGGTTTTCTTCTCATGGCTGCAGTTGTTTTGCCTAGGCACAAACATACATGAGCATATATTGCAGGGGATTTGGAGGAAGGATTTACAGTAATTGACAAAAGTTGGCTACATAAAATAAAAGCAAGAGCATTCTTGTTAGAAACCTGGCTTCAGCTAGTGTCTGCCTAACCACTGTTGAGACTAATGAATAGCAATGGAGCCTGGCATTACAAAGTGCACAGAATCATCAAAGGTAATAAAATTGAGATCAGACCAAAGCAGCATCTGGGAGTGAAGTTTTAAGTAGCAGACAGGAATGTGTACTAATTATTGCGCTGTTAATATGTCGCATGTGTTGGTTGAGTGGAGATGGTGTGACTAAGGGCAGGCAGTAGCACAGCCAGTAGCCCTGGATTTTATCCATCACAGATTCTGTATTAAATCTCCAGCTGCTTTATAACTTTCCTAATATGACATATTCCCATGCAAAACCTGTCTGTCCAACTGAGCACACCACTTCTTTCAGATGTCACCAAATTTATGTAACAGCCTAGGACCATTTGGCTTCCTGCTAAACTGGATTGAAAGCTTAGAAGAGACAGCTGGACAGTGTTTCACTGCTACTAAAATATTTGCATTGTATACATCAGACACTCAAGTTCATCCATGTGCTTTGATGGTTTCTTTCCTATATATACAGGAGGAATATTTAGCTGAGATGATACTGCAGCACTGCCTTCAAACACAGCATTCCAAGGTGTCATTTATCCTTAGAGGAGGCTGTTCTTCAGTCTGTTCTTCATTTTTATAGATCAGGAGACTTTGAAGAAAGTATTGTTTTCTTTTCTGTACAAGGTGTGCCAAAGAAATACAGAGCAAGCACAATTCACCAACCAAAGAACCTCTTCATCCTGAATGTTGCATGTTTATTATTTGAAATACGAAAGCTGTGAAATTAAATGTAATGCTAATCAACCTGTTGAGCAGAATAGTATTTATAATTTATACTTCAGATTTTCAAAGCTATAGCAACATTAATTAATGTTCTGGAAGCACAGGAAGCAATAAAAGTCCTGTAGTGCTTTGAATCTGATGTAGCAGCATAACATAATCAGCTTACATGTCTGCATGAGAAACAATCTTGAATATTAGGTGGAGTAATAGTGTGGTAACTGAACCCATCATTTTTCTCTATGAAATGTTCCAAATTTCAGGCTTTTGTCATCAGTAGCTGTTTAAAATGTAGAAAACTCACTTGGTAGCATAACTGCTGTTTGCACCATTCCCAGTTTATGGACTATTCTGCTTTCAGACTTCTTGAGCTATCTGGTATCAATGAAAAATCATAGGAATATGACAGATGTAAATGGAATTTGGCTTTCACACCTAGTAGCCTTGCGAAGCTCTCATGAAAAGTTTTCATTTCTCATGTCATTCTGAAGGTTGTATTCATGTTAGGGAAGCATTCTAATTGTTTATAAGTAATATGAAATAGGATTTTTTTATCAAGAACAATTATAGGATGTGGTGTCAAATACTTCATGAACAACAATCCATGATGAAAACATTTGGTTAGAGCTGGAAAGTAGAGTAAGTGAAAAGTAGAGAAGCATTGACAAAACTCACATCACCATCTCTTTGACCTGAAAATGGAATTGTATTTATGATTTGATCAATTGTATTCGTCAGTAACAGTCCCATTTTGTTGTGACCACTGTCACAGGGCCATCAAGAAAGAAGGTAGCAGAGCACCAGCCACCAGGTTGATTATGGTGCTCCAGATTTGCCCTGTGATATTCAGGTTTTTCTCACCACAGTCTTAAACTATCCAATGACCAGATGCTTCACACTAAAGAATTTACACTTGAAAAGGGAAAAGGGAAGTATGCTGTATCTCTTGCAGACTTTGTCCATTCTCCTGTACATTATTTTTGTCAGGAATCTGAGGAATCAGAAATCTGATTAGTTTTTTCTTATTCTAGTTTCACTCTCAAACTCCAGTGATGAGAAAGTCTAATTTATTTTTTTTTTCCCAATTCTGTAGATTTTGAAAACTATCTTGCCACTATGTTTTTTGCTCTCTAGCATATTTTATTTTGGACTCAAATACCCACTTCTCTGCTAGCAGTGGCCTGGTCAGCCTACTTGGTGTAGAATGGGACCACTTTTGAAATCTTAAAATGTTTCCTGGGCTAGAGAGATGGTTTCCCATCCAGCTCTCAGTAGCAGTCACATATTTATCCATGGAATCCCCATATGACTTTGTGGGTGGTAATGTGTAGAAGGCAGCTTTCCCACCACAGCAGATTTCCTCAATACAGATTTATTTCTCTTTTGCTCTGCCGTTTTCAATCTTAATTACTGTTAAACTTAAGCCTGGTGTTTGTAGGCCAATATTAACTGTATGAGGAAATAGCCTATGTTGGACCTTACAGCTCCTTGGATACCCATTTGTTACTTTTGTCTTCAAAATTGGATAATTATTTTGAAAGTTTCCTCATCCTGACTAGAGGCAGAATAGAAGTACAAAATCCTGGCACCAAGACTTTCATTACAAACTCTGGCCTGGAGGCAAATCGGTGACTCTCCAAGGGTCAAAAACCTCAGTCATGCAGAAAGCAAAGAACCAACAAAAGCAGAGTACTCTGGCTGACTTCTGCAGATGAGAGCACTGCAGTGCTCTGCGTACATAGCAGGGGGCAGACAGCAGTCAACTTTTGGCATCTTTGTGTGCTCTGAGGTCAGCACTCCTTTGAAATTCATGGCACAAAAGTATGAGGGCAACAGGGTCATCCTGAAATTGATAAATGCCTGTTTTAAAGTGTCTTCCATTGTATAAAGATTGTCCAGAACCAGACTGAGCATCACATATCTTGCCCTGTTAGCTTGTGAGCTGAGTCCAGGAATCTCACATGTGTACTTGTCTTTTGTTATTAATATGCTCCAAGGGGCTAAGAAGACTTTTGGTTCCAGTCCAGTAGATAAAGATGTGAGCTCAATTAGAAGATGCTTTTTTGGCAAATGTAGCTTATTCTCTTCCTTTGAGGAATTATTATTGTATTGTGGGGGAAAGGGAAATAATAAGGCATGGTTTATCCTGCCCTCACTTGAGAACTAGGGTGCAAAAGGCATTTAATGGGCACTGTGGGCTTTCGTTGCAGCCTAGTCCAAAGGCAAACCTTGTGGCTGGGGACAGCAGGTAACCACCTCTCCTTCTTTTATAACGTTCACGGAGTACCCATTATTCCACTCTCATCAAACTCATAGAGCCTAAGAAGACTGTAGGCATCAGCATGTTAAGGGCTTTCCTTCATTTCATGGAGCTCACTGGAGATCTCCTACCCACACGACAAGTTTTTTTTTGAAACAGTAGTTCTTAACAATATCGTATGATGATATATGGGGTGGCAGAGAATGGATTAAAAGCAGCTCTGAGGAAGAGGACTTGGGGGTACTGGCTGATGAGAAGCTCAGTATGACCTGACAATATGTGCTTGCAACCCACAAAACCAACCATATGCTGGGCTACACCAAAAGAAGCATGGACCATAGGGGTCAAGGGAGGTGATTCTGCCCCTCCACTCTGCTCTTGTGAGATCCCACCTGCAGTTCTACGTCCAGCTCTGGGTTCCCAACATAAGAAGTATGTTGGAGCTATTGGAGCAGGCCGAGAAGAGACTACAATGATTGTCATAGGGCTGGAGCACCTCTCCTATGAAGGCAGGCTGAGAGAGTCGTGGTTGCTCAGTCTGCAGAAAAGAAGGTTCTAGGGAGAACTTATAGAAGCCTTCTAGTACCCTAAAGGGGCCTACAAGAAATCTGGAGAGGGACTTTTTACAAGGGCATGTAGGGACAGGACAAGGGGAATGGCTTTAAATTGAAAGAAGGTTCATTTATAATAGATATAAGGAAGAAATTCTTTACTGTGAGACAACAGGGAAGCAGTGGAATGTGTTGACCAGAGAAGTTGTGGATGCCTATCCCTGGAAATGTTCAGGACCAGATTGGACAGGTCCTTGAGCAACCTATGTAGTGGAAGATGTCTCTACCTATGTCAGGGGAGTTTAAACTCGATCATTTTTAAATCCTTTCCTTTTTTTTTTCTTTTTTTTTCCCCAGAAAAACATCACTCGGAGTTGTTTTTCAAGGGACATATGGTCTTAAAGTGAGGTTTTAGCAAAAAACTGGTAACCTGAGATTTCTGTCCCACATAGTTGGCCACATCTGTCCATTACATATTCTTTACTGCAAGGCATCAACTGAAGAAATGGAATGCTTTGCCACTGGCTCCTATCAGGGAAAAAATTCAGCAGTGGAGGGATCTACTGCTGATTCGGAAGAAGGAAGACTGCTATTAGTGATTCTGACTGCTTTGAGATCCTTCTGCTCATTCAATTTTTATTTTACTTTTTGACTCATCTACACAACTAAAAACCAAATAATTTTAAAATTATAGGATATAATTATTCTCTTCTTTAATGTTCATTTTAAATCCAGGGAAATAAGTACAAAATGGGATAAATTTTGACATTGATTTTCTTAAAGGGCATAATGTCAGAGTAAGCTGATATCTTTCTTTGATGAGTCTTTTTTCTCAACAAGGAAAACAAATGACATCTCATCTATCTGCCTAAACCTCAGGAGAATTGATACATTTTCAGTGCTTTCATTAGTAAGCTGGACAACAACTGAATTAAATTTGGTGGTGTGACATTGAGAAATCTCAAAAATATGTAGAAGTAGCAGTATGTAGAAAGTATTTGATAAGACTGGGGAGAAAATTTGATAGTTTTGAAAGCAAGACATACCATTACAGGCTAGTAACATGAATATATATTACAGGTAACTATCAATTAATCTGAAAGCAGGATTTTTGGAATATAGCTTCCTCACAGAATGAATAAGGACTTCTAATGTGATGCAGCCATGAAAAATACCAACACAAGCCGCTAGTGTTCTGTATTAGAGAGTTCCTGCAAAGGTGGAGTAATTGTAGTTCCATTCTGGCACTCAAGAGCTCATCTGAAATAAAATGCATGATTCTAGTCAAGAAAAAATGGGAAACGGGAGCTGAGGTATACATGAACCTGTGGAGAGCTCTGCAATGGAGAGAAACCGCTTTACCAGTGAGTCGGAAAAAAAAATAAAGTAAAAAATTGCTTAAACAATTGCTTAAACAAACAAACAGAAAAAAGGCTGAGAGAAAATGAAAGAGACAAGATGACTGTTTAAACTAGAAGAGATTACTCATACACAAGAAAAAGGTGAAAACTGACCCTTATAAGATGTTGCTGGAATTTGTATTTTTTAACACTTCCATACAGGAGATTTTTGACTTTCATTTTCGACTAAAAATAAGCAGGCATTAAGGTTTATAAGTTTATGAAATGGGCATATGATGCAGTTGCTTCACATGGCAAGTAAATCAGGTTTACTAACCCACTGTATACAACCACAATTTAAAGCATCCAACAGGAATATTTAATTTAAATATAATTTTGCATTTGTTGGTTTTAGTCATTTTGTTGTTTCTCACTGATCAGTACTGTTTAACACTCCTCTTTGCTAACCACAAAGTATCTGCAGATTTGAATATGTGTTATGTAGCTTAATGAAGAGTTACTCAGACTTGTAATTTTTCGTTTTTTGTATTTTTAGAAAATAATGAATGATAAGTTAGTTATTTACAAGATAATCATTTACATATGGCTTTTGTCAAGCCACATTTGTAAATAAATTAGCATGTAACTAAAAAATTCAAGCCCAACTATTTAACATTGTTTTGTTAGTTAAATTACACCAAGTGACATTATGTTGGAAACATAGAGCAATTTGTCAAAACATGCTTTGCATTTAGCATGAACTAATTTATTAAGCAAAAGAAGTTTATGCAGTTAGTATACTGAACTGGTTGTTTCTAGTTACTGTACAGCTTTTTAAAAGTAGTAGAACTCATCTTCAGACATCTTACTAATAATCATTGATTTCTTTCATGTTACAAATTTCATTATCTTTCAAATTTCTAATACCTCTTAACTTTGAATGGACGACTTATTGACATAAGTTGAATAAATCATAATGAATAAACAATCATAAACATCATAATTTTCTCTGCTGAACCTCTGGTGCAAAATGTTTCATCCATGTCCTTTATAATTCAAGTGTTTGATACCTAACGTCAGCAAGTGTACTACTTCGTCAAAAGAAGTGTGTCCAGCAGGTCGAAAGAGGTGATCCTGCTACACTGTTCTTATGAGATTCTTCTTGGAGTACTGTGTACATTTCTGATGTCCTCAACATAAGAAGAACATGGAGCTGTTGCAGCAAGTCCAGAGGAGGGACTTGAGGCTGATCAGGGGGCTGGAGCACCTCCCGTATGAAGACAGGCTGAGAAAGTTGGGGCTGTTCAGCCTGGAGAAGAGAAGGCTGCGTGGAGACCTCATAGCAGCTGTCCAGTATCTGAAAGTGGCCTACAGGGATGCTGGAGAGGGACATTTCATCAGGGACTGTAGTGATAGGACAAGGGATAAAGGGTTAAAATTTAAATAGGAGAGATTTAGATCAGATATAAGGAAAAAAATTTTTACTGTGAGGGTGTTGAGGCACTGGAATGGATTGCCCAAGGAAGCTGTGAACGCTCCATCCCTGGCAGTGTTCAAGGCCACGTTGGACAGAGCCTTCGGCAACATGGTCTAGTGTGAGGCATCCCTGCCCATGGCAGGGGGGGTGGAACTTGGTGATCTTAAGGTACTTTCCAACCATGACCATTCTATGATTCTATGATTTAACATCATGATTATAGTGTCAGTCTTAATAATTGATTTTTTTTTAATTAAAACAAGTCTAAAGCTGCAGATTCGTAATTTTTTGCCATTTATATGCTAAAGAGAGACAGAGTGGGCAGTTTAATAATGGCGAGTACTGTAGTATTGCCTGGAATAATTACTTGACCAACTTCCATGATTCAAAACTGTCATGGCTTAACATTAGGCAGCTAAGCTTCATATAGTGCTCATTCCCCCACCCAATGGGACAGGGAGAGAATTGGAAAGGTAAAAGTGACAAAACTCGTGGGTTGAGAGAAAAGCAGTTTGTTAATTTAAAATTTTAAAAAGTTTAAAAAAAGGAAGAAAAAAAGAAAGCAATAAAGAAGAAAAGAAATAAACCCAAGAAAAACAAGTGCTAGATTTAAAAAAGAAAACAAACCGAAACAAATTGAAACAAAATACTATTACCCAAGGGAAAAAAAAAAAAAAAAAAAAAAAAAAAAAAAAAAAAAATCCGCAATTGCTCACCACTAACCAATCGACCAGTGCCCAGCCGGTCCCCAGGCAATGGCAGACCTAGCCAAACACACTGTCCAACCCAGTTTTGTTGTTGAGCATGGCACCATATGGTGTGGGATAACTCTTGGGTCATCTAGGGTCAGCTGTCCCAGCTGTCCCCTCCCAACTCCTTGTGCACGCCTAGCCTGCTCACTGGTCACGTGGTGTGAGGAGCAGAAAAGGCCGTGGCTTTGTGTAAGTGCTGCTCAGCAATAGCTAAAATGTCCCTGTATTATCAACACTGTTTCCAGCACAAATCCAAAACACAGCTCCACACTAGCTACTAAGAAGAGATTTAACTCTACTCCAGTCAAAACCAGTTCAAAACCCAGTGTTTTATTCAGATTTTTCTACATCCTACTACAGTCAAAGTAATATCTGTTTATATATCTAAGAGCCAAAAACTCCTTCAGTAGATACTGAGGAGGCATAATATTATAAAGCGATAGTGGCATGTAGGGTTGAAAGAAATTCAGCATTTATTTTAGTGGAAGCAGATTTAGCACAAGAATGAACTGTTTAGATTTAGGCCAATCTTAAATGTCACTGTGCGTTTATCTTATTTCCCACTCTACTGGCACAAATAAAATATTACGGCAATAAACCAGGAAAATAATGTTGCCTTGGTTGCTGTATGATGAACTGTAAATGTTCTTGTGCACTACAATATCTACTGATTCTGCAGTATTCATCAAACTCTAACTTTTATTATTCATGATGTTTTCAGGGACCTGAGCCTTTTTCCAAGCAGTAGATTTTTTCCAGTGTTGGCAAGACTGCCAGGATATAAATGAAAGTATTTTATGTGGAGAAGTCAGAGAGCAAACTTGAGATTTAGCGATAGCTGACACATCTCTACTAAAACTGCTGTCACCACTGCATTTGCCAGCTCTAGTCATGGCTCACAGGAAGAAAAACTATAAACTTCAGCCATTTTGTGCACCCATTTTCAGACACTGCATTTCATAATTGCATTTCACAATTCTTTTCAGCAAAGCCAGCCAAATGTTTCATTGCGATCTCTTCTTTATTAATGAAGTGTCCCTGTACAGACAAATTTTTTGATGATGCACTTGTCATGTATTTGCAGTTAGTGTGTGAGCATGCTGTGTGAATGCACTTCAGCCTTGTGCTGAACTACACATTGCAATATAGTCCATCAATTTCAGTTTTCAGTATTTATTTTCTTTTACAGGAGCTTGATGATGTTTCTGTTAACTTTAATATACTTATAGTGAAAAATCATTCATTTGGACAACTGGCAGAAATTTCTGTGGTGTGGAGTGAGTTGCAAACACCTGCATTAATGAGCTTAATGTTAATCAACTAGATTATTACTAGTAGGTATTATTTATTATCTTTAAGGATAAATCAATGTAAATATTTGCATTATCTGATGTCACCAAAACCAAATCATATTTTTGACAGATGTCTGCTAAAAGTTGGCTAAACACAGCTGAGCTGAAAAGATACCCATAATTAGTGAAAAGCTCGGAATACTTTCTGAAAGAATACTTCTCTGGTTTTAGCTGTTATTTCTTTTGTTTGGCCTGCCTCCAGATGGGAAATAGCTTAGATGAGATCTATCCATTAGACAACATTGACATATGTCTTGTGGGTAGAAATATGAGAAGGGAAGATGAATAGTGTCTCATGCCTGTGCTGAAATACATCAAATTTTAAGAGAAGCAAATTCACCCTGTGCCCTTGGATTACATGAAGTACTTACAAGAGGTCACCATAATTTTGCCTACACATAGAATCCTGTAACTTCCCTTTTTCTACAGCATTTTCTGCATCAGAAATATTAATGAGTGTGCTTTATACATGTTCAATATAATTTGAGAGTATGAACAATTTGATATCTGTGCAGCAATTTGGCTTCTGATAGGAAATATACCAGGGATTTCACATCCAGTTAGAGGTACTTCAGAGTTTGGGAGTACATTTCTAAATTATATATGAAATGTTCTCTCTATATAAGTCTTCATAAATAGTATTTCAGTAGCTAGCATTCACACAGTTGGATCTGTATTTTTGCATCAGAGTGAGGTATACATATGTATGCAGTGATACATATGTTTAATACCTATGCAAAAAAATACATGTGAAATAAACCTTTTCCTGTGTGCGGTAGGAATAAGATGAATGTGGATACTGGCAGGTGCATAGATAAAGATGTGACCTCTATCAGTTCAATTTTGTAGCTGAACTTAAAGGTAATTTGTTTTTTCTGATGTCTGTGAGTAAAGAAGCATATTGAACTGTTCACAGAAACTCAGTCTTTACAGCCAGATGCCAGTTTATAAGTACTATCTGAAGACGTGAGAAGATTGGAAGAAAAGTGGAAACAATGCTGGTCAACTGGACAAATGGTCCATAAAAAGATAACACCAAGTGCCAGACAGTGGCTAAGCACCAAGAAACAGAATGAGTCAGACACAAAGGGTGAAATTTATTCTGGAGAAGAGACATATTTCTTCACTATGGTATTGCAGAGCTGTTAAAGCTAGTTTTAAACTAGCTAGCAGCAATCGAGTTACTTATCTGAATCACTGTGGAGCCCACACACTGCTTGTGGAGCACCTAAACTCCATGGTGCCAATACCATCATGCTGGACAGAGTGCAAATACACAATAAATGACAGCTCCTCTGAAAAATGTGATGTCATTAAACATGTCATTTGCTTGGGTTTTATTTTTTATCAAATACAGTGTAGCATCTCTAAAGGCACTCCATTCAGATAAAATGAATTAAATAAATCAGAACATGCTCCTAGCATGTGAGGGAGCTTGTGACAGAGCCAGGGCTGCTCTTTCAGATGCTGAGTTGTCTTAACAAACAGACAAATCACGTTTCCTTTTTGAAAAAACTTCTGTACTGCCTCAGCAGTTGCAAAAACTCTGTAGATTTAATTGTTCTGGTAAGTGATGTTACACAAGTTTCTCTAGTCACAAAGTAATGAATTCCAGGGATATCAGAAGAGCTGTTTTCAGTTTATGCCGTGGTATTTTCATTTCTCTCTAGCAGGAAAACTTCTGCCTTCAGCACCTACTCATGATTATGCATGTTGGTTTTGCACATCATACATATATATGACAGAATTTTATTGTCACAGATGTTCAAAAAACTGTATTTGAAACCAGTGTTTTTTTTGAAGGAAATAAATGCCAAAGTTAATTTAGTTTAAGTGTAAGTCAGTATTCACTATTTTAGCCTTGTGTACCGAGAAGTAATTGTAGATGTGCTGCTTTGTTTATACAATACTGATTCATCCTGTGGTTTCAGGCAAAGCAACAGAAGCAGAGTGGAGGAAAATCTTAAAGTGTTCAGATGGCAGAATCAGGCACACTTGTCTCAAAGGAGCAAACACTAAATTTTGGTATTAAATTAAAGAATACACAGCATATAGAACTGAATTTTTCACAGCAAATCCTATAGCCAGTCAATGGCCTGTATGTATACTTTTACTGTCCTCGAGCACATATAGTTTATTTCCACCACCCTCGTTGATTTTTGCAGGGGTAGACAAGTGGTCACCAACTAACAAAAAATGTTTAGTGATCTCAGGTCAGATATTATAGTATTTCTTTTAAATACTACAACTGTGTATAGCAATTCAAAGCTCCTAGGAAACTTCTGTTACAATTCAGCTTTCTTATGATCTATTTTCTCTGAACTAAGACTGCAATGAGGAAGATGAGGAAAAGGCTCTACTGATATTTGAAAAACATCAAAGGCTTAAGAAACCAAACATGTGAGACAGATGCTTTCCTTACTCTGAGCTGTATCTCATTTCACCCTCTTTAGCAGCATATACAGCTTCATGATTTGACAGAATTACTATTTTGCTGCTTATTGATGTGAAAATTTGATACAGTAGGAAACACTTGTTTCTGAGGGGAATTTTCTTTTTTTTACAACAATTCTAACCTAAAACCAAGAAAAAAATAAAAATAAATAGAAGAAAAATAAAAAATAAATAGATAGTAAATTGCTATTATACAGCAATTCTTAGAAATCTTAACTGTATGGAAAGAGCAATAGTATCTCTTATAACATATATTGCAGACTATTCATTTCCTACAGTGAATACTGCAAAGAGAATAGTAACTTCCAATTTGAACATAACTAATATTTGGCTAATCCTGTAACCCAGACAGGGTATAGACAACCTTCATTTTTTCTTTGATAGCTGGTACTTTAGCCTGATCAAATTTTTTCGTTAAAGTGCTTTCATCCCTAATGAATTTTCCTGGCTTCAGCTTTTACGATTTGATCTTTTCTGCATCTCTGAGCAGAAACCTCCACACAGAAATAATCCTAGAAGTGAGCAAGGCTTGCCAATATGATAGTAAAAGCAAATTCTTCCTAACCTAGGCCCAACTTTAGACTTGAGTTTTGATGTTTGATTTGGAAACAGTAGGAGAAATGGAATTTGGATCTCCTCATTCCTGCATTTGGATAGCTTTTCCCTTTGAACTCCTGTATTACCAGCTTCTGATTTCTGATATTTTTTCTTGAAGTAAAACGATGGTAATGATGTCTAATAAATTGTCTAATTAATATAAAATAAATTGTCTACTGAGTGCTACCCTTTACTGCATCAGCTCTAGGATATGCATAGATCTACCCTGTTTACATTTAGAGACAACTCTTCCTAAGTTCAAATGTTAGAGAGGCCTCTTAGAGCAGAAAGAGCTGGGTCTTATCCCCACTTCTGCTTTGTAACCACAAATTTGTTACAGTATTTTACAAATACTACTTTCCATTTGTAGAACTCATTGAAAATACTCATCTCTAAATATTCCCAGCTTTCCCTTTCATTCAGAATATGATATACCACTGGGTTTTCCTTATCTCGTTTAAATTGAAAATGGGCATAGACTAAAACTGTCAGTTTTGCTTTATTCTATTATAGTTAAAGTAGCAGCCTTTAATCATTACCAGTAAAATTAGTGCCACAATAGTGTTTACATCTCAAATATGCTTCTAATTTTCCCAGTCAAAGGCAAATTGTTGGTGATATCTTAATGTTCTTTTAGGTAGCTAATGCCAAAATGCTAGGTTATGATCTTGATCTGAATATTTCCCAGATGTGTGGTAAGGTGAAAGGTGGAACAGCTAACAGAACTTGACTTCCTATCCATGTTAGTCTAAGTTAAGTGATTTCTAAGTCAGGCATAATTAGAGAATGGGACCCCAGAAGCCTTCACCTTCACAACTGCTTGAGATGAAAGCTTAGCGCTTGGGTGGATGTAACATAATCCACATGTTGGAAGAGAAATCAGAATCAGCTGTCACTGTCTTCTTGCAAGTTTTCTAGTGCCTTATTAGCCACCTTCTTGTCAAAAGTCAGTAGTCTTCTCCAAGCTTAATGTTTCTAATTCATTTACAGTGGAATCAAGACCAGATTCTGAATGTGATGCCAGTTCTAATAGAGTGACTTCCACTTAAGCTTCAGTTTGCACAAGAAAGATTAAGTTTTGGAAGAGATAGTTAATGGAGATAAATTCTAATGATTCTCAAACATGAAATCAGTCAACTCTTTACCAGGGCAGACACATCAGAGTTAACAAAGATACCAAAAAGGAGAAATAGAAAGGCTTAACAAAACTTTGAATTTGTCCATGGGGTTTGGACCAGATGACTTCCAAAAGCCTTTTCCAACATAAATTATTATCTGAATTAAAAAGGCATCTACAAATCTTTTTTGTATCCACAACACTGGAAATGTTAAGCTGGAAATCAGCGGTTGATATTCAAATCTTTTAAGATAATTAGGAAAGCTTGCTCTCATTAAATACTGTAACCTCAGTAGATAAAACACTGACATAGGATTTAGATATCTGAGTCCTGTTGCAAGCTTAGCTATAATTCTGCTAGGTCACTACTGCAAAGCTATCAGTCTCCTGAATCAACAGTGTTTACTCACTTCTCAAACTGATCTTGGTGGGTCTCACAATCCTGGAATGAGGATCATGCTCACTCTGGGTATTGTAACATGTATACAAATATAAAATGGAAATGGTATTCAGGAGTATGTCTGTTACCAGTAAACAAGTAGTAGCCTGTTTTTAATGTACATGATAAAAAATATTTTTTGAGGGCTGAGTGGGAAAGCATTACAGACTGGTCCTATAACAAATCCATCAGTGATTTGCTTTAGCCCACTTGTTACTAAAAGGTAAGCCAGGTTTCTTGAAGAAGTAATGTTTAAGTAGTTATGGTAGTTGTCGCCTCCTAATAACTTCTGCATTTGCTGGAAATTCTCATTTAAGTTCGTTAATGAATAGCTCCTAGCTCAAGAGTTTTCATGTAAATGAAGATATAGCTCTTACGAGATACTATGCAAGCAATACTAGGCAGATACTAGGCAAAGAGCTATGTATGATTTGTCAGAAACAGCTGAGACATAAGGAGTTGCTGAAGTATTAACGGATGATTGCAGTGTATTTCTGAAGAGTACTGATCACTGACTTTATGTGTTATACATTAACTAAGATGTGATAAGGCTTCACAAATTAGAGCATGTTGCTTGCTAAAAACTGTTTCTGAGCACTGGACTTAAATCTTGGTTTTGAGCAAATAATGGTGAACCACCTGAGAACTGTGGAAGACCAGTCACTTACTGACTTGTCTGACATCTCCTGTTGAAGTGGGATTTGAGGTGGAAGGCTAGATCTGGCATAAACTTAAGTCAGCCTTCGGAAAATTGCAGTCGTCCTTTCTGTGGGTAGTCTGCCTCAATTTGGGAATGTGGCCATAGATCTTTTTATGTGTCCCACAGTGCTGGAATTGTTACATTGGAAATAAGAGATTGTATTCAGAAAGTAAAGATCAAATAGAAGGGACTTCTGAGGTCAGTGGGCAACGGGTGTTGTCAGCTGACAAGACTCATTGTTTGCACCAGTGGCACTGACAGCTTTGAGTACCTTCATGCAGCATGCTCGAAATCCTTTATGCCAGAGCTGTTACACTTCGATACTAGATAACTGTGAAGGCAGCTTACCAACTGGCCTTTTAAGGATTTTAGAGAGCGCTAGCTGCTGTTCAGTATGTTCATGAAACATATGAGACATGGAAATCAAAAATCACCTGTAAATAGTGTCAGTAGTAGAATTGTAGAATCATAGAATAGTTAGGGTTGGAAAGGACCTAAAGACCATCTAGTTCCAACCCCCCTGCCATGGGCAGGGACACCTTCCACTAAACCATGCCACCCAAGGCTATGTCCAATCCAGCCTTGAACACCGCCAGCACTGGAGCATTCACAACTTCCCTGGCCAACCCATTCCAGTGCCTCACCACCCTCCCAGTAAAGAATTTCTTCCTCATATCCAATCTAGACTTCCCCTGTTGAAGGTTGAACCCGTTACCCCTTGTCCTATCACTACAGTTCCTCATGAAGAGTCACTTCCGGCTCATGTTCATTTTCTCATCAACCAACACCCCCAAGTCCTTCTTCAGAGGTCTGCTCTGAATCTCTTCTCTGCCCAACCTGCAGCTGTGCCTGGGATTGCTCCGACCCAGGTGGAGGACCTAGCACTTGGCATGGTTACACTTCATCAGGTTGGCATCAGCCCACCTCACAAGCGTGTCAAGGTCCCTCTGGATGCCATTCCTTCCCTCCAGCGTATCAACTGAACCACACAGTTTGGTGTCCTCAGCAAACTTTCTGAGGACGCACTCAATCCCACTGTCCATGTCACCGACAAAGATGTTGAACAAGACTGGTCCCAACAGCGATCCCTGAGGGACACCACTCGTTACTAGTCTCCAGCTGGACATTGAGCCATTGAGCACTACTCTTTGCGTGCAGCCATCCAGCCAGTTCTTTATCCACCGAGTGTATTGATTTTACTCTATAGCCATAACAAAGGAAATATTTTCAATATAATTTTATCCTGATATAAAAATTTCTTCCATCTTTCCTACCAGAGACTTGTTTGTTATCTTCTGCTTTCCTCTGAGGACTTTCATTTTTTCATAGGCAGCTGACATTGCAGCTGGTAGGACTGAGTGGGGTCCGGCAGTCCAATTGCTTTGTAGTTGCATAGAAGTGAATTATGATTGTGCAGATGCATTACAATAGATATAGCAGTAACTTGTAGCTGTTGATTATTGTGTTAGTTTATACACAGCAAGAAGCTCCCAAAGTGTGGTCTTGGCACACACAGATTTCAAAACAGTAAAATAAATAAAGAAAATAAATCCACTGACAGCTTAAAGGATGCCACTGTGATTCTTAGTTGTATGTTTCAACTTACTCTTTTTCTATCAAGTTCTTTTGTTAGTGTCTACCACAAGGTAAGAGGAAGAGATTACAATGTGGGATTGAGGGGAAAAAGAGGAAACAGGAAAATTAGGAATATAAAGAAAATAATTAATTAGAAGCGGGCAGAGTAAAATGGACATTAAGAATCAGAAGTGGTTCTGTTATCTTCATGCTTTGCTTTGTAGAATATTTGCTGTCTGCGAGCCTGATTTGTGAAAAAGTTTCCCACAAGTTTCTAAGTCTTGTAGGAACTGCAGTTAGGAGTCCAGCTTGCAGATTCTGAATCCCCGGTTTTTTAGGATACATCACTACGCAAGCTCATTATTTTGTACGTAGAATTCCTTTCAGATTTCAGTGTAAAAGGCCTAGTATTGTTGTCATAATTATGCTTGCCATGACAGAAATAAATAGGTATCTGATTTCTAATCACTGCTGACTATGGTGTTTGAATGGTTTTTAATAAAACAAAAAGGAATTGTGATTAGTGTTGCATTTGATCAGATATCAATTAGGATTGGGAAGCACAAACCTGCAAATAAAGAACATGGGTAGGAGTGACATAAAGTTCACAATTCAGGGGCAAGATCTCCAAGATTTATACAGAATCTATAAAAGCAATGTACTATAAAATAATTTACAGTCTTGAATTTTCTGTGGGAGAAATCTAAATGATCACACTTCTACTGTCACCTAGGTCTACCACATATCTGGAATGACCTCTTCTGCTGCCTGGGCCTTTTAAAGATTCTTTGCATTTCTTCTTGAATTCCAGCGCATTGATCAGAAACGTCACGGAGTAGTTCTTGCTGGTTTCTGTGCAACCAAAAATCCTGAATGTTTCAGGACATCTGCTGCACACCATGTGCACTGCAAGTCCATCCATTTCCAGAAATGTTTGGCTTCCTATGACAACACTGTACAGATACTACTCTGTAGTGCAGTAAGTCCAACATTTTCAGAAACACTCGATTGACTTGTTGTGTATGGAAACACAGCTTTGTAGGTTTGGAAGAAATCTCAAAAGATCTTTTGGTGCATCCCTGTCATCCATGTATGTCTCACATTGTACAAATGGATAATACCTATCATCAGCTCTGCTGAACACCTTTAGAATCATAGAATAGTTAGGGTTGGAAAGGATCTTAAGGTCATCTTGTTCCAACCCCCATTATCACCTGCTGTTAAAGACTGCACACACTCCAAAAGAGTTTAGTAAATACAGAGAATTTTTTACCACCATTATTAAAATATTATTCTTCATATCCTCACTTATTCTTCTGTGCTGTTGAGCTTGTTATTTCTGTTGCCTCTTGCATGGAGTATTCCGTTCCTCTTTCCAGATATTCTTGTAAGTATTTGAAAGTTACTGATACGCTTTCTTTTCCCAACCCTCATCTTCTTAAGATAAACGGGATGAATTTATTTAATTTTCCATTGTAAATAAAATTTCTAGGCTTATGACCATGCTGGTTATCCTCCTTAGACATATCTTGGAATGAGCGCAGAGCCCAGAAGAAGCTTCCCAAATGCTGGAGTATGTGGAAAGATTTTCTTTCGCATTTCATGCACTATATTCATGTTTGGACATGGTAGGAATATGTTTGCTTTCCATGCTGTTCAGTCAAGCTCATATTGTGGAGCACTAGACACCCAGACACTCTTCTGCAAAATTATTATCTCATTCTTCATCTTCAAATTACATTTGTGAGTAATTTGTTCTGTTTCAGCAGTAAATCATTGAGAATGGTTCTGTAAATAATGTTTTCTAGCCTGATTTTCATCCCACTTAAGATATAGCTTTATATGAAACTAGTGTATTTATGATAATGTAATGTGATAGTGTCAAAAGCCTAACTACATAGCTCATTTCATTATGTGACCTATTACATTGCTGTAAAATGAAATAAGTTTTAACAGAATATGCTTTTGGCAAACCTTTGTTAGCTTTTTTCCCCTATTGCTACCAATTCTCTATATGAGGGGATGTATTCATAAGAATTAAAGGTCAAGTCTACTGCTTCAGACTAAAGGTCAGTCTGGTTTCCTGTCTCTGACAGTATCAGTAGAAGACTGAAGAGGAGGAAGAACAAGCATGCAGTGGTAACTGCCTATTATACTTTCTTAGTGTCCATCAGGATGCAATTTAGAGACTAATGACATCCAGAAGGGGGCCTGTAGGGATGCTGGGGATGGACTATTTATTAGTGACTGCAGTGATAGGACAAGGGGTAATGGGTTCAAACTTAAACAGGGGATGTTTAGAGTGGATATAAGGAAGAAATTATTTTCTGTAAGGGTGGTGAGGCGCTGTAATAGGTTGCCCAGGGAAGCTGTGAATGCTCCATCCCTGGTGGTGTTCAAGGCCAGGTTGGACAGAGCCTTGGGTGATATGGTTTGGTGTGGGGTGTCCCTGTCCATGGTGGTGGGGTTGGAACTAGATGATCTTGAGGTCCTTTTCAACCCTAACTATTCTATGATTCAATGATTATCTATTTACTTGTCCTAGGAACAATATTTTTTAAGTAATTATTCTTTTTTTTTTTTCAGTTCATGTAAACTGACATGCCACCAATGACTGCTGCAATCTAACAAGTGTGAAAAAATACTTTCTGTTGTTTTAAATGTCTGACCAATTATTTTATTTAAGATTCAGTGCATGGTTGCTTCTTCATTTTCTCAAGGTGGTCTACAATTTTATAGATTCCTCCTCCTCAAACCATTTCTTTTCTATCCTGTGAAGTCCTAGGTTTTAGTTATTCTTCAAACAATAGTTAATCCTTATTTCTGATCATGAATCTTGTCCTTTCTTGTACCTTTTCCAGTTCTGTTCCATCTTTTATGAGATGACTAGGATAGAGTGAGTATTCAAAATAAAAGCACAGATGGATTTAAACTTTGTTGCTATACTTTCCCTTTCCTAAACATTCACTAGTCCAGTACTCTACCTTCATAATTTTTATTTTACTACCTATCATAAGACCAAGAAGTGATATCAGGGTCATAAGCCATTCTGTAACACATTCCATGTCTATAAACCTAACATTACTTTTCTGTGCAACACTTTTTACAACATTCACCTACACTGAATTTTATCTGGTATTTTATTGCCTTGTCAGCTTGGATCCTGAGGTACTTCCTCAGTTAACTCCCAGTTCCTTCAGATTTACTACCCTGAATAGTTTAGTATAATCAGCAGGGTTTGTCATGACATTACTGTTGTTCCTCAATGTATATGTTGAGCACAGAAAAAGCAGTACTTTGCTGATTACTTTCCTGAGAAAAATGGTTAATTTTTTCCCCTTTTTTTAACCTATTATTTATTTATTGTTAACATGCATCAGTTATACAAGTGCCTAGAAAAGTTGATGCTTCTTTGAAAGTAATTGTGCAGCTGGTTCATGCACAAGCAATAAGACATTATACATAGTTTTATATTTATTGTCTGTAGTGAGACTATAGAAGCAGCACACACTACTGCCCTGACATTGCCCAGAAGTATCTGCCTCCACATGCAAAATCCTAGACAGAATCACGGCAGCTCTGTTCTTCAGCTGCTCATCTCCATAGCAGTCTAAGACTAGGTCTACACTGTTGAATAACTTAGCAACCCAGGTGGTTTTTGGATTCAGCACTTCTGACCTTTCACATTGCTTATGCTGGATCACACTTTCCTTTTTTTTGGGCATAAACTATTTCCTTCTGGAATGAACTTCAGAATTTCAGGATAGATCTCTGCAGGGAATTCTCAGGATAGTTCACTTCAGGGAAGTAAACTAAGCAGAAATACGGACAAGACCAAGCCAGGCTCAGTTTCTTTCATTTTATACATTCTCATGCCAGGTCCTGCAAGAGGATGTCTATATGACCTTGGCTTTGACCTTGGCACCAGACTCTACAAACAGCAGACTGGTGGGCTACCACACAGTCTTCACAATATGTCAGAGACTCAGAACGGAAAAAGCACAGACATGTCTGAGGGTTATAGGTAAATCTCTAAAGGTAACAGTCTGAGGGAAATTTAACCAAGCACTCTCAGGGATGCATCAGACCACCCTAGAAGGTGCAAATATGATTGTCAGCCAGTTTTCACCAAATGGTTTAGGGACCAGGTGCTCTTTGCAATGTTAGACAGTAGTGTAAGCAAAAGTATCTCTGAGCCTGACATAAAAGTATATGGGAAAGATGAGAGGGTCTTTGCCTGCCCTCTACACATCCCCTGACAAGGATTCCACTAGGATCACGGCAGAAATTGCACTCACATTGAATTTTGCATTTGAACGCAATTGCATTGCATGGTTGATTGAGGTTGGTTGGCTGAGTGGTATTTTGTGCTGTTAACTCCTGTGAGAAGAAACCCCAATTGAAACACAGAAGGTTGACTAAAAAAGCTGGAAAGAATGTATCAAGCCTTCTGTATTGTATTGTCCATTAACTGTCCCAAGTATAGCATTGTATTTGTGCAAGAGACTTACATAGTTCAAGGAAAGGAAAAGCCAAATAAATTTCAGCAACCCAGGCTAGAGAATCAGATTTTGAGTAAAAGAAATGTGGCACAGCCATGTGCAATTAGATCATACAATCTTTTTTGCAAAATATGCTTATTAGCTGCTGAGGATGTCAGGAGGGAAGATAGGAAGCAATATAGAAGGAGACTTGATGATAATGAAAGCAGAAGGGTGTGAAGTGATTGTATTCTTTCAAATCAGCCTTTTAAGTTTCTGTGCAAGATTGACGATTTTGTCATCCTGCTTTTTGATGAGGTGTTGAATGAATGTTTAAGAAGACAGCACTTATCATTGCTCATCAAAGTTTTAAAAAAACTGTTTGTACTAGAGGACTGAAGATACCAGGTCCAGCCAGGTTAGGAGACAGTCAAGTACTGAAGATGAAAACACTGTGAAAGACATACATCAGGTGCTCACACTATAGCAGGCAATAGTTTACATCTGTGTGCAAGAGAACAGACCTTGTTACTTGCTTTAGTGTTTCAGCATACATTTGATGGTGAAAGAATAGTACAAAATATGTAAGGCAAAGTACAAACTTGGCATTAAAATATGAGAAGCTGATCATACAGCATTATAACAAGAATAATGCAGTTATTAAATGGTGTCTTCAGATTGGCTGTAATTTAGAATGAATCAAGTATTATATTTGTGTCAGAAAAAAAAACAAAAAAATGAATGGACAAAGCAATGAACTGGTGATCAGAAGTCACTGAATTCTTTTCAGCTGCTAAACTGTGGGCCTTAACATATTCTCATATAGTAATAACTTGCAATTAATTTCTGTTTATTTACTCCAATATTGTCCAATAAAATTTGTTATAATAATTGTGTCTTTCAATAAATATTTTATCTGAAAAAGTTTTGGCAGTAGCTTGTTTGCAAAGTATCCACAGGGTTATGAGATACTTACAGTCTGTGACTGGGCATCTTAAAACCATATACAACATTGACCCAAACTATGTAAATATGAGTCTTAGGGTCAGAGACTTGCCTTTAATTTGATCACCTCCATGTTCACTAAGAAAAGAATTTGTGGAGAAAAAAAAATAGCTACAATGGACAAGCGACAGTTAAGAACTTTAAGATATACTGAACTATTGTTTACAGTCATTTTCTTAATACTCATCATCCAGACCATACAACAACCCTAATCTACATTTCTCAGATGTTAATTCTGTTCTCAGAGTCATTATAAATTTTCTTTTAAAAAAAGTGATTAGTGTGACCAAGAAATATTAGGAATATTTGTGGCATTGTAGAAAAAAACTGCTGAAAGTGTTGATGAGTGACTGCCACCAAAGATAATTATGTGAAAAAGAGTGATCATTATAGCTGTCCAGGGGTAGTCTTGCATTATAAACATGTGGATCCCATATTTTAAAATACCATGAATTCCTTTTTCCTGTATGAGGCAAAGACAGACATAAACCATTAGAACCAACAACTAATTGATATGGTGGATTAGTGTGTTTGGAAACCTTCTGATTTGCAAGAAAAACACTAAAACATCCTTCCTTCTCCCTTCCCCCCCCCCCCCCCCCCCCCCCCGAGAAACGTAGCAGCAGCAGGATACTCCTAGGAACTGTACCTAGTTGTGGTCTCTTAAAGAAGAGCCTGTTGAACTTTCTGATTTTTCTATTTTACCCTTTTGTTAGGTAATTAAGCCCATACAGATTTAGGAGAGGATCCTACCTACCACAGACAGTGAGATCCACATTGCCAAGCTTTGTTATACAGTTATGCAGTGAGTTTCCTTCACTCTCCTACCTTTCACAAGAAGATAAGTATTTGAGACTAGCAAATGACAACTATGTTTTTCCAGTCCTGTTCTTTTGCACAATGGGGAATCAAGTTGAGATTCATCATAAGAACAAATAAGGCCCAAAATTAAACATAACTGTTGAAAGAAACTTGTCTCATTTTGATGTGCAGCTGAGCAGACTTAGCTAGAACAGCTACTGTATGTGTCAGACAGTCTCAGTAAGAGGCAACAAACCTGTAACAGGAATAAAAATTGTTGACAGACAAGTAACAGAGGCCATCAGCAGCACACTTAGTTTCTTAAGCCTCACAACCTCCATATGTCTCACAGGGATACTTTTTTTCATGCTTATACATACTCTGACCAGTTTAACACCTTGTCTCACTTCTACCTACTAATACCTGCATGTGGTAAATAGCGACTGGCTCCATTTAATCATAATTTGTTCCCCAATTGTGAATATATTTACTGTATCTGCTAGTAGCTCCTGACAGCAGCAGCTGACTGCCTGAACAGAGACCTCCCTTCCCTGAGATTGCAGGTGATGGACAGCTACTTCTCCTGGCAGTCACCATGCATTTTGACTGTTTCTTCTGCAGTGACACTACCTATGTATTATCCTTTCCTTGTGTTAGCATGGGCAATGGACAGCCTTAACTTCATCCAGTTTATTCCAGTCGGCAAATATTCACATTGAATCTTAACTAAATAGTAAAATGCAAGAGGTAAATGTAATGATCATGAATGTGAAAGATAATTCAGGATTCCACCCCAGCTGAAATAGGCAGCTGAGAAAATTTACTGAGCTCTAGTCTCTTACTAGTCTCTTATACACTTTCCATTTTCCTGTGTAGTTCTGTGGAGACCTAGAAATTTAAGATTTGGCAGAAATCCTGAGTGCCTGGTCCTGTCTACTAAGTGGAAACATATATGGACAGCCAAGTTTCGATTAGGATTTGGATTGGGATCCAAGTTTCCTTATAAACACATGAAGTAATCTTTCTGTTCAATTCAGTACCCATCAGGCCCTAGTTAGAACATCAGTCCAGTCTTGGGCACCTCATTTCTAAAAAATTGGCCAATTGGAAAGATACCAGAAGGAGAGCAATAGAAGGTCTAGAAAACATATACTACTAGGAACGACTACAAAAACTTAGATTGTTTAGTCCTTGGGGGTTTAGGTTGATTTGTTTTCTATTGAGAGTTATTTCCAAGACAGATCATTCCAATGATTTTGTTTATAGTGCTGCTCCACAGTTATATTTGAAGGGTTTGTGAACTTCTTCAGCACAGAGGCAGGAAAATGTATCTGGGGGAAGGGAGGGCTGGAAATCCTTAAGCCATCTTTGTCAAGAAATCTAACAAATCAGATAACTGCAACGCTGCATCCCATATATACTCGGGCGGGTACTCCTTTTTTTTCTCTTGGTATATGAACTGCTACCATTCTTCAGTCAGTGTGAGTCATAAGTTATAAAACTTCCATCCCAGAAACAGGTCAGCTAATGAATTCTGACATTGTCTATGTCTAATTTCCATCAAAGCATAGAGCTCAAGAAATCTGAGCTTTGATTAGTGAGCTCAGCACAGTTGGCTCTACCTGTAGCCATCCCATCTCCACAGCATGAATTAAACCCATGTGAAGGAAGCAAACTGTTTATCTTCCCTCCTGCAACATAGTTCTAGAACTTTGGCTGAATCTGATGACATGCTAACATGTTAGTGATGAATGTGATGGACAAGATATCGTACAGTGCAGATCTGAACTCAACTGACAGCATAGCTATGTCCTCAAAGTCACTTCCTGAACTTCTTCTACTTAAGATTTTCTCATCTAATTTTTCACATCTTACAGAGTGTGGTGATGTTTAGAACTGTTCTTTGGAGACGCCTCTTTTCACTGACAAGAGGGAAAAATTTTAGCTTGGATGTGAGGAATAAATTCTTTACTGTAACGGTGGTGAGGGACTGGAATGTGTTGCCCAGGGAAGTTGTGAATGCTTAATCACTGGCGGCATTCAAGTCCAGGTTGGACATAGCCTTGCGTGGCATGGTTCAGTGGGAGGTGTCCCTGCCCCTGGCAGGGGGGGTTGGAATTAGATGATCTTGAGGTCCTTTCCAACCCTAACTATTCTGTGATTCTGTGATTCTAAAATGTAGGATAACTCTTCCTGGATTGTTTCTATTCCATGTCAGGATGTATACTAGCTAAAATGATTCCTGTCATTCTTGTAGCTAAACTTAAACTCCTCCTTTGCTAACCAACAACTCTCACTATTGCATTGCTGATGAAGTTCTCTCTTCCCATGTACTCTTGCTTCTGACACCCTTCCATTTACTTGGTCTGAAGAACACTTTTAAGTGGTCCTTGTTATGCTATGATATTAAAGCTTTAAAACAGTAGATAAGGAAATGCGAAGCACTTTGGTTTCCTTGTGGGTCTGAGAAAAGGCTCTAATACTTAGTCTTTTACATGGTATGTATGCACCATGGAGATTTCACATCTTATGTTGATATTGTGCTAATGCAGTGTCGTGGTTTAAGCCTCTACAACTCACGCAGTTTTACTCACTCACTCCCTCCCTCTTTCTTCCACAAGTCCAGGAAGGATGGGAAGGAGAATTGAAAGAATGCAACTCCCACAGGTTGAGATAAGAACAGTTTAGTAACTAAAGTATAACACAAGACCACTACTGCTACCACCAATAATAATAATGACAAGGCAAATACAAGGAAAGAATACAATCGCTCACCACCTATACCCAGGCCGACCAAGCAGTGCACCCCCACCCTTCTGGGTCTCTGCCCTCCCTTTTTACATCCTGGGCATTATGTGCTGTGGCATGGAATAACCTCTTTGGTCAGTTTGTGTCAGGCGTCCTGTTTCTGCTTCCTCCTGACTTCCCGTCCTCCCTGGCGGAGCATGAGACTCAGAAAGCCCTTGATCAAACCAAAACATTGCCAAGCAGTAACTGCAAACACTGGGGTTATCAGCGCTGTTCCCAGGCCGAAAGTCAAAAACACAGCGCTGCACCAGCTACCAAGAAGGAGAAAAATGACTGCTGCTGCTGAACCCATGACAGTATCCACCCCTCATTCCATACCATTCCCGTCATGCTCAGATCCCACATTTTCAATATACCATCATATGTATATATATACATACACACACAGAGGAAGAGAGAGGTCATCCCTTAGTGCATGGACAAATCCCTATAAAGCTGCTGAGTCCATTCGGTCCGCACGCGGTCTTCTACTCCATCATCTTTGTTTTTCTGTTGTCAGTAATTCTTAGGGTTACTTCAACTAGAGTTACAGACATTTAAAGTGATTTTTAAGAATTTATTACAAAATTATGCAGCTATAGAGAAGTGATCACTGTGTCATACTGCAGTCAAGTTGTATTTGGTCACCGGATCAGGTGGTTCTTGTTGCAGGGTATGTTTAGATCCATTGCAGTACTGCCTTCATAATGCATCTGGTTCTCTGTCAAATGTCTTTCCTATCAAATTACTTGAAATAGTTTCACCCAAGCTGTAGAATAATTTTTTTGCTCATATTCTAGTATCTTTCTAGGATTTTTTTTGTTTCAAATTACTGTATTTTTTGTAAAAACATGAGACATTTGGAATTAGTGTACAGAATTATGTAAGAGCAATTTTTCGTTAGTATTTTTTACAGTCCCTCTGTGCAGAGCAAGACAGCCAGTCAGCTTTCTGATGTTCTGATCATTTTTATAAACTATAAAAATTCAGTTTATTTAAGTTAAATATATTTGGTTTCTATTGGGAATATGCTTCTAGCCTTTGGGACCTGTAAAGACAGCACATGCATAGCTACAGGGCACATCTCAAGTTGATGTTTGAAATGTTTCTAATTATAATGAGTTGGAAATGGTTTGGGTATTGAAAGCTACGCTTTTAGGGTGGATGTGGTCAAAGGGGATTAGTTGTAATTGTTGAAGTTTACAGAAATATGGCGGTAGAATAATAGTGTGCTATCTGTTTTAAAACCATAATGGAGGCCACAGCATTTCTTTTTTTAATTATTTTTCTTTCTAAGTTACTAAAAAGCATGGAACCAAAAATAAGTAACTAATAACAAGAATTTTCCTCCAAGAATATTGGGTTTTGATAGCATTTATTATCACACCTAATTACAAGTCACATTATGTCATGGAAATTTTTTACTTTACTTATTTTCTTGGAGTTAAAACTTTTAAGGCATGGAAATGCCCAAGCCCAAGCAATGTTATGAAAGAAGATAGAAGAAACATACATCACAGTATGTTGAAGTGTCACTTTTGTTTCAGTTTTCACAGCAAAGAAACAGGAGTTCCAAAGAAAACTTAATATTGGTTGGAATAGAAAAAGAACAAGACAAAAATTAGTTAGATGATTTACCTGGTTTTAACTTGATAAAATTTGCTCACTATACTGAATAGGCTGGCCAAAAGTCTAGAGATTCATTCTGAAAATTCGAGGAAAAAAAAAGCTCTTCAGATAACTGAGGAAGTAGTAAATATAATACCTTTCTTTAAAAAGGGAAAAACAAAGACCTAGAGACAAGTCAGCATATCTTGAGAAAAATACAGGAAAAATAATTTTTAAATACATGGTTATAAACACAAAATAAATTACTGACCAAAAAGAATTAGTCAAACAGAAATAATACCATAGCAACCTAATTTTCAACTGTGATTAGATAAAAATCTTCATTTATAGGAAAGAAGTAGTAGACACCATTAATTTTGGAAAGACTTTTTGACTCTAATCTCTCTAATGATATCCTCTTAACTAAGATCAGCAAGCTAAATCTTACAGCCATACTAGGGAATTAGCAGTTTTTCACTGCAAACCTGAACAGAGGCATCAAGTTCCAAGACTCTCTTCTAGGTATCTCCTAATCAAAAATTCATTAATGTCTTGAATGAAGGAAGGACGATATGGTTATTGAAGTTGCAGGCAATATGAAACCTATAATAGTTGCAAGTATTTTGGAGAACTGAATAAGAACTCAAAACAATATTGACAAATTAGACAAATTATGAAATAAAAAAATGGACATTTAAGTGGGACCTGTTCAAAGCACAGCATTTAATCAGAAGTAATCAAACTCACAGCTACACAATGAGGAATAATTGCTTACATTTATTCCATGCATCTGAGGTGGTGGATCACGAATTAAACATGAGTCAGTATTAATCATATTACTGTAAAAGAAAAAGTAAGTATGCATAAACGTGTGAGTACGCATACATTCTTTGCAGGAAATATGAAATGTTCCTTCATGTATTAGCACTGGTAAGATTTCAGTACAAGCACTATGACTATGCTGTGGGCACAAGACCAAGAGTATCCAAAGGTCTAGAAAACTTGAAGGCTTTAAGGAAAACATTGAAAAACTATGCTTGTTTAGAGAGCAGAAGTTGGTAGCTAGCTATGTAGGTGCGATAATAAATACTGAATATGTAAAAGGTTTCTGCAAAGAAAAAGATATATCTCTTTTTCAAGTTAGTTTAGAGTTTAAACAAGAATTAATGGTATCAAATTACAAGAAGGCCATTTCAAATCATAGAAGTATAGAATGGTCAGTCGTGGAAAGTACCTTAAGATGATTTAATTCCAATCCCACTGCCATGGGCAGGGACACCTCACACAAGACCATGTCACCCAAGGTTTTGTCCAACCTCACCTTGAACACTGCCAGGGATGAAGCATTTACCACTTCTCTGGGCAACCTGAATGGTTTGAACAGTGGTGAACAGCGCCTCACCACCTGCACAGTAAAGAACTTCTTCCTTATATGCAACCTGAACTTTCTGTTTCAGTTTGAACCCATTGCCGCTTGTGCTATCATTACAGTCCCTGAATGAAATGTCCCTCCCTGTCATCCTTGTAGGCTCCCTTCAGGTACTGGAAGGCTGCTATGAGGTTTCCACACAGCTTCTGTTCTCCAGTCTGAACAGCCCCAACTTTCTCACCCTGTCTCCATATGGGAGGTGCTCCAGTCCCCTGCTTATCTTCGTGGCCCTCCTCTGGACTCACTGCAACAGCTCCATGTCCTTCTAATGCTGAGGACATCAGAACTGTATACAGTACTTCAAGTGGGGTCTCACGAGAGCAGAGTGGAGGGGCAGGACTGGATCACCTCCTTCGACCTGCCAATTGAGTTCTAAAACACTTTCTAATGTAGATAGTGAAAAGCTTACTGGCAGGTCATAGAATTGAATTGTTTGAAAGTGTCTGAGAACAATCATCTGTTGAGCATTGTTCTCCTAAGGCCAGGGGAATACCCACAGTGTACTATCATCTTTTCAGATATACTGTACATGACAACAAACAGGCTCTTTCTGCCAAGCCTGTAGCACTTGAAGAATGTGAAATTTTGGAGAGTTAATCTTGAGATCCCATGGAAATCATATTTTTTGTTGCAGTAGTATAGAAGTCTAACCATAGCCAATGACTCTACTGCATAAACCTTGAGGAAAATACAAAATTTGTTGTGCCCTCAAAGAAGTTCATTTCATTAGATGGTGAAAACACTGGTTTTAAACTTCATACTGTTATGTTTCAATTTCTTTTTTTATACATTCCTGCTGAACTTAATAATGACTCAAGAATAATCAAATACAAATTTTCACCCTTGCATCAAAGGCATTTGATTTCAATCCAGTCTATTTCAAGGTTCTGAAAAGTCTTTATGACTTCTGCTTGTAGATCCATGTCAGATGAGTTGGTGTCCTCATGCTGACTTTTGAAATTTTTGTCTACATCACTGGCACCTAGGAAATGATTCCTTTTGCCTTCAATAGATTTATATCAAACTCATAAGAGAGTTTCCTGAGAAAATCAGTACATAACACTCAATATTTGCAATCTAGACAAAAGCTACTTTTGTGCTTGTAACTATCATGTAATTCCAGAGGAGTATCCAGGATATACAGAGAGTAGCAGGGTAGAAAAGTACCACTTTAGTATTATTGGGTCCCTGTTACCAAATGGTAATAGATCAAGAGTATTAAACTAAGTTAAAAGAAAAATACCCAATTAAATCTTCCCTTCTCCTTGCCAAATACTGCAGAGGTTAGAATATGCAAAATTGTCACTGAGAATATACAATTTTCCACTTCCAAATACACAAAACACACTCAGAATAAATCCAGGAGCACTGGTGATGAGATCAAACTGATAATAGTTCTGAAGAATTCAGCTACATTTGGCTCCAGTTAAATAGTGTAACTAGGTATAATTAAGCTAGTTACTGAAGATAAAATGTAAATGTAGTAACATTGCTCCTCATTACCTCCTTTCAGCTGCCCCACTGAGGATATAATGGAACGTAAGATTGCAAACAAGCTTCACCACAGAAAATTACTCTTTTTTATTGTATGAATACTTCAGTTGTGTTAGCTTAGGTATTGTACTGAAGAGAACATATTGTTTCCATCATTCAAGTGCAAGAGACTTAAAATGGGTTAATACAGTGCAAGTTTCTTATATAAGAAGTGTTCTCCTTCAGCTTCAATGTAATAGTTGATTGAAATGGTCTAACATGGTGTTATTGTTACGGATAATATGACAAGATGTAACTCAGTTTCAAAATATAACATCCATTTCAACATAAAAATTAAAAATGGCACATTTTATGCCAGTATCTTTGAGATTTTGTGGGGTTTTTTTGGTTGCTGCCCTTGTTAGGAATGGATGGACCCAGTGTAGTTTTACTGGTGCCACAGTTCAGGATGCAGCAATAAACTTCTGTAGAAAGAATTAACTAAATTCTTCTCATCACTTTTTGCATGAAAAATATGAAAAAAAAAAAAAAAAAAAAAAACCAAATAAACCAGCAAAACGCTGTGGTAGTGTTTGCATCACATTCTTACTACCCGATAGCTTGTTATCTACATAACTTTAGGCACCCCCACTTAACTTTTTTTCATTTTGAGCACAAATACTTTAGGTCATGTCTCACATGGGAGAAATATTAAAGTCCACTGCTCTGTATTAATACTCTCACAGAAAATCAGAAAAGCAAGTTTGAGTTTTCTTTACTGTGAAAATGAGAAATCATGAAAATATGAGTTTAAGACTTAATATAATCGTGATAGGCCTTGGCTAGTAGGAACTCTCTGATCTGCTTATATCAATGGCGTGACATTGGCGTATATGAGCTGACTATCAAGACCTATTTAAGGAGCCTTCACAACTTCTCTTGAGATGACACAGCATTATTTTCTTCAGCTTATGTATGGAAAATTATATACAGCTCCTTTGCAAAAGTAGACCATTTAGTCTTAAAAGTAGGTCATGGGTCTTAACTGACTCTTCCTTCCCATTTTCTGAGTCTTCATAGGTTACAGAGTTCCCCTAAATTGTAGCTCCTCTTATTTCCACCTGAGCACCTTGTGCTAATTCTCAAGCTAACATTACATATAGCTAATGGAAGTTGTGTTTAGAGTTTTCATTTAGACAACCAGCTATATCTTTTCTGCTTGACAGTAGTTAAGCACCTCAAGCTACCAAAGAGGCCTTTGCTGCTATTAAGTTGGATACCACTGAGGGTGGAATAAGCTGATCTTGGGAACTGTTTTTTACTCCCTCACAAGTAGCAGACTTGCAGTGCTGTATGTAACTGTGCATTCACTTGCTTGTTCAAATCTGAGTTTCAAGACTGAGAGGCCATTCGTGCAGAATTGCTCTCACACAGCTATAAGAAGCTCAGAGGATATTCAGATATTTCACAGTAAAGGTAGAGTTTTCTTAGTTTATATATGCAACTCTATCCTTAGAAATGCTGATTTTTTTTATGCTGCAAATAAGAATTATATCATAAAAATCTTGCAGCAGCAGGCTTTATCAACTGGGGTTTTTTTATTGCACATGGTTGATGTCTGTCAACATTTATATTTGATTTTTATACCAATATTTAAACAAAAGAATCCTTCACTTTCAATTCGTTATAGTGTTGAACAAGATTTTTTTTTTCCATTATTTCTGATTTAATATGTTCCTTTTTCTGAAGGGCCCTAATAGGTCCTAGACCTACTGTTTATCTTGCAGTTCTCACTGGAGTCTTTCTTACATATAAGGACTAGAGACCTTGTAGCTGTTGCCAGCCTAATGTTTCTCACTAAGTAAACACAAAGCCTCTGGTAATTGCATTAGAATTTATATATCTTAATATCAAAACTTATGCAGCTTATGTAAGTATGGAATTTTATATATATTTAAAAATGCATTGAAGAAAACCACCACTCCTTCTTGACAATAGAAGGAGGTCTTTCATGTTAAATTGGCTAATTTGATGTTCTCTCTCTTCTTCATACACATAAACTTCCCATTAAAAATCAGCTATTGTCTTCTCATGCTTGACTCACAGCTGCTGCCCAGCTAACATCAAAGCCTTTACTTCCAGTCAGAGAAGTAACACCCTCACTCCTGAATTCAGTGCCCATACAGAATGGCTTTTGCATTATATATAAAGCAGCCATTTAAAAAAATATTACAGTGTAAGAACTTCTTCCTCACGTTTTCTACGCACTAAAGCCCACATGGTTCCACATTCTGAACAGACTGCATTCAGTTTTCAGGGACAGAAAATCAGCATTTTTAGAAAAAACCCTGAATTCCAAGTTATACTGCTGAGTTCAGCGAATCTGTGGTTACCATAAGGAATTTTTAAGTAAATGAAAAAACATATGGATTTTCCAGTACTGCCTTGCTCAGACAAAAAACATAGAATATATTGAGGAAGAAATTATTGCAGATTCTTTTTTTTTTTTTTTCTTTTAAGCAGGTAGCAATCCATCAATGTTTTCTCACCTGATCTATTTGTCACATTATTTGTTGGCTTGGTCTACTTGGTCTAGGATGTTCTTTACAGTTTCTGAACACTTTTGCCCTTCCTGTAGTTTCTCCATTGGTAGACCCGTAGTGACCACTGATTTAGATATTGTTCTGACTACTACTATTTTAATGTCAGGAGAATTGCTGGAGCCAGGCATACTACCTGGATAAACCATTTAGAAGTTATTTGGTTGGAGACATACTTATTCTGTATTAAGATTCAACGATAAAACAGCATTGCCATCCAGTTACTCTAGCAATATTTGAAAAGGGATCTCTTAAAGTCAATATGCAAGCTGTAGTAACTTCTACTACTCCCAAATCAGTATGATCTTGGGCAGAAAACATAGAGATGAAAAGTCCTGTCTCCCATTACTGGCCCCTTGAGCCACCCAGTACAATAGAAAGAGTTTGTTTTAAAGAAAAAAAAAAATTAATCGTATTTATTACAAACAGAACAAAATGTTTCTGATATCTGAAAGACAAAGATAGTGTGGCCATTAGGGTTAGTCTTACTATATCCCAGGATGTCAACATACTTGCCAAAAGTGAATTTATCAGCTCAGTTCAGCCAAGAGATTTAGTTTATCTAAATGTCCTACAAGAAATAAATAGTTTACCCCTGGTTTTGAAGACTGGGGGAAATCTAACATTTCTATTGACATATGCTGCAGATTTAATTTAATGCTGTGGTTCAGATGTCTCTTATGATAAATTTTAGTAAGATCTATGCTAAGAAGAATGAATCTGTTTCAGTATTTGTGGGGTTTAAAACGAAGTTTGCAAAGGAAACATGTTAATTGAAACAATGTTTGTTTCTTGCAATGGTTTAGAGAAGAATTTTGCAAAAGTTTATTGATCATTTGGTTCTGAATATTAGAAGTTTAATATTCTTCAGGTTTATTGACTTTTCTATAGTAAGAAAATCCTCTAATGAAGTGATTAAATAGCCCAATTTTTATTTTTTAGGCATATTGGAGATAACATCTGTAGAAATTGGAGTTGTGGCAGTTAAATCTATTAAGAGCAACTATTATTTAGCCATGAACAAGAAAGGAAAAGTCTACGGCTCTGTAAGTATTTTTCAACCTTCCAAATGGATTTCAGTTATGCACATATTTCCCTTTTTTGCCTACTGAAAAGCCTACTTGTCTGTGTATTATGACTAATGAGAGTTGAAATAAGCTGTTTCATCCTCTGGTAAACCAGCAGCCTCACTCTCCACAATCTCCCTTTTGTTTGTTAAGCTTTTACCACACCAAAGCAGCTGCTGGGAATTATTGTGCTTATTGCTTCAGTCAGTTTCCTTATTAAGTAGTGACCAATGGAGAGGATCCTACAAAACATAATTTTTAAAGCTGTTTTTCTCTAGGTTTCTGCAGCGCAGTCACATTTACCAGTAATTGGCAGTGTGTGGATAAAGTGTACCTGAAATCTTGGAAACTTCAGCTGTTGAAGCAGACCCATCCAGTTATGAAATTACAACTTTGAAGAAGATTTCTGGAGTAGTCAGCTTTAAACTAGGTGTATTAATTAACACACAAGATTATGGGTGGTACAGACAGACATGAACTTATATATGAGCAGATAAGTTTTGACTGAGCAGAATTTGGGTATAATTTAAAAATTGCCCAGTATAATAATCTATGAATCTGACTACTAAACTCAAGTGTACCCTCACACATCCATGTGACTACACAAATACCAGATTTTTCTGGTATTAAATTTGGTTTGGTTTGTAATTTTGCCTGTAGTTAGGCCAGTTTTGCCAGTTTCAGTGAGTATGAGCCCACATAAATGTAAACTTGTTCAAGTCATATGCAAAGTTTATGAGGCAATCTTCAGATTACTCTCTGTTCAAACACCCATATGCTTTAAAAGAGCAGGTCACAGATAGGTACTGGGTCTGGCTTTATCCTCAGGGAATATAGCTAAGCCTCTTACTTCTGCTGAAATGAATGAAGTAATGCCAGTCTCAACTGAGACTCCAGGGGCTTAAAGTCATTTGGCCCTCTTTTTTAAGTAAGCATTTCTACGGGTTGGGTGTAGTTCATACAAACTACATAAACTATCCTCCTTGATCTGCACTGTAGCTAGTCACTCCTTTCTAAACTCCTGGACAGTGTCGAAAAATCACATTCAGGAAAGACTGGAACAAAGAAATTTTTCTTAAACTCCTGTAAATGTGCATTTTCATTTCTAGTATTACACTAGTCAGAAATACAGGATGAGCAGTGCTCAGTGCTGCACCACTGGGAGGTATAAGATATACTGAGTTGCTGACAAAGTGACTTTTTGTAACTTAAGTTACACTAATTGATCATGGATGTCATAGAATCATAGAATAGTTAGGGTTGGAAAGGACCTTAACATCATCTAGTTCCAACCCCCCTGCCAGGGGCAGGGACACCTCCCACTAAACCATCTGTACTTATGTGAAGATGATAGCATAAATCACCATCTTCAATTGACACATCTCAATCTACAGTGTTTGATTTAGTCATTTGTGATGGTCTGTCCCAAAGCTTGAGAAAAGATTTTCTACCCATGTTTTTAGCAGCGGCTGGTATATGGCGAGAATCCATCCCAGCACTATATGCACACAAAAGAAGTCAAAGCAGCTTTCAGGTACCTAGGTGGAAACTGCTGCCATAAGATTCAGTAATTCATAGCGTATTAGAAATAGTGTTGACAGGAGGATACGAATATGGAAAGCCTTTTTTTTAATTCCAGCTGAGATAATTTGTCAATATTCACATCATAAAATCACAACCTAATGGCTTATCAAAACTTATTCCATAATACTCCAGAGATTTCAAGAATCCTTCTGTTATTATTTTTCCCATCCTCCACAGACTTGCAGTTAGACTCATATTACTACAGTGTGGCAGCTTGCAGATGAATATGAAATCCAGAACCAATAACAGTTTTAAAAACACTCTTGAGCATGTGCACAATAGACGCTGGTGCAGGGTTATGCTGAAATTTGTTTGAAATGAGCAAAGCAGTACTGGGCTAACACTCAGACCCCTGCCAATAAGACTTCTTAACCACATCACAACATCATCTGTTCTCTCTTTATTATCTAAGAATAGAGATAAAAGTTTGGATTTCAGTACAGTTCTACATCTGGGAAAACAAGTTAAGTAAGACTTTCTATGTTTATCAAATGCTTTTCCATTTGACTTACTTTGGTTAGAATGAGAGAGGAAAAGAAGACTCACTATTTGGTTTCTTTCGCAAAAAGAGCAGATGACAGAAGTTACTGCAGTTTAGAACTGATTGCTGGCCACCTGCCTCCTTAATACCTTGACACCAGCAATGGCATGTTACAGTAAATAAATAATTAGCTATATGTATCTTTACAAATACAGGCAGTATCAAGGGTCATATAGAATCTTCTGCTGATATTGCCAGACGTTGTTCAACTAACTACTAATTCCAAAATCAAAGAATATTTTGGGTACCAAATAAAGTCTGAATATACAAATTTCTGCTAGGAAAATGAAAGCATTCTTTGGCCTTAGCAGCAGAAAATTGAGATATTAATTACAGACCCAAAAGTTCTTACTGTATCAAAGTACTGATCATTAGCAGTTTAAAAATTATGACTTAAATTAATAGGAATGGAAAATATATTTTTAAATATATCCTTTTTTATTAATGTGGATACTTTCTATATATTTATTAGCTGAATATCTGAGACTTTTGTTTATAATAACAGATAAAATGTCCCTAAAATTCTTATCTGTACCATGAAATTCGTTTTATTATTGAGACATATTTATTGTCTTGTTCATAGACATGGTAAAAATACCACATGTAGTTAATATATCACACTCTAAGATTGTGACATGCTTCTGCCTGAGCTGTGAAATGACATCTCATTTTCTGACTGCTAATTTTTGGTTGCAATTAAAGTATGTTGTAACTGTTCCACTTTCAAAAGCCTTCTAAGTGGAATACAAGTAACTTGATAAAACTAGGGGGTCTTATACACCCTACAAACAAGTAGAAAATACTTCTTTGTTTAAACAAAGCATTCTTAGCTTCATTGTAGGGAAGATATATGTAAAATTGCATTTAACATTATGGACAAAAATGGTGTTTCTCCTACATGCTTCCACGGGCTTGTATTTTTTTTTTTTTTTTTTTTTTTTAGCAAACTGTCAACTGGTTCTATTTTAAAAACAAAAAACCTAATCCCTAGCACCATATAAAAAAATTGCTTTCAGATTTATTTAGCCAATAAGATACAGGACCATACATGGTTATTCTTTAGGCTAAGCCTTTTTCAGGTCTGCAAAGTAAAAAAGCCTCACATGCATCATAACAGCAGTGTCACAGTGACTTGCACACATCCAAAAACTCCAGTGTGGCGTAAAGGATCTTACTTAAATAAGAAGTAGGCCTATGCCATGAATGTTTGTTCAACATATGGTATCAATAATCTCATTCAAGATATTTAAAGGTTATATTTGTTATGATTAATGGTTCCAAGATTGCTACCTCATGAGTTTATGACTGAGAATATGATTTAACATTGTTGCTATATTCCAGCACAAAGAAGTTTGATTTCAGCTATGAATGAATTATATAATTTCACGGCTGTAATTATGCACCAAAAAATTGATGATGTCTTATGTTGATTTCACCTTTTGGAGTCTAACTAATGTTGCTTTAAATGCTATGTACACAATGAAACTTTTCTTTAAATACACTGTAGAATCCTAAAAGTGTGTTACGTACACAGCACTCAAGTGTTCCGAAACACTTTTAGAAACTATTTACCTTCATTATCCTGCAACTCTGACGGATTATGTTTATTCTGAATGTGTATTTGTTTTCTTCTTTTAACAGAAGGAGTTTAACATTGATTGCAAATTGAAGGAAAGAATAGAAGAAAATGGATATAACACATATGCGTCCTTAAATTGGAAACACAACGGAAGACAGATGTTTGTGGCCCTGAATGGAAGGGGAGCCACAAAGAGAGGACAGAAAACAAGAAGGAAAAACACTTCAGCTCACTTTCTTCCAATGGTAGTGATGTCATAGATGAAGAAACTATTCTATTGATGCAGTTGAACCAAAGGCTCTTACGTCAAGCATTTTCAGTAATCTTATTGAAGAGTAAATGCAAAGAAATAGTGCAGACATCTGCTTTTTTGAAAAGAGAGCAGGGGAAGCATTTGAAGGTTTTGTACTCATTACTGGCATATGAAATACTTTTAATCAGTTCAGTGTCATATCTTATAATCAAGATATAAGCTGGATCAATGGGGATGTAAGTTACTGCCAGTGTGAACAATTTTTTTTTTTTTTTTTTTCATTTTATCTCTGCAACAGAACTTAACGAACATGAGACAATTTGTTGAATGATCTTCATGGGGAAAGTTATTTATGGAATACTAACTCATATCAAAGACCTTAGTTGCTCATTCAAGCCTAATGATTCAATGAACAGTTAGACACACAAACATTTACTGGAAGCACTTGGGTCATATGCACAAATTATGACATTTCTGGAGGAGCCTTGTGGAAGAATGGATAGCATTAAGGAATATAAGCAAAGTAGTATAAAACTGTTCTAACAAAATGAATAGTATGGTTTGCTTGTATGTTCTAAATTCGTTTCTTTTTATTTCTTTCTTAAGTTATTTATTTAATAGGATGTTAAATATCTTTCTGATTTGAAATATTTTCCTCATTTACTTCTCTGTTATTTTCCCTTTTTCTCAGTACTTCACACAGAGGTTGATAGATTAAAATGTCAAAGCCTCAGAAGTACTCTGAGAATAGGTAGTAGACAAGGCTTTAAAGGCAGAATTTAATATGTATAATCCATTTTTTTCCTAAACTGTCTTGCACTTAAGCAAAAAGACCAAACAAGCAGTGCTTGCATTATGGTATTGGGTGTCTTTATGTTGGATAGGAGAACTTTTTTTAGTTATCAACACTCAAGAGCAAACTTCAAAAATACTTTGTACAAAGGGTCTTTCTGTTATTTTGAAATTGAGAGAAGGGGTCACATGTGTACTTGGGTGTCAATGCATCCATGTGTATGTTCATCTGACTTTGATTTCAATTTAAAACTAAGATCTGACGCATTGCAATCAGTGAAATATTCCGCAGCGAGCATCAGACTGGAACATAGATGTTGACAGCCATGTTAGAGTCACTGAGATTATAAATGTTAAAATTAAAGAGTGTGTAACTTCCAAGTATAAGATTTGGCATCTGAAACATAAGTAAGAAGGACACACAGTCCTGCACTCCTTATTCAACTAATGCACCCATTCAGCACAGTTGTTGTTGTTACCAGCTTGTAGAATCACATGCATATAGTGGGAAAGATACCTAAGTAAGGACTGAGGGACAGGAGATCCAAAGTCATAGTCATGCATTTATCAGAGATTATTATTCACATGTATATTATATATGAGACACAACCAAAAAGCTGTGCTGGTTTTCCAGCTTTAGCCTGCCTTTCATATCCATCATAGTAACTGAAGGCTCGAAATACATAGTATCCAGCACATTTTTATGAAGTGTTACTAGTCCCATGGCTTAACTTGAGCAACTGCAGTATAATAAAGTTAAGCATAATATGAAGTCTGTTCAATTAAAGGTGCATAAGGTATGTTTTATGTTTTGCTTTACTCTGTAATTTTAGAGAGCTCTGGATAGCTCACCAATGTAACCATATTGAGATTCATTTTGTTAGAGCAGGTAAATAGAAAACAGTGCATCAAACAATTTTTACCATTGTCTTCACGTTGTATTCCACTAAATAAATCAATAAGCCTTTTTCAGTGTCTTTAGTAAGAAACAAAAGTAGCATAATATTATTTTGTTCTAAATACTTTAGCTGATAACTATGAGATTATATGGATGCTGCAGTTTTATCTTCAATATTTCTTGTTGTGAAAAAGTTGGTTCTATTTTTATTGTTTGGAAACTGTGTTTTGGTACAAGAGAGAGCCTTGCTTAATGTGTCTTTTTGAGAATGTTTAACTTCTATAAAGGCTGGTGTAGTTGGAATCTTCTGTAACTTATTTAAGTCAATGTTTAACCAGCACTTCAATCTTAATCTGTTATTTAAATATTAGCTGTTCTTTTTTTCAAAAAAAAAGGAAAAAAAAAAAAAACAGCTTTCCCATAAAATACAAAATAATCAAATTGTATTTCCTGTCCTTATATAAAGTCAACTGTTTTAAACCAAGAATTCTTTGAGAGACATTTTAGCTTATAGCTGGCATTGTATTTCATGGTACTTTATCTCCAGTTTTCTTCTTCACAAATGAGATTTTTGTAGAAAGGGAAATAAGAATTTCAGACCTTAAATGTAATTGCAGGTCATAGCAAAACTTAACTACCATGATAAAGACAAGTTTCTGTTGTTAAATTTGTAATCACTAATTAAAACTGACAAGACCTAAAGGACCACCCACAGAGTGCATTCAGTGTGAGCTTGGATGAATGCAGTATTGGATGACCACTTAAAGAACATTTAGGGTACAAATGAATTTCTCTTTTGACAGAATTACCTAGATGACTTGGTCAGGGAAAGGATTATGCATAAATATTATCATAGTACTCAAAACACCATGCTGCTCAGAGGCCAAAATCAGGAAATGCCACTTTTCCAAAGTGAATCAAGAACCATTTGTGGTTTCTGAAAAATTAACAAAATAAGAAAACCTTGAAGGAATCCTTGATTCCTGTGTGTTTGATATACTCTAGTGGGAGGAAACTTCAGACACGCTATCTGGAGTATCACAGATCCTCAACCATAAGCTCTGTTTTGTGTCACCCTCAGCATAACAGACTCCTGAGCAAAAGAAAAACAAGGGTAGGGGTTTTAAAAAACAGAAACAAAATCACTGAGCAACAATGCATAGTATGTTATATTAAAAAAAAATAATAAATGTGGGGATAGAGAATAAAAATAATGTCCTTGTTTGTTTTATTAACCTGAAAAGATACTGCACAATAAAAATAAAAAGGGAAAATACCCATTGTACTACAGGATGTGGTTTGGTGCTGTATAGCCCCAAAACAAAACAAATATCACTTGAACATTTCTGAGTTTCTTTAATTTTTTGCATGTGTGAGTCAACTATCTCCACACTAATAACAACCAAATGCTTTAGATTCTTCCTGTAAGTATTCAAATCCACTTAGTTTATGAAGTGGAAAAAGCACTGAATTTAAAGCAAGTACATTTGATGAAGGAATGAAGGGGTTTAGGAGGAACATGTACTCACATTTTTAAAGTAAACTTTAGACATGGAAAAATAGTTACATTTTATATAAGACTTTATTCAAGACATTTCATGTTATAAAGTTCACTAAGGGTTAGTAAGTTTTAGTAATAAAAGAGTACCAGTGTATCAGCACAACTTTGTAATTCCTGTCCCTGCTGAAACTGATTGTCTCTATTCACACTATCAGTCGTAACTGCTTCAAGGAGTGATCTTGTAACCAATGCATGAAGACAGCCCCTCTTTTGTAGTATCAAGTATCATTATTTACTCTACTAAGTTAGACTGTGGGACAGAATTCATCCTCCTAATTTTCTATTAAATTAGAGAAACGGAAGCACAACACAACACGTATTCTGCAGGAGATAGTAAATGTCTGATTACTGATGGTATTTTTCAGAAAAAGCTCATTGATTGAAACAATGCTGGTGCAACTGCAAGTAACAAACACGTGCAAAAAAAAAAAAAAAAAAAAAAAAAAGTTGTTTCCCATCGTATTGTAAGCAAGAAATCAAATTTGGAAAATTAATTAGATTTGGACCTATCAGATTATGATTTATGGTTTTGCTTAACCTCCTCAGATATTTGAATTTCATGTTTAACTATATGGAAACTTTCTTGGAGTAACTTTGGGGATTTTCTAATAAAGCATGGTGAATCTCAGATATCTGATTAACGTCTTTTCACTCACTAGTCCCAGAAAGAAGATGTATGTCCTTTGCCCAGCCCAACAATGTAAAGAAAATACACCCTAGTGACAGGAAAATAAAGGAACCATGACTAAGCCTCAAGTAACTGATATGGGATCATTGATCTCTAAGTTACTGCAATTTAAATAAGGATAATTTTCACTCCTGATATTCCTAGCAGAAAGCATAGAATCATAGAATCACCTAGGTTGGAAAAGACCTTTAAGATCATCAGGTCCAACCATTAACCCAGGACTGCCAAGTCCACCATTAAATCATGTCACTCAGGGCCTCATCCACATGGTTTTTGAACACTTTGAGGGATGGTAATTCCACCACTGCCCTGGGCAGCCTGTTCCAATGCCTGAGCACCTTCTTGTTGAAGAAATTTTTCCTAATATCCAATATAAACCTCCGCTGGTGCAGCTTGAGGCCATTACTTCTTGACCTATTGCTTGTTACTGGGGAGAAGAGACTGACTCGCACTGCACTACAACCTCTTTCCAGGTAGCTGTAGAGAGCCATAAAGTCCCCCCTGAGCCTTCTCTTCTCCATCTTAAATCCCCCCAGGTCCCTCAGCCATTCCCCATCACACTTGTTCTCCAGACCCTTCACCAGCTCCATTGCCCTTCTATGGACCCGCTCCAGCACCTCAGTGTCTCTCTTGCAGTGAGGGGCCCGGAACGGAACTCAGGACTCGAGATGCAGCCTCACTAGTGCACAGTACAGGAGAATGATCACTGCCCTGGCCCTGCTGGCCACACTGTTGCTGATACAGGCCAGGATGCTGTTGGACTTCTTGGCTGTCTGGGCACCAGGTGGATCATGTTCAGCTCTGTCAATGAGCACCTTGAGGTCCTTTTCTATGAACAGCTTTCCAGTCACTCTGCCCCAAGTCTGTAGCATTACATGGGATTGTTGTGACCCAAGTGCAGCACCCAGCACTTTGCCTTGTTGAACCTCATTAAATTGGCCAGAGCCCATCAATCCAGCCTGTCCAGATCTCTCTGCAGAGTCTTACTGTCTTTCAGCAGATCAACACTCCCACACAACTTGGTGTCATCAACAAATTTACTGAGGGTGTTTTCAACCCCCTCATCCAAATCATCAATAAACATATAAACAACACTGACCCTAACATTGAGCCCTGAGGGGCACCACTAGTAACAGCTCGCCAACAAGATGTGATGCCATTTATCACTACTCTTTGGGCTCAGCCATCCAGGCAGTTTCCAACCTCGTGAAGAATCCTCTTATTCAGGCTACGAGCCGTCAATTTCTTCAGGAGAGCGCTGTGATAGACAGTGACAAATGCTTTACTTACTTAAAACCAAAAACACAATATGCACAGCCTTTCCGTCCTCAACCAGACGGGTCACCTTATTGTAGAAGGAGATCAGGTTGGTCAAGCAGGACCTGCACTTCCTGAACCTGTGCTGACTGAGTCTGACCCCTCCATTTTCCCACACATGGTTTGTGATCTCACTTAGGATCTTCTGCTCCATGACCTTCCCCACCACTGAGCTCAGGCTGAGAGGCCTGTAGCTTCTGGGGACTTCTTTCCTGCTATTTTTGTAAAGAGGTGTCACACTGGCCAACATCAAATCCTCCAGGTCCATTGGACCAGGGATGCTGATAGATGATGGAGAATGGCTTGGCAAGTTCCTCTGCCAGCTCCTTCAGCACTCTTGGGTTTAACCCATCTGGTCCCATAGGCCTGTGTACATCTAACTGAAGCAGGAGGTTGGTAGCCACTTCTTCCTGAATTATGGGGACTTCAATCAGCTCCTGCCTCTGCCATCCAGCACAGGGAACTGAATACCCTGGGGATGGCTGGTGTAACTACTGAAGACTGAGGCAAAGGTAGCATAAGTACCTCAGCCTTTTCCTCATCCTTGGTTACTAGTTTTCCCCCAGTATTCTGTAAAGGATGTCAGTTCTCCTTGGCCCTCCTTTTATTGCTAATGTATTTGTGAAAGTACTTGTTATTACCTTTTATGGCAGAGGCCAGATCTAGTTCCATCTGTGCCTTCACCTTTCTAACTTCCTCTCTACATAACCTAACAACATTCTTCTACTTTTCATGGGGTGACAGTCCCTTCTTCCGCAGGTGATAGATTCTCTTTTTTACCTGAGTTCCAGCACTATCTCCCTGTTCAGCAAGGCTGATTTCTAACCTGTCAGTTTGATGTTCAGTACACAGGGACCGCCTGCTCCTGCACCTTAAGGATTTCATTCTTGAAGAGTGTCCAGCCTTCCTGGACCCCTTTGTCCTTCAGTAATCTTTCCCAAGGAATTCTGCCAACCAGCATCCTAAACAGGCTAAAGTCAGCCCTTTGGAAGTCTAAGGTAGAGGTTTTGATGACTTCCTTGCTGACTTCTCCAAGGACTGAAAATTCAATCATTTCGCAATTGTTTTGCCCAAGACGGCCTCCAACCATCACATCACACACCAGTCCTCTCTGTTTGGAACAGCAAATCAAGGCATGCATCTCGCCTAGTTGGCTCACTAACCAGCTGGGTCAGGAAGCTACCTTCCACACCCTCCAAGAACCTCCTGGGTTATTTCTTTTCTGCTGTGCTGCACTACCAGACATCTGGTAGGTTGAAGTTCCCCCACAAGAACAAGGGCAAGCAATCATAAAACTTGTCCCAGTTGTTGAAGAACACTTCATCTGTCACTTCATCATGGCTGGGTGGTCTGTAACAGACTCCTACCAGGATATCAACTTGGTTGGCCTTCCCCCTGGTCTTTACCCACAGACCAGCCTTCTCCCTCACAACGTCAAATTCAAGGCAGTCAATGCACTCCCTGACATACCGTGCAACCCCCCATCTTTTTCCTTGCCTATCCCTTCTGAAGAGGCTGTAGCCATCCATTGCAGCACTCCAGTCATGTGAGTCATTCCGCCACATTTCTGTGATGGCAATTATGTTGCGATTTCCCTGCTGCACAATGACTTCCAGCTCCTCCTGTTTGTTGTTCATGCTGCAGGTATTGGTAATAAATGTGTTTAAGTTGTCCTGTGGGTCTGGACTCCAGCATCAGCCCACTACCTCATGGCTCACGTCTAGCAAGCCAGGCGTTACATCCTTCCCCCTTTGAAAGCAGTTTAAAGCTCCCTCCATAAGCCCTGCTAGCTTCTTGTCTAGAATCCATTTCCCACTTTTGGGACAGGTGTACCCCATTTGCCACCAGAATACAATTCTCACCACCTAACACCAAGCCCGACCACGCAGTGCACCCCCACCCTTCCGGGTCTCTGCTCTCTGCTTTCCATCCTGGGCATGATGTGCTGTGGTGAGAATTGTATTCTTTCCTTGTATTTCTCTTGTCATTATTATTATTGGTGGTAGCAGTAGTGATTTGTGTTATACTTTAGTTACTAAACTGTTCTTATCTCAACCTGTGGGAGTTGCATTCTTTTTGATTCTCCTTCCCATCCCTCCAGGAGCAGGGGTAAGAAGGAGAGGGAAGTGAGTGAGAGTGAGGCTGCTTGAGTTAGAGAGGCTTAAACCACGACATGTAGTGAAAGAAGAATCAAAGCATTACAGGGTCTTTAATGTTACTGAAATGTAAAGTGTGCATACCTTTTGTGTAGCCATTCCTTGCAGCTCCAGCTACACTGTCTCACCATCCAAGCTATTCTGTGGCCTGGTTTAAATTATGTTATCTGATTTTTTGATTATGAAACTCTATTACTAATTGCTTAAAGAACTTTTAAACCTTTCATTTGCTAACATCTTCACAGAAGTATGGGGAAAGGCCAAACACTGGTCCACACCTGAAGCTGCACTTTTCTTTCTAGCTATAAATACCTGAAAAAAGCCAGATTACATGCAACATTGTACATGCAGGAACTTGACTTGTTCAGTGAAGCATGTCTGAGTGGGATAAAAAAGGAATCCCTCCACTCCATTATTTTCATGATGTCCAGCTAATTTGTATATCTTCTTGCACAAGAAATACTCCTGAAGTCTCACTTCCCCATGTTTCAAAAATGTACATAACAAAAGCATATGAGCACTTTAGGTTTCTCTTTTATCTTTTTTTTTTTTCTTTTTTTTTTTTTTTTTTTTTTTTTTTTTTTGGCTTGGTTTGGGTTATTTTTGTTTGTTTTTTTTTAACAAGTTGAGACAGCACTCAGAAAAGGAACTGCCTTATCAGGACCCTATGCATACAGCTCAACATTCTTTCCAAACTGTACTGAAATAATCCATTCAGGACAATGAAATGTTTTGAGCTTGGTCCTCTGGTATCTATAACAGTTGGATACTGATCAGTAGCATACTTCAGATATAAATAACTACTTGAAAAAAATCTTTTATTTATACTAAATTGTAGAAGGACTAGTCCAGGAACAGCAGAATCTTGGAAAAAAAACCTCAGCATCTTCTAGATGATAGAGTCCTTTTAGGCAATGGTTCTAAAAAATCAAAGAAAAAAATGTTATATTGGGTGTAAAGAAAACCACAACGTAAGTTGTGTATAAAAGGCTCTGGGGATACCTTCTAGCAGCCTTCCAGTACCTAAAAGGGCCTAAAAGAAAGCTGGAGAGGGACTTTTACAAGCTCATGTAGGGATAGGACAAAGAGGAATGGCTTTAAACTTGAAAAGGGTAGAGTTAGATTAGACATTAGGAAGTTCTTTACTCTGAAGCTGATGAAAGCAACTGCTGGAAGAGGTTGCCCCAAGGCCTTGTGAATGCCCCATCCCTGGAAGTGTTCAAGACCAGGGCTTTGAGCAACCTAGTCTGGTGAAAGATGTTGCTGTCCATGGCAGAGGTTTGGAACTAGAACATCTTTAAGGACCCTTTCAACCCAAAAGATTCTGTGATTTTTTTCACATGAGGTATCTTAAACTTTTAAATTTGCACTAAAAATGTGAGCTCAAAACAGTTCTCATTTTACCTTTTTGAAAAATATATTTTTAAGTGTACTCTTTTACTGCTAAACCCGCACATATATTTTTCTTTTACAAGCCAAACCCATATGTTACTTATCCAGTTATGGCAATCTCCTATGATTTCTTCCTTCTCTTACATGTAGTCATTCCTCCAAACAGCAAAATTCATAAATTTTTCACTTCAGGAGCTTGCACAACTGATATCTGCAGTAAACTGTCAATAAGTCTACAAGCATAGGACTCATTTCTGGTTCCATGTAGAACATGACACAGAGATCCAGTAATACTATAGCATTTTGTTAATCCTTGTCTGCCCTCAAACTACCCATACACTTACTAGCAAACATACAGGTTGGGTTCAGAAGTTGAATATGCATTGTGAGAATAGCTGGCTTGACTATTGTAACAATCACAGTGCATAAAGTACATTGCAAATGATTTTTTTTTCCTTCTTTACCTTTCCATGGTTCAGTCAAGGAAATGGAAATAGAAGTTAAGGGTATATTATTGCTATTTAAAATCTTCATTGCTTTTCTTCATTGGTAGCCAATACATGACCTATGCTGGCATTTGACTGGATCTTATTTCAGTGTTGAAATAGAGCAGAGATATCAGCAATCTTGTGAAAGAAGAGTCAGCCTCTTTCTCTTCCTTATGGTCAGCCAATATGACTTACTAAGTGCTACTGATATAGCACACAGTTTATGCTCACTTAAATATAGATTAAGCTAAAAGATTCCAGCTTTGGAAGAAGAGATATGGTTCTGCTTATCCCATTAAATGAGCACTGTATCGTTTGTCTGACAAAGACAGATAAGATTTAATCCATTCATCTATTTAACTGATTGCTTCTTAAATGGCCTGACGTGAACGATACAGTGTGAGAGAAAAGTCTTGCGAATAGCCACAATTGTTACATTTTTGTGTCAATTGAGAGGTGCAGTGGGAAAGTGCAGCGTGAGGACAGCTAAAGTACTTCAGTGCGATATCCTGCAGCAAGGTTCACCTATACCAAAAGCCACCACTGAGCTGTAAATGAATGCCTAGGCCTCCAGAGTTGAAAAAGTCAGTTCTTTAGAAGCAGTGGTAGGCCCTCTGATCCCCTGGCTGCTCTAGTGTCTTAACCATTCTCCAGATTTAAGTCGCAACAAACTTGACTGGATTTCACATACAGATGCAGAATGTGATGCAAATTGTACTCACTGTCAGAAAGTGATCAGAAATAGTTTAAGTTGCCTGCAGCAACGATGTTTCATTCCTTACATTCTTGTAACATTTTCCCTGAGCTTCTTGTCTGAGTCCTAACACAAATACAGTTTTTCTTTATTGCACTTGAAATGAAATACTGTATGAGGTTTCTAACACCACATCCTATCTATCTGTACCAAGTACTAAGGATGAAATTTCACTAGTGAAATAGTTAAGTATAAACTTGCAGGTGGCACCTTGCAGACACAACCATTGCTGAAAGCTGTCTGAGACAAACCAGATGAGATGTAAGAGCAGACAACTCCTCAGCTCTTATGTGTAGGTATTGTGCTTGGGGTTAGCCTTATGTATATCACATTTGCTCCAAACTTGTAATTTATTTTTCCATAAAGGACTTCAGTGAGCTTTGGACAGTTGGCTCAGCTTGTCCACCAAGGACTATTAAAACAAGACACCAGGTTTTGGCTCAGGAACTACTTGAGCTTCTTAATGTCAGACTTTGGAAATGTACTTTATGGAAATACTATAAAATTGCTCCATTCTTCTGCTCCGCATTCTTACCACACTTTTATGCTCACTGTTGGAACAGAATATTTGGGTCTAACTCAAACTTCCATTGCACACTGATGGCAAAAAACAGGGATGACCCAGGCTGTTAACAATATGCAAAGGTCAATGTCCACCTCCTTTTGACGTTTAGTGACTAAAGCAACAGATAATTCTCATAGATAATTGCTACATTTTTTTCACTAGTTCTTGCAAGAATAATGGCCAAGAGAATAAACTTCTCTATTTATCCACTCCTCCTCAAGATGTGCTGTATCCTAATATTGGCTGATTTAGGGATACTGTCCATCTACTTATTGCAGCTATCGCTAACAGTGCTACAAATTAACCAGCAAATCAATTTGTTCTATTTAATACAAGGTTTTTTATCTGACATCAGGCTAATAATTTGTAGTGCTTGTTTAATGTTTGTTTTCTTTTGTTGATTATTTTGAAGTAAGTGTTTTATCAAACGAGAGACTGACCCTGCATCATATAAAGCCCTTTATTCACACTGGAGACAGCTCCCCCATCCACAGCGTCTTGTTCTCACACTCTGTTGACAGTCCAAAGGAAAGAATATGAGCAAAACCCCTTCAGATGTACTGGAGGTAGAAGCAAGAATCAGAGCTACTATCATCAGACTACCAGAAGTCATACAATATCAGGGAAGGTCTCAATAGATTCCTCTTCTTTAAGTGAGGTCAGAGATAGAAAGACAATGAAAGGGTTCCAAGCCTTGTCATAGAAGAATGATTTTAGTAGCTGTGTCCTTGATCTTCATAATGATGGAATGCATTGCTGTCATCCAAGACAAACAGCAATAGGACATAATCTTTAAAGTATGTGATCATGATGGTCATCTCAGAACAATGCACATTTTTCTCACTTACTAGGCTCAGGAAAGAGTTATAAGTAAATTGATATTTAGTCATTTGAAATATAATCTTTAGATAGCGTTTCATTATTCTTATTTTGAAAATAAAGTTGTAGAAGAAAACATAGTAACCACACAAATTTAGTAGTTCTTTACACAAAAACACTATTTTCTTATAAATATAAATATATCTCAGAGGAGCATAACAGGAATCTTGCTAATGCAGTGTAATGACCAACATGAACGCTCAGTGTGGTTCAGAAGTGACCGGAACAACTGTGTCAATCAAGAACTGCAGGAAGGGATAGATCTAGAGCCACACATGAAGCTTTTATCAAAAATGTTTTACCTCTAATTACCTCTTCTTTAAACAAATAGCTCAAAGCTATGTTACATGAGAATAAACGGCATCATATCAGCATTGTAGAGCAAAATTACAGCCTTAATCTTAGCAGGCATGCCCTCAATGTAGCAAGGTAATAGGAGGAGGTTTATGTATAAAGGATCACCGCAAAAAACTTCTGGACAAGGACAGGCCTCATATCACAAAAGCAACAAGAGAACTGAAGTGTGGCTACACCAAAAAGCACAGCAGTGGTAATAAGAAGTATTGGAAAGAATGAGTTAAGTTAGCTCTATAAAACCTCACAGAAAATATTCAAGTTTGGGGCAATGCCTGAGCCTTAGGGAAAAGTTCAAAATTTCTTCAAACCCAGTCCTAGAAGCAAGTTGCTATTTGGTTCTAGTTATTAAATTAAACATGATTTTTGTTTGTTTCAGCCCCTCCCAGCTTGTTCGTGTTGTAAACATTTTACTGGTAACATTATTGTGCTTTATGTATATGCAGAGAATTTTCTTAACTTCAGCCAGTTCACATTTAAAACAAGAACCATGTAACAAGTATTGCCCTAATTAAACAGAGGACAGCTGGCAACACTACTGCAATACAAAGAAATCTTGTACCCTTTCCTGTCTTTTTTTATTGAGCATGAAATCCACAACAGACTTCTTGCCACCTAGGTAGAAATGAGCGAGGCATACTCTCACTCTTACTCTTCCCTGCAGATGCACATAGCTGGTACTGTACAGGGCCACAGCATTGACGGTGGGACTACGGAGCAATCTGTTAACCCACACTTCTGATATACATCCCATACCAACCCAGGAGCTTCTATAGGAGATATTGAGGCAGTTTAGCATGCATAGTAAAACAGATCTCTATCATTGATTTTAGAAAATCCATTAGGGAAAATGTTCTTCACATTAGCAACTGGTTTTAGTTGCCACAGAACATCACACTTCACTCTGACAGAATCGCAACATAAAGGAAGAAAGAAAGTAGTTTACAGAGTGGAATCAGGGCAAGTAAAGTTGATGTAGTCTATGGTTTATATGACATGTTCAGGTAAAGACTCCATTATAACCATTTTTTCCTACAAAGAACAATATAAGAAAGAAAAAAGAAAATATTAGGAAAAAAAAATGAAGTCAAGACTCAAGAGAAAAAGGCTGAAGTAAAAAATTCAGGAAGCTGGCTGCACAGTGGTCTGGCAGACCTGGGTTGGTGTAATTATCTGTACTTAAACATACTGTCTCCAGTGACCAAGGGAACACCATCAGTACAATAAATTATCTAATTCTTCACTGCAAACACTTTACACTATTTAATGAACTACTGCTTTCATATTCCGATGACTGCTCTGCCTTTGTTTATTAGGCACAACTTTTGGCCAATATTTTTACACGTATATTCAGATATAGAACTTTTCAGTAATTGCTTTTGCAAACAAAACAATTATCTTGTTCATCTTTCTCTCATGTACCCAGAAAACATGAAGCTAGAAGGGAATATCACTTTATCTTCACATTGTGTTTATATTCAGCTCAATCAGTTTGTCACCAATTACAGCCCAATTTGTATTTGACTAAGGCATCTCTTCTTACTGGGTGACCTTATCTTGACAGGAGTATCTGAAGAGTGGCTGAGTTCAGTTTTGTCTCAGTGATATATTTTAATTAAAATTTGTGTTTTTCTGGCTTTAATATGAATCTCATTTTCAATTCTATCTTTTTGCACTGGAGCGAAAAAGCAGTGATATCCAGCGTTTTGCTCTCTGTGAGGGACAACAGTCAATTCACTCTCAACATTTCTAAATAGATGGAACTCTTTCAGTTGCTCAGCATAAAGCACATTTCTTTTCCTCTGTTGTTTAAGACCATTTGTGGTGTAGCAGCATCAATAGTGCCTATAGTATCTTATTATGCAGAAGCAAAATAAAAAATTCTAGTTTTATTGCCCCTACTTACAAGTCTGAGGATCAGACTAGTTCACCTATTGCAACAGAATGCTTTCTTATGAACTTGGTTTGTATTGATATGTAAGAAATTTGTGTTTATTGCCGGGTCATTTACTAAAATCCTAAATAGCATCAGGCCCAATATGCTTGCTTCTGGAACTTCTGTCTTAACCCTTTAGTCAGTTGTTTTTCTCTGATTGCTACTTTTTGTCACTTTGTATATAATTTAATATGTATTTTACTGTTATTTCATAATGTTGATTTTTGCAACTGTAATATGATGCTAGATGGAAAGTTTATAGAACTTAGTATAGCTACACACTTTTATTTATCAAACTTCTTATCTTAGCAAAGAAAATCTAATTTAATTCATAATGTCTAGATTTCCATCGAGGCTTATTAGCTATTATTATGCTTTCATTCTCTGGTTCACAAATCCTGCAGCAGGAATTATATAATGCTGGCTGGTTTCTATACCCCTGAGTTATCCCATATGCTTTTCTGATGCTAATTATAATTATGTATTCTATGTGTAAAGAATCTGATTTAATTCAATAGTACTCTGTGTAGGTAGATCCAAAAGAATCCAAAGGATTATGAAAACCAAACTTATCATCAAAATGCCTAATTTGTTGAATAGAGGTTCACATCTCCGTTTCCATTGAATCTGCAAATGGGCTGAAGGCTAGTCACCTAATCATTAAGGCAACGGGTTGCTGTAGGAACATAACAAAGAAGAAAGAAGAAACTGCTGGTTTTGTTGCTTATGAATCATTAAAAATGAGACACACAAGAAATTTGCCAGCTTATCCAGCAAAATAATCAGGTATGAATTACTGAATCTCTCTGCAAATTTACAGTTAATTTTCTTTTTGCCTAGTACTTATTACATTTATCAGTGATCTTGAGATAGAAAACTGATAATTTTCTGTTCCAAACCTTTTTTCTAATGTATAATCCTTTACCTAAACCATCCCAGACAGAAGTTCATCCAACGGTTTCCACATATTTAGTTATGGAAATTCTGCTTCTTCTTCCAGTAGCCTGCTTAAATTCTTAATATCTAATATAAATGGTCTTTGCTACAAATTAATCTAACTAATTCACATTCTACCTCTTGAAGGGATAAAAACACTTGATCACCATCTTGTTTGCAATAATCTTTTATGCATTTGAAAGTTGCCATCATATTCCTTCTTCATTCTTTGCCAGACTAAACAAACGAGATTATTTCATACTTGCTTCCGAGGTTATGTTTTCTAACCATCTTATAATCCATATTATTTAGGATAAGTTATCTCCAGTTCTGTGTCTTTCAGAAAAAGGATCCCCTCCACAAAAAGTGCTCAACAATAACAGGAAGCACAAAATAAAGACATTCTAAATCTAGCAAGAGACATGCTTTTACTAACCTTCTGGAATGGCATTTACCTCTTTTATAAATGAACATTCATTTGCATCTGTGTCCCAAACTTGTTTCTTGTATTTGCCCAGCCAATCCTATTCATGTAATCAGTGAACAACAGGTAAGATGGTTTTCTACCATATGTGACCTCACTTTATATCACCTTCATTGAGACCATATGCTTCTAACTTGCTTGATCATGGAACAGAAGACTGCAGGGAAAGCATCCAGCTAGTGCAGATAAATATTAACCTACACTCTGATAATTCCCATCAAGAGCCAAAATTCATATAAACTAAGAATCTCCTTTCCCTGCCCTCCAACCTTACTCTACAGACTCCTATCTACCTCCTATCTACCTGCTCCTGCTCTAGCAATTCAGTTAAGAGGTCAGCTTCTTGAGATCCAGAAAGTAAGAGTCAAGCTAAATTGGCTGGGTATTCATATAAACCTTATTTAGGCAAGCGTTTACTTTAGTTAGTCTACTCTAACATGTAACACATGTAACAAGTTTACTTTATTCTTACAGTTGCCAAGCCTGAGTGTCTGTAAGACAGCTAAATGCAACTATGATAATCTAAAGCATCCTACAAACCCAGATATCATGTTTTGAATTTCTGGAAATAGGTAGCTAGCCTGTCTGCTGTAACAGGCCATTTTTTGAATGTTACTTCTAGAAAAAAACAGTAACATCTGCCATGGTTGTGAGCAGCAAATTAATTGAGGTCAGCACTAGAAAGTCTTTTACGTTTTGCTTCTGTGCCTTGGGACAGGAAAGATCAGGATGCAGCTTATCTATGAAATGCACCCTATACAGCTAGTGAGTGTGCCCATGGTTGTTATTATGTTTAATATAAAAACACAAATCACTGGACAAAAAAAAAATCTGGCAATAATTCCATATTGAACCCATGAAAAATAGGAGAAATTTCAAGGTTGAAGAAAGTAACTCAATAGCAAAGAAATGGCCGTAAATGGTCAGGAAAAAAAAGTCCTTTTTTAGAAAACACAGGTATATCATATCATATGAGTACTGTGTATAAGTTATCTCACATTATACATAGAATCATCAAAACACAGAATGGTTAGGGCTGGAAAGGACCTTAAGATCATCTAATTCAAACCCCACTGCCATGGGCAGGGACACCACACAATAAACCATGCCACCCAAGGCTCTGTCCAACCTGGCCTTGAACACTGCCAGGGACAGAGCATTCCCAACTTCTCTGGGCAACCCATTCCAGTGTCCCACCACCCTCACAGTAAAGAGCTTCTTCCTTATATCTAACCTGAATTTCCCTGTTTAAACCCATTACCCCTCATCCTACCACTGCAGTCCCTGATGAAGAGTCCCTCTCCAGCGTCCTTGCAGGCATCATTCAGATACCAGAAGGCTTCTATGAGGTCCCCACACAGCCTTCTGTTTTCCAAGCTAGGCTGTGAGCTCACACTGAAGCCTGCTTATGTTGTTTCTCATCAACCAACACCCCAAGTTCCTTTCTGCAGGACTGCTTTAAATCTCTTCTCTGCCCAACCTGTACCTGTGCCTGGGATTGACCTGACCAAGGTGTAGGACCTTGCACTTGGCTTGATTTGCTTCATGAGGTTGGCATTTGCCACCTCACAAGTGTGTCAAGGTCCCTCTTCATGGCATTCCTTCTCTCCAGCGTATCAACCGAACCACACAGCTTGGTGTCATTGGCAAACTTGCTGAGGGCACACTCAATCCCACTGTCCATGTCACCGACAAGGACATTGAACAGAGTCTGCCCCAACACTGACCCCTGAAGGACACCACTCATTACCGGTCTCCAGCTGGACATTAAGCCATTGACCACAACTCTCTCTGTATGGCCATCCAGATAATTCCTTATCCGGTGGGTAGCCCATCCATCAAACTGATATCTTTCCAGTTTAGAGACAAAGATGTCATGGGGGACAGTGTCAAATGCTTTGCACAAGTCCAGGTAGACGACTTCAACTGCTTTGCCCCTATTCATCATTTTTGTAGCCTCATCATAGGTGACCACCAAATTGGACAGGCATGACTTGTGCTTAGTGCAGCCATGTTGACTGCCACCAACCACCTCATTGTTTTTTGTATGCCTTAGCATGCTTTGAAGGAGAATCTTTTCTATGATCCTGACAGCCACAGAGGTGAGACTGACTGGTCTGTAATTTCCTGGAGATTCCATTTTTCCCGTCTTGAAATTGGGGGTTATATTTCCCTTTTCCAGTCATCAGGAACTTCACCTGACTGTCATGATTTTTCAAATATGATGGATGTAGGTTTCATATGGTTCACAGGCATAGCAATGAACTTCTAAAATTCATAAAGACGCAGCTTCCTCTCTACAATATCTATGTTGTTCTCTTCCACTTTTACTTTCTTTGTGCTTGCCAGTATATGTGTATCCATTTGCCTTGGAAATAAACAAAAGAAATACTATTTCTGACAAAAATAGGGTGGGGGGATGTCTTCATTGTCTATTGTTTAGTGATAGACTGTTCCTTTTTATTCTAAAAATATACTTGGAAGATTAAGTTTACTGATTGAATAAAAACAGTAAACCATCAGATTCAAGCTGTTTAATTTTTGAAGATTTATAGATGAAATCAAGGCAGACTCCAATTTTGAAGCACATGTTTTAGAAAACATTTTAAATATATCTGCTCACATTTCCATTGCAGACTGCCTGGGATATTTTCTATGCCACCATTCCAGCAAAACAAAAGCTTAAGATACTCATGATACAGGGTGTCAGGAGGGGTTGGGAGTGAGACAGATCTTTAAAACACATTGGATTGTGTTTTGGTGATAAATGAGCAGTATGAAGATTAGCTTATCTTTGAGACTAGAGATCTAGAGAGGCTCTGATGTTATGGTGCATGCTAAGAGCAGGCTGCTGAATATAAACAGTGCTTTACTGAAACCTGCTTGGTGCTGAAACTAACATTCCAAGGCTGGTGCCCTGGTGTGATTTAAATGTATATCTTTATTTACAAAATGGCTAGTTAAGTTTGCAACTATTTAATACTGAACTTACTGCCACAAAAAAGCATGTTTTTCAATTTGTTTTCAGCATGCTCTTAGAGTCATATGAGCACCACAGTGCTAAACAACCTCAGATAAGGACAAAAGGTAAAATAGTACCAAACATCTATTTTGTTTAGCTTTGACAGAATGAAATTACTTTTCCAGCCTAAGCTGGGGAGAACATGAGAAAACCCATATTAAAAGTATTATTAGACCCTTATGCTCCACTTCTGAAGGGCAACTTTTGAGTGCTAGATCATCATGTCACCTCAAACCAAAAGCTATCCCTCTTTGAAATGTTTACCATAGAAGACAGGAAATCTGTTTGCAATCTTAACCACAGACCAAACTTTTCAAAGATGCCTCTAGTGTCTAAGCATAAAGTTAATCTTGTAGGTAAGACACTGGACTTGAATTCTGACCTCAAATCTCAGCTGCCAGAGTGGCTATATATGACCTTGGCAAGTCATATAGAGACAGATATAAGTAAAAATAGCTAAAATAAAGATTCAGAAGTATATCTGTGGCAGATGATAGCTGCCTGCATCAAAATTTGTAATCTGACAACCTTCATTTGGTTACTGCTTGAACTCCATTGGCATTTTTTTCTTTTTGGTCAAGATTCCATACACTGTATGTGTTTTACCTCTTATTCTGACCAACCATGTTAGTTTCAAGCTCCCTTATAAGCATGGTTTTCTTCTATGTGAGCTATTAATGGGAACTGATTATTTGGGCAGCTGATCTTACGTCAGCAGAACCAAATCAACAAAAAATTATGGGTGCTGCCTCCCACAACACAGTGACGGACCAGGCTTTTTTTTCTTTCTATCTCATAGAGCAGTGTTGTCAGAATGTTGATAAGTATGACCTCTTCAAGAATCCATTTATTCTTGTGGAACAAACTCACTCTGCCCATCATATTGCAGTTGCAATTACTGAGGAAACAACTAAGTATTTTTAATTTAATTGGTTAAATTGAAAGTAACAGCTGGTTGTAAATTTCTGTTTCTGGGACTTCACAGCAGTTACCTGCCTCTAGCTAGTATATAAATTCTACATTGCCCTTGACCCATGTAGGCCCATTTGGTGATTAACTTGCTGCTTAGACTAAACTACAGGCTATATCATGTGCCAAGGAAGAGGAAAATCCATGTTCAAGCTTGTTCTGGTTTTTTGTCTTTCACATTAAAAAAAAAGAAAAAAGAAAAAACACACACACACAAAAAAAAAATTTTTGTATGAAATCAATGTTTTTAGGTTTCCCAAGAATAAACTCCCAGGAGGTTACCTCTATACAGGTTAACACTAAACTCTGCAAAAATTTATCTGAGCCTGGAATGTGTGTCCTGAGAAGTCAGCTGTCACCACATCAACTGTCATGGGTTCAGCAGCAGCAGTCATTTTTCTCCTTCATAGTAGCAGGTGCAGTGCCGTGTTTTCGACTTTTGGCCTGGGAACAGCGCTAATAACACCAATGTTTATAGTTACGGCTTAGAATGTTTTGGTCTGACCAAGGACTTTCTGAGTCTCAGGCTCTGCCAGGAAGGAGGGGAAGCTGGGAGGAAGCAGAGACAGGACACCTGACCCAAACTGACCAAAGAGGTATTCCATGCCACAGTATGTCATGCCCAGGATGTAGAGCAGAGAGCAGAGACCCTGAGGGGTGGGGGTGCACTGCGTGGTCGGGCTTGGTATTGGGCTGGCTGAGCAATTGTATTCTTTCCTTGTATTTGCCTTGCCATTATTATTATTGGTGGTAGCAGTAGTGATTTGTGTTATACTTCAGTTACTAAACTGTTCTTATCTCAACCTGTGGGAGTTGCATTCTTTTTGATTCTCCTTCCCATCCCTCTGGGAGCAGGGGGAAGAAAGAAGGGGAAGCAAGTGAGAGAGAAACTGCGTGGCTGTCTGGACTTAAACCACGACATCAGCTATAAGAGAAGCCTAGGAATCCAGCTTGGACTAGATAATAACTTTCCTACCTCTGAAGGTGGACCATACCATCTTAAGACTTCAATCCCTTCAGGGAAAGTACTGACTTTATCATATGCCATTTTCTTCCACAAAATGTCCATAATCTTGATAGAAGCTTCTGTGGCAACAAATAGTAATTAAGGTGTTCTTAATATGACTTCTTTAAGTTTACACATTATTTTTAGCAATCCATTTTAATTGCAAAACACACTGATGCACATTTTCTATTCTTAGCCCACTACAAAAAGAAAGTATCTGCTAATTTCTTTTTAATTTGGTTCAACTGGAACCACTGATATGAGTTAAGTCCTCAGATTAAGATGAGATTAGTTTACCAAAACACAGTTAAAAGTAATTCATGAATCTCATACTACAGCTCTAAAGTGCAACTCCTCCATTATGACCCCATGGAGGTCTGTATAGGATTTATAAGCCCTTGTCTTTTACAAGCCCATCTTCAAATGCTGTGTTTGATACAGTTGTTGAATGCTTAGGAATAGAACATTGTTACTGGATGTTAGTCCCTATTCAAAATACCATGACATTAAACATTTTCAGCCGAGCATAGCATCTTGAGAATGTTCCACATGTTTGGCCGACAGAGAAGAGGTTACAACACTGTTGCAATTACATCCTCTACAGATGGCACATGCTGTATGGATTACAGTGTTGCTTGTTCTGTTGCTGCAGACTTGGTTTGAATTGTCTGTGAAACATTGGAACCATAAATCAACTTTTCTCCCTCTTAAAGAAAAAATACTTCAAGGGGAATTTTGCTCAAAATGGCAAGGGTCAGGGAAGCCACGGTGAATTTGCATCAGCGAGAGGAGGCCTTCTGAATAAAACAAAGAGGAAGCAGCCTGAATAAAGCAATTTTTTTCTCCTGACCGCATATATCAGAAAGAAAATCTCCATTAGAACAAGTTATAATGGAAGGCAGACTGTATTTGACCATGTCTTCTATAGATCTCCAGAACTGGCAATTTTCCTTGAGAATAGCTTTACCAGCATCAGTGGAAGGCTGAGCCAAACTCCGTATCTAACATACTCCTTAAAACCAAACTGTTCATGCCTAGAAGGATAGTAAAATATTACAATGAAATGGTTTTCAAGCTGAGTGTTGAACCAGATGACAAGGTAATGTCATGGCTTGATCAAGCCTTATGTAACTGTACGTGTGTGGCAGCATTAAACGTCAGTTACTCTTGCTAACATTTATCTTTATACATGGACAGATCATTAGAATTACTGGTTTGCAGAGAAACTCTTTTGATAAAAGTGTCAAACTATTTTTGCAAAATTGTATCTTTTAATCTTGATCTTGTGTTGCAATTATTCCCAGACCTTATTGTGGTTTCCTGCACAAAATTATATCCTTAAGCATACCAGTCCAGCATTTAATACAGACACAGGACAATAAAAAGTCAGCAGCAGGAGACAATATGTTTTATATGTGCAGTTAACTTTACACAGTGCTGGAAAATATTGGCAAGTAGCAGTTAATTATGGTACCCCTGGATTCTTACAATACACCACAAAGAGCACAAAGGCACAAGCACTTATTTACTGTAGTTACTTTCAAGAACTACTTTTCAGAAGTATAGGCTGTGCATCTTAGAATACTATTTTAAGATGTTCTAATTTTGCTAATACAATTATTCTTTCTTGTTTGCATTCTTTACTTACTTTAAAATAATTTCCAGTTAATAAGTGTATCAAAAGTGGTTTCATCTGAGATATCTGAGAAATAACTCCAGAAAAATTCCATTTTTTTTACCTTGTTGGCTCTGGGTCTGCAAGTTACAAGCAACTCCAAAGGTAGAGGATTTCCTGCTCTACTGCATGATACCTAGATCTGGAAACAGGATCAGTGATGGAAAAACTTTTTAAAACAAAAGGCAGGGTACAGAGAAGCCAACAGTAGAACATTTAAGTTTGTTGCCCATTGAGACCACATCCTAACACGAAACTGCTGGAAATACTGAGCTGAAAGTTCTTCAGAAAAATAGATAACCAGATGATCTGATGGACAAACCTTCCTATTTTCTACTAGTGGTACACTCAGATTCCAACTATTTATACCATCTAGTATTGACCAAACTTTTATGTAGAAACCGTATCCCATTTATTTCATTTATTGATAAAATGTTTTAACAGGAAATGAAACTGGCTTAGTGCAGTCATATGAAATGAAATGACAGCCAAAGCTTACCAGCTGACAGTAAGCTGTTGGTTTAGTAGCTTGTGCAAGAATAGTTTCATATTTCAACATAAAGAAAAATGTTTGGACAGTAAACACCTTCTAAAAATTGCAACTACTACCTACGCTGCAGCAAGCCAGTGTACAGTGTAATCCCCCACTGTCTGAAAGGTATGATTCAAAGGTCCCTGGAGGTTCTGAAGGAAATTCTGGAAAATATTTGATCAGAAATATCCAGCTAAAGTTGAAAATGGTAAAAAAGGATAGCTGTAAAACACCTTATTGTCTTTTATTAAAAATGTTTACTTCTTACAGAAAATCATCCAGGAGAATCAACTTAATTTTTTTGGATTGTAGGCTGACAATTTTCTTAGTTCCATAAGTGATTTTTATTAGGAAAGTAAATAAAAACCAATAATCCACGTGGATTCTGCAAAACTTGATGCTTTACTTTCGAAAGTATGAGTATATCTTAAGAAATGTTATCTTTCATTTCACTGAGTGCTGCAGACAGCATTACAGCACAAACACTATGTTTAATAAACAACCACTTTTGTTGTTACTCTGGGAGAGGTGTGTTACTGAGTTTATATTAAACACTGCTAACTTTTGAGTCATGCATAGAGGAAGAAGCCATCTTTTCTTACCTGACCCATAGTTTGACTTTATTAACAATATTTTAGTTTTGACAGTGTGATTTCAAAATACTGGCATTTGACTCATTGAAAAATGAAAAACAAAAAATAATAATAAAAAAACCCACATCCCCCCAAAAAAAAACCCAAAACAAACAAACAAACAAACAAAAAGCAAAAAAAAAAATGAAAAGAAAAAAAATGAAAAGAGAAAAAAAAGAGGGAAAACCACCAACAGTCATTCCTATCATTTTCTTTTTTATTTTCTTATTAGTACCAGGGCTGCATATAGCCACAAAGTTGCTGTCAGCAGTTCAGAAGCACAGCTTCTCCCTCCATCTGGAAATGTGTGCATGGCAATAGGCCACGATCATGGGTCATGGATCTACAGCTCTATTAGCCATTCCTGATGAATCCATCCTAACTAACAGAATAAAAGTTGTTTGAACTTGTTTTGTGTTTGGATATTTTTTAGTAAGATTACTTTTGATTTCAGTTCTAAAAGAATCCAGAGAGAAACCTTTGACCAGGCTGTTCTCTGACATGAGATACTGTTCCACTTGTTTTAGTGGCATCTATGCTGATTTATATCTGTTTATAATCTGTTTCAGTGTTTCTCTGTTAACTTCTAGACAGAATCTGAATCTGTGTTGAGCTCTCCCACACAATGAAAGCCACAAAATGAGTGTACCAAAAAAGGCATCTCCATGTGGGAAACCATGTGCTTTGTCTTCTAGCCTCACTCAAAGAAAAATGGATGTTGTCTTTGCATACAAGAAGGTGCTTTCAAAGGTCAAAATGCAATTCACAGAAAATTAAGACAGCACAGATTTAAAATTACATAAACCAAACAACTTTTACAAGATTTTGATTCTTCATTCCAAAAACATAATGAAAAAATCTTTGTGACAAGCTCACACTTACCCGTATGTAGCTGCACTTTCAGAGGTAGATGGCTGAAGGAAAACTCACACCCTTATAAAGAATCTGAAGTTAGGCTGGCAGCCCACAAGATGAATCCTTGTTTTCTAGACAGTAGTTTAGTAAATTATGACACAAAATCAATTCTTTATTTTGTTTGTACTCTGCTAAAACTTAACTACTATTAGAGGACACATTCATCCTTTTCATAGAATCATAGAATCATAGAATAGTTAGGGTTGGAAAGGACCTTAAGATCAAGTCATTTCTTCAGCCATTTAGGAGAACCATTGCAATACCACTCATTAGTGCAATTCCAAACTACTGGAAAAGCAGCATACAAATATTGCATCTTATCACATAACCTGATATTAGTCTGTCTATCATTTGCATATGACATCTGGAAAAATGTATCCACTTCTACAGGAATGATACTGTAAAGCTGTAGTTTTATCTTACTTTAATTACAGTGGACAGTCTGTCAAGTCGCAGAGATGTAAACAGTTAAACTTTACTTTCATCTTTCAACGTGGTTCTATCTCATTATCAGATACAATTGCAATGTCTACTTCCTTTCAGAGATGGTATATTTTTGGGTTTCCTAAATTTTAGTTAAATAAAAGTATTCTAGGTAGAAAACTCTCTTTCAAAGTGTATTTTTCAACCTGCTATTTCAGATGATATCAATAGATTTCTAGAGGCAGGGTCATCTGATTTATCTTTAGCCATCTAAATGGCAACCGGGACCCTTCCTTATTCAATATACAAAGTCATATTTTAGGTTGGTTTGAGTCACTCTCCAGAGGTGACAACCTCTTTCCACTGACCATCAGAAGGAGTCACTCAAGCTAAGAGAAAAATCTCGCCCTTAGTTTTCCAACAAAATGAATGTATTTTCAGATATATTGATAAGCGTTCTTTGGACACAGGCAGAATGAGTAAAGGAGATTACAAAATACCTCCAATATGTTTACACTTTGGATACCCCTGTGGAAATCACTTCTAAGCCTATATCTATTCTGAAAACTAAAATCTTCATCCTAGTACTTCTCATGTACACTCTTAAGAACTGGTTAGCTAAGGGTAGTTCTGTTCTCATGAAGAGGCACATGACATTTGAATTTGCTGTACTTGTTTCAGCAAGTTAAATCTACCTGAAACATTTGCAGAGCCTTAAGAATAAGGCAGTTTTAAATCTCTGTCATGTGGAAATTGCACTAAAATGCATTAGGCCCATAATAAGCATTAGCATTAATAGACAGTTAAATTTGCACAAGCAAAACCTGAAATAGATCTCTTCAATATTCAAAATTGGCTGTTGATAATTTTTAGAATAGCTGTTGCATCTTGAACTACTATTAAAACAATAGGCCAGCTTCACAGACAAAAAAAATTCATCAAAAGGAACTGAATGAGCCAAGACATATGAAAAGAAAATTTGTAAAAAATTAGAAATTATTAAAAACATTTCTTATTTTTCTACTGTTCTTTATTGTTCATAGTGAAAACATAAAGTATATGAAACTATAAAGATTTCAATGACATATCGTAGCAACAAACTGTATGTAAGATAAATTAAGTACCCCAAGATGTACAGCAGTGTGCTATTAACCCACTTCTGAAGATACTGAAAACTCTCAGCCCTTGGTCTCCAGGCTCACAACACATCCAAGGAGTATACCAACAATCTGTAATGTGCACCCTTGTTGTGGTTTACTATTACACGTCTCATTGAAGATTCCATATATTCTAGTTTTAAAACTGTGTGACATTTTGGTTGAGTATTTGTGGCTAAACTTGTGCAGGAACAGTTTCTAAAATGATGCATTTAGCTATTTTAAAATGTTTATTTCCCCTAGTAGCCAAAAGTACCACTACAGGGTGGATTCTGACGGCTTGCAAAATTACATCTCAAAAACCACTGCAATGTTTGAGTTAGACAAGTATGGAAGAACATCTGAAATTCAGAAACTTCTTTGGTTTTTTTGTGATTTTTGTTGTGGTGGTTTTGTTGGGGTTTTTTTTTGGGTGGTGATTTTTTGGTTTGTTTTGTTTTGTTTGTTTTTTGATTTTTTTTCAGTTTTATTTGTGTTTACTCATTTGCACTACTGTAATTTGAAAAAGAACAGAACAGGTTTCTCCAATATGTTGTTATGAAAACAAACGTGCTGCTGGATTGAATACCTAAGTGTCACACTTGGGAAACTTTTTTGCAACCACATTTTAATTCTTTGTAAGATATCAAAAGTCTTATTACTGAGTGGAAAATAAGCTCAGGTTTTAAGGTGATTCTATTCTGCTTTACATTATTGCACCCATGTCTAGAGCATCAGCAATGGCTTGAGTATGCAAAACAGCAAATATATTAGGATCTCATCACAGCTTATGGAACCCTATAGAGCAATAGAAAAGAGCAATAGAAAAGAGTTTTTGACTTTGGGATTGTTTTATTTTATACTCCTATCATGTTTTAAGGCAGTTTTGTTCTGCATTTTAAGAATGGAACACTGGATATTTTTTTGCTTGTCTTTCTATTTTTATTCTTTTCTTACTTTTTCCACTTTTTTTTTTTTTTAACTAGGCCATTCCTATTCAAAGGCTCTCTTTCTATTATAAATTAAGCAGAACAGATTTACAGTCAGTAATAATCCCTATAAAAAGTCTCTGCATCTATTTCTCACTTCTATCCTTATCCTTCTCCCTTACTGCCATTCCACTTCAGGTAGTTTCATTATATCCAATTCTTATTCTCACTTTTCAACATTTCTTTTCTTACATGCAAAGACCATAATTTCCTCCCTTTGATCTTAGTTTTAGTCATTACTGCAACCAAATTAAATTCGGACTGCGTACTTCCTCACACACTTTACCTTATAGAGCTGCTTACAAAGCTGTAGTTATGCTGTAAGGTGCAAATGTCTCACAGCCATTCCAGTGAAGCTGTAATATTATCAGCTGAGGGGGACACTCTGAACATTTGTGGATCAAGATCACACCAGATTATAGCAATTGTTCACCACTGAAAACATGCATGTACCAAAAGACAGCCCATAACCCGGCTAGTCTTTACTTTAAAAATTGAATATCCTTTTTCCTTCTATTTACCTATTGTCCTCATATCACCGCCCTGCAGAAGTGACAGCTGACCTACAAAAGGCATAGATGAAAGAAGATTGGAATCCATATATTTGTGGCCATTCTTCCAAAATGCATAAAACACCACTCAGCTGTGCACATGTAGGATGATTCACACTTCCACAGGATGTGGCGAGTCCACACAGGAATGAAAAAGATTAAGATGCATATAAATTAATTTGTAACTATGATTGCGTCTGCAGACAGGGAGTGTTCAGTACTCATTGGCAATTCTTAATGTTACAGTCAGCAGCCAAGATCAGCAAGTCCGGTACTTTGTGTTTTGTGAAAGTTTGGAAGGACTCTTTATGTAATTGTGAGCTGCCATGGTCTCAAAGGACCTGCAGGACACTGCGTATCTCGCAAGTAGAAAACAGGCATAACTTAAGCTATTATACTCGTGATAAATACCAGAAGATAGTCTGGTCAAACCCCTCAGTGCTGTATGTAAGCATCTTTTAGCCACATATTAAGAATCAACACTTGAAGGTTTCAGATCTCCTAGCTGAACTGTAGGCAAAGTGAGCAGTTTGGGTTTGGAATTGTTTTTGTGTTACCCTATATTGCACATGCATATACCTTCTGGTTTGTGCTTGAAAAGTCAAGGACAAAGAAAGGTGTCTTGCATTTAAACTAGAAGCCAGAGAGTTCTATGACGGTTGTTAGATCACACCACGGTTTTGATCTGTTATGTTTCACCATACCCACACCAAAACCAGATCAGTTTCTGCAGTCATTTTTTACTGTGCCTGCTTCCATACATTATAAAATCTTTACTGATTTTTACAGGCTTTATGACAATTTATACATAAAGATGTGTACAAGCACATAATCAGGATTAAATACGAATTGATGACGACTGTTTACTTTTATTTGATGGCCATAAGGCAAAATAAAGCAAAAGTCATCAAATAAAAGATAAGAAAAAAAAAAAAGAGAAGAGATAAAATAAAAAGAAAAGGAATACAAAGTCATTGCTGCATTATATGTGACTTTGGTTTTCCATTAAAAAAAAAAAAAAAAAAGCCCAGAGGGAATTTTTTGCCCTGTTTACACATTTGAAGAACTTTGTTTATTTCCAGTTCTTGTTGCATAGCTCTTCTAAGTATTAGAAAAAAATAAACAAATATATACGATGTACTCACTCCTCTGAAAATGGCAGTTCAGATCAGATAAAGCAGCAATAAATACAAACTGCCACCTAAAATATGAACTTTTTGCAAACCTTAAGAGGTTTGGGTGACAGGCTTGTGAATCTGTTTTTTATTGTTGTATATTTCTAAAATTCATTTCCTTCTTTAGTCTCATTGTAAAAATCACATGAAGACATGCATTCTCCAAAGGTTTTGCACGTCTTTATTTCTGGACAGACAGGCAAAAATAACTTATTTCCTTGTGATCTATTAGCACATCTGATTTTAATATTTTTTCAGTTTGACTTTAGCTTTAATCAGAAAATAAAAAGACTTCAGAACACACAAGCCCTGTTGTTATTTTAGGTATTCATTTTCTGTTAATCACGGTGGTATCCCAGGTGCTTTAAACTCTAAATATAACCCTCAGGTATATTTTTAAAATTAAATATATCCCTTGGTATTCTGAACATAAGACTGTCTGTCTTTTGTCCTTTATAAGTTAAAAAGCTAAGATTTGTGGATAGACTTCGTTAGAAGGTAAAATGCAAGTGAACGTAGTGCTGCAATAACTACCTGCAATATTCTACCTTTTGTTATCATTCATTCGTAAGTATGGCCAACACTCTTGAGATGTCTTGACTCTCAGCCCAGTGCTATAATCATGCTTTTAAGAGCTTATTCTCAGAGAGCATGTACATGTATGTTATATGTGATGTCTCTGTATATAGACTACACAGCCATGGAAAAAGCCACTGATAAGCCACTTGTAGCTCACTTATCAGATACTAAAAAAGCAACAGTTCAGGAAAATAATATGGGATTTACATTTTAACAGGTATAGTCCTCAACTAGGATAAGTCACCAGATCTCCAACTCAGAATTTCACTGATTTACAGTGTCCAAATTCTACTCTAAATGCATGTAAACAGCACTGCATATGCAAACCAGCCTTGTTTACATTAGTGCTATATTCTATCAGAGAACATGGAAGTATTTTCTATTCTCCTAACACAATTACAGTCATTAATAAAACCACAATGACTTATGTGGATGCTTACGCATCATGGAATACTAGGTTGGAAAGGACCTCAAGGATCATCTGTTCCAATGTTTATTGGAAATAAATACTGCTGAGTTCTGTAGTTAGATGTTTTGTTCTATTTGCAAACCACTCCTTATACCTTCTAAGATTCATGCCTTGTGTAACTTACATAGGAGGACAGATTCTAGCTTTAATTCTTCTTTGCTATGTTCTTTGTACTGAAGAATAATTTTCTTTCTTAACTAGGAAGTTGATAAGGGAGTTTTCCTTTGAAGCCCAAATAGGAACTACTATTAATCCACTTAAGAAAAGCCAATATAATAGAAAGAAAAGATGAAAGGAATTCTAACAGACAGTGCCAATTTAATGGGCAGGCCCAATATTTTTTCTTTTTCCTCTTCAGCAATGAGGCAATAAATTGTGATCTCAGGGTATTATACTTTTTTCCCTGTGGCTGTGCGTAGACAGTGCAAGAGGGTGCTGATTCCCTCTGGATTGCCCCAGAACAGATTAAGTGCACATCCATTATCTGGACTTCCAGTAGCAGAACCACTGAAGTGATTATGGACTAAGATCACGACAATTTTTGACATTTTATTAAGGAAATTCGACTACACTTTTAAAAGTACTGATAGTCAAGTTTGTAAGGAAACCTCCTTTTTGCTGAGACAGTTGAAAACACTTCAGCCTGTGTATCCACTGCTGGGCACATAGCAAAGACAAGAGAACCACATAATGTTTTTTATATAAAGCTTTAAAAAATGTCAATTTTAAACTACACAAAAAAGTAGCAAAAAGGCATAACTGTCGAACATTTTCCTGGGTCCATCTGTTTTAGTTCAGAAGCAAGATATGACAGTAATGTGAAAAAACATTAAAAAAGGGAGAGATTAAAGTTAAGTGTACATGGTATAGATTCTAGTTAAATGGACCATCATTAGCTCACCAGTCAACTGACAACAATGAAATTGACAGGTAGGGGCAGCTCTGATACATAAGCAGTTTTTAAGGAAAAGGCACGCAAATTTCATGGGCAATGTGTAAGTTCATATGAAACCTACCAAAAGAAAAACCTACAACTTCACCAATGGATAATAGGAAGAGAAAATGCTGCTGTAATGATTTGTGCTGGAAAACACTAAGATAATTTTTTGGTTTTAAAAGTAATGATATTTTGGCTTAAATTCATTGGCACTTTATAGTCTATATTGTCAACTATGTAATAAACAACAAACAAGGATTTGGACATCATTACCTCTTTTGTGTAGTTTTCATTTATATATGCAAATACCGCTTTAAAGTAATATTTAAAATTGCATTTTTAATAGGAAACTCCAGAATACATCCAAATCACAAGTTTACGATTTGTTTTACAGTAAGTCATGGGTTCAGCAGCAGCAGTCATTTTTCTCCTTCTTGGTAGCTGGTGCAGCACTGTGTTTTTGACTTTTGGCCTGGGAACAGTGCTGATAACCCCAGTGTTTGCAGTTACTGCTTGGCAATGTTTTGGTTTGACCAAGGACTTTCTGAGTCTCATACTCTGCCAGGGATGAGGGGAAGTTGGGAGGAAGCAGAGACAGGACACCTGACCCAAACTGACCAAAGAGGTATTCCATGCCACAGCACATCATGCCCAGGATGGAAAAAGAGAGAGCAGAGACCCTGAGGGGTGGGGGTGCACTGCTTGGTCGGGCTGGGTAGAGATGGTGAGCAATTGTATTCTTTCCTTGTATTTGTCTTTTCATTATTATTATTGGTGGCAGCAGTAGTGGCCTTGTGTTATACTTTAGTTACTAAACTGCTCTTATCTCAACCTGCGGGAGTTGCATTCTTTCAATTCTCCTCGTCATCCCCCCGGGACTGGGGGAAGAAAGAGGGAGAAGTGAGTGAACGAACTGCGTGAGGGGCTTAAACCACGACACAGTATTAGTTGCCACTTCCTCAGGCACAGAGCCAGGTAGGGGCATCATGGGAATAGGAAATAACTTTGTTCTTTCTTTAAGAATCAGGTTTATTTTAGCATAAATATCTTCACAGAAAAACCTTGAACACCTGAAGTCAGAAAACTGCAAACAGCAGACATAAAATCCCAGAAGTCCTTTTATTATATCTTATGAATTTCAAGACAATCACATATTTTAGTGAGACAGAATTGGTTTTGACAGAGGTATGGGGAAAAGGTGGAAATAAAATGGAGTTTTTAGTGTCTGAATGATATTTCATATCAGATTATTGCGCTAATTATGTCTGGGGTAATGAAGGAGAAATCCAAGCGAAAGAGCAGCTATATTTTTGTTCCTCTGAAGTTACTCAAACTCCTGCTAAGACAGCTGAAGGTGCTACTTTGAAATGAATCTCCAAAGTCAAGGATCCTGGGCTACATAAAAAGAAGCGTGACCAGCAAGTTGAGGGTGGTGATTCTCTCCCACCTGAAGTACTGCCTTCAGCTCTGGCAGCAACAGCCTAAGAGGGATGTGGACCTGTTGGAGTGAGTCCAGAGGAGGCCCTGAAGATGATCAGAGGGCTGGAGCACCTCTCCTAGGGAGACAAGCTGGGCTTGTTCAGCCTGGGGAAGAAAAGGCTCCAAGAATACCTTAGAGCAGCTTCCAGTACCTAAAGGGGCTACAAGAAATCTGGAGAGGGACTTTTTACAAGGACATGCAGTGTCAGTTCAAGGGGGAATGGCTTTGAACTGGCAAAGGGGAGATGTTAGGAAGCAATTCTTTAGTGTGAGGATAGTGAGATACTGGAAGGGGCTGCCCACAGAGGTGGTAGATGCCTCAGTCCTGGGAGTGTTCAAGGCCTGGTTGGATGCGACATAGAGCAACCTGGTCTGGTGAAAAGTGGCCCTGCCCATGGCAGGTGTGTTGGAGCAAGATGATCTTTAAGGTCCCTTCCAACCCAAACCATTCTATGATTCTATGATGTGACTCTATGCATCCATGTAACTTCTCCATATTCCTAATGGTTTTTTTTTAAAAGAAAAGCAATAACCAGAATATGCAAGGAAATTGAGATCTATATCCCTGCCAAAAGCAATTTCCTTATGATTTTGAACGTTAAATGCTATTATTAAATTATATGACTGAAGACAGAAAGATATTAGCCTACTTCAGAAGGAAATTAAAAGCTCTTGTCCTAAATTTTCATGATCCCCCAGAATCTGCTATTTCAATAAATGAAAAAAAAAATTACAAAGAATAACACAACAGGAAGGATTATTTCCTTGCATTCAGGCACTTAGGTGACCTGAACATAATTTCTAATTTAGACTTTCCACATAACCAAACGCTGTTTTCTCACAACACTTGCCTCAAATTTTACCCCAAAAAAAAAATAAAAAATGAGGCAACAACTCCAAATTCTTAAGCAGCTTTCTGAGGATAAAATTTATTCACATGAAACATTATAACACCACAAAACTGAGGGCTATGTACTTTGTTTTGCTATTAAATTGAAAGGATACAATAGTCATTTTTTTGCAAGGGGCTAAAACTGTGGCTATGTATCAACAGCATGCTGGCATGTCATGATGACAGAGCTTTTTTTTTTAATTAGACTTCTAAAACAAGAGACAAGTGACTAAAACAGGAGTCCCCAAAGCGATTGCTATGACTTCTGACATTAAAAAATCCATAACCATTATGATCCTGCGATGGAGCATTCACAACTTCCCTAGGCAACCCATTCCAGTGCCTCACCACCCTCACAGTAAAGAATTTCGTCCTCATATCCAATCTAAACTTCCCCTGTTGAAGTTTGAACCCGTTACCCCTTGTCCTCTCACTACAGTTCCTCATGAAGAGCCCCTCCCCAGCATCCCTATAGGCCCCCCCTTCAGATACTGGAAGGCTGCTCTGAGGTCTCCAAGCAGCCCTCCCTTCTCCAGGCTGAACAGCTCCAACTTTCTCATCCTGTCTTCATAGGGGAGTTGCTTCAGACCCCTGATCATACTCATGGCCCTCCTCTGGACTTGTTCCAACACTTCCATGCCCTTTTTATGTTGAGGACACCAGAACTGCACACAACACTCCAAGTGAGGTCTCACGAGAGCAGAGTAGAGGGGCAGGATCACCTCCCTCGACCTGCTGGTCACGCTCCTTTTGATGCAGCCCACAATACAGTTGGCTTTCTGGGCTGCAAGTGCACACTGCCGGCTCATGTTCATTTTTTCATCGACCAACACCCCCAAGTCCTTCTCTGCAGGGCTGCTCTGTATCTCTTCTCTGCCCAGACTGTAGCTGTGCCTGGGATTGCTCCGACCCAGGTGGAGGACCTTGCACTTGGCATGGTTAAACTTCATCAGGTTGGCATCAGCCCACCTCACAACCGTGTCAAGGTCCCTCTGGATGGCATTCCTTCCCTCCAACGTATCAACCGAACCACACAGCTTGGTGTCATTGGCAAACTTGCTGAGGGCGTACCCAAACCCGCTGTCCATGGCACCGACAAAGATGTTGAACAAGGCCAGTTCCAACACCATTACCTGAAGGAAACCACTCATTACTGTTCTCCAGCTGGACATTGAGCCATTGAGCACTACTCCGCATGCGGCCATCCAGGCAGTTCTTTATCCACTGAGTGGTCCCCCTATCAAATTGATGTCTCTCCAACTTAGAGACAAAGATGTCATGTGAGACAGTGTCAAACGCTTTGCACAAGCCAGGTAGATGACATCAACTGCTCTACCCCTCTCCATCAATTCTGTAGCCCCATCACAGAAGGCCACCAGATTGGTCAGGCAGGATTTCCCCTCTCTGAGCCTGCAAATTAGGTCTTTTTACAATACTCCAGTAAGAAAGAGCTGGTCTTGTTGGAAAGATCAGAGAAGAATCATAATACTTCCATTTAATGCTTTGTATCAATGTCAGGGTTTAAGCTGTAAATCACCCAATTTGCTCACTCACTCCACATCTCTTTCTCCCCCCCACCTCCTAAAGGGGGGGGGGGGGGGGGGGGAAATGGGGAGAAGAATTGAAAGAATGTAATTCCTATGGGTTGAGATAAGAACAGTCCAGTAACTAAGGTGTAACACAAATCACTACTGCTACCACCAATAATAATAATGACCAGGGACATATAAGGGATGAGGACACAACTGCTCACCACCCAATGACCGAGCCGTGAACTGAACTCTTCCTGGTTCCTGCCCCCAGTTTTTCCATCCTGGGCATGACGTACTGCGGCATGGAATACCTCTTTGGTCAGTTTGGGTCAGGTGTCCTGTTTCTGCTTCCTCCCAGCTTCCCCTCCTTCCTGGCAGAGCCTGAGACTCAGAAAGTCCTTGGTCAGACCAAAACATTCTAAGCCGTAACTATAAACATTGGTGTTATTAGCGCTGTTCCCAGGCCGAAAGTAGAAAACACAGCACTGCACCCGCTACTATGAAGGAGAAAAATGACTGCTGCTGCTGAACCCATGACAATCAACTTGTCTGGAATTTCTTGACTTAATGACAGCACAAATAAAGCCTTCTCCTTCTAACCTGCTAGGTGGGTGTCAAAATATACAATCTATTCTAAATCAAAATTAAATAGGTAAAATTTGTCTAGTTTTAGAGCCATTTACTATTCACTTGTTTAGCTCACTTACTCTCGCTTACTCTTACTCTTTTTCTTCTTACTATCCAAAGATAAAATGAGCTGTACAAACTTCAAGGCTGCTCCATGTGTCAGAGAGTCTTCAGAAACAGCAGAAATCTGCCCTGTGTCTGTGTCAACAGGCATGGGATTGGAAAGACAAATGTTGTCATAACCTCCACCCACTGGAATCTGGTTGTTGGTTTAGTTAACACATCCTCTGGCTATTTGAACTGGTCACTCAAAAAGTCAACAGTAAGTCAAGTTGTCATGCATTGCTTATTAGTCATTTCCTCCCACAGCTGGATCTTCTGCATTCATGTTTACACATCAGCTGAAAACTTGTTTGTGCTTTGAGGATGAACTAAAGACATTAGAAGAGTATCTACTGTTCAGCTCCACAAAGTAGATTCTGATTCCCCCATGCAAGCAATCTTCACCAATTTGCTGTGTGCCTGCTGTTCCATGCAACTTCTCCAGAGTTGCATGGGAGTTTTAGTGTCTTATTATTTCTTTTTTTCTTGTCTGGAGGGTGGTGGAGACACAGAAGACACAACCTCTGATCCCTTCTACACAAAGTACCCAGACAGGAATCCCAGCTATTTTCAATGAAGGAAACGTTTGAGTTATTTCTTGTAGTTTTGCTTGACATGGTAGCACTGAGCAGTTATGTTTGTTCATAGAAAGATGCACATATAATGACTTTTTTTGTCTTAATGCAACAGCTATTTCTGTTATCTGGGCAACCATTGAGGCTGTGAATCAACATAACTGCTTGCTTTTTTCAGTTTACTGAATGCAGAAGAGACAGCATACGAAAGCAGGCAAAACGGACATGATATCAAAGAAGAACCTAGAAAAGTTCTAGCCAAATCCAGCTCGTTGGCAATGTTATTTCTCTTGATGTTCTGCATTTCTTGGCAAAATTGTTCTTTCTCTTCCTCGTAAAGAGTTACCTAAAACATGCCCCTATCCTGCTATATGTGACTTGGATGACAGAATTTTCCACAAAGATCTTTGTTCATTAAATGCAGAAGACTTCATTTATTAATTTTGGTTTTCACCTCAAGTATTCTTACTGGATGGATCTGGTTTTTGACATCCAAAAAAAAATTAATCTGTTAAGAACTGCCTGGAGAAAAAATAGAATTTCCTGGAGAAAAGCAGAATATACTTGCATTAAACCAAAAGCAGAACCAAATAAATTTATCTCATCCATAAATTTTGTTAATCTATTCTGAAAGGCACACTGCTTATGCATTAGTCAGAAAATTTTTGTAAGTATGTACTTTAAATATTTAAAGTAATTCTTTAGAAATAACTACTATTTAATTGTCATCTTTTTGGAGAAGTGTTTATATTCTACCTTTATTTTTATAACATCCCATTCCCAAGAGATTAATATAGAGCTGAGATCACCTGTGAATTTCAAACATTCCTCTGAGCTGGAACAACTGAATCTAAGGCTAACTTCTTTATCCTTACAGTTCCTCCAGTCCCATCATTTCCATTTTCTTCTGATAATAGACTTAACAACTACAATTAACTTAGGTTCATGCAAACTCACAAAGCACACACTGCCCAACCATTAGTTATCCTCAGGTCAGGACTCACCTACCAGCAAACAGTAGATAAAGCTTCTCTAAGTGTCATGAGGAAATTTCATTGATTGCCTCTACTTTAACATGGAAAGTGGTATTTCATACAATTAATTTATGCTAAGGGTCCTCAAAAGGCTTTCTTCACAAGAAGGTAAAGCACTGTCAGTTTTGCAGGAGAGTCAACCAGCATTAATGGGCCACAGAGATGAAAATTCTTTCAAGGAAGGTTTCTAAAATAGTGAAGAGTCTTACATAATGTTTAATGTATTTATATGTACCAGGCCTCTTTAGCCTTTTCAAATGAATAAAAGTTTTCATGCAAAATAATTCCATTGCCTGTAATGACAGACTTGCAGCAAAATAGATGCCAGTCTCCTTTGTGTATAATAGGAAGAGGCAAGTACATTTTGAAAAAGCATCTGTTTGCACTGTCAGGAGTAAAACATTTTTTCTCAGAGTTCATTTCACAGTAACCATTTTCTTAGTTCCAGATGAGGTTCGTCTTGAACCAATCAAATATACATTATACAGCTATTCCTCCACCTATATGAAAACAGGTTAACTGCTTGACACAGAATGCTTTCTTGTGTACTTGTTGCCAGTAACAAAATGTAACATCAGAAAAATATGTCTATTGACACAAAAAATTTTTTACCTTGACAATAGTGGGTTACACTTACACGGAAGAGACCCATTTTGTTCAAACTCACAATTGTGCTAATAATTTCACCATCATTGCTGCTGCTGTGCTTAAGTAGTTACCTTACTTATTCTCCACTGTACTCTTACACTTACTTCCAGTAACTAACACAGATTAAGTCATAGGATGTACTTGACCAGCAGATGGAAACAAGCAGGAGGAGGAGGGAGATATGGCTTCCAACACTTTGTTTATGAGAACATCCTTCCTGTCATCCGTATCCACATTCCATTAACGTATGGTTTCAATTCTGCCTTTGCAATGTGATTCAAGCACTATAGTCAAAGCATATATGCTCCAGTCAAGCATATTTCACTTTATATTTAATCAAATAAGAAAGGATATTATAGCAGTTTCTGTAAAAGCTTTAGCTGCTAACAAATCTGCTGCTTCCAATGATTCTCATTGTTACTGCAGAACTTTTCTATTGTGTAAGAGCAAATTCAACCTCTGATAAAATATTATGGATAGCATATATGAAAAATAAGACATACTCCAAAGTAGTTGTGGACTTAGCTATCTGTCTAGTTGTTTCAAATTTGCATGATTTAAACTAGCATTCTGTCAAAAAAAAAAAAAAGTTTGAAAGAACAAGAAATAAGAAAACAAGCCTGAAAGAACCACTAATCTTCAATAAATAAAACCTCCATATATGTTCCTTCATTTCCATAGCATATTTACTGTGTCCAGGTTCATGGCCTGAGATGAGCCTTAGGAAAATGTTTGGAATGCAAACTGAAATTGGAAAAGAAGTAAGGAATCTATTAAGAAGATATTTCCAGAGTATCAGCTGTACAATGTCTTGAATTGCTGAGAGTCAGCTAGGGTATGCTTCAGGTTAGCTAGAGCCCCATTGGCTGTCATACAAGTGTAAATACACAGTTTATACGCACACAGCTATATGTAGGCATTTAAAGGTAGGTGCCTCAATCTGCAACATGAATCCTACATTAAATGTCAGAAGGTCTGAAGACCCTACCTTAATTCATCTAGAGATGCACCAAGTAGATGTCTTTTATTTAAATCAGCAAACTGATGCCTGTATAATCCTAGTTATATTTACATAGCCTGTCAGGAATGCAAGAAAAATTTACTGCTTATATTAATTCCCAAAAGCATTAAGAAGGCACTTTTTGATCAAGAAACCTTAGATATTTCTTCAGAGCACTTTCTCCTCACATGCATATGTATGTCTGACTGCAAATGTGAGCTGAATCAGAACTAAGGCCTGGACCTGCTAGACTTTTTTTCCTGTAGCTTGCGTTTGTGACACTGGCACAACCTGTGGCCAAGTGAATAAAATCACCTTGATCTGCAGCTCTAATTTCTTTGCTAACAACTAGACATTCTTGACTAATGTGCAAAATTTCCAGTAGACAGTCATAATAGGCATTATAAATAAATGAGTCATTCCTGAACATTGCCCTAAATCTGTAACTATGTGTAGATTCATTAGGCTGCCACAAACCAGCCTCTGGCAACAGATAACAGATTCCTTTGTGGAAAAAAGCTTGGCATGGTCTAAATAGCTGACAATTTCTTTTATGATTATGGAAATTACTGAAGACACGGACAATTTTTATGTTGGGAAGGGATAGTAGCATGCCACCTGACGAGGTGTCAATCTCAAATTCTTGTTGTCTTTTCTGAAGCTTCCAGTGACTTCTCCTGGATAATTTGTTTCTTGCTAGAGGGATATAAAACAAGATCAGGTTATTGGTATTGCAGAACCAGTAGTTACAAGACAGAAACTGCACCTTGATTCTGCATTTACATTTCTTTTTTTACAGCAGATGCTGTGTCTAACTTTCATCTGTTTGTAAGATTGTCTTATAAGTTTGTTAAAATGCCTTCTCTAATCTGTATTTAAGACTGAGATATTTCTCCTCCTTTAGAAATTAATAGAACCAACATAAAATTAATGGCTTCTTTGGAATTGCTGCTGGCTCACAAAACTGAACTGCTCTTCAGCACACCTTCCTCAGGAAAACCAGCTGAATGACAGCAGGAAAATGGTCTAAAATAATGCAACTTCCATATTTTTATGAGCAAAATCAGAGTAATTTAGAATAGACTAGAATAACATAAACTATTTCAGAGAGAATGAACCTACAGCAATCATCCTGTCCAACTGCCTGACCACTTCAGGGCTGACCAAATATTAAAGCATGCTGCCAAGGACATTTTCCATATACCTCTTAAACTGACAGGCTTGTGGCATCAACCACCTCTCCAGGAAGCCTGTTCTGGAGTTTGATCACCCTTTCAGTAAAGGAATGTTTTCTGATGTCCAGTCTGAACCTCCCCTGGTGAAGTTTGAACCATTCCCGTGCATACTGTCACTAGGTACCAGGGAGCAGACCTCAGCATCTACCTCTCAAGTTCCCCTTCTTAGGAAGCTGTAGGAGATCAAGGGGGTCACCCCTCAGCCTCCTTCTCTCCAAACTAGACAAGCCCAGAGCCCTCAGCTGCTCTTCACAGGACATTCCTTCCAGCCCTGTCACCAGCTCTGTTGCCTCCTCTGGACACAATCAAAGACCTTCATATCCTTCTTAAATGGTGGGGCCCAGCACTGCCACAGTGTTCCAGGTGAGGCTACGCCAACACTGAACACAGCGGCAGAATCATCTCTGTTGACCAGCTGGTGATGCTGTGTCTGATGCCCCCCAGGGTGTGGTTGCCCTCTTGGCTGCCAGGGCACTCTGGTGGCTCACATTGAGCCTGCTGCCAACAAACACCCCCAGATCTCTACCTGTAGGGCTGCTCTCCAGCCACCCTTCTTCAACTTCAATCTTGTGCCTGGCATTACTCTGTTCTATGTGCAGAATTTAGCGCTGGACTTGTTACATTTCATCCCATTAATGATTGACCAATGCTACAATTTATCTAGATCCCTCTGCAAGGCCTCCTGTCCTCAAGAGAGTCAACTGTAACTCCCAATTTGGTATCATCAGCAAACTTACTAATGGTCATTTGACTTCTATACCTAGATCATCAATAGACATATTGAACAGAACTGGCCCTAGAATTGAGCCCTGTGCACCACAAACCGATTCATTAGACAATTTGTTCAGAAGGATGATATGAGAGACGGTATCAAAGCTGTTCTAAAACAAAAAAAAACCCTACATCCACCACTTTTCCCTTCACCAAGCTGTGTGACCTTATCATAGAAGAGTATCAAATTAGTAAATCAGGACTTAAGCTGGTCTAGTAGATGTTTGTGCCCATGGCAGGAGAGTTGGAACTAGATGATCATTAAGGTCTCTTCCAACCCAAACCTTTGTGTGAATCTGTGGTTCTATGACCTTCCGTTTGTAAACCTGTGTTGACTGTGCCTGACAATTGCATTGTTCTTTAAATGCCTTTTAGTAATACAGTCCACAATTTTTCCAGGAACTAAGGTTAAACAGTCTGCAGCTCCCTCAGTCTTCCCTCAAGCCCCTCTTGTAGATTGGAATGACACTTGCGAGCTTCCAGTCAGCAGGGACCTCCTCAGAGTCCCAAGACATTAAGTAGATGATCAAAAGGGGTCCTGCTATAACATCTGCTAGCTCCCTCAGGACTCTGGAATGAATCCCGTCAGGCTCCATGGACTTTTGCACATTCAGCTGGTACAACTGATCCCTTAAGACTTCAGTGTTCACAAACGGAAAGTGGCTGTTCCCACACCTGTAATTCTCCAACTCAGGGGACAGGGCAGCCTAAGCATTACCGGTATTATCAAAGACTGAGACAAAAAAAAGGACTGATTGCCTCCGCTTTTCCTTCATCCCTATTAGTCAGATGACCACCTGCAACAAGTATCAGTCCAGGGTTTTCTTTAGACTTCCTCTTGCTATTAACATATTTTAGAAAGCCCTCCTTGTTAACTGAAACAGCACTGGACAGTCTCTACTTTAATTGAGCACTGGCCTTTCATGTCTTCTTCCTGCATATATGAACCATAGCTCTGTAACCTTCCTGCAAAGCTCTGACCTGTGTTCCAGAGGTCACACAATTTCCTTTTCCTCTTGAGCTCCACAAGGATTTCACTGTTCAGCCAAGCTGGTCTTCTGCCCCACTTGCTTGACTTAGGATACAATGGGCTTGACTGCTCCTGTTCTTCTAAAACGTGGTTCTCAAAAACTGAACCAGCGTCTCTGGACTCCTAAGCACTTGAAAGCAGATTCCAGGGGTACTCTGCTAAATAGCTCCCTGAATATCTTTAAGTTTGTTGTCCTGAACTCCAGGGTAGCAACTCTGCTGCTCTTTTTTCACATTACACTGAAAATCAACCATTTCATTATCACTAGCCAAGGCAACCACCTACCATCACATCTCCCATGAGTCCTCCTCTGTCCACAAATAACAAGTCTAGGAGGGCTTTTTTTTCCTAGTTGGCCCATTGAGTACTTGTGACAAAGGTTATCTCTTACAGACTTCAAGAATTTCAATTAACAAACATAAAAAAGGGGGGTGGGAGAAGAGGTATTATCTTCCCATTTACTAAGTTCTGCTGTTGAATCAAGTATTCTGGACTACAGACAAAATTGTTTTAAAGAAGCTGTCATCTAAAAGTTTCTTGTGGGCAAAATAGCTATCATTTTCTGGAGTAGAGACTAACTTAACTCTAATAAAAGAGGCTTCAATACTATGAGAAAGAACTGAAGGCTGCAAATTAAAAAAACAAACATTTGACCACATTTCAGTCTTGTGGTGCAGGAAGTGATGGGGAGACACAAACTTCCCTGAAACACTGCCAAAGCTTGAAGAGGATCTGTCAGTTTCTGAAGAGCAGGGTGTGCCTCAAAATCATTGCATGGGTTTTATAGTCACCACACAATGGACTTCACTAATATGAACAAGGTATTCAGGGGCGGGGGTGTTATTTCCACAGTTCGGCTTCTTGGAATTATAGCAACTGACTTCTAAACAAAATGTTCCTGCAACATGTGTCATAACCAAGAATTTGTAATTGATACAATATATGGGGATGTATAATTTTTGATTAATTTTCAGGCTTCTCTCTACATGCAGCTGAAAACACATATCTATTCCCCTGCAGCAATTCAGACTTTGTGACTCAAATACCAAAGACAACATAAAGGAGCTGCATTCCCAAGCTCTTTCTATTACTTTATTGATTATGTTCCTAGTAGTAGCATTAGTTACAATGCCTCAAAATAGGTCTTAGTTAGTATTCACAGGTAAAAGAAAAATGAGTTTCAAGAAACACTGAATACTTCTACTGGAACAAATCATGCTTCTGACACTGTGAAATCTTCCTGACAGCACTGGAAGTGATGTAAGTTCATTTCACGGGATCAGGGGGTTATGGGCACCAGGATACAGATGTCAGGACACAGAAATTAGGTCTGCATGAACCAGAGTTTGTGGAAGGCTGGACAGTGAGTCACAGGGTTATGTATAATAGTCATCATTAAAACCAGGACAGGAAAACAGCTGTTGGAACTTCCACAGCTTCAGGGTTTCTTTTCACAGAGCCTGTTAGTTGGAAAGGACTAATTTGGGATAATAGACTACAACTGGCTTCTGAGAGATTTTGCAGGTTTATAAATGATTGCTCTTTCATACCCGTAACTAAAGTCTTTATTGCTTGTATTCCAACAGGCTAGCTGAGAAAATCATACAGTAAGCAAGGCAAATTAAAGTGGACATGACCTTTACTCCAGTTTTACACTGCAAGAGAACTGTGGAATGAAAGGCTGAACCTGAACAAATGCTAATTTCCATAGGCTTTTTTTCTATTGTTCCAGAATTTTAAGTCACAAAAAAACAAAAGGTAGGAACACTAGGAGGCACTGGTAGAAGTAAAAAGGCAAAAAACTACTAGTAGAAAAATGCAAGTGTACAAAAGAAGCTCCTGGACAACAGCAGGATACCCAAGTAGTCAAATGGGGTATGTCACTTTAATACCCAGAAGAGCTGGTCCAAAGAGTCCGCAGCCAGATGTTGCATGGATAGGGATTCACCTAAAGAAGACCATATGAATGGATATAGAACTGATCATGAAAACAATTTGTGATTATGAATCACCAAAAGAGGACAGAGCGAAAGAATACAATTTGTTCAAGGGGAGATTCAAACCAAAAGGTAAATATCCCTTTGCTAATATTAAGTGCTGAACATCTCATTACCAATATTGAGCAATGAATTGAACAGAAACACTGGCATTGTCCACTCACAACTTCATTCATTTGCAGAGAAAATGGATATTACCCATAGAAAACCAAGTTGTTGGTCAACAATCACTGACTTTCATAAACAGCTTTTTTAGTGGAAACATACTCTTCTCTGCCATGTGTTAGCTTTGTGATGATTCTTGGTCTTCTCACCATTTTCTGCGCTTCATCAGGCAATATATTAATGGACAGAGTATGTTTCAGATGGAGCAGGAGGGACCCTCTGGAGGCTGGTCACACAGAGACGCCAAGACATCATCCATCACTTACGAATAAAGCATCCATATTAGTGACTGGGACAAATGGCTTGGCCAGGAAGGTACTGAAGTAAGAATTCGAAATTCTGAACAGAATTCACAAATCCATATGAGAATTCTGAGGCAATTAATTAATTGTATACTGCAGTTTGTATCATAACACGCATTTGTTTCCCAAGAGGCAACCATAAAGTTCTGATTTGGAGGTTTTGTTATGCTAGCGTAAGACAAATGCATTGTGAAGTCTTCAGCAGGTACCTCTTTCAGTTTTGCTTAATTTTTCCAAGAAGATTACTTAACTGATCCATATTTATAAGAAGAACATTCTTCAAATCACGTAACTGTGTTTGGACAGTCAATACTGTCTATATTCCCAAAGCTTTAAGGAACTTCCATTCAATCGATTTCCATGAGAAATTTACCTATGTGCCAATAAATCTCATAACAAAGCAGAAACCACTATTTAGATCTGCAGCTGAACCATTCAGACAAACTATCATGCTCATAATTTTTGCTTTCTCAGACTCAACCAAGAAGGTAATGTTCAGAGATATTATGATTATGGTTGTTCATTATACATATCACAAATAGCAATAGTCTCTGTAAAGCATATGGTGGTTCTAATTTCTGGAGAAAGAAATTAAAGAAGGCTATTTTATCTGAAACCAGAAGCTGAAACTGAAAGCCAGGTCAAACCAAAAAAGGTTTAGAAGAGGAAAATTCAGCTCTGTAAAAGATCATAGAATCATAGAATAGTTTGGATTGGAAGAGACATTCAAAGGTTGTCTAGTCCAACCTCCCTGCAATGAGCAGGGACATCTTAAACTAGGTCAGGTTGCCCAGAGCTACATCCAGCCTGGCCTTGAACGTCTCCATGGATGGTGCATCCACCATCTCTCTGGGCAACCTGTGCCAGTATTGTACCACACTTGTAAAAAAAGTTATTCTATCACCCAGCCTGAATCTCCCCTCTTTTAAAGTCATTACCCTTGTTCCTATCACATAATGTTATAGCCTCACAAAGGACAGTACTCATCAAAAATAATTCATTTTTATTCATGGGTCCCTAGATGCATAATATGAAGATAAATACATCTCTAGGCTTTTATCAGGGGTCAGATGCATCTCACCTCACTTTAGATGTTTAGTTATTAACTTCTAAAGTCATACATCGTGGTTTTAAGCACAGCTGGTAACTCAGACCCATGCAGCCACTCGCTCACTCCTCACCTCAATTGCCTAAATCCTACTAATACTTGAAAGGTTATTATATGTTTTTCATGCCCAATTTTATTTCTACTAGGGTTCTTAAAATCAGGGTTTATGTTTCCTGCTTGCTTCATGCAAGTACAAGATTCTCCCTACTGTACAGTCTTCTACAGTCTTTAATCTAACCACAAAGGCTCTGAGGGAAAACTGAGCTCCTCAGAGAAAAGGTGATTAACCTCATTTATTTAATTTTGGATTTTTTTTAAATTCCTTTAGCAGATGGTGACCTTCTCTAACTGCCAGAAATCCTCAAGCACGTGTTGACCTGTAACTAGTCATTTATTCCGAGGAAAGTGTGCAATAGTTTGACTCTCCACTTTATACTGGCTGACCTACAAGATTTTTCCTAATGTTTCTGCTCAAAGCAAACAGGACTTTTTACCATATGACAGTGACCTCAGAAACCAACAACATAATCTGCTACATAAACAATATGTTTTCGAGATAAACATAATAGTGGATCAAAGCATGATGAGTGTTTCCAAAAAGGTGCATGTTAGCTTCGTAATTGTTATGCAATCATCCTGAGCTTGTTGCGTCGCTAATATTCTTTCCCTTACATATTAGTTTTCATCTGTATTTTAAATATCCATTAAAAAACACCACACATTACTCCAGCAGAGGATAAATGTCTCAAAGATGGATTTAAGTGCACGATCTCTCTTATTTCAATGTAATTACCTTGCCTTACATGTTGCTGTACTTGTCTCAAAATAACTCCTGTGTTCCCTAAAAACAAAACTCCTAAGCTAGTTCAAGCTTCAGGAATTCAGCCTTCAGAGAGCTCAAACTAAACAAACTCTGTCCCAATGGAAATCAGGCACTTTCCCAAAAGGTGATAATGTATCGGCACCAGATGGCCGACTGAGGACAAATCAAATGTTGGCGGTGTGTGCCAAAAAAAAAATTCCAAAAACATAGTAAACTGCAGTTTCACACACTGACCTCAGTTAAAACTTTTGTGCCATATTTATTAATCAGTGAAACAAATAAAGCACAAATTTTGCTTTATCTATATGGGCACCATACAAGCATAAGTAGATGAATCTGAAAGGCTTGTGAAGAGCAAGAGGTCAGGCACATGGTTCTTCTTTCCCAGCCTGAAACACCAGAGCCTGTGAGCCCCAGCCCACCCCTCTGATTTGGCTCTACTAGGCACTTTCCTGCAGACCTGGATCAGCCACCTATTTCATGTGCTTGAGAAAGATATTTCAGCTCCGTAACAGAGTTAATGATAGAAGTTTCATGCAATGTCATCATGACCCAATAAAACAAACTTTAATTATCTTTGCAGGCTCCAAGAGTCTTCTACTCTCTTGTTGGCATGGTACCTTGGACATCAAAATGAGCAGGTCCAAGAGCAACAGAGGCAGCAAGGCTCTGTTTTGAGGCTGCGCTGGCTCCCATAAAGGCTGAAAGTCTCTTTTCCCTCTAAACTTGTGCAACATTAACCTTCCTTCACCAGCCACTCTGGGGTTTAGAGTCCTACACCAGCTTACAACAGAACAGGTGCTCCTCACAGCAACTGGACACAGCTCCTGCTTGTCTTCAATGGAGCTGGGTCCCCTTCCAGGACAGACCATATTGTTCAGCGGAATCAAGAACATACGGCAGGTCAGAGGCACAGTGAGGGTGAAGGGAGAGACATAATCCTATTGATGGTCATTTCCCAGAGTTCCCTGAAGCCAGCCTTCCTGAGGAGCTGTGGGGCTGCCACTGCAAATCTGAATTCAGCGACCTTGAGCAGCAAAACACAGAACTGTCTGCACGGGCAGCCTCAGACCCAGCCCCTGTAAGGCCCTCCCTCTCTGGGGTCACCAAATGGTGCAAAGATGGATAGAGGCTTAGTCAAAGACAGGAGGACTGGACAGTCAGTTTCCACAGGAATTCAGAGGGATTCAAGGCAATGGCGCTGCCTGGCAGATGGAACAAGCCAGAAATGGAGGCAAAACACAACAGCATGCAGGACCTCTGGAGCCAGGCTGTGGGACAGGGGAACTACCTGTGAACAAGGCAATACCAGTATTACAATAAACCAGATTGCTGGGAATACCATCCTTAGATTCACTCTAAAATACCATCTTTACATCATTCAGAAAAAGCATAAAACCATGGGCTAAGCTCACTCCCAGTGCAACCACAGGTAAATTTACTGTGTTCTGTGACATCTCTGCTAATGCAAATCATGTCCATTCCCATTTCAAATGTTCAAGAAGCTAAACAGAGCATCTGCAAAGTTGGGGGAATTTGTTATCCCACTATGTAACTGACTTGAGCATACACAGTCTGAAGTAAATACACAACTGCAAGTACCCCATGCTGATTTGAAAATCAAATTCTGCAACTGAATAGAAAATCAAGACAAGGCCACAGATAGAACAAACCGCTGTGCATTTCACAGAGGGTCTTCCTATTTCCATTCAGATTAAAGAATTTTTGTAGTTAGTGGATTTTTAAAGGAAAGGCAAATTAATACAGTATTTCTTCTGGCATTATAGGTTTGTAAATTTTCAGTTTAGAAGCTGTATGTTCCATGTACATTGACTGCCACCTCAAAAAAGGGCAAGTCTAAGTTTACAAGACAAAGTTCCTCTAAAAATTCATACGTGTAACAGGCCAGATCTTTTAAATCTGTCTAAGTATCATTAGACCTCAGAACTTAAAGGTGCCAAAATACTCAGTTTCCATAGCTGTAAACAGTAAATACCTGAAATGGGGAGAATAAGAATGTATGAAATTTCCAGTAGTATGTTTTGCATTAATGTACACAAATCAAATGTTTTATGAACAATTTAAGTAACTGGACAAAACGTCAGGAATGAAGCAATATAATCCAGTGAATTAAAGTATGCATACCCTGAGGCAGAAGGTTGTTTTATTTTTCTTGTCATAGCACAGCATTTTGTTGTGTGTTTGTGGAACGAGGTAGGAAACACTCAAAACAAGGAGATGAGCAGAATTCTAGAAGGTTTTTGCAGATATTTCTGGTACTAAAGAGCAGGGGGTTTTTTTAGGGTCACAAACCCTGTGCCAAAGTGCCTTGAACATGTTCTGCTTTCCCTCACATAGGTTTGTAATTTCCTCTTGTTGTAACCTCTAAACTACTCCCCTGCATTTTCCTGTATGCAAATATAATGCAGATTGCAGGCAATGTATACTTCTAGCATTGTTTGCCTATTTTTTACTGCCACACTCTAAAATCCATTTTAATTTGGAAACACATTTTTCTTCTCTTTCTTTTTCCCTGGCTCCAAGCAGAAGAATTTAGAAACAGGGGTTCTAGTGTTCCCAAAGCTGGGAGTTATCCATAGGTCCGGTCTTGTCCTTCCCAAACAGTTAATCCAGTGAGAATCCAAACACCCTGAATATTCTTTAACTCATTTCAAGATCAGCTTCATTAAACAGAGAAAAAAAAATGCTTCTGTAAACAACCTGCCACCCACTAACTGAACTTTACAGAGTTCAGGCATTTGCTGCAAAGTGCGATCTTCATAAGAACTGCTTTTAATTAAATCTTTACTTCCTATCTTTGTCTTTTGGATTACACATCCATGTATTCATTCTTTTCACAAATTGTCTCTGTGTTTCATTTCAGGTTCATACGCTGTCTATTACTTTAATTACCAGTAGTAAAATAAGCAGCTTGAGTTATGTCTTTTTGAGGGAATTTAAAGTCACTATGCATTATATCATGCATAAAAGTAGAAGGCTAGCCCCTTCCAAAAACTTGCTTGGGATGATCACCTTCGCACTAAAAGCTTTCAGTACAGATGCTGTGCCTCAGTGCAAAATAATCTTCCATTTAATTAGAGAAGAGAAAAAGAGTGCATTCTATTAGCTTTTCCTTGGATTTTTTTTTCAGTTTTTCTGAAAGTATGTATCAGGAAACAGCATCAGTATAAAGAATAAGCCCTCAAATATTTATCTGCATACTTTAATTAAATTGAATGTGCAGTGTGCTTCATCAACAGTCCATCATGAGGAGGAATAAATCATAAGAATCTCTTCATTTATGCAGTCATTTTCTTCAAAGGAATAAGCATGTTTCTCCTATTCTTCACATTTCCCAGATCACACAATTTATCCGTGACATTTTCATCCTTGACACAGTAGTGTATCATCCTGTCTTATGGACTGAAAAGTGACTGCAAGCCTGAAAACAGTTTTTCCACATATTTTGGGGAGCAGAACAGGACCACGTATGAATCCTCTTGCAGGACTGCTTTAAGCGTTGGGCTCATCAAAAGGTAAGAAAGACATCGTGTTATGGTGCATGCTTTGCTGGTAAGTATACAGCACTTTCCATGCTGTCATGGTACTTTTCACACTTTAGTGTGATTCTGCTGAAAGACTGTTATCTTTGGTCTCTCACAGCTCTGTTTTTCTGTGGTTTGCATTTTTAGATGCAGTGGAAGTAAACCATTGGCATTCCCTTTTTTTTTAAGATTTCTCACATGTTGTTTACTCTCCTCCACCTCTGTGAGTTTTAGTGGAGTGTTTCTTCTCCACTGAGAGGAACATGCTGTTCACGTGCACTTTTCCTCCTGCTCATGTTTGTGTTGCCTGGAAAAGACCAATTTTCCCTAACTGCATCATGCCATGCATTATAAATCACATTTGTGTCCCATTTAAAATATAAACCACAACAGACACAGAAGAACAAAAGGAACCACACTCCCAGCTTTTTTGACAAAACTCCCACACATTGATAATTAGAAGCACATAAAACCATACATAGGCTAGAAGAGCTTGAGCTGCTGTCATGCCTCATGCTGTCTACCTCAGCCTCCTCCACTTTCAATTCTGCCACAAAATTGCCTGGAACAGTAAAAAGAGCAGAAGAAGATTAACATAAACAGTTCTGTGAAACAATGGAGATTAAAATAATAGTAAAGACTGCCTGACAAGTGTGCTTTCATAAGACTCTGGGAGATCCTTGCTTTAATTAATTATCTGCACTTGTCCGAGGGATAACACTAAAAGCTTACACACTAAAAGGAGAACAATACATTTTAAAAGCTGTTTCTAACACAAATAATTGTTACTAATCTTTTAAATAACATAGTGCACAGGTAATGTGGATAGGGGATTCTGGCCGCCTGTTTGTTTTATATTTTGCAATCAGCTTTACTGTCTCTACAGACTTGAACTATAATCCTGCAAACTCGTACAAGTACTCCAGCTAGACTGAACAGAAGCATTCAGATGACTGGATTATTAATTTTGTTATATATACCACCAAATGTAATGAACAGTGCTTAATACATTCACTAATATTGTTACTGCTGTTACTACACTCCATGCATTTGTACTTAAACCAGATAAGGTATGGTGAATTCCCATACCTTATACACCCTATTGCCATGAGTAGTTTAAAAACCTAAGAAACCAAACACATTAGCAAACTGTAGGAAGAGAAATAATGGTTTGAATGACTAAAGAATTTTACCCAATGACGTTTAACAGACCAAAGGCAAACCTTAGTAGGAAAACTAGGGCTCTTCTTTCCCCACACACTCTCACTAGATGGCAATCTGTATACTTCACCATAGGATTTTGTCCAGCTTGCAGAATAAGGCTCGTATTTTAGGCATTTCAAAGTACGTGTAACACATGCAAACGAGGTGAAGATCCACCTTGCTTATGTCAGCAGTTTAATAATGCATATTTATTTTAGTCAAAAAATTTATTAGCTTTCAGAATGTCATTTCTCAACTTATATAATTTTGGCACCAATTTTTTCATGTTAAATATGTTAATTTCACCCTTTAATTCAAGTGAATAAAGATTGCTACAACATAACCATCCTTAAAATGAAAGTTGCCCTTTTGTAAAAGCCATATTCCTTCTCTTATTTTTAGATCTGCTGTTAAATATATCCCATACAGGTATTTGCTACTAATTTTCTGTGCCAATGCATTATAGATGTTTCACCCAAAGCAAGGGAGATGCACTTGGGGAACTTACATCAAGTCACATGAGCTCCCCACCTTCAGATCATCCTGCCACATACTGTATCACACTTGTTTTCTTTGAGCAATGTTAGCTTTTAGTAGGAACTAATTTCCGCAGGACTACCTCAAATGTAAGTACCTACCAAATGCATGTGAATTACTCTAAATCTAGTGACCATAACAGTAATTACTTCCAGGACAAATTTACTCTTCGTGTATGTCTAGTCAGAAGCAATCAACAAGAACAATTATTGACTTTAAAAGCCTAAATTAGAGCCTAGATTCAAGTGAATTGACAGTAAGATGAAAGTTAATTAGCTCTATTTGCAAAATTCTCAAATGCTAGTGAAAAAGACCTTATCTTGAGGTAGCTAATTGCCTTTTGGCCATTCAAGCTTTCATGATTGCAAGCCTGAAAGTGCTTGTTATGTCCCAAGAAAATAAACTAGCCTTATAAAATCCTGGAACCTCTTACCAGCAAGCCATCAGGAAATTCAAACAGCTCTTTGTTCAGAAATTAAGGAAACAACTAAAAGCACAAGATACAAAAAAAAAAAAAAGTATCAAACAGTTGGAGTTGTAGGAAGAAATGTCATCTTGAAATATCTGTTATCAAATGAAAAGGAAGAAGAAATGAAAATTCCATGAACAGTGTGCTGATTTTCTTGGGTACTTCTTTAATCACTATTTTCCATTAAAAGTAAAATAAATAAAACTAAAATTGGTGACATTTCTCAATTTATGTATTTACCACATTACCTGAATTAGGGATGTTTACTGACATTTGATTCAAAAAATGCAAATAAATAAAAATGCACTTGTCAGTCTCTGGCTTGCTGAAAAGAGTAATCTATTTGTATGATCTGAAATTTTTCTCTTCAGCTGTCTAAAAATCAAACAATGATTTATATGTAAACTCCACTACAGCTGATGTCATCATGAGTTCTTCCACTTCAATAAAATATTTTCTTCTTCAACTATTACCTTCTATTCTTCCTGTCTTTACTTACAAATCTTAACAAATTTAAAGAATATGAAGACGTTATATAGAGTGTTGCTCAAAATTTTAAATTTTTTAAAGTATGAATAAAATATTTATTTTACTTTAATTTTTTTCACATTATTTCCAACCAGACAATTTTTGTTTAAATCTTGAAATTGTGTCTTATCTGAGTCAGTAGGCTAGATATTGATCAGAAACAAATGATACTATATTAAAATTATTTTATAACTTTCTAATTAAACTTATACAAAATCAAGACAGGGTATTTCCTCTTATAGTTTTTTAAGATTTCTTTTGGGAATAGAAAAAATTTTGGGGTTTTTCTTTTTTAAAAAAAGAGAATAAAGTGGACAAAAAAGAAAGTTTTGTGTTTCATCTTGAGAAGAGGATGACAGCTGTAATTCAGCTTTTTAAACTTTTCATAGTGATCTTTGAAATTCCAACAATAGATCACAGTACTCAAAAATATTTTCAACCAATGTTTTATGAATTAAAGAAGAAAGTATATCAGACATATCTATGCCTGGCTTTTCCATGCCACTCCTGCAAATGCACTAATTTTCTTATCTTTAAATACTGATCTTTTACTCTGCTGCTTGCTACTTTTATTTCATCCTTCCTATAAGCAGTATTTTTTTATATATTTAACTCCAACCTTGTCTTATTCTTTCTCCAGTTTATTGTCATAATATAAAAGAGTTACGACTCAACTGAATTAGTCTAATAAATAAATATTACAAGTGATGTCTAACTTGACTTCTCACAACGCTTCACTACTTGCATATTTCGAGGCAGCACCCAGGAGGGAATCTTGAGTGAAAAATCTAACCTGCTTTGTACAAGCCATTTCCAAAGTACAGCAGTGCTTACATATTTTGTTTTCTTTTTTTATTTAAAATTCCCTGCAGTTAAGTAGATGTTGGAGGAAGTCACTGACTTCAAAATCACAAGTTTTCTCATTTCCTTGAAGAAACAATTTCACATGAAGCTGGGGGAAAAAAAGGGAGGAAAAAAAAATCCTCCCTAAATCATTAAATTATTGCACATTTTCAACTGAGAAATGATAAATGGTTTCTGCAAGGGCTTAACTAGACTTTATATTTGAGGTCTTCCTATCTGGAAAAAGGGAAACTTAAAGTAGTCTTTCAGTAATTCCTCAGTCTCTTCTTTTCAGTAATTCCTCAGACTCTAAGTAATTCCTATCCATAAAACTTCATGTAAATTATTTTTTTCATGGAATTTCTTCCTAAAGACCAGCTGAACTGACTCTTTCCATGCTTTGCTTGACACAGAATGAAACCCAAAGTCCTAACCAAAGAAGTGGTGACTTTGAGTTCCCCAAAACTTAAATAGGGGAAGTTTAGATTGGATATAAGGAAGAAATTCTTTACTGTAAGGGTGGTAAGGCACTGGAATGGGTTGCCCAGGGAAGTTGTGAATGTGCCATCCCTGGCTGTGTTCAAGGCCAGGTTGGACAGAGCCTTGGGTGACATGGTTTAGTGTGAGGTGTCCCTGTCCATGGCAGGGTGGTTGGAGCTAGATGACCTTACGGTCCTTTCCAACCCTAACTATTCTATGATTCTCTTCTATGATTCTATGATTCTATTATGTGCTCAGTCAATGCTTTATGGAAAGAGAATTGAAAGGACATCTCAATTACCTATATAGCAGGCACTTCTTCCCACTCAAATTGTTCACTAGAGACACAAGTGCACATGAAATTCTACAAATTTACTAAAAACAACCTAGAATCTTGTCTGAAAATAATTATGCATTGATTTTTTTATCTCTTTACATTTGAATTTATTGGAAGCTGAGTTGGGATATTTGGAACTGCATTTTTTATGATTATTTTAAGGAAAGAAGAGAGAGGAAGATTTTTCACCTTTTATTCTAAAATAATGGGAAAAGGAGGAGTTAAAAAGCCTAAGGAAGTGGAGGTTATATACACTTAAAAACCAGAACCACTCATGTTGTTTGGCTTATAACCAGAAAGAAAAATTTAGTGAGACATCTTGAAGCCTTTAAAATCGCAATTTTCAACTCTGAGGAATTCTTATATTATCCATGGTAAAAAATAAAATGAAAAGGAGTATAGGTCCTTCTTCTCCATACATTTTCAGACCACATTTAAAACATATTATAAGTCCTGTAGATGTGACTTTTAGGTCAGATTGCCTGGTATTGTATCCTAGGTACTTTATGCATCGGTCACAGAGAGTTCAGCAGTGGATGTACACTGTTTCTCTGCTGCATGGATAGAGTGTGTCTTTCCCAAGGTCTTTTATTCACAGAAGCAACACTTGAACTTTCTGACATTTTAAAGTGTTGCTGGTTTGTTGCTTTGTGGGGTTTGTTTTTGTTTTAATTTGTAGCACACCCCTCACTGAGGTTTTTTGTTCCTGTTTTGTTTGCTTGCTTTTGTAAGCTGAGAAGCCATGTCGGCTGGGAATTAATTTGCAAAACTTCGCAACTCAAAGGTAATTGACCTTTGGAAACTAAGTTAAAAATGCTGGCCCAGCAGAGAACCCCTACATCAGAACTGGTTCAGTTTAAATGTTTCTCATCCTTCACAAGCGCAAAGACCACATGAGGCGATGGAAATCCTCTGCACATGTTCCATAACCCTGCCAAATTATTCAGATGAAAACTTAGTAATTACATGTAACTATTTTTGGGCATTTAAGCAGAGGCCTCACACAAACAGAAGAAAAGTCAGAATTTCACTGATCCTCAGGCCAGGTGATTACCAATGACACATGCTTTTCACCAGAATTTTTCTTCTCTGTACTTTCTCTTATACTCTCTGGCAAGACAAATCATCTTTCTCAAATTATCTCTTCATCAAAGCTGCTGTAAGCACAACAGAGAAATCAGCATGACTACCTGTCATGGCTGCTGCTCCCTCAGTCCAAATATGCCCCTTGTAGCTGCCTCCTGCTTCCCACCTATGTTATCCATGAGAGTTGTTCATCAGTGTTAAAACCAGATTAATTAGGCCTCTTCAGATGATGGATGGATTAGGAAAAGCATTAACAACTGCTATGTTTGCACTGCCATGTTTTTCAAAAGCAACCCAATTGGTCCATCTAGGCAGGATTAAGAGCCAACCACAAGTAAGCCAAGCAAATGGTAGCCAGAGCATAAATCATCATTACATGCTGGCAGCTGGCTGCAACTACAACTATTCACAAGCAGGATGCTTAGTGCCCTTTTATGTGGATCTTGTGTTCTTTCACATGTTTGTTCCAAATGAATTGTTCCCTTGGATATACAGGGAGAGAACTTAGGTGTTGAGAGAATAATAAAATACCTCATTGTCTCCTGCTGCTTTTTATTTTTGGAGAAATGACCCTTTTATTCATGGATGAAATAAGATTTGCAGAACTGATACAAAAAGATAAGCAAAATCTTCAACGTGTCTTTTAGACATGATATACAAACCATATATATTTTTGAGTCTTAGCCACTAACATAAACTGATATACAAAATTCTATTTACTGTAGTCTATTCTCCTAGGTTTCTATCCAGCCACAGTTATAGAAGAAATACTTCTTCACCATTTCCTGTAGCTCTCTAGCTACATGGTATTTCTATCACATGCCGTAGTCTCTTTAGTGAGAGGAACATTAACTATTTCAGCAAGAATATAGGGTTCCTTTTGTCTTGGAGTGATTGCAGCAGTGTTATCACATGTGTAAATATCATCTCACCTTCAGGAAGAAAATTGTGTGTTTAAATTACTCCACTTTTAAAAGTCCCACTTTGGAATTCAATATGACTTAGTGGCTTAAATTTTCTGTATTTTTTTAATCACCTTTTCATTATTTCTAATTGTTTTCTTGAAGAAGTCAAGGATGTATATATTTCACATAGACAGATGAAATTGTGCAGTTATGCCAAGAAAAAAAAAAAAAAAAAAAAAAAAAACAAAAACCAAAAGGAAAACCTATTAACTTGCAGAATATTTTTTCCCCCTCATAATCAAAACCAAGTTTTATGGCATGATTCCATGCCAAATGTTATTCTTTATGGCATTAAGTCAGTTAGCTTAATACAAAGACTCAATATCGGTAATAAATACACCTAATAAAGGGTGTTAAAAGAATCTCAAAAATCTACAGAATGGCAGAGTAACACACTCTTCTGTACCTGTACATTCACAGATATTAGAATCATAGAATCATAGAATAGTTAAGGTTGGAAAGGACCTGAAGATCATCTAGTTCCAACCCCCCTGCCATGGGAAGGGCCACCTCACACTAAACCATGTCATCCAAGGCTATGTCCAACCTTGCCTTGAACACCGCCATGGATAGAGCATTCACAACTTCCCTGGGCAACCCATTCCAGTGCCTCACCACCCTCCCAGTAAAGAATTTCTTCCTCATATCCAATCTAAACTTCCCCTGTTGAAGTTTGAACCCATTACCCCTTGTCCTCTCACTACAGCTCCTCCTGAAGAGTCCCTGCCCAGCATCCCTATAGGCCCCCTTCAGATACTGGAAGGCTGCTCTGAGGTCTCCACGCAGCCTTCACTTCTCCAGTGTCAACAGCCCCAACTTTCTCAGCCTGTCTTCATACGGGAGGTGCTTCAGTCCCCTGATCATCCTCGTGGCCCTCCTTTGGACTTGTTCCACCAGTTCCATGTCCTTTTTATGTTGAGGACACCAGAACTGCACACAACACTCCAAGTGAGGTCTCACGAGAGCAGAGTAGAGGGGCAGGATCACCTCCCTCGACCCGCTGGTCACGCTCCTTTTGATGCAGCCCACAATACAGTTGGCTTTCTGGGCTGCAAACGCACACTTCCGGCTCATGTTCATTTTCTCATCAACCAAAACCCCCAAGTCCTTCTTCAGAGGTCTGCTCTGAATCTCTTCTCTGCCCAACCTGTAGCTGTGCCTGAGATTGCTCCAGCCGAGGTGGAGGACCTTGCACTTGGCATGGTTAAACTTCATCAGGTTGGCATCAGCCCACCTCACAAGCATGTCAAGGTCCCTCTGGATGCCATTCCTTCTCTCCAACGTATTAACTGAACCACACAGTTTGGTGTCATCAGCAAACTTGCTGAGGGCACACTCAATCCCACTGTCCATGTCACTGACAAAAATGTTGAATAAGACTGGTCCCAACACCGATCCTTGAGGGACACCACTCATTACTGTTCTCCAGCTGGACATTGAGCCATTGAGCACAACTCTTTGCGTGCGGCCATTCAGCCAGTTCTTTATCCACCAAGTGGTCCACCTATCAAATTGATGTCTCTCCAACTTAGAGACAAGGATTTCATGTGAGACAGTGTCAAACGCTTTGCACAAGTCCAGGTAGATGACACCAACTGCTCTACCCCTGTCCATCAGTTCTGTAACCCCATCATAGAAGGCCACCAGATTGGTCAGGCAGGATTTCCCCTTACTGAAGCCATGCTGGCTGTCACCACCCACCTTGCTGTTTTTCATGTGCCTCAGCATGCCTTCCAGGAGAATCCGCTCCAAGATTTTGCCAGGCACAGAGGTGAGACTGACTGGTCTATAGTTCCCCGACTCATCCATTTTCCCCTTCTTGAAAATGGGGATTATAGTTCCCTTTTTCCAGTCATTGGGAACTTCACCTGACTGCCATGATTTTTCAAATATGATGAACAGTGGCTTAGCAACTTCATTTGCCACCTCCTTCAGGACCCGCGGATGGATTTCATCAGGTCCCATGGACTTGCATACGTTCAGGTTCTTAAGATGGTCTCAAACCAAATCCTCTCCTTGAGTGGGCCTGAGGTCTTCATTCTCACTGTCCCTGTATCTGCCTTCCAAGACTTGGGTGGTGTGGTCAGAGCATTTGCCGGTGAAGACTGAGACAAAGAAGTCGATAAGAACCTCAGCCTTCTCCAAATCCAGGGTAGCCAGTTCTCCCGATAGCTTCTGGAGGGGGCCCACGTTGTCCCTGGCCTGCCTTTTATTTGCAATGTACCTATACAATCCCTTCCTGTTATCCTTAACATCCCTAGCCAAGTTTAATTCTAAGTGGGCCTTACCTTTTTCAACCTGATCCCTAGCTTCCCAGACAACATCCCTGTATTCTTCCCAGGCCACCTGTCCTTGCTTCCACCTTTTATTAGCTCCTTTTTTCCCTCAAAGTTTCCTCAGCAGCTCCTCATCCATCCAAGGAGGTCTCCTGGCCCTCCTACAGCACTTCCTTCTAGTAGGGATGTATCGCTCCTGGGTGTGCAGCAGGTGATCCTTGAAAATCAACCAACAGTCTTGGGCCCCCCTGTCCTCTAGGGCTATATCCCATGAAAACTTATTAAGCAGGTTCCTGAAGAGGCCAAAGTCTGCTCTCTTGAAGTCCAGGGTAGTGAGCTTGCTGCATGCTCTTCTCACTGTCCTGAGGATCTTGAATTTGACCATCTCATGATCGCCGCAATCAAGGCTGCCCTGGAGCATCATATTTCCAACCAGCCCTTCCCTGTTGGTGAGGACGAGGTCCAGCATGGCACCTCTCCTTGTTGGCTCCTCTATTACTTGCAGAAGGAAGCTGTCTTTCACACAATCGGGGAACTTCCTGGATTGCTTGTGCCAGGCCGTACCATCCCTCCAGCAGATATCAGGGTGGTTGAAGTCCCCCACGAGAACAAGGACCTGCAAGCATGAGGCTGTTCCTATCTGTCTATAGAGCGCTCCATCCACCGAGTCCTCTTGGTCAGCAGGTCTGTAACAGATCCCCACAATAATATCTCCCATTGCTGTTCTCCCTTTAAGCCTGACCCACAAAGTCTCTGTCGACTGCTCACCTGTCCCCAGGCACAGTTCCATACTCTCCAGCCTATCCCTTGCATAAATAGGAACTCCCCTCCCTGCCTACTGAGCCTGTCTTTCCTAAAGAGCCTGTAACCTTCCATTCCAACACACCAGTCGTAGGAGCCACCCCACCATGTTTCTGTGATGCCTATGATATCCTACTCCCGTAGATGTGCACACATCTCTAATTCCTCTTGTTTGTTCCCCATGCTACAGGCATTTGTATAGAGGCATCTGAGCTGAGCTCCAGTTGAAGCCGGCTCCTTGGCTGGAGGAGCTGCAATATCTCTACATTGCTCTGAACATTTCCTATAGGTGCTGGCAACTGACTGGGTGTGTTGGGATGGAATGATGCCCTCTCCCCCAAAACATCTACCATGTGTAATACTTTTGAAAAACATGATCATTATAAGCTATCTCAAAGCAATCCCAACATCTGCCATTCAGCTGTTCTGCCATTCAGACTTAGAGGTCAATACTTTATCTGTAATAGCTGTAAATAACAACTGTAAATACCAAAGAAAGCTGTAAGAATTTCAACATAGGCAGGTGTTTGATAATCATCTGTCATGTTAACTTTCAGCTTGAACCCTAATCTTTGACAATGGTTCATGCATTGAAACATGACATTGCATCCTTTGAAAATGTGTTAGGCATAGCAGGTGTAATTCTGATGTTCTTAAACCTCATGCAAATGTCCAGGACTTTTCCAGACCTTGCTGAGTGCTTCATTGCTGACTTTCTTTGGAAAAGTTCTGCTTGAGTGGCTCAGTAGACTTCCTGGTTATAGCTGAATTCTGGGAGGGCACACTATAACTCACTACTGTCCTGCTGTTTTGTATATAATCCTCATTTAGCTAGAACAAGAAATCCTAGAAATCCTGTATTTTTAATTTCACATATCTTACAGCCAGCACAGACATCGTCATCTCATAGAATAAATTTATATCCACAAGGAAAATCAGAATCCCACTAAAGTCTCTTTATAAGAAGTGCTATAAAAGAGCTTGACATACTATGAACCCTCTTCCAAAAGTAAATGCAATTTTTCTGACTAGGACAGATCCTATGTGGCTTTGTGAGACAGTGATTGTTTTTCTGCACAAGAATGAGCATCACTCTTATCTTTGGGTTACTTTATGTAAAAAACCAAATTCCCTCCAAATAGCCTTAGTTATTAGATGTGGCACTAGCACATTAATCCACTGCTTTCTTCCTGCCCAATATTTTATTTTATCCATTACTACATCTAACAGACCAAATATAAATACCTGAATGCTAGATTCACTAATTTGCATTGTCAGAATTCTCAGTAGCTTCATATCCTGATAACATGTTAAGAAATATGAGAGCTGCAAATTATTCTAGAACTGGAATCTATTAAAAATACCAGAAAGCTAAACCAGAGAAGGGTGCTTTCTATTAAATTCCCAGCAGGAGTGAAAAGCCTATGAATCCAATTAAATGACCTCATAATTTCTGCTTGAAACCACGGCCTAGTTGGTCTACACACATATTTTACAGATAGCTTTTTAAATGAATGGAATTATTTTAAGCCAAAGTTGTATTGATATCCTATTAAAAGAGATCCTTTTATTTCAGTAAGCTTATTTGCCTTCTACAGGGTATAAATCAATTTTAATACTTTTATATCTGCATAATTGAACACACAGTAGTAATTTTTATGTCACTGCAGAAGTGTCAGTAAGACAAAGTAACTAAAAATAAGCAGCTGGGAAAGGCTGGCACAGGGTCACATAAGCTTCATAAAATTCTTCAAGGAAAGATGGTGTCTACTGGCTTAGACATTAGCCCACAAGACCTTATGAGTGTGTCTAAAAGCCTCTGAAGTCAAAAAGCTTTCAAACACATGCTAACTATTAGAACACACTTAAGCACCATTTCTAAATAAAAATGTTTTCCTGAATCAGGGCCGCAGACAAGCTCAGAGCTTCTTTCTGTGACCCAGCATCCCGTGTGGGTTGCTGTAAGTTTTGCCCTGAGGAACTGGAACTGAATATTCCGCACAATGATTCAACAGTCAATATTTTTCCAATTTGTGCTGGTCCTTTATAATTCCATGAATGGGTGGTCCTGACTGGCTTTGCCCCAGTGTTAAATAAGGTAAAGGTGTGTTAAACAGCAAGCCTTAGGAAGATACTACTATTACGTTTACTTGCATGGCTTGTAAAAGTAGTTTTATTGCCAAGAGCAACAACAGTAGCAAGTAACTGGAATTGTTTAATTTCAGAGACTAATGGCAAATGCAAATAAAGATTTCTTTGCTCAGAAAACAACAGCGCAATGACTTAACCAAAAACAGGATAACTGGTAGCTTACCCTGTCAGTGACAAATCCAATTTAACAATAACCCACATATATGTCTCTGAGGAACCTATCTGCTACATATTTCTTTCTAGCTCAGTTAATATCTACAGGGATACTACCTTAGGACTAGTCTATGCAAAGCTGCTCCAGCAGTTTAGAGAAAAAAATGTACATTACAGAGAAGAACTAGGTTAGAAGCTCTACTAACCTGAGTACCATTGTTTCGTTCAACTGTAAGTGCACCACTTTACAACAAGAATAGCTTTAATCACAGCCCTTCCTGCACCATAGAATAAGCAATAAGGCTTAGCTGCTGATACACTTTTTCTGTGTCTGATGATCACTCCAAGAAACTACTGCAAAACAGGTTTTAAAGTAAGTTCTGAAACATCCTTCAAGCTGGGAACCTTGTTTTGGTGCGCAGGAATGGGAAAATTAGCCATAAGAAATGCAAAAAAAATAATTTATGACTGGAAACTATGGAAAAAAGTAATTTTTTTTTCAAAGTAAAAAAAAAAAGAAACAAAACACACTATTGTAAGCAGTCTACTCCCCCATGGAGTTTCAATAGGACACCGTTATTTGGAACTACAGTGAAAGTTTTTCATTTACTGATGTCTACTCTCGTTCTTACTGGCACAAGTTTTTGTGATGCTTTCATTTTAAAGTAAGATTAATTTATTTTATGTAAGATTCCTGTCATAAGACCATAGTAAAGAATATTTCCATCTGTTTTGGGAGAGATATTAGTAAAGATTTACCAACAATGGAAGTGAGCATGGATGCAACCCAAACCCAACCCAATCCAGTCCCCAATTTTAATAGTTATAATCAAAGGGATAATGGACAGAAAAAGGAGTACAGAACACAAACTAAAACCTGAGATACAAATGATCCAGAACTGAGGAACAGATGAGCTAAAATATCGTTCCAAACTTAGTGACTTGATCTCATCCCAATGTGGACTGAAACTAGGTCCATGACTGACTGCCTTGTTAAGTGGGAACAGAGCTGTGCCACAGCCCTGTGTCTGGTTTGAGAATGAGAGGATTCATTGTTGCAGTCTCGATAACTTAAATATTAAATGCAGATTGAGCTAGTAAATTCAGGCTCTGAGTTTTGAGCAGTATGGGAGGTATATGAATCCAACACTGAGTCAAGCCTCAGGCTGTCTTGCTGCTAACCTAAAGTTGTATGCCTAGGATGTATTTCCAAATTCTGTACATAATGGTTCACTCTCTCTGCATATTCCTTGTTCTGAAAACCTCCCCCACCAGCTTCTGATTTTTGTCTTCTTCTTCCTTGGATTGTTTATTTTTGTCTTGTTATTCTGTTAGGTATTTTTCCTTGTTCTACACTTTATTTTGCATTTTTCTCATGGTCTTTTTATTGCTCTCTTCTTTTTTTTTTTTTTCCTCTTTACTATTTCACTCTTCTGTTTTGTTGATTGGCTGACTATAACTGTGTGGAAATGACTGCAAATATTCAGCAATCTAACAAGCATCATAAAATGAGCAAGTCATTATCTGAAGTGTGAAAAATCGCTGTATTTCTCTTTATATTTGTGGAAAAACAGGTGGTCAACATCTTTAAGAATCAGACAAAGATTTCTCCTTTCTAGATCCTGGACTCCACTGACCTCAAGAAGTGTGCTAATAATGACAGCAAGAATGGAAAAGGCAAAGAAACAAACACTTCTGGGTGAAAATTAAAGCAAAGAAAACAGGCTCCACACCTCAGGCACCTAAGCTGAACTTATAGATAAAGGGATTTATCAAGTAATGGGATATATATCAAAGGCTTTAGAAATTAGGGATTTGATACTTTATCTCTTCCACAAATATAGATCTAAAGGTGGAAACAGTAAAACCTTTTAATTATGCTTTTAGGAATATATTTCAGGGAAAAACATAAATAATTATCTTATTCTCATCATCCAAAAGTTGTTTTCCAGAAAGTTTCATGCAGTGTTACAGAAAAAAAAAAAAAAAAAAAAAAAAAAAAAAAAAGAGGGCTTTCCAGACTTTTCAAAGTCTTTGGTCTTTCATGCCATGCTCAGGTGTGGCTCTACTTTGAAAAGGAAACCCATACGTCATTTCATTTTCTCACATTGATGATGCATGTACTACTAATTTTCTGGTACAATGAGCTTGGAATTTTAAGAATCATGAGACATCCATGACCTTTTACTTCCCAAATAATAGAATCATAGAACAATTAGGGTTGGAAAAGACCTTAAGATCACGTAGTTCCAACCTCTCTGCCATGGCAGGGACACCTCCCACTAAAACATGCCACCCAAGGCTCTGTCCAACCTGGCCTTGAACACTGCCAAGGATGGAGCATTCACAACTTCCCTGAGCAACCCATTCCAGCGCCGCACCACCCTTACAGTAAAGAATTTCTTCCTCATATCCAATCTAAGTCAATGAAACTAACAACATCTCATTATTTTTTCTTATCTCTGAAAATGTTCTATGATGTTTTGTTTTCTATAGCATTCACTCACAAATTTTCGTGCTTATTTAGATTCCAGTAGGCTTTACATATTAGCTTTAGGGGTCTTAGTTTTTTTTCAGTAAACTGAAATGTATTCTCAGTAGCTGTTCTGTATGTGTTATAAGCATAAATGTTGCATAGGCAGACCTACAGAATGCTAGCAAGAGGAAGTATTTGGTATAGGAAGCACTTTGCTTCCTATAGCAAATGGAAGATGATCAAGCTCCTCCAGACCTATTCTGATGACTCAAGTCCTCTGAAATATTACTTTTTACATCAAAAGGAGCATGATCAGCAGGTTGAATGAGGTGATCCTGCCCCTCTACTCTGCTCTCCTGAGACCTCACTTGGAGTACTGTGTGCAGTTCTGGTGTCCTCAACATAAAAAGGACATGGAACTGGTGGAACAAGTCCAGAGGAGGGCCACGAGGATGATCAGGGGACTGGAGCACCTCCCGTATGAAGACAGGATGAGAAAGTTGGGGCTGTTCAGCCTGGAGAAGAGAAGGCTGCTTGGAGACCTCATAGCAGCCTTCCAGTGTCTGAAGGGGGCCTATAGGGATGCTGGGCAGGGTCTCTTCAGGAGGGACTGTAGTGATAGGACAAGGGGTAACGGGTTCAAACTTCAACAGGGGAAGTTTAGATTGGATATGAGGAAGAAATTCTTTACTGGGAGGGTGGTGAGGCACTGGAATGGGTTGCCCAGGGAAGTTGTGAATGCTTGTGATGTTCAAGGTCAGGTTGGACAGAGCCTTGGGAGTCATGGTTTAGTGTGAGGTGTCCCTTCCCATGGCAGGGGGGTTGGAACTAGATGATCTTAAGGTCCTTTCCAACCCTAACTATTCTATGATTCTATGATTCTAACCTTAAGCTTATCAGGCACTGTAATTTTCATATCAGGCAGTGCTGCATAGTGCAGTCATACAAAAGCAGGCTCCTGGGCCTCAGCTCCATCATAGCATGCCTCTCACAACAGGACTTGCAAAAGAATCCCCAAAGGCATCTTCACAGCAGACTACCACAATGCCTGCAAAATGGGAAATAACTGTCTCAAGGGTGTCTTTAAAGCAGCTAGAGCACCAGTGAGATTCTGAGCCACTGCTTTTTGTAGAATATCTAATGCATTAAATCATATGAGTTATTTTTTCCACTGATTGCTTATAATTAGCCTTTTTCCACCACTTATCTGAAAAACTCCAAGATCTCATCTTCTCGCTGACTTGCTACTGTGTACCTTTTACTTTCTTTCCTTTTATTTTCTTTCCTTTTTCTTAAGAAAGCAGAAATAGTACTGTGTTTTCATACAATGATTGCTGAAGTTGCTTCGACTGATATGATGCAGTATGTCATCTACATCTACCAGGGAAGCTGTAGTGAGCTTAAAATATCAAAGTGGGGGAAGTTTTGGCTGCTAATCTAGACAGAACATGACGGCTCTGAGAACACCCATACTGGACGTTTCACTGGAAAACTGCAAAAAGTGCATTCCATACGGCTTCCAAAAAATCCCACAGTCACTACCAACAGGGAAATTAGAGGCCTTTAGAAATCAACCTCAAAATTCTTCCGTTGTCTGTCTCCCTGGACGTTGTGTTCCAAGATTAGCACTAGAAAACAAAAAACCCAAACTTTAAATAGCTTGACACAAATAGAATTAGTATATAAATTGCTACCATTCAAGAAGATACTTTTTCTTATAACATTTTTTCAAAGATTTATGAAAAACACAGTGTGCTAGTGCACATGCTTTCAGATCAGGGAAAGGTATTTGTAATTAGAAATGGTGAAATTGTGCACTTGCAAATTTGAGCTTCAAAAAGACCAGGGCATCATAGCCGCAAAAGTGACTCAAGGGCCAAGTGTTTTTATGGAGAGGCTTATTCCCGAACTAGTCCTCTTTTGCTACAAGATAGCCAGTAGCTTAACCTAAAACCAGACTGTAGTGGCAAAGCTGTTTCATCTGAAGAGCGAGCCTAAGTGCAGACTACAGGAACATGCTGTGGTTCCCCATGGCCTGTTTGTCAGGGTTTCCATCCTGTGCAATCCAGGACACCTTCTTGGACCTCAGCCTGACTGCAAGCTACCTAGAAGAAAATCAAGAGTCAAGATTCCGGTCCTGGGACATCCTGAAATTTGAAGTGCTAGTCAGCATACTCCAGAAACTCTTTCTGAAGATATTTTTTCATTATCAGCATCTAAATTTCCATTGCTAACTTTAAATTTTGCCTTTCATGCGTGTATGTACATATATATTATTTATATTACCTAGAATATAAGCGAAAAAGACATTTAAATATTATTATTTACTCTATTTCATATTGAGCAATGTGTATAATTCTAGTTATTGTTCATGATAATTGTGTGTACACAGCACTGCACCACAAAGGAAATGTAATTCCTCTTCAGTGGTAAAAAAATAGTGCTGGTATACCACAGCCTATGATTTGTTAAATTCTGGAAATCATATGGCTATTGTGACTCCAATAGGGACAAAGAAAACTCTTATCACTGAAGAGTCAACAGCATTTTGTGCAAATTCATTCTTAAAAAATTAGTGCATTGCTGTTCACAATAAAAGCAGCAGAAAATTTTATTAAATAGCTAGCTAAAACATGACAACTTGACATGTGCTCCAGTATATCTATGTACCTATGTTTAGGAAACCATAAAAAGATCAAAATCAAACCACCTTCATCCTGAAAAGAACATGTTCCAGACACAAACTCTAACAGAGCCACCAAGTCTTCTAATTCAAATAAACTAGAACCTTTTGTAATGTATAAATCACTGGTATGAACACGTGTTAAAACTAAATACAGACGAACACACTACAATAATTTTTTCCAAGTGCAACTCTTGGAATCATATAAGTCACTGTGGTTTCCAAGAAGACAAATGGCCTGGAAAATGAAAAATAAATTAGTTCTGTGACTAATTGGAGTCAGAGATTGGAGGTCAGGCTTGGTTCTGCAGTTGACCCTGGTGACCAGTAAAAGTCCAGCTTGGCTCGCGGTATAACTCTCTGTATTTAAAAGTTGTTTACAGTAGAGAAACACTGAAAGCGTACATTAGAAAACTTCCTCTAACAAATCTAAAACACATGCCAGTTCATAGGCAAGTAATAAACTTATAAGGGGCCATGTTGACAGTTTCAAAGCCTTTTGGTAGGCCCCTGCAACTTAAGATTGGAAACAGTATCATAAACATCTCTGCTTTTAAATTTTGCTGCTTGTCCTAAGATGCCTGAAAAATGTATCAGCTTCATAAAAGATTTCATCTCCCCCTGTCTTTCTCATCACACAAGTAAAAATAACATTCCTCTTTTAGCATATTTTGCTCATGTATGAATCTCATGCAATTATCTAAGGTCAAGGGAGTTGCACTAGTGAAATATTTTTTAAAAGTTGCTTCAGAATCAGGTTGCTTATTTTTCACATTGAGAACAATATGATATTAATTTAGTGCATTGGCTTGGACTTGTAATGGCTGATATTTTCATTGTGTTGTTCAAAGTATTTTCCTCCCTTCAAAAGTGTTAAAAATGTTTATAAAACACATCTGTTTCTTTGCATAGTGTAATCAGCGGACATAAACTCTGTTTATGAAGCTCCACACATACAACAGGTTATAAAATGTTTCAAAGGCGTGATGAGCATGATTGTCTCTAATCAGAGAAAAGTCATGCTTTCAATGCACAAGCATCATTATGATTACTACTTTGATACACTTGCAGACATAAAAGAGGAAATCATTTCCCAATGGAAAAATTCATTCAGATCAAATCTTTCACTGCTCCCCAAAGTCTCAAGTAAACAGGTGATACGGTAGGTTGAGGAGCTGACTTGGAGGGAAAAACCTAACCTAGAAGCTTGGGTAGGAGCAGATGCAACTCTGACTGTTGGCAGGGAGAGAGAAAGCTGCATCATCATCAAGCTCACATCACTTCATAGGTATTTTGGTAGATCTGTGCTTATCTTGATCAGCTATACTTTCAATTTTAGATTTCTTGCTACTTTTCAAGTCTCATCTGGGCTGCTCCTTTTTCTTCCTCTACACCTTACCCAACCACTCAGCACATTGTTGCTACTCCCATATCTGATAAAAAAGAAAACAGGATACTGCCTTTTACCTTAGCCTGCAGAGGGGAAGGCAACCACAGTAGCTCCCAAGTAGCAGGGCATTTCAGAAAATGCTTGAAGTGCTATTTAGAAATTGTCCCTATTCCCAACACTGATCTATGATAGTTTGAATGTGTTTGCTGTTCTTGCCTCCAGATAATTCTCAAAGCATTGTGGATTTCATTTTAAAGTCAATCATATCACAAAAATAGCCTTCCAGAAACTGTCTCCTCAGGAGCTGGAAGCTGGGATTTTTCCATGACTAATAAATTCCATGTCTGTTTAATTTATTTTAATTACATTGATGCATCCATTTTTCCCCTTCCATTGTTAAGCATTCTGCTACCAGTGCTTAAATGAGTTCTTCTGTCTTTGTTTGCCTCTAACCTGAAAATATCAAGGGCAAGGACCCTTTACTTTCACTGTTTGCCCACAGAGTAAAATAGCTCCTGACCTCCACTGTGTTGCCCAGCAAACAGCCAAGAAATCATTAAAAAAATTGAAGGATATTCAGGATGAAATAAATTTATTTATTGGGCACTACCATGGACAGATGACTCTTCTTTAAATTTGTATCAGTAATACTGATTTATGAAAGGCCAATAAAAATTCCTCATACTGCTTAAATTAAGAAACTAATTTATCTAAGCAAACATTCCAGGAAATATATGCACACAGAGATTTTGTTTTCTGTTTCATAGCAGTGACATGGAAGATGCAGAGGGTCTTGCAGAATAGATACAAAGCCAGTATTGACTGATCTGCGATAATCCAGTCCTTACAAGTCAGAAAAGATTCTTGCATTTCATCCAACTTTCCAATCAAAAACCAGGTTCTGTTTATTTAGGGAAGCCTGTGGAGATCTACAGAAGCCCAGAATATTTGTAGCTCAATATATATGAAATTCAAAGCAGCACCATTGGAAAAAAATAATATGAATTTACACACAAATAGATCTTAGAATTATTGACAGACAAATGGTATGGGTTGGCCATGTCTGAAGAATTTTTCACTTTCACAGCAGTGAGACAAAAAAAGCCTACTGAATGCTAGATCGTATGATAAACAAAAGGCAGACAGAAACTGAGAAGGTATTGAAGTGGCATCTGCCGATATTTTGAGCCATCTTTACAGTTCTTATCTATGCCAGCAGATGGAGAGGACACAGAATGAAAATGATCCCCATCTCCAGTGCAGTGCAAGAGGCTCATATGCCACAGTAGCTATGTGAATGTCCAATTCTGGCTGATCACAGCACAGGTCTGATGCCTTCAACATACTACCAAAACCCCAAAGCCCTTGTCAGCTCCCAAAAGTCCTTTGTATAGTCCTACTCTTATCTCCAGATCTCCCTCCACCATGCAGAACAGAGGAGATGGCCATCCCAGTAGAGAACTGGAAGAGTGATTCCCCCACCAAACAAGTCTGCAGTTCATTCACCCCAGGAAATGCACAGAAGGTAGACAGCTGTTCTCTTACACTTGGGATGCAGAAACCAAAATGCTTACAGGATATTCAATAAATAGTTCAGCCTTTAGCAGGTCCCAGAAGAAAAAGACCTAATAAGATTCCCCTTCCCCCCCCCCCCCCCCCCCCCCCAGGTCCTTCTTGAGTCTCTATTACAAGACTTAATTCTCCCCAGAGAAGTTATCACCTCAAGGTTGAAAAATGTTTCTTTAGACTAAGTCTCTCAACTAACTCAGAAAAAACTCTACTCTTTGTGGATTAATAGCTCTCTAAGGTAATTTAAACAAAACATACTGCTGTGGATTAAATTAAACCAGAATCTTATTTTAATAATAAGAGGAATAGGAAAAATAAAGTTTGGCATGCAGTTGAGAAAGGTGTGAGATGTCTTAATGTACCCACCATAGGTGATGATTTTAAAACACTAAGTTTAACTTATGGTTTAAGAAAATAATATTCGTGTCATCAGATATTCTCTACTTACATTTTTTTAATGTCATAAAATATATTTTGACTAGTAGTCGATGAGACATGAAAGGAAAACCCCTACAAAATATGCCACCTAAAAAGAGTTCAACTTATACACTATTATTTTTATCTAGTTATTAAACTAAAATTTCCATTTATAAGTAATCCCAGAGAATGGAGTTCCAATATCAATTAATTGTTAATAAAACCCAGCAATTAAACTACATTGCCAATAAATTGTGCAATGTTAATACAAGTATGGAAAGTTACAGAAACAGTGAGAAATAATATAATAAAAGGGAAAAGGATAAGAGTATGTCTATGAAATTCACTTCTTTTTTACTTTTTAGTATGAGCTCATCGGAGGTCATAAACTAAGTCTTGGACTCAGGCCAAATTAAAATTAGATAGGAGAGCCTGGGAATTACAGGAAGATGTATTTTCCTTTCTTGGTTAATGTCAACTTATTGCCAGAATTAGAAATACCAGACTGCTGGAAGTACCATATTTCAACTGTCATATAACGCATACGTAATGTTTATTAGTGTCGTGAAAAATGTCACACCACTGTTCTACCATAGAGTATACATTAGTCCCACTGGGTTGGTCAGACTCTCTGCTGAGATAAACATCTTGCCCAGCTAATAGATCTCCCCTACTTCCACAGGCTAGAATCTTTCTATTTGTTTGAATTTAATTTGGATTATTTTTATTGAAATTTTCGATACACCTATGAAAAAAACCATACATGCCCCCAAGAAATTAAAAGCAAGTGACAGTTAAAACATCCATTTGTTTGTGGTATTTTAACATAAACTCAAATATTCTCAACAGTGCTACATAACCAAAAATATGCTTGGTGTGCTTGGTGATCAGTAAATCCATGTTCTCATTCCCATAGTGGTGGATATTACCACGACAAAAGCCGAGTCAAGAGTCAATATCATTAAAAGTCAGGAGCTACATTATAGTTATGGCTTCCTGTGTTATCTGAGCCACTCTCATAAATTCTCCAGACCTTGCCTTCCTGCTCTGTAATATGGTTGAGATTTTTAATATGTGTTTGTGGGTCACTGGATGCCACAGAAGACTGTTTAGATCCCAACATATGCATGCTAAAGGTTTACAGTCAACCAAAAATCTAAGCTTTAAGTTAACTTTCAGCCTTCCAGCTTGAATTATGCTATGATCCTATGATCCTGTGCTGAAATCCCACTGACACTGAAGGTCTCATCATCTACAAATGAAAACCACTGGCATTTTGCTGACCTTGTTGCCTCAAAAGTTTTCAATAACAAGTGATGTAAAGGAAAGAGCTGAGCGGATGGGCAGATGCTGCCGAGGGCTCTGCTGTGCTTATCACTGGAGATTGCCAAAAAATTAATTTCTGTGATATAAAAGACATCTCAAAAGCTGTCAGTAAGGTACAGTTATCAAGTAGCTCTACGATTTGTATCACAGCAGTTAAAACAGGAATGGTGAGGTATGAACACTGAAAATCCTGCAGTGAACAAGGAGCTAAGTTAAAAAATGCAAAGGAAGGCATTTCTAGGCTTCACCTCCCTCAAGAGACTACACATTTAACCCCGCAACCTGCATATGTGTTCTCAGAAATGAACTGTTTCCTGGTGTTTGGCAGTTTAAACCAGATCAGGCTTTACGTTTAAAAAGAGCGAATTCTCCTCTTACCCATCATAGTATCTGAGATGCAGGACAGTGTGCTCCAAACACTCCTACTGCTCAGCTTGGAAGACATTTCAGGGTTGGGTCTCTGCATCACCAGCATAAACGCAGTCACCACCACACTCCTTCTGGCCCAACTAATTCCTATATAACATCAACGAAATAAAACACCTTCACCACTAGAGTCTAAACATTGATTTACAGGGCAGAGGCACAGACCACATCTCAAGCTATGGGAGGTCCAGGACCAAAATATGTCTTCCAAGGATTTGAATGCATACCACCAATATCATAGATGAGTGTGTTAAATGTATTAACCTAGCTCCATCCCATGGGCTACTGCTGCAGTGACAGCACTAACAATCCCTTCAATTTTGTGTAGTAACATATATTCCGAGATACAGTGCATTCTATTCATTATCTGAAATCTTTTTGCTGAAAGGAAAACCCTTCTGGTACTTGCAGGAACTGTCAAACTGAAAAACAGCTTTTAAAAAAATACTGAAAAGGAATTCTTTTTGTTCTTGCTATATTTGTTCTCTTATGTTTCTTTTTTTTTAATTAGAACTGATCAACTACATCTCATCAAAGCCTAGGACGTTACTGGATTGTATAATACTTTTAAAACTGGTTTTTCTGCATTATTTTTTTCCTTTACATAATACGAATGAATATAACTGAAACCCTAAATGCATAATTCTCTAAGAGCACTATTGTCTCCAACACAGCCTTTCCAAGTGCATTTACAGGAAGCAGGTATCTCAAATCATAGCCTCTTACTATAGCCTCACATAGGATTTAAAATACCATGATGTTTTTTAAATAGAACAGATAAGACACTCTATTAACCCCCTCAGGACTCACAACAGGACAGTTTTAGGCTAATATTTACTGGTGCCTTGAGTCTTATTGTAGAACACCAACTAGTTTGGCACATACTGTTCCAAATGGAAGAGGCACGTGGTTGCATGACCTCTGCGTTCAGAGAGGGTTTGCATCTTTCCATTTCCATCATGCCTGATCAGTGTTGTTCAATTTTTTAGTGTTCTTTTCGTGGGAAAATGCCTACTTTGCTTATACTGTGAAACTACCTTCAATATGGAAACTATTAGTCCAATCAAATTTGGAATTTGGAAATTGAAAAAAATAAGTCATAAATTGAATAAACTATTTGACAATGAGATTAATACTTAAAATCCTGAAACAATTTGGTTTGGTTCCCTATTCTGTGAGTATATAACTTATGAAAACAGTTCTTGGAAGCTCTCATGACTGTTTATGTGTTCAGCCTAATTCTCTTGATATTGACAATTAGATTTTTCAAATAACAGCTAGAAACAAAAGAGTTAAAAACTGAATTTCTGTTAAAAGATTGATATTATCCAGGTGTTCAGCTATCTTGAAAAAAGGCACTTGAGATATACCGTCTGCTGTAAATATCATTAGGAGACAGATCAGGCAATGTTATAAAAAACTTCAGTGAAACACAGGGATAATGAAAAAAACATTGTTCAAGTCCAGCGGAATAAATTGTCAAGCACATGATGTCCAGAGTGCTGGGGTGTCCATATCTCTGGCAGCAGGCTTGTAACATCTCATGCACACAGGCGACACTGGGTTCTTCTGTCATAGGCACACTAGAAACAGATTAGCAGCTACTCTGATGCTATAAAAGATTTTGTGCTAAGTCACATAAAAAGCATATTTCACTTACTCCTTGGGGGTACAGAATCTTTACAGTATCTTGTTAATTTTATTCAAGTTACAGGACCAATGTGTTAACCCTAACTTGTTGCATGACGTAATTCTGATGCAGAGCATAATAGTGACCAGAGGTCTCCAGCAAAAGAGAACTGGTGTATATCATCTAAAGGTTTGGCCCTTGGGATCAAGCTCCCTAGCATCCAGTTTGGTTTATGCAATATAATCACTGAGCTGTTTAAAAACAAAACAGAAAATAACACCCCTTTTGGTGAACTACTAGGAGAAAATGTAACCTCAGGCTTAAAAGATGCAATCATTCACAGGTGGTATTGTCTGGAGAGGTTTATGTTTTCACAGTGTAATATACATACAGCCAGAAGAAGGCACCACACAAGAGTCTGGGTGGGGGGAGGGTTGACAAAGCAGTAAAATAACTGCGTCTGTTTATAGTTATTGGGCTGTTGTGCTTTCTGCTTAGTAGGTCAACAGACTGTTGTTTTATTAATTTGTGTCTGGTCCTATCACGTGAAGGCTGTTCCTTCACAGATGGTTTCAATCAGAGCAGTCAAACCAGCAAAATAGGACATCCTGGTCAGAATTACTTTCTCAACCTCATTCTGAACTGTTGCTTTTTCAATCATTCTTGACAGATTTCACTATAAGGTATTTATTACAGCACATGCTTTTCACGTGACATAACAGTTTTATGTAAGAAAAGTGTGTTCAGTCACAGAGTAAACCAGGATACAAAGTACTATTAGTCAAAGTAGCTTTAATCAGGTCACGCATCATGCGGTAAAAATAGCTGGTGTACTTCTACTACAGTCTTTTTCTTTTCTTACTGTAATCTTTGTAATGATATTCTATAACACTATAACAAGTACAGTACCCACTTCTGACCTCTCAGAGGCTGAGCTGTGTGACAAGCTGACTTTTTATTTCCCTGGTCAAATGGGACAAATAATTCAAAATAAATCTGAAACAGCTCAAATAGAAAAGGTTTTTTCTTTTCCATTAAGCAACTCCCACTCTGAGAAGGAAACAAAAAAACAAAAGAACTTTTATTCTGTCTTTTTATCTTTAAAATTTTACAAGCAAATTTCAAAACAAAATGTCTTTCCAGTGCAAAACAGTAAAACATTTCCTTTGGAGACCTTTGAAATTAAAAGTGTAGCTTTTACAGGAAAAAGAAAAGTAATGAGTTCTCAACCAAAATTATTCCCTAACTGCTGCATGAGTTCTCAAGTAATTCTGACTGAAACTGTATCTGTGTTTTTCAGTGAATGAAATATCCTTCAAAACTTTTCCCAGCTCCTTCTTTTAGTTTTCTGCTCTTTTCCTCTGGCTAGTCCAGGCAAATAATTTTTCTCATCTCAGCAACCCTTAATACAGATTAATCCTCCCTAGATTTCAACATTCTATATCTATTTCTTTAGCTAAAGTCAAACTTGTTCCTGCAAAAGCTTAAGACTTTTTTTCAACTAAATAGGAATTACTAATTGCAATATTTTAATATCACAAACAATGAGCTTTTAAATCCTTAATAAGGCAAGTGTGTGCATGTATATATCAGCCTGAGAAGGAAACAGGGACACCAAGATGGTTGAAGATAATTAACTTGTTTGCAATACTGTTTGTGTTTTAGTGCTATTTTGAATTGTTAACTAGGTTACTCAATGTTAAACCTTAAAAACTCATAATGAGGACATATTGATGAGGCATGTTTTGACCTTGCTGTGAGATTTTACACTTCTTAAAAATATGATCTTCATACAGTTCTGCTTGAAATCATAACAGATGCAGTCATTACTGTAGTATCCATAACAAGTCACTAAATGAGTGAATTGTTCTTTGTAGCTATGTCTCATGTAATATAGTGAATGCATTACATTTATTTGTAATGGAAGTAATTATGATACTGAAATATAAAAGGAGGGGGAAAGTTTAACCATTTTTTCTTAAATACATCAATTTCTACTTTATCCCACTAAAACTTACCTTGTATTCTTATACATATGCAACCCTGTATTGTACCCAAAGTTATGTATGTTGTAGTTATTGCTCCTCAGCAGCTGAGGAAGAACATGAGTGAGCACAACTGCAATACAGGTAGCAGGCTACTTAAGAAATTCCTAATCTGTCTGGTTTTCTTGTAGTCTATGTCAACGGGCAATAAAAAGGCATCAGCACAACTGGAAAGTGGCTGCATTGCTGGTGCTGCCCCACTCACCAGCTACTGTGGATACTGTGGTAAGGTGCTTGGCACTGTCTCAGCTTTTAGTTCCTGTGGTTACATTTAATAATGTTGCCTTGGTTGCTAGCTACTGGGCAGCTTTGGTGCCTTCTCCATTTAGTATGAAAGCTTACTGCTTCTGCTGCTATTTTTTGTTTGTTGAGCTACTGTCAGGATCCTGCTCTGATCCAAATCTTGTTATTTCTTCTTGTCCAGACGCTTGTTACTGCAAAGTTTTCCTTCATTTGGCATTTCAGAATTCAACCTGACATCAGTGTATAAATTGATAGATGCAACTGGAATATATGTTTTATGAGAGATAGATGGTATTTAGGAGTTCAAAGGTCTGTGCAGGAGTTAGACACCCCTTTTTTTGCTGTTTCCTCAGGGAATGATCACTCTTCTCCAAAGTCAAAGAGCTTCTATTAGAACAATTACTGGTTACAGTAGGAAAAGAGATTTCTGATGTAACCTGTTTAACCCGAAACTGTCTGAATATTTAGCTCTCTAGACTGGACTTAGAAAGCAGATTTAAGAAGCTGTTTCTTCTTTTTTGAATGTTCTGCAGTGATGCTGCTGCTGAGTAGCCAATGGTCACATTACAGTGAAGCAAAGAACTGAGAGATGACTGAAGAAAGCCACCCCACCAGGACCTCAGCTATGGCAGGGTATAATTCACTAGCTACTAATTCAGTTATATTCACAGTATTTTTCCTTTGTAGGCACTCAGAGAAAAGAGAAAAAGTTAGCCAGATGACAGACAATCATACATGAGTGCTTTTCAAAAGCAGAACTTTCCGACAGAGTGATGGTCACACAATTTAATATTTTCCCTACTTACTAGATATTTTCCCTATTTAGTCTTTGATTTCATGTTAGAGGCTTATATCTTACAAAGAAGACTGCATCTGTGCTTCATTATACTATAAATTCAGGGGGAGGAGGAGGGGAAGAGAAAAAAATCTGAAGTGTTTCTCCAAACTTCTCTGAATTTTCCCAGTGGGACTGGCAAAAGCAGAAAGCAAAAAACAGAAATGAAAGATTAGCAAGGAATATCACAAAGAAGGGAGAAATGAACACATAAAGTATAAGGTCCACTACAAAACATGCTACAGTCTAATATTGCTTCTAAGTTTTTGCTTCAGAAACTACGTGTTCCATTTAAAGAAAAATTAAAACTGTTTCTTATATGTATAAATAAGGTTTTAAATACACATTAAAAAGAATATAGAGAAAAGACAAAGACCAATCATTTCTGTTACATCAGTGCCATACTGTATCGTAAGTATTCTCTTCTCCCTATTTCAGTGCTCCATCATGGCACTCCCTTTAAGAGGCATACTGTTTACCCTTTCAATTTCCTTCTGTTCTGTCATGTAACTTCCTACTCATCTGACTTCAGATTTTGACAACTGCTTCATGCCACATGTCATTGCTTTTCTTTCACCAGGATTTGTATTTGCCAAATGACCCTTTCTCTCTCCCAGTGCTCCTCAGCCCACTTTTCTCAGTGGCTGCAGCGCCAGCTAGCAGTGCTTCTGTGTCCTCTTGTTCATTATGCACCTACTTTTTTCCATGTTCCCCTTGTGCTTCTCATTTTTAAAATTTAACATGGGGTTTATGAAATCACTAACACCACATGTCTTAGCACTTTCTTCATATTTTCTGCTGGGAACAAGAATCATGGTTTATTTTTACAAAATGTAACTAAAATAAGTATATTTAAAATTGACCATTTGCCTCCTTTTAATAATGTTTTCCAAATGTCCATGTCACTTACTGTCCAGTTCTAAAATAAGGAACGTAACACTTAAAATAAAAAAAATAAAGCTGACATCAGCTCTAAAATAACTTTTTTTATCACAATTTTAGATAAATTCACTGAACAAGTATAATTGTAACTTCTTCCAGTTATTTGAGAAATTTACTGTAATAAGAAAGTTCCATCTGTCTTTTGCATATATTAGTACAAACATTTCTTATGAAGCTCTCCTCTATTGTGAAGCAATGGGCAAAATGCAGTACATTTTAGCTATGCTATTGGTAGTGTCTCTGTCACATAAATTCACTGTTAGTCCTTCTCCTACATGAAGAACAGTATTTTAATTTTATTTTCTTTTATAGTTACCTGTATGAGAAATGGCAGGTGCCTGATTTGTCCTCTTCAACATGCAGAAAAGTCAGTGTACATGACCCAACATGTTGCCGTCTAACAACACACTGGAAAGAAATCTTATCTTATGCAAATAAAATCAGAGGAAAGTATTTATGGAGAAGTTAATCTGATTATTATGTACAAATAAAAATGTGTGAGAACAGCAAACAGGAGTGGAAGATATAGCCAGGTTATATGAATTTCATCCTCAAAAGCAAATGTCATTTTGGCTTCTCTAGTTCAGCCATGAAGGCCACCAGACATTATTTTTAATTAGGAACCTTAGTTCTCCTCATGAATAAACAACCTTCTCTTGTCAAGGAACATCATTCAGACAGAAGTCTATCATCTATCATGGATATTTGCTCACTCAAATGCAACACTCCAGGCCACAGAGAAAGATTCTAATTCAAAAGGTGCTCACCAACTACAGTCTTTAAGATGCTTTGTGTCACTCTTTGGACCTTCAGCTCTAGTAAGTCGAAAGTCTGAAGCTGATTTCTCCTCCCCAGTCCAAAGAAAAACTAAGAGAAGTAGAATAAAGAAAGGTACAAACACCCAAACTTGGAGTAATGTTCATTCACATTGAGAAACCAGTCTGGGCTTCTCTAGTGCAAGAGTTTTCTACATAATCACAAAGGAACTGTTATCACTGTAGTTACATGCAGCCAGGGCATCCTTCTGCAGAAGCAGGATTAAGTCCAGTGAAGTCCATGGGGTTATTGAGATGTTAAAGGCACTTCTGCAAGTGACTATTAAACTGCCTGATGTAACCTTGACAAAGCCTAAACTTGAGCCCAAGCTTTGTTAAGAGCAGCATGAAAATGCAGAAGGAAAGAGCTTTCTTAGCAAACCCCGCTTCTTATGTTGTATTTAAACATGAAGTACTAGTTGCTATTGGAGATGAAGTTTTGCTAGTCTGACTTTGCTCTAATTCACTAGAACAGTTCTTATGTTATGAAGTATAAGCAAGAAGAAAAACCTGGTCCAGTGAGTCTACAGCTTTTAGCCATCTGACTTTAGAGAGCAACCTTATTGGTTTCATTAACTCCAGCAATAAGCTGGCCTTCTGGGTCCAATCTAAACCTGCTATGAAAAGAATTAATTATTTTACCAAGCTCTCAGTTATGAGGAATGAAGATTACAGAATTCCAGCCTGGCTTTTTTAATTAATTTAATACAGAATTTTACTTGCCCACAGTCTGTCTCTTATTGTCCAGTAATGTTACATAAACTAAAAAAAAATCAAACAAAATAAAATCTTATGTTTATATCTAATTACCAAGAAAAACTGAGAAGTGAAATTTAGACTTCTCCCATGCTAAGCTATACTGGCACCCAGAAGTTAATCTAGTTATTTATTTAGGCTATTGAATCGTTTGCTACTTCCCTTTCCTGGCACCAGAAAGTGGAGTATGGGAGGGCACTCTGCTTCCTATCTGCAGAACCGGCCAGCTGGAGGAAATTACTCCAAGTGGACAGAAGGACTCCCAAGGACCTCCTGCTGCTGCTCCAAAGAAAATCTCCTCCTGCTGTGACACCAGGACACTGGCATGACCTTGTCAGCAGAGACACAGCCACTCTTTCGCATCAGCAGGCAGCTCCCACAACAGGCAAATGGGTAGGCATGCCCAGCACACTTGTGCCCAATCCACAAGCCGCTTAAATGCACGCAGCTTCTCCATCCACACTGAGGCATGCATCTAATGCCTGATGACCCATCCTCATCAGGATTTAGACAAGACTCTTTCATCCAGTAGCAAAACCCGAGACTCAAGCCATTGCCTTTTGCAAAGGGGAGGTGGGTTTAAGCTCAGAATAAAAGCTGAGTGCTATGCCCAGTCTCATGCTCAGTGCTATGGATCTGATCCTGTACCCACGAAACACCTCTTGCCTGCTGCATGGGCTCTCAGCCATGATCTCAAGAGCTGCTTGGAGAGATACTCCCATCACAGCTGATCCACCCATCAGGCAGAAACCGCAGTACAGCCCGAATGAACACTCATTTTCCCAAACAAGGTTATAGGGAAAACACGGACATTTCTGGGCAGTTTATTTCCCTGATTTGCAGATTGCTCAATAAGAAAACATTTCTGATCCTACACAATCCACGTTCCAAAAAAACTGAGAAGGAAAAAGAAGTATGGAAATAATGGCATAAAAACTTTAATGCTACTAAGCCTCCAAGACAAATTTAAAACACATGCACTTTTTTAAGTCATTTTTTTATACAAAGTGGACCATGTTCAAGTCATTGCTTAATTTTTGCCAAACCAGAAGAAAATATGCCAAACACAGAGCTTTGATGAATACGCAGGTGATGTCATTTCAAAAAGTCCAGGGACATTTAAGGGGGGAAACAATTTATGATTTCACTTCTGAATGAGAACAGTCTGCTGTTTATTCAGACTCAGTGCTTGAAAACAATGCTAATCTGGCCTACAGAAAATGAGATAATTTTATTTATTTCAACAAAAGAACTTTTTATACCTAAACAAAGCTATAACATTTTTCATACTGACTGTGAAATATGAAAATATCCTGGTAGTAACCCCCCAGAAGAATCATTTTGAATCTTCTTGAGTCATTGCAACATTCTGTTCTTTTCTTTGTAGATTAGTTTTATACATGATCTTTATATTTAATGTTCCTGTGTATAGGCAGAGAGCCAAATGTCAAAATGGAGATAGGATCAACAGTTCTTAGAGCAGAGTTTTGTCCTCTGGAAAATGAAAAAGCTGTGAACAAGACAAGAAGTTGCCTGTCTTTCTGTTGCCTCAGTGATCATCAGTTCCAACTTTCCTCCTTTTTGGTCAGCACACACAGTGGAACATGTGAAAACTAAGCTTATCTTTCTTTGTATTACTAGGTGGCCACAACCTATAGGAATAGGGACTCGATGATCCTGGAGTTTGCCACCATTTTCTCTACAGAGTAGGTAGAACACAGTGAGGGTATTAGGAAGGATCAACCAGCTACACCTTGCCTAACCTCTAGACACATCCCCCTCCAGGTGAGCTAGAGGAGGGTAGTTTGCTCCACCATGTGATTGAGGTATTCCCTTCACCAGCCACCATCTAGTTTTGAGTCACTGAAAAAGAAATGTAAAGCTATGAGGTAGCTGGTGCCATTTAATAAAAATAGTATAGCCAGAAATTAACTCCTGATCATTTTGCCAGATGTGGGCAGTGTTACCTGCCCACATACCCAAGCACAATGATCAGTCATCATTCTTTCCTCTCACTGAACTCTTACAGATCTAGATTTAATGATCCCTATATTTTCATACTTGGTGTCTCAACAGGCTCCCTCTGTTTCACCATGGGGTGTTGGAACTTGTCCTTCTTCCACCATTCCTACTGTGCCTCCACTTCTGTCCCCACAGCAGCTCCACCATCACAAGATTTCCCACACGCATACTTTCAAGGCAACTCTAAATATAGTCTGCCTGCTGCTCCCAAGTCTCTTCTTGGGAGTGTATGATATCTTGAGGAGCATGTCATATTCTTTGCACTTATTTTATCTTCTTAGTTACTTCTGTTTATACAAAATTAAGCTCAAGCATATCCCCCATTAGTTTCTTTGTACAAGGAATGCATATGTGTACTTCTTTTTACCCATATAGAATGATAGAATTATAGAATTGTAGAATCATAGAATAGTTAGGGTTGGAAAGGACCTGAAAATCACCTAGTTCCAACGCCCCTGCCATGGGCAGGGACACCTCACACTAAACCATGTCATCCAAGGCTATGTCCAACCTCGTCTTGAACATCTCCAGTGATGGAGCATTCACAGCTTCCCTGGGCAACCCATTCCAGTGCGTCCTTACAGTAAAGAATTTCTTCCTCATATCCAATCTAAACTTCCCCTGTTGAAGTTTGAACCCATTATCCCTCGTCCTATCACTACAGTCCCACATGAAGAGTCCCTCCCCAGCATCCCTATAAGCCCCCTTCAGATACTGGAAGGATGCTAGGCGGTCTCCACGCAGCCTTCACTTCTCCAGGCTGAACAGCTCCAACTTTCTCAGCCTGTCTTCATAAGGGAGTTGCTCCAGACCCCTGATCATACTCGTGGCCCTCCTCTGGACTTGTTCCAACAGCTCCATGTCCTTTTTATGTTGAGGACACCAGAACTGCACACAATACTATAAGTGAGGTCTCACGAGAGCAGAGTAGAGGGGCAGGATCACCTCCCTCGACCTGCTGGTCACGCTCCTTTTGATGCAGCCCACGATACGGTTGGCTTTCTGGGCTGCAAGTGCACACTGCTGGCTCATGTTCATTTTTTCATCAACCAAAACCCCCAAGTCCTTCTTCAGAGGTCTGCTCTGAATCTCTTCTCTGCCCAACCTGCAGCTGTGCCTGGGATTGCTCCGACCCAGGTGGAGGACCTTGCACTTGGCATGGTTAAACTTCATCAGGTTGGCATCAGCCCACCTCACAAGCATGTCAAGGTCCCTCTGGATGCCATTCCTTCCCTCCAGCATATCAACCAAACCACATAGTTTGGTGTCATCAGCAAACTTGCTGAGGGCACACTCAATCCCACTGTCCATGTCACTGACAAAAATGTTGAATAAGACTGGTCCCAACACCAATCCTTGAGGGACACCACTCGTTACTGGTCTCCAACTGAACATTGAGCCATTGACCACAACTCTTTGCATGCGGCCATCCAGGCAGTTCTTTATCCACCGAGTGGTCCACCTATCAAATTGATGTCTCTCCCACTTAGAGACAAGGATCTCATGTGAGACAGTGTCAAACGCTTTGCACAAGTCCAGGTAGATGACATCATCTACTCTACCCCTGACCATCAGTTCCATAGCCCCATCATAGAAGGCCACCAGATTGGTCAGACAGGATTTCCCCTTACTGAAGCCATGCTGGCTGTCACCAACCACTTTGCTGTTTTTCCTGTGCCTTAGCATGCCTTCCAGGAGAATCTGCTCCAAGATTTTGCCAGGCACAGAGGTGAGACTGACTGGTCTGTAGTTCCCCGGCTCATCCATTTTCCCCTTCTTGAAAATGGGGATTATAGTTCCCTTTTTCCAGTCATTGGGAACTTCACCTGACTGTCATGATTTTTCAAATATGATGAACAGTGGCTTAGCAACTTCATTTGCCACCTCCTTCAGGACCTGCATATGGATTTCATCAGGTCCCATGGACTTGTATACATTCAGGTTCTTAAGATGGTCTCAAACCAGATCCTCTCCTTGAGTGGGCCTGAGGTCTTCATTCTCACTGTCCCTGTATCTGCCTTCCAAGACTTGGGTGGTGTGGTCAGAGCATTTGCCGGTGAAGACTGAGACAAAGAAGTCAAAGAACCTCAGCCTTCTCCAAATCCAGAGTAGCCAGTTTTCCTGATAGCTTCCAGAGGGAGCCCACATTGTCCTTAGTCTGTCTTTTATTTGCAATGCACCTAAAGAATCCCTTCCTGTTATCCTTAATATCCCTAGCCAAGTTTAATTCTAAGTGGGCCTTAACTTTCCTAACCTAGTCCCTAGCTTCCCGAGCAACATCCATATTGTCACATTCAACTCTATGCCAGTTATCTGAAAACTGTAATGCTAGGAACACATCCCAGGTCAGCAAAACTTGGCCTCTGCAGCTACTGTCAACGTATTTCTGTCTTTATATTCTTTAATGTGATCATGTAATAGGATAAAGAAGAAAAAACTAAAAGCATCCATTCTCTAGACTGAGCTGAGACATATATTGGTAACCTTGAAGTGCTGGTATTTAACAGTTTTGAGTGGCCTCAAGAACATACCAGACACTTGAGAAAGCAGATACTGAGAGAGCACTTTAAGAATACTCTCCCACCAGCTTTTCTGGGATCATTTCTTTAAACAGAAAAAAGGAATCCCAGATAAGAGGACTGAAACAGAGGTCATTTTGTCTATTGCTGTAGAAACATCAGCCATACCTAAATTGTACTTAAACCAAGAAGGATGTGGAAGATTTTGTAAGATCATGGCTAACATTAAATCTGACATACTTCTGTCTGAGGTTTTCACCCAAGACCTCACCTGTTGATGGGCCCAAAGTGTGTATATGTGAGCCTTAAGAGCCCAGAGCTTGTTTGGTCTAGTATTGTTTGAATACAGTGATCTCCTGGATCTGCTACTTTACACAGCAGTTCTCCCAGGCATTCCCTGACAAAAGGTCTAAAGATGGTTAACATTTCCTCTTCATTTTGAGGGGAAGGAGGAGAATGAAGAAGCTGGTGATGGGGAGATGGAAGGAGATTTAGTTTTATGCAAGGGACCTGATGACCAGCTGGATACCTCTGTGTTTGCCGTTGTGCATCTAACAGTTTAGAAGAAATAAAATTTTCATATCACCCAGCACCAGAGCAGCTGGGATCCTGTTAACAAATTAACCACCCTAAAAGGTGACTTCAAGCAGCTGTTTCTGCCTGAAGAAACATTCGCTACTATCTTGTCATTTTGTCAGACAAAATGACTAAGTAAAACAAATCAAAAAAATAAACAACCTTAAGCTAAACAAACAGCCTAGCATCGCACCCCAGACACAACCTCCAGCAGACTGTCAAGAAGTAAAACATATACAAGCAGAGCCACTTGGCTGAAATAGTCTTGCAGCCAGGCTTGAAGGTTCAGCCCTGCAAAACCTAGTCTGCCTGCAAGGTGGGTTGGAGCTTCAAAGAAGGACCTTCAGAAAACTGGGTTGACGAGACTAGTTAAGATGTAAAACCAGATCAAGTGCTGCTGTGAGTTTTAGCTAAAATGTAAAACTAGTGCTACAGAAACACAACTCACTTGTGAAGAAGAAAGGCTTTGCATTCAATATGTCTCCTCAGAAACATGAGCTGCAAGCAGAACAGAGCACAGTAGATGAAAAGCTGTGATGGCCACTGTGAAGTTGCCATTAAAAAGCTATAGTTTAGTACAAAGAGAGGCTCAGAAAACAACAGGCTAAGGTGCCATCCAGGAAGAGTTTTTTCTCCTGTAGGATACCAAGAAGAAATTAAACATTTTAGCCACTTTTCCATCATTAATTACTGTCAATTATTTAATTTTAAAACATATGTGAATTATTGATGCCGTGTCTTTTGCTTGTTAAGTAGTGTCCATGCTCTTGGATTTACACTGTGCAGGATTCAGTGGGCTTGGTTGTGTGATTTATATGATTTTACCGTTTTAACAATCTTCAAACAAATGAAAAATTTTCAAAATAAGCTTGCCTATACTTCCTATGTGACTGCATGAGTAAATCCACCACACAGTGATGGATTCTTCCTCCAAGGATACTTCTGAAAATAATGTTTTACTCATAAAATGCTACAGATAATGAGAAAAAAAACAAATGAGTCAGAGTCTGATAAAACTTTAAGTCAAATAAATATTTATAAGCAATATTCACGAAGCGCTGTCCAGCCACATCCCCAATTTTTGAGAAAAGCTGCCATACTCTCCCAGTGCCAGCAAGTCCTTTCTGAAGTTTTCCAAGTGCTTCTCCTGTTTATTTCACATGCAATTTCTTCCTCTTTCAGATGGAATAAGGCCCACTCAGTTTTATCCTCTTGGCCAGTCTCACTCACTAGAGCTTGTTTATGTGCTAGATGGCATGTTATCATGGTGGAAGTTTCTTCTGTTCTCCCTCAGAAGAATCTCTGTAGACATTTCTGGCTAGATTTTCAACATAATAAGTAACTTCTCAGTGAAAACCAGTCTTGTCGAAATTGTCACAATGTAACTTTCATGAAAAGTGATAGAAATCAAACATAAACATATGAATAAATAAAACTCTTTTCTAGACAACTTATACAGAAAAAAAGTTTCTCTTGAAACAGGAGGACAAATTGTCCTTTAAAAGGTCAATGTATTTTAATTTAAATGATGGAGAAGTTTGTGTTAACATTTGAGCTCTGCTATCCTAGAGTAGCTATAAAGACCTGCTGTAGAATGTGATTAAATGTAAAGATGAGCTGACAAGGATACAAATGTCTGGTATGTACAGATGTAGCTGTTGCGGAGGAAAGATAAAGGGAACCCCTACCTCTCTGCAACTGCGATGTTGCAACACTCATTAGCCTCTGAAGTAAATCATTCTGTAGCCAAGGAAAAATACTTTCCTGATTTGTTACTTTTGTTGTGTTTGCCTTTCCTACCTCATTTAAAATTCTTGCTTTTAGAAACAAACTTGTAAATATTTACAAAACAAATCATACTGAACAGCAAAACAGATTAGAGAAATGCTTTAGTACTAAAACAATGTGTTTCACAGAGCCTGATTGTATAATTTGATTTTATATTTGAGGGGAGATATGTAAATGCAAACGGTGAAATGTGACCCAGTTTTATATGGTCATATTTCAAACCATACAAATGAAATCCAAATAAAGTTCTTCTTGCTATGCTTACTGTAGTAAAACTTAATTTCATAAATACATTAGTGCCTGGAGATTCTTGGTGATTTCTGAGTAACAATGTTAAAATATTAATAAATCAAAATTTGTACAAAATATATACATTTGGCTTTTGGGGGTTTTTGCTACTGAGATTTATTTTGTTTGATTGCTCATAACACCTAGTTCTTTTCACATAAACATATGTAAAGCTGATGTTAACTATTAAGAAAAAATGGTGCTCCCTTTTGTTTCTTAAAGCTTTAGCAATACTACAGTTATAACAAAAGCTGTAAGAAAGAAGGCTGAACCAGATTTTGAGAATTAGGCTGTGGTTTATTCCTGTATAAATTGCATTTGCAATTCATTGAAAAGCAATGTGGTCTATAAACAAAAATTACTCCAATTGTATACTGCCATAAAAAGACTATCGTAACACTAGAATAAAGGCATGCCAACTACTTTTCTAGTTAAAAAAAGCACTGACATTGGAAGTAGATAATTTCTAGAAAGAGCTAAAAGATAAGTAGAAAACATGAAGAGTTTCTATTATGCAAAATACTTTATGCAGCTAAAGAGATTAATATTTTTCATAAAAAGTTGCATTGTTCCATGTGCTAAATTATATCAGATGTTATCACAGATAAATCATTTTCAGGACAGAGTATCTTAATTAAATTATAGTTTGTAGAACATTCAGCTTAGTGTAACAGGAAAAACAGGAAATCTAAATGGTTCCCTGTTCATGGAAAGAAAAAAAAAAGGGGGGAATTGGCACAGGTCGCCTGCCTGTGCAGGGGATGTCCAGCAGCCACCCGACAAATATAAGAACAAAGATGAGCTGCACAGAAAACTAGGGATGAGACCTCTCCAGTCTGGTACAACAACCACTCCAGACTGCAGTTCCTAGCCCTTTCCAGAAATCCAGTCTACTTACTTCTTTGTTGTTACTTCTCAGAGAAAAATTAGCCCTGTCTCACCTCATTCACCATAAAAATTATTTATATCCTAGAGCTATGCAGCTATTGATTAAGCTATTTCAAGTCAAGTAAAATCATAAATGTCAATAGAGTAGATTCAGATTGACTTGAAAGATTCTAAATCTGTAATACCAGCTGAGGTTAAATGCTACCCTGACGCTGCTGGTTTTGTTGCTGTTGTTGCTGGTGTTGTTATTCTTACAGACACAGATGATACTTCATCAACGTTCACAGAGCCATGCTCTGAACTGATGTCATTAGCAGCTGGCTCACAAGACTGTTGTGATCAGTTAAGCAAAGCTCAAAATGAAATAAAAATTATATTGCAAATAAATACTAATGCTAAGGAAAGCAGTACCAACAGAAAGTGTGAATGAACTGGACATAGAGATAGCGGTAATGGCAATTCAAGAGCAGACTTAAATTTTCTATCCTGTCCTAAGGCCTCCTTGGCTGAATGGGAGCACTACATTTGGGTCCTGCCTGCACTTTCTGAGTGCTTTTTACTAAAAATGACTTGCTTGTCTTATGCCAACTTCTTAGTACAACTTTATGAACCTAAAAAAGTGCTAAAATTCCACCTCAGATGTTTTTAACACAAATCCAAAATTCTTGGTTCAAACCACAGTTTTCTCAAAAGTCAATGGGAGTGAAATATGCTCCTATTCAGAGACATACATGGTTCAGCCTCTAAAGAGGTGACAAATCTTCTGGGAGAATCTAGCTATCCCTGCAGACTGAGGGAAACTGCGATAACAAGACTCTGGGCTGAGTCACGTCCCTATGATATAAAAGTCCGCATCTTTTTCTTCATCTGCACCATGGGAGTAGTCACATATTTATTGTATTTCATCAGACTCTTGTGAGGGAATCAGTTTAGGTCACTTTTCAGAACACACAGTACTTATTAAGTCTGCTCCCACCAGCAGGTATTAATTAATATTTTATTTTGTAAATAATTCATAGAGTATCTTCCAGCTGCACTTAAGGTTTTCCAAAGAAAGGAGCCTGTTAGTAGCTTCAGAAATGCCTCACTAAGCCTACAGTTATTTGTGTCTGTCAACTTCTCCAAGCTGGAAATGGAAGAGTTGCGTTAAACATGCCTATTAACTTTCCAATATGTGATTCAAAGCAATTCCTCTGTCTTTGATTAGTTAGAAGTACATCTGCAAAGTTGAGTTTACAATACATCACATAATCTCAAATGCAGATCTTATTTTGTCATCTGGACCATACGTGTTAGTGTCAACAACAGCAATAAACAATACAAGACACAGCTCACATAAACATTTCAGAAATCATAAGCTTAATCATTGTTCAGAAGTTAGACCAAGCTATGACTAACCTCTTCAGCACTATAAGCCCTTGGCTTACTGGCTTTGGAATGTATCCAGAAGAAAATGTATTTGAAACCTGAATCTAGAGATGAAAGGGAATTCATGTGGCATAGCAATAAACAACTTTAAAACTTGGCCAACTATGAAACTGAAGTTGTGTTGAATTGCAAGACTTGCTGAATGGCAATCTCCACTAGAACCACAAACATTATTTCCTACAGGATAAGATTATTTCTTAATTCATTTTATTAGTTACTTCTTATCCAGTTCATTGAAGTCCTTTGGACTATCTATGCTGTCTCTCATTGGCTTTCCAAAATGATTCTGGCAACAGCATCAGTCAGTAGAATTGATTAAAACTTGAACATGGGGAGAAAAAAAAATAAAGCAACAATCAATAGAAAATATTTGCAGAAAGCAGAGCCTAGAAAACACCTGTGAAGCTGGTCTGTACTCACAAGCGTGAGGTTTTCACACACAAGTGCCAGTGTGATTCATGACAGCACGAGTCAGAGCCACAGCACTTCCAGCTCTCAAGGCCAGGTGGATTCTCAGGGCATTCCCACTTGCGCCATCTCTCCCGTTCTATGGTTTTCAAACATGAAAAGCTGGATGCATTTGAAAGGGAAGAACCACAACATGTTCTCTTGTCTGACAGCAATATAGACTTGTCCTTCAATTATTCTTTGGCAAAAGACAGGAAGTAAGAGGATGTTGCAGTGTTTCAGAACTAATGAAAATTATTTTCTCTTTATTTCCATACATAAACATTAGGTCAGAGATTACTAAATTCTAATATTTTAGGTCCAGCCTGTGTGCGAGTGAAAAGGTTCTTACATAGTATTTAGACAAAGCCCAAGCCAAACAGGTATTTCTGTAGTCTCATTCCTTAAAAGAGTGACAGTCAAAGATCTATACTCTACTAGAACCGTATATCACACTGCATGTACTTGAAACAACCATCTACCAGAAATAGTTGACAGTATTTGGAAAGGTGGGTGGAAGGGAGAGGGAGAGGGGATGAGGAAAGGAAAGAAAGACAGAAAGGCAAGAAAGAAAGGCAAAAAGGCAGGAAAGAAGGCAGGCAGTAAGGAAGGAAGTCAAGAAGGCAGGAAGGCAGGAGGGAAGGCAGGAGGGAAGGCAGGAAGGAAGAAAAAAAGGAAGGCAGGCAGGAAGGCAGGAGAGAAGGCAAGCAGGCAGGAAGGAAGGCAGAAAGGAAAGCAGGAAGGAAGAAAGGGAGGCAAAAAGGAAAGCAGGAAAGAAGAAAGGAAGGCAGGAAGGAAGGAATTATTGCTGCCAGACAAAATTCTGCCTGAAAGTTGCAAGTATTAATTTTCTAAAAATCTCCTGGTAGAATGTTTGTAATTTATGGTCAGAGGACTAAAATTCAGTCCTATATGACCTTTTTACTGTGTGGAGAGGAAGATAGCCATCAATTATTTTATTAGCTAATCCTTGAATCATTGACGGTCAAAGTGTCCCCCAAAATCCCTTAAATAGGCTGAAGTTTTGCACCAGTTTTCAGGCATTGGTAGATGAGCACAGCTTCCCCAGGAAATTTGTCATTGCATGTCTCTCACTGCTTTGAGAACCACTAAATAGAAAAGCCAAGAATGGAGAGCTAAATTGACTGTCATATGTTGACTTAGATTTCAGTAATCATAGTTTGATAGCCTAACACAAAGTCATGATGCGTAGAGGTATATTTAACACATTCCTTCCACAGTCTGTTCTGGCAGATACTCTTGTTATGCCCCTGTCAAAACCTTCAGTTAGACTCAGGGTTATCAAAGATTTGTTATTTTGAGGAGTTAAGTCCTAATCTATATGAACTGGTAGAAGCTACACAGTGCTTTTAGTGGCGGGAATCAGAAAAGAAAATTTCAGGGCCTCATTCAGGCCAACATGAGATACAGTATAACTGAATCTGAACTCCTAGGTACTTCCAGTTATAAAGCTACTGTTTAAAACAAGATGGACACTGACAGTGCTGGAAGTTTATAAAAATAATTAATACTGCATGGCCAGTTAATAAACCGATGGTTGCGTGTGTTTGCTACAAAAGGAAAAAGTAGCTATTGTTCTGCACATTCTCATGCAGAGTCCAGAGCAACTCCTGTTTTGTGGATTTCTGAAACATGCTGCTTAGCATTGTCAGAATGTTGGAAACAGAAGTTCCCAAGAGCAGAAGGGTTCCTGAGACGTTTTAATACAGTCACAGACAAGAAGCCCATGGAGTACGACGAAGCTAAAATGCAGTGGAATGCTTTTGACCACATCTGATGCAAAGCATGCCATGACAGTGAAAAATACAAGAAAAAGAAAAAAAAAACAACCTTTGCATTTGACTTTATTGACTGACTTTCCTATGAGATATGAAGGTGCTCAAAAACACAAAGATCAGCTCTTTCCCCTGATTGAAAATGAAACATTCCAATTGATCTTGAAATAAGTTGTATCAAATTAATTCAACTGAGGCATTTTCTTGGGTATGTTCATCCAGGAGTAAGTGCTCTTTTTTTCCTCACAAAAAAATTGCAAGTCTCCAGAATCTGGACGACTGGGAGCATCAGATGTTTATGATAAAGGTAAGAAATTAAACTGATTTCTCCAAAGCTGCTCTCTATTTTGAGATTAAAGCAAAAAATCACCAACCTATGAAGTCAACCAAAAAAAATCATAGAATCATAGAATAGTTAGGGTTGGAAAGGACCTTAAGATCATCTAGTTCAAACGCCACTGCCAGGGGCAGGGACAACACAAAATCATTGTCCACACGTTTTCTGAAGCAAGATGGCTCATCATAACTATTTTATCATGAGACTGTAATAAAACATGATAGTTGGCATCTCTCTGTGGCAGACAACGAAGATTAGAGAGACTGATTGCTCTAAACAACACATGTTAGTGGAACTGTTTGCTAACTCTTCCAAGGTAAGTTGATTTATGAGCTTTTGATCCAATTTAAATTGAGGAGGATGAGATTCTTGGGGTTTTCTTAGTGGAAAAGTTGTGGTAAAATATGCTCAGTATTTTTAGGTATGCACCAAAAAAAGCAAAAGGAGTACGCATATAAATATTTTACACTGGTGTAACTTCATGTATTTGAACGCCTGATGATGAACAATGAACTTTAGTGGAATTGCTATTTACTTACATGTACCACTTCTTTGGAACAAAGATCAAAGCTCTGTTTTGCTGCGAACACTCTGGTCCTTTGACAAGAAAACAATCCCTGACCTTCAGTGTGATACAAGAGGAGGAAAGAGAAAAAGAAAGTAAAAGACATACAGGTGTCAAGATGCATAATAGTCTCATTACTGTCAGCAGCCCAAACATCAAGAGGGCTATGTTCCAGTTTTCGTTTGGCTGGTTTCCTCCTTCTTGGTATCATAACAAAGTAGAATTTTAAGGTATATGTACATACTATCTAACCAGAGAAAAGATATAAGTTAAGGCAAGAGTTAGATGGAATCACTGAGTTACCCACATTTGCATAGTATCAATTCGAAAATGTATACTATTGCTTCAAAAATGTCATGCCAATAAAGTACCGATGATAAAAATACCATTTCAAGGAAATCAATATGTATATAATGATGGAGTGTGGTTTGAACACAGTGATTTAGGATGATGAACAAAGAAAGATGAAACTAAACTTCATGCCATTAGCACATGAAGATTTAAATAACCAGAAGGTTGTGGGTTTAGGAAATGCACTTGAAATTATAAGACTAGCATGAGAAAATGAAAAGATAATAAAGAAATAATAGCTTCTCAAATTTGTAAAGGGAATTTCAGAAAAGTTTGAGACCTAAAAAATATCTGGAAATAAATGGATCATTTGAAATAATTTCTTTGTTTTCTATAGTTTATAAAGTATTTTAGTTTTCTTATGAATGCTACAAGTACCATGCAGATGACATGACTCATGCCGATAGCATGGAAGGTTTTAACATTAATTTCAATGTGCCTTATTTTATAATCACCAGGGTTCAGCACTGAATGGAATCAAAACATCAATACAGAATTATTGATTTGTTGACATATTTAAATCTTAAGCAGTTCTGATGTCTCCATGTTTGATTACAAACTTGTCTTAACAATCTGTTCTCATTTACAACTACCCATCAGCAGATTGTCTACGTGCTGCAGGCTGTATGTAACTTCTTTGGCCAAATATTTTCTTGAAGGAAGTTTACAATTTTGACAAGTCCTTGAAAATATTTATGCATGAAAGCTACTGTTCATTCTCACCAAATCATTCATTATTGTCATTGTCTGGTCCCCAAATAAATAACCGAATCCTTATTAACCTTTAGAAGAAAAAAAAAATATACATATATATTTCAAAACAAAGCAACTGACAAAGGCCACACAGGTCTGGTGTGAAAGTCTATCATGCATGTTTCTAGTTGCCTATTTTGTCATCAAAGATCTATCCCTTATAACCCAGTAGCCGATATGGGGAAGGGGATTTCAAACCACACAAGTTGCATCTGCAACAGCTCATAAGGTTAGGTCATTTCCAAACACTGATTATATATAAAAAAAAATTCATTTGCAATAAGCATTATATCACCTACTGCAGTTTGACTCCTTTGTTACACATTTTTCTTACCCAGTCCTAGACACAGAAGAAAAGCAGATGGCTGCAAACATAATCTGTCACCACATTTACTTGTTTAATGAATAACATTTACAGCTTGCTCATGACGGGTTCTGGGTAAATACTAAAAATATCTTCTTGTTCTTGGGCTTAAACCACCTTTGGTTTAAGTATTCACAAAAGTGATGCTATGAATTTCTTTCGCAACTTTTCAGAAATAGGCAATAGGCGCTAAATAGCAACATATAAAAATACAGTGAATTTCTGTCCAAATTACTCAAAGTTACACAAATTACTTTTTCTCAGTCCCCAGTGTTTAACAGCTAGGATAGGATTTTCAGTTTCATCTGTGTTCATTCAGTTTCATTTCAGGCTCATCTGTTTAAATGCATAGACGATTTAAATCATGATCTGATACTTAAAAATCAGAGTGGAATGAAGGGTCTACCCATAAACAGAACTTCCATTAGTTTCCAATCACTTTTATTTTCTTCTCTATGGCAAAGTGGAGTCAAAAACTCCACATGACTGGCAGGGTAACAAGTACAGGCTTTAGCAAAGCAAGGTAGGGGGAAGGAAGTCTGTCAAAAGAACACCCGGCACAAAGATCTTTTTGCTAATGAAGCCTTTGCTTCATATTGACCCGATATCATCCTGAACTTTTCCTTTAATTTTACATGATGTAGAAGCTGAAATTCAATTAACAAAGTAGAGGTGGTTAGCTATATTTCAAGAAAACATTTTGTCTTTTGGAAAACTGAGCCTTCGAAACTAGGCTACCACATTCCCTTTGGGAAAAAAAAAATGAAGGGAAAAGATAAGAAATATTGAAAAATCTTTGTTTGATATTTCCTTATAAAATTACAGGATTTTTGTTCAAAATACAGAACAGTTTCTCTGTTCTTCTAAGCTTAAGCAAAAAAGTCATAGAATCATATGCAGGTTGGAAAGAGCATCAGGAGGTCCACAGTGCAACAACCTGTTCGAAGAAGCACCACTGAGGATGCCTGATCTTGAAAAGCTCCAATGCCTGATCATGAAAAGCTCCGATGCCTGATCTTGAAAAGCTCCAAGGATGCAAGACCACACACCCTTTATGGGCAACCTGCTCCACTCTGGACTGCCCCCATGTAGGAAAAGTTTTCTTTTCTATTAAGTCTGAACTTACTTTTTTTCTGCTTATAGGTGTTGTCTTCTGTCCTGCCACTACACACTGCTACAGAGATCCTGACATTTTCTTCTCAATTGCCTGTCTGTAAGTTGGAGAAGGCTGCTTTGAGCCTTCTCCAGGCTGAAGCAACCCCATCTCACAGGCTTCCCTCACAAGGCAGGTGCTCTAGCCTCTGGGAAACCTGGCGTCCCTCTCCTGGACTCATTCCAGTTTGGCAATGTCTGCTTGGACCGGAAAGAGCAAAGCAGAGGACGCAGCGTCTAGGTGTGATCCAAGACGTGCCAAGTTGAGAGGAATAATCACTTCCCTCCATCTCCCTGCATGCCCTTATTCATACAGCACTCAATGGTGCTTACCTTCACTGCTGCCAGCTCCCCAGGTGTTTCTTCTCCAGGCTGAATAAGCCCAACTCTCTCAGCCTGTCTCCACAGCAGAGGTGCTCCAGCCTCCTGATCATCCTTGTGGCCCTCCTCTGGACTCACTCCAACAGGTCCATGCCCTTCTTATGCTGGGGACCCCAGAGCTGGATGCAGTACTGTAGATGGGGTCTCACAAGAGTGGAGTAGAGGAAAAGAATCATCTCCCTCAACCTCCTGGTTGTGCTTCTTTTGATGCAGCCCAGGATATGGTTGGCTTTCTGGGCTGCAAGCACACACTGAAGCTGGCTCATGTGAAGTTTCTCATCGGCCAACACCCCCCAAGTCATTCTCTGCAGGGCTGCTCTGAATCTCTCCTCTGCCCAACCTGTAGTTGTGCCTGGGGTGTGACCTTGCACTTGGCTTGGCTGAACTTCAGGAGGCTGGCATTGGCCACCTCTCCCGCATGTTAAGGTCCCTCTGGATCCCATCCCTTCCCTCCAGCATATCAACTGAACCGCACAGCTTGGTGTCATCAGCAAACTTGCTGAGGGTGTATCAATCCCAACGTCCATGTCACCAACAAAGATGTTGAACTGGACCAGTCCCAACACCAACCCTTGAGGACCACTATTCATCACCACTTGGACATCAAGCCATTGACCACAACTCTCTGCATGCACCATCCAGCCAATTCCTTAACCATCAAGTGGTTCATCCATCAAATACATGCCTCTCCTCTTTAGAGATAAGGATGTCATGCGGGATAATGTCAAATGCCTTTCACAAATCCAGGTTGATGACATCTGTTGTTCTTCCCTTATCCATCAATGCTGTGGCCCCATTGTAGAAGGCCACCAAATTGTCAGGCACAATTTGCATTTAGGGAAGCCATGCAGGCTGTCACAAATCACCCCTTTACTCTCCGTTTGCATTAGCATAGTTTCCAAGAGTATCTACTCCAAGATCTTTCCAGGCACCAAGATGAGACTGTCCTGTCTGTAGTTCCTTGGGTCTAACTTTTTTCTCTTTTAAAAAATGGGGTTTATATTTCCTCTTTTCCAGTCAGCAGGAACTTCACTGAACTACCACAATTACTCAAATATGATAGCTAATGGCTTGGCAGACCAAGATCCAGAAGATGTTTTATCTCCTTTTCCCTTCAGAGCTGTGTTAAGGGATCACATCTACCAGTCCTCTGAATGAGCTGGCCTGTCACTCAATTTCTTTACCCCCTTTAGGCTCTTGACCTCCAGTGATTCATGGTTGCTACAGCCAAGGCTGATACGGGTTACCATGTTTCCAACCACATCTTCTCTGTAGTTGACTAGGAGATCTAACTGTGCCTCACTCTTGGTTTGCTAATCCGTTCTCTTTATGAAGAAGTTACCCTTTACACGCTCCAGAAGTCTTCTAAACTGGCTGCAACTTTCTACATTGCCCTTTCAGCAGATGTCAGGGAAGTTAAAGTTCTCCCCAGTAAATGAGGTTTGTGGGATGGAGATGTCCTCCAGTTGGATAGAGGTTTTGTTGGCTTCCTCACGCTGGTTGGGTGGAAAGACAAAATGCAATAAAATGCTCTACAATTACAGAAATATTTTGATTGATAGCAGTGAAAATTTGACTAGCTTTGAATGCTCTTTAGGTTTCACCCTTTCATCTTAATTCAGATCAACAAGTTTATTTTAAAATCTTGAGTTATGTCCTAGGACAAAAAAACCAATTAAGTAAACAACAGACCAACAGCCAATCTCCTAACACATCTTGAAGAGCAGACTTCAAAGCAGTTCCCTGAAGTGAGCTGAAATAAGCCATGGAAAATGCCAGAGAAGAAAGGCTGTGAAAGTGGAGTTATGTCCTGACAGTGGCCTCATTTTTTTTCTTATATGGAAACTTTTCCTGGGGGTTAATTGCCTTTTCTATATCACACTGCTCTTTACTACATAAATAACAGGTTAACACTCTTTGTAACCTCAAAAGATTTTTCCTTTCTAAAGGCCAATGAAACATTAAGAAATGTGCCCTACATATTTTCCTTGCCTGGATTTCTCTTTGCCAGTCAGCATGTAGGCAAAAATAAATAGCCTAAAAGAGGACTGGGAGAGGACTAGCAAGAGAAATCTGTTTCTGTTTGCCAGTCAGTATGTAGGAAAGAATAAATAATCTAAATGAGGCCTGGGAGAGGACTAGCAAGAGAAATCTGGCCACATGAGAGGGAAAAACCAACCAGGCCAGGTCTGTTGAACTTGTTGGACTCTGTTCTGCAGCTTGCAAAACATTCAAAAATTTAAAAAAACCCCATATATATACCTGAGATTTTAATTTACTGTTGGAGTTTACTGTAGTAAACTTTGCTTTTCGGTATTATATGTTTTGAAGATTTACCTGCTTCGTATAGCCAGAATAAAAAAAATCCTTAGGAAACAATCCTCACACATGCTGATAGGGGAAGTTTCCTTTTCTTCATGTTCATATGACCTGGAAAGTCCTGTAATCACTGTTGGGAAGAAATTGCATCCCTGCATAGAAAGGCACATTTACTGTGTACGTTGCTGCAAGCCTTCATACTGAACTTTGAAGAACCAAATCAACTGTCACATAGTGATAAGAACATCGACATGAATTGAAATTAAGTCTGTGGGAATAATAAAAGACGGATGTTTGTTCACTTGGGTAACAACTAATCCTAGCCATCACAACAGCATGTGGCAAACACCTGCTAAGGCATGGCTGTGTGTTGGATGTCCTCCTAGTCACTGAAGGAAATTTCTTGTAGCATCCTGTGGTAAACTAAAAAGCATAAAAAGCTTCAAATGGCAAGTTATTAATCTCAAATTTCATAGAGAACTTCTCTCTTCCTGTCACAAGCTCCCTGTTTTTTAAAATACCCACTGAAGACTTCAGCAGTGTTCAATACTTCCCAAAAGCAAACTTCCTGCATACACAGAAACACTGAAGGAGCCTTTTTCTTCAAGACAAATATCATGCAACAGTGCAAGGAACAAAGACTTACCCATTCATACAGTAAGACCTCAGTCTTACTACAGCCCAGGAGCAGCATTGTAAAGAAGGACAGAGCTTTGAATGCAGCAAAAGTGGTAACAACCTCCCTCCCCTATCACTCTGTCCACTTCTATGGTTATACTTCAGTCTTTTATTCTCATTGCCCTTTCAGACATTTCTGTAGACACAGACAAAAATCGTCATTCTAAATTTATGCGTCACAGGGTCATTTTCCCGCTGAGGACATCTGATAAACCGTTATTTCATCACAATACAGGTGGGGTGAGAAGATTTTTGGATTAACTGCAAAAAAATGACAAGTTACCAATGCACAGTGCCCAAAAAAAAAGCAATCCAACCCCCAAACACAACATTCTTACAACAGGTTAACTGCAATTACAGTTGTCTTGGAAATACAGAAAAAATAACAGAACAAGATAATCTAAATGACAGAAAACATCAGACTCTTCCACACTGAGATGTGTTGGGAGTTGCCTCTGCTAAGATGTCTGTGATGTCTCTGCAGGATTTTCAAAAGGCTGACTTATAATATCTCCTAAATGATCAATTTAACTGTCAAGTCCTTAAGGTTTTATGTTCAAACCTTTCTAATGGCATTACACTCCATGCGCTCCAGTTGACCTTGTGGTCAGATAATTTCCTGCTTTTCCCATTGTAGTTCCAAGAAGCAAAAAACCAAAAGAACTACAAAACTGGAATGTAGGAGGAAAACACATAGAAACATAGAATGCTGTGGTTGGAAAGGACCTTAAGATCATCTAGTTCCAGCCCCCCTGCAATGGGCAAGGACACTTCACACTAAACCAAGTCATCCAAGGCTATGTCCAACCTCGCCTTGAACACTGCCAGGGATGGAGCATTCACAACTTCCTTGGGCAACCCATTCCAGTGCGTCACCACCCTTACAGTAAAAAACTGTTTGCTTATATCCAATCTAAACTTCCCCTGGTTAAGTTTGAACCCACTACCCCTTGTCCTCTCACTACGGTTCCTCATGAAGAGTCCCTCCGCATCATCCCTATAGGCCCCCTTCAGATACTGGAAGGCTGCTATGAGGTCTCCATGCAGCCTTCTCTTCTCCAGGCTGAACAGTCTCAACTTTCTCAGCCTGTCTTCATACGGGAGCTGCTCCAGACCCCTGATCATCCTTGTGGCCCTCCTCTGGACTTGTTCCAACAGTTCCATCTCCTTTTTATGTGGAGGATACCAGAACTGCACGCAATACTTCAAGCGAGGTCTCAGGAGAGCAGAGTAGAGGGGTAGGATCACCTCCTTCGACCTGCTGGCCACACTCCTTTTGATGCAGCCCAGGATACGGTTGGCTTTCTGGGCTGCGAGCGCACGCTGCTGGCTCTTCTCCTGTATTCAACTTCTCAGGGAAGTTGTGAATGCTCCATCACTGACAGTGATCAAGGCCAGGTTGGACAGAGCCTTGGGTGACATGGTTTAATGTGAGGTGTCCCTGCCCATAGCAGGAGGGTTAGAACTAGATGATCTTAAGGTCCTTTCCAGCCCTAACTATTTTATGATTCTATGATTCTACATTGCAACAGGAAGTCCAAGGGCAATCAAGAAAGGCTTCAGGGCCTTGGGTCAACAGTGTAAGGCATCAGGAGCACAAGTGATGCTCTCATCCTTTCAGTTGCATAACACAATGAGAGAAGAAACAGGGAGATCAGCAGATCAATACCTGCTCCAACACTGATGCCACCAGCAGAATTTTGGCAGTTCTGATCACAGATTGGTCTACATGACATCAGGCCTGCTGGTAGCAGATGGGGTACATCTATCTCAAAAGAGGAAAATCACCTTTGTGAAGGAATTAACAGGGCTCATTGAAAGAGTTTTAAATTAGATATTAAGGGTGAAAGGGATAAAACTAGGGTTGCTAGAGATATGCCAGGGAATGGCATGCCAGTGTCTGAGAGACAGTGTGCTAGTAAGGTCCTTAGGTCTGCCACCTCAGTGGAGGCAAGGCATGGAGATCCATATGGCAGCAAAGACACAAGGGCTATTGATGTGCTAGAAAGTGCAAAAGCACCTGAGAACAGTCTCATAGGTATTAGGGCTTCTCCCCAAAAAGAGGTGGTGAGATCAATAGCCCAAGGGAAGTACATTAACACATATGCATGCATGCAACAAACAATAGGAGTTGGAAGTCATTGTGCAGCAGGAAAACTGTGATATAGCAGCAGTCAGAGAACAGTGGTGGGATGACACACAACTGGAGTGCTGCGATGGATGGCTATAAACTCTTCAGAAGGAAAAGGCAAGGAAGGAGAGGTGGTGGGAGAGCCATGTATGGGAGGGAGTATTTTGGCTGTCTAGAGTTTGATGATGATGGTGAAAGGGTTGAGTGTTTGTGGGTAAGAATCAGGGGGAAGGCCAACAAGGCAGATAGTATGGTGAGAGTCTGTTACAGAATCACCCAACCAGGTTGGAGAGGTATAGGAAATATTCTATAAGCAGCTGGGAGATCACCAGTCATGATCGCTAGTCCTTTTTCTGGTAGGGGACTTCAATTTACCAGATGTCTGCTGGAAATACAGTACAGTGGAGAGGAAACAGTCCATGAGGTTCCTGGAGTGTGTGGAAGATAACCCTGACACAGCTGGTGAGTGACCCAGTAAGGGAAGGTAACCAGAGGACCTGTTGTTTGCAAACAGAGAAGTACCTGTGGCTGATGTGATGGTTGGAGGCTGTCTTGGCATAGTGACCACAAAATGATAGTTTTCAATTCTTGGAGAAGTCAGGAGGGTGGTTAGCAGAACTGCTACCTTGAGCTTCCAGAAGTCAGACTTTGGCCTGTTTAGGAGTCTGCTTTCTGGCAGATTGACCATGTACAGGTGTTGGATTATGGGGACATACTTCCATTACAAACACAGAGAAAGGCCTCTTTTTCGAGGAGCATAAAGAAGAGGAAGAGTTCACAGCACTGAAGACATCTCTCATAAACACAGAAATAACAACAGTGAGATGGTATATAATATGGTAGAGAATAGAATAAAATCCAGGAGTAATGTTTTCAAGAAGAGACAGAAATATTTATCAGAAGAGTAGTTAGTTACCTTGCAGCAAGAGACCTATTAAAAACGAGCAGGGACTCAACTATGGTGTCTAAGCGTTATCATGAGGAGAGAATACTTGGTATTAAAGTCATAATGACAGTGGGAAGTTATTAGATAAGATAGAAGGAAAATGCCAAGGAAGGAGTTGTGGCTCCTGAACTTCACATTGAAGTTTAGATTAGAAATAGTGCTATCATAGCTGGGGCTACTAATCCTAGTAAAGATAGCAGTTAACTGTTTAAGTTCAGACACCTTCTAAATCTGCAAAAAACATCTTGCTCACACACAAACTATTGGCTGCAGGAACAAAATGCAATTCAATGACCACAAGCATACTGAAGACAGAAATAATGGCATGATCTCCATGTCCCTATCCTATGTCAGAGGGAATAGGTTCCTCTGCCAGAGAACAAAGTGAGGCAGCCACCAAGGCTTCTATGATCTGCTTTGGTCAATACCCTGAAAGTGAAAACTTCAGTCCTTCCCCTACATCCCCCCAGGTGGTGCCTCCTGAGGTTTCCTGCAGGTGTGACTCTGCAAGCCCACCCCAGGCCACCATCCCTACTCCCTCCCTATGCACTCAAGAGGAGGCTGAATTAGAAAAGTGCAGAAATAGTTCTGTTAACCATTTTTGAGGAAATTCTTTGAGTTTCCTAGAAAAGGCAGCTTACACTTCACAGAGAGGCAACTCGCTCCAGACCTCTCAAGTGAAAGAATTCGACTCGTTTGCGGTTTTATTGTTTGTTTGTGTTTTGGTTTTGTTTTCTTTTTAATGGTAAAGGGGCTAAGTCACTGTATAATGTGTCCTTTAGGTCAGAGTTGTTCCACATTTTCTCTCAGTTTCTTTTAACGTGGGAGTTACACTCCAAAAAACAGCTCTGTAAGAATGTAACATTCCTCCAAAATCTGTCTGCTTCTTGTGTGTCTTTGAGAAGTAGCTCCTGCTTTTTCTGACAAAAGGAATGTTTCACTTCTGTAGCACTGCAAAGCCCATTACAGTATGGAACAGGGAGCTGGACGGAGGCCATCCTTGTGCATCAGCAACAGCACTGTCACCTAATTTGCAAACACAGTACAATTCTGACTGGCAAGGATATAGGAGGCAGTGTGGCTTTTAGATTCCAGCTTGGATGTGCAGATTGACAGTACAAAAAAAATCTTTTGATTCTGAGCAAACATGATCTGAAAGCAGTTTATAAAGACACACCTACACCTATTTTTATAGTAAGAGTGTTTATCAACCTACAATCAGCAGTAAATAAGATAGAACCCCCCCAAAATAAATCTCATAACACTAGATTTCCTTTTATCCAAGTATATATTTCTTTAAAAATATTTCCAGCTTTGAATAATCAGTCAGTTCTATAACTTGATTGACCCCATGACTGCAGTTGACAATATGCACTTACACAGCTCTGTTCATAAATAAAAGATTACTGGACCTCAGGATAAAAATAAAACAAAACACCAACCAAATGCAAATACAAAGACATTAGGAAATGGTTACGAGAATAGAAGAAACAGGAGAGTGGAAGGTGAAACGCACATTTCAGAGGGGTTGAAATGTTCAAGGAAAAGGAATGTATAAATGAATATTTATGAAAATGCTATTACACTTTAAACCCAGAAATTACATTTATGCTCTTTTTCAGTTTTATTCAGTGCCTAGATTTAGCATTTTTATATGGAGGACATGCATAACAATTCAGAAACTATGTCCACACAGACTTCACTGCTATTTTTCTCTTATTCTGCTGGTGTTACCTTTGTGGACTAATATGTTTGCAAGCAGAAAATCTTTTTGACATTAATGGAGATAAATAACAGAGAGAAATAATGTAAATCATGTATGACCTGCATTTAGCTCTGCTGATTACTACTGATGAGTCTGACAATAGTTATTTTCTTCAGGAAAATATTTTTCTTTGAGGACAGACATAGCCAATAGGAAGATATTACCACAAAGGGAAGGACAACAGAATGGGCAGCAGGACCATCACATTGTTGTGGTTTAAGACTAACTCACACAGACTCTCTCTCTCACTCACTTCCCCCTCTTTCTTCCCCCCGCTCCCAGGTGGACGGGAAGGAGAATCAAAAAGAATGCAACTCCCACAGGTTGAGACAAGAACAGTTTAGTAACTAAAGTATAACACAAACCACTACTGCTACCACCAATAATAACAATAATGACAAGGCAAATACAAGGAAAGAATACAATTCTCACCACCCAATACCAAGCCCGACCACGCAGTGCACCCCCCCCCCTTCCAGGTCTCTGCTCTCTGCCCTCCATCCTGGGCATGATGTGCTGTGATAAGGAATAACCTCTTTGGTCAGTTTGGGTCAGGTGTCCTGTCTCTGCTTCCTCCCGACTTCCCCTCCCCCCTGACAGAGCATGAAACTCAGAAAGTCCTTGGTCAGACCAAAACATCACTAAGCAGTAACCGAAACACTGGTGTTATCAGCACTGTTCCCAGGCTGAAAGTCAAAAACATAGTGCTGCACCAGCTTCCAAGAAGGAGAAAAATGACGGCTACTGCTGAACTCATGACACACATCAAAGACACTATTGCAACCTCCTGAATTTTAAAGGGGCTCAGTCCAACCCTAAAGTACAAGTAGTGTTATGCAGGAGACCAGGCTGACCTGCATAAGAGTCTTCACCTGATCCTCACATGTGGCTTCAATCCTGAAAAACAGAATTGTCTAGTTTGAGCCAATAACATAACGACATCCTCTGTGACTGAACAGAGATAAGGATACAACCAACAGTGATCAGCAAGAGCCACTGAAGTAAGCCCATGTAAAAACTGTAAGACTGGACACATATTTTGATTCTGGAGCTTATGACTAAAGGTCTGTAATTCTGACTCCTATCTATTTTCCAAGCAAAAGTTGCTGCTTTTGCTAGCAAATGCATAACCACAATATCAAGCTTTTTTATTATTTTCCCTTTCTATTTGCTTTTAGGGCTATTTGATTTTAAGGCAGAAATAAGACTCCAGTAAGTCCAAACCTAGAATTTCCCATTTAAAATATAAATTATATTAGTTTTTTTCATCATTTTTCATAGTCAAGGAAGGAAGGAATGAACAAAGGATTGAAGGAAAAAAGAAAATTTAACTTTGCATGTGACACAGCACTTTAATATTTTCTATAAACAAAACCTACTTAGCACTGAGAACCCTTCTGCTGGCTGAAGAGTATTTTTTCACATGACCTTTGTTTTACTTCCGCATCTTACAGACATTTTTCTAGGATCCTCTCTAAAATCTGTAAGTGTCTGTTCAGAAAAAGTCATAGCCTACACAATCTTTTGAGGACAAATAGAAGGCTGTTTGTTTCAGAAGGTGTATAGTATTCACAAGGAAGAGGAAAAACAAAACAAAACAAAAAAAACCCTAACCAAACAAAAAATATTTACAAAGGTATACACATATGAGGATTTTTATTTATTGGGTATTTCAAATAATTTTTCAATATTTCCTTTTTCTTTTTTTTTTTTTTTTTTTTTCCTAAATCATTTTTTTTCCACCTTGGTATCTGTTTTCTTCAAACGTTGTTTGTGGACGTCCTGGCCCTCCCTGTACTTTCCAGGTATTAGATTCCCTTCACTTTTTCCCAGGTGGTACTATGTCTCTTTCTATTTAGCTTTATACTTTGATAAGATTCATACCTATCTCTTAAGCTGGCAGGTGATCTTCATACTGGACTTGCCAAGTTCTGAAACATTTCTCTCATCCATGTTTAACAACCATCCCAGTATGCCCAGCTTCAAAACATCACCGCTGCTAACATCTCTGGTTCAAGTCATAGCCTTCTAGGGCTCTTCAACTCTGCAGTCATGAAGCAGGCAGGACCCGAGTCACTGGGACTGATGTTGTCCATTCACCCCTGCCATGTTGTGTTTCCTGCCCATGTGTGCTACATGGAGACTTGGTCCTCTCCCTGCTGTGCTGCTCCCCTCAGCTGCCCCTACATGCACTAGGCACATGCCCCAGACTTCCCACAGCAACTCTCTAGTTTTCCCCCCAAACTCCTCCTGATGGTCATAAATCTAAAGACTCGTATGCCTCCCTCTTTAGGACCCTCATCTGTGTGCATCTTAGTTATGTGAGGATCTTTTTTTGAAGTTTTTGGAGCTTGCAGTGCTTTTATAGTAGTACTTTGTGCATTTGTTTTTATTCACAAAGCACACAGATTACAGCAAATTAAATAAATTACAGCTAGGATGTCTACACTCCCAAGGGTCACATCACAGGCAATTGATTCATCAAAGCAGCTTCTTTTGTTCTGAAATGCTTATGAGCCTTTAATTCAGGACACCGGGGAATTCAGCAATTCCTGGAAGTAGCCTGTACAGCCACATATCTTTCTATTGCTTACTGTTGGTATGTCACACGCAATAACGTCCCAGGTACTGGAGCAGGGGAGAGAGAAGCCTGACAGGGACATCCCCATGCCCTACAATCTAGAACTGCACATTTGTATCCAGAAATGGAAGGAGATTCCATCTCACCAAATTCTGTCCAAAAAGGAGGAAAACGAACAACCGTTTTTGACAGCCTGCAATGGAGAATCTTCCTCATTTTACCTCTTGCTGTAGGTATTTCCCTACTGGCCAAAACATTCTTCCTTCAGTCCCTAGCAGCTCTCACACCCCTGAAAACAAAAGAGTGACAGCACACAGTGCTTACAGACACATTCTTGGTTTGGACTGCGGGATTTCTAGCCGGCAGCATTTTAGCTAATTTATTCTCAAGGCATCCCACTGATTGTGTTTGGCTCTAGGTCTCCAAAACTCTTTTCTGTAGTACTTGTTTTCATGAGGCAACAGAAGTAAGAAAATCTGAGTCACAGCAATCTCTCACATCAACTATGAAAACCAGGTTAAACTGGCTTTTGTGCATCCAAAGATCGTAAACTAGCCATTGCAGTTCTGCCTTTGTTTCCAGTCTTGGCTTTAAATTCTATTCATCTACTGAAAGAGCAGGGAACTCTCAGTTATGCTAGAATGAAAGGAAGGTTTCATCTTCCATCTTTAGTTTTTAATGCTTTCTTTATGAGATAGTGGTCAACAATTTCTGTTCTCCCAAATGACAGAGAAAATATTTCCCCCATCCTGCTTCCTTCTTCAGTTATTCCTAAACTGGAAAGATCATACTCTACCTACTAGCATAATGGGGACAGGAGGATGCAATGGAGAGGAGCGCATTGTGTGCAACGGAGAAATGATAGTGGTGATTTGAGCCGCTCCAAATTAATTCATTTTAAGTTGTATAAGATAGGCTGAGAAAGTTGGGGCTGTTGAGACTGGAGAAGAGAAGGCTGCGTGGAGACCTCAGAGCATCCTTCCAGTATCTGAAGGGGGCCTATAGGGATGCTGGGGAGGGACTCTTCATGAGGGACTGTAGTGAGAGGACAAGAGGTAACGGGTTAAAAATTAACCAGGGAAAGTTTAGACTGGATATGAGGAAGAAATTCTTTACTGTAAGGGTGGTGAGGCACTGGAATGGCTTGCTCAGGGAAATTGTGAATGCTCCGTCACTGGCGGTGTTCAAGGCGAGGTTGGACATAGCCTTGGATGACATGGTTTAGTGTGAGGTGTCCCTGCCCATGGCAGGGGGTTTGAAACTAGATGATCTTCAGGCCCTTTCCAACTCTAACTATTCTGTGATTCTATGATAACAATTAGGTGAGTTCCTGGAGATTTATTGCAGCATGCAAGTGCATTTTAAACACTTCTATGTTCTGAAAATACCATGCATGCATGCATTCATACCGCATTTTCAGTTGACATAAGCCTAAAGGAGCTCTCTCAACCAAGAATGACACTGAGAGGGAATCTCTGAAGAGAACTTAGTCTTCCCACAGTTGGATTACTTGCTGAGTATGCATGTGAGGTTTCAGACAGAAACATTCTGCCTCGGAAAAGGCAGATTTACCATGTTGCTTTATTTCCACCTTATATAATATAAGAGAAGTTATGATCCCTTATAGTGTCTAAAATGTTCTTAATCTAAAAAATCATGCAATTGGCAGTTTATACATTTATTAATCGAATATGAGGAAGCCTCAGTTCCATTTTCATAGACTTATACCTGTCAAAATAATAAAGGATATGCTAAATGATCATGAAGCAAGAATGTAAAATGCAGGACAGACAAAGCTGTATTGAATTTCTTCTCCAGGTCAGAAAATTTTCTCATTGCCCCCATATTTCTTAACAACTTTTATAAAATTGGAGAATGACAATCATTTGTTTTTCAAATCAAATGAGATGCTGCATTTATTGTAACATCTTTTTTCCTCCTGCTGAGTCTCAGAGTGTGCAGACAAGTTCTGTCCCAATTTATAACCACTCTGTTCTCAGAATGGCATGGTTAGATACAGAATTTGTTGAATTATTTGAGAAAGCTGCCTGAAAGCCATAATTTCTCAAAAAAAATATGACAGATCTAGTCAAAAGCTTCAAGAGCCTGAATAGTGATGCCAGGCTGTAAACCTCTGAAATGCACAACCCAGCTAGTTAAGCTGGGATAGATGGGGTAGGAGTAGCAGAACTCTGCCTTCAGGCTTAAAAACAAAAAAACATCTGCCACCAGTGAAAATACAGTTAGGTATTAATCCAGGTGGAGTGACTGTGTACAAGTTTCTGAGCCTCCTTTCTGCGCAGAAAGGGTCAGTTTTATCCCACTGTCCAAAAGGAGCTGCAGGGTGACATTTTGTGAGAGCTATCAGTCCTTTCAGTAATCACAGGATCTGCAAATAATAACCTACGTCTCCTCTGTTCTAACTGCCTTTCAGTGCAGGAGCACTTTGTATTTCTGCCAGCATTTTATCTGGTCTGGGTTTTCATGTTCCATGAGAGAGTCTCTGCTCCCTCCCAGGGTGATTATTCCACAGCTCTCATGGCCAGGAGGTTTCCTCCTCTAAAATCTCTCATACTGTTCTTAGCTAACTCCCCTGTTGCTAAGCCATTGCAGCTAATCCCTCTGTATTGTTATGCATCCATCTCTACACATGCTCATGCATAAGGTCACCACAGTTTCTCCTCCTTCAAGAGTTTAGTTGTATTTTAAATACTTAATTCTTCAAAAAAAAGAATCTGCCCTCTTCTTCCACAACAGCCATCCTTAATGCCAATTTCCCCCTCCTGCCAGTACCATTTGGTGCAGAGCAGATGATATTTCAGGTGCTATCATAGCACCTTACTGGCAGAGAGGCTATTATCCCCCCCCTTTTTCTCATAAGTCTGTACACAGTCCTGTTCTACCAGCATGTTCTGGTGTATAGGTTGATTTATGATAACCACAAACTGAGTGGTAAGACAACCTGTGAATGCTGGGAAGCAGCTCACTTTTTGATTGTCAGATGCTGTTGTAAGCCTCAACACAACAGCAGAGAGTTTGATTAATGCTACCACTGCTGTAAAGGAAGACCTCTAAAAAGAGAGCTGTGCAAAGGTAACAGGCTTTTCCATGCCTGTAAATTATTATTTTAGACTCAGCACAGTAGCTCCTTCATATGCATTTTGTCATTTAGGCAGCAAAAGACAAGACAAAACTTCAATGAGAAAAATCAGTTTACATTACACAATCAGCTAACCGTGGACCAACGCTCACTGTAGCCACTTTCCTCTGACTAGATAACTGTTTTGGGTTACCTTTCCACATTTTTAAGAGGTTTGCACTTTCTCCAAACTAAAGGTTTGTTTTCAATCTCTCCACCTTCAGTGCAGTAGTTCTGTAGTCGCACTATGTGCTCAGTTCCTCCCAGGCACTCAAATAATACTCATAAATGTTGATACCAAGCTCATTATTCCTCTCTTCAGTCACCAATTAAAGTGCCAATTTAGACCCACATTAATCCTTGATCCTAGTAAAGATCATTAAAGACACCTACTAACATACTATTTTCCCAGAAGCCATAACCTTTGCTTTTGCCTCTCCACAGGAAGGACAGTCTCAGAGATGCAAGCTTTCCTAGACAGTCTTTTTCTAAGAGAAGCATGGCATGTGGGAAAGGATGTTGCATGTAAAAATATGTTTTATTTTGTATAATCTTAAGACTTCATGATGCAAATATCTTTGAAAGTCTTTCACTAGCTTTGAAAAGATCCCTAGGACTCCTAGGGATAGCTAGAATAAGATCCCTACAGTTTTAAGCAGGAAGCGTTTAAAGTTTTTAAGAGTTTTTAAGTTTTTCAGGAAGAACTAGAAACCCATCCTGAGAGCTTAATTAATGCTAAGTAGGAGGCTACCACTACTGTAAAAGAAGAACTCTAATGAGAGAGCTATGCAAAGACTCAACTAGAAAGAGAATGCTTTTGCTATACTTTATTCTATAGCCAAACACAAAGAATTAATTTAGTACAAAACCAAAGTATCTGTGTCTGTATTACATCTGCCCTTATATCAAGCTGTCCAAACATCGGTTTCCATGACCTGTTCTGGTTTTTCCCTGTAAGCAGTTAAATTAGATGAGGCAGTCTGCCTGATGCCACTTTAGATCACATCAGGCGACTTGTTGAGTGCTCATATATATGTGTCTCATTAGCATTGCAAGGGCAAATGATGTAGAAGAAGATCATCTTATGAAGAAATTACAGACTGCTTTATGTACAACTGCTGAGCATTTTATCATGATTTGTCTGCAAGCTGAGTCATGTGTGAGTGGTTAGAAGCTTATTCCACCCAGACAAGGCAAAAAAGGAATGGTAAATTGTTGCTTTTAAGGGAGGGAGGCAATGGAATTGCAAAAGAATGGGGGAAAAGAAAGAGCAGAAGGGACAGGAATACATGACATGGCAAAGACAATAAACAAAAGATGGCTGAAAATACTATAAGCTGATGTCTTAGACTAGAGTTAGTTCTAATATTTCCTGTTAAATTCTGGCAGTTAGATCTTACCATATCATTGATCTTTTTGTAGACTAAAGTTATACAATTTCTTCTAGTGTGTCTTTATTTAGCTCTTTATTTGCTAGCTTTATAGGAGTATACTGAGAACAAACACACGTTAAGTGTGTAAAGAGCTCAGCTCTATAATAGTTCCTGGGAAGAGAGTTACATAGGATGTAAAATGCTTCAGTTCTAGGTATTTACTTCTGGGAGACAGGATGCTTTATACTCTTCAGCTACATTCCTCTATTGCTTTGCTAAAGGTGGAGAAACACACCACTCTTGCAAACCAAATTCCAGATCAACTCAGCCATAATTAGCTCTGACAAACCATCTGGTATCTCACTAGCGCTGTCTTTATATTGTTAAGAGTAAAATTACCCTAGTCAGGACTGCTTTTTCTACACTGCAGAGATATTATTCTTGCTTCAAACCTGAAAGCAAACTTCATTTGTTCTCGTAGTCCTGTGCTAAGACTTCTCTAGCACCACAGTTGTTTCTTGAAACCAGGGCTATGTTTCCAGAGGTACCAGGAAAATCAGGAAGCTAAGCAAGCAAGGTCAAAATTTATGAACTCTCCATAGCTCATACTGGATGATATAATATACAGAAACTTGTTAAAATCCCATGAGCTAGCTGTATCTGCCATAGCAGCTCTTTGAATACTCTATCTGAGATACTTCTGATTTCTGGAATGGCCCATGAATTTCACCTTCCAGTTAATGTCAGTCCTTGAGCTCTAATATTATGGGCCCGCAAGCACTCATCTCACTAGATCAGTGGCCAGCAACTTTCTGATGCAAGACTTAAGGCTGCTCCCAAGTTTTCATGAAGAGAAGTCTCACCTACAAATCCAGCTGAATGTGACAGCGGTTTGGTTGGCTCTTCCAACTTTGCTTCTGCAGACAGCAGCATCATTTTAGCTAGGACAAGCATCTCCAAATGCCATGTTCACCAGTGTTTGTTTCTTCAGAATTCCCATTTGCTTTCCCTGCTCAAGAAAGCAGAGTGGCTTCAGGCTCAGGCTCCTCCCGGTTTCATGTCCTCGGATTTACCTCTCTGTGAGTTTAGGGTTATAACTAGGAGCTGGAGAAGACCTGTGTCCTTGCTAGGCCACTAGCCAGATAGGCAGGCAGCCTAGCAGATCAGTTCTTTAGTTTGTGCCTGGATCTCCCACCTATAAAGCTAGGAAAAGGGTTTTAACCCACCTATGTAAAATATATTTTAGCTATTAGGAGTACTGTTATTGGCATAATAATTGGAGACATTCTATGTTTGGAAAATATTGCCTGTCAGCTGAAGAAAGGAAATCGTGTGAAAAGGATTGTTTCAGTTGCCTCATAATAAAACACATTGTAGAAACCTCTCATCAACACAATGAAGCAATGTGGGGAATTTGATATTGAGGCAAGCAAGAATGATGCTGTGTAACCAAATCGCAACGTGGCATCCTGATCCACATCAGTTCTGTTAGTGCTTCCACAGTCCGGAATTAAGAAAACAGAGCTGGGCATTAACTCATAGTTCAATAACAGCTATACATAAGAAATAATGCATTTCATAATATTCCCAGCAAATTCTTCAAATTGAAATTTTAACATGAACTGCCCTTGACTATTGAAAACCTGAAAATGGTTTAGGTTTTAAATTTTGTAAACCAGGGTTTTATATGAATGTCTTACAACCCTTTTCAAATCAAAATATGTTGGTGACGTCCAAGATGTGAATTGTGTGAGGGCAAATGTAACATACAAGTACAAGAACAAAAATTTCTCACAACTTTGGCAGACTTTTGGTTACAAGTGCCAGATGTAAACTGCAAACTACAGCATGTAAATATCACACCACCGGAGTAAACGATTTCACACTTCTTCTGCCTGGATTGTTTACTTCTGCTCTATATGAACTTTGTCAGAAGGGAGAAGATGTCACAGAAACTTTGTATTTGAAAGGCAAAACAACACGTCAAGGAGCCTCTCCATGTTTTAACTATGCACATGCAGGTGTTTGTTACTGCAAATGCAGGCAAATATGAGTATCTATCTACACTGTAGGCTAATATTGAAAACATGGAAGATACTAACTTGGAGTAAGTGCAATGGCACCATGCACATGTGCATACATGCACATAAGAGCATGAACATCTTGCACCCATTGCTTGTCCTGTGATACAGACATAATCTAGTTAAAATGGAAATGTATTAGGAAAGTCAAACAATTAATTGATCCAAGAAAGGTTGTTTCATGTTTTGTGTAAATCAAAGCTAAAAATTCATTTGAGGGAGGCTGCCGTATTGTAGACTAAACAGAGTTTGGCATGAGCACAGGACTTGGTGTGGGTGTTAAAGTTCTTCTGCACTACACATGGTCAGTAATCCTCAGCAGAAATGTTAACTCAATTTGTCAGTACTATCTTTATGTCAACAGTAATGCTTAAATATTTACAATAGACATAGTACTCTGAGGGTTCGTAACGCAAGATAAATTGGAAAAATGTTAACAAAATGGATGGTACTAATACAAACCCTTGGCACTTTGCACTCTTTAATTTTATATACAAGAGGGTGTGCCTGAAAGTTGTATTTTATTATGCTGTATGGTTTATATGCTACCCTCAAGCTTTTGCTAAAATGGAGCAGAAATTTGTATAATCATTCCAAAACCAGAAATGTGTTAGGTTAATGATGCATGAGGACTGTATCCACAAGAAAGAGACACAGATTTTTGCAGATATATTCTGGACCAATTTCAGTCTTTATATAAATGACTATGAATACTGTAGACCTCAGACTGAGTTGCACCTGTTTATATCCTGGCAGAATTTCGCCTTCTGTCATCAAAGAAATTATAAATATGGAGTGCATCCTTTTTCAGATAACATATTCCATACATAATAGTCCTCAAAATTCATTGCAAGATAAACAAAACAGTAAATTTTGCAAATAACTAGGAAGAGGTACAAATAAAAAGATACTTAGGGAAATTGCTTTTGAAACAGCTCTGAAAATAGAGGAACAACATAAAAATTTAATGATGCAAGACAGCCTTTCTCAACCCTTTTCCTCATTTACTCTCTCTTTTTCAGATTCACTGCCAAATATTCTTCTAATGAACCCTTCTAATGAAAGCTGGCCATGAAAGCCAAGCATTTATTTCAGCTATGTGTGATTTTTGCATCACCCTTAACTTTGAATCTTTTCCCTCTTTGCCTTTCTGATCTGAAACTGACTCTCAATGTTTGTTTACCCCTATGCCTATATCCTCCAAATGCCTCAACCAGAGTATTCTTACCAGTATTTCCTCCAGCCACAGGCAGATAACAGCACATGAGGAATGGCATTGCCTATTTTGACATGCTGGTTTGAACAACAAAGTAATGTAACGTGTCTTTTCCTGGATTAGACAATTTCACTTTCTGTTTAGTGTTTTTACAATAGTTTTAAGGCAGTTTCGTTGGAACTATATGATCTTAAAGTCCTTTCCAACCCTAACTATTCTGTGATTCTATGATTCTATTTTTTTTCTTTTTGCATCCTACAGGTTGCTATTCCTCCATGCATTTTGCTTCACTACCATTTTTTCAACTAATTTATTATCTATTTTCTTGCTACTAGTCTTACCAAAACCTGTCACCTTGAGAAGTTTATTTGTTTCTTACTGCCCCATTGTCTGCTCTTGTTTCCAAGTCTGTAAGTGTTTTGGAAGTATAATATTTTAGATAATCTGAGTCTCATAGGAGGACATAGATGACATAATGCAACAAAATACTTGACACAGAAAATATTTCACCTGTTTCACTGCTTTTTTCCATTATGATTATACCACTTCATTGGGTACAAATCCTGTATGTTTTACTCATGCAGTTCTTATTCATCTACCCATTTCCTTAACTTTCATAACCTACCAGTCATCACTTGACTATGATATTGTGTAAATCTGCATAAAATGTCCAAATAATTAATAAGTAAAATAGCAAGAGAGAAATTAAAAAATATATCCTGTGCAAAACATATTGCTCTTTCAGAGATGACTGACCTAGAAGGTTTTGTCAAATGGATAACAACTCAATGTCAAACTCCCCCAAAAGCATTTCTGTCCTTGTTGAAAGTATTGTTTCAAGGAACGAAACCCTGAGAAGAAGTAACAGGAGAAAACATGCTTCAAAGCATCTATACTGAACTAATCAGGCAAGAGTTGTGTTATTTCGTCAATTTGCAAGCTCTCAATCTATTTCCATGCACTTCTGCTTTTTTTTCTTCCTCTTTTTCCCTTCTTCCCCCCAAAAAATCAGCAATGCTTAACTTTAGAGTATTCAGTTTCAAGCTAATATACATTTACATCCCCAAAGATTCACATACTTTTAAGCAGAACTGATCATAGTGAGAAAATGGCAAACATAATCCAGCCACTTCCTACTTACACATGCACACATTTCCTATCTATAGAGCACTCAATGTTCTTTAATTAGGAAAGCCAGATGGCATTTGAAAATTTCTTTGAAAGAAGCACAGAAGCAATGTTTAGAAAATGTATGAAATCCCATCTTGTCTTTGAGCTGTCACTCAGGCTTTGAGTCTTTTGCCCCATATTCTATTCACCATTCTTATTCTGGACCTGTGATATCCGATTCCCTTTTCTGCAATTTCCATCTTTTGTTCACAAGTCTGTTCTCTTCACAATAACACTATTCAGATAAGGTATGTCTTTGAGTTGTCAGCTACTACTTTTTTTTCCCTCCTAGTAAAGATCCCATTAGTGCTTTGGGATTCTGTGATACAAACGTACAAAACAAGAGCCCTCTGCTGAAACGTTGCAGCTCACTTTTCAGTACTGCGTCAGATACCATTAGCAGGGAGTTTTTATAGTTTACCTTGCAAATGATGGAAACCACTCTCTGTTAAACAAAAGAATGAAGGGAGCCCAGCAAAAGATACAGTATATTGCTTGTGCGTTACGGTGTCTTGGCACTGGAGGGAAAATGTAAGAGGATTATTCCTAGATAAGGCACCTTACAAATATAACATACGCATGTTGTGACACTTTACCTATATAATCATCATTCAGTTCAAAATGGTATGCTTTCAAAGTTTAAAAAGTAAAAAGATTGGCGTAATGACCTTGAACTGCATAGCAAAAGACACAGCATATCTTTTTTATGTCTCCTCTCAGCACAGGAATTGTATTTTTTATTTTTTTAGGTACACAGTGCCCAGAAAAATGGGTCAGCACTGCTGTGGTGTATCTAATAAGTCTATAAGAAATCTCACTGGATTTCACATAATTTTCATAACAGGCTAATTTTGGATTGAAATACATAGTGCATATTTATATAGCAAAGCCCCAAGACCTATGCTCCTGGTTCTTTGCCATTCATTTGCTTTGTGACTTGACTTTCAGCAGACCATTTATATCTACAGGTATGCCACCTTATCTACCTGTAACATGGGAATATTATCATTTGCATCTAAAAGACTTGATTCAGAGGTGTAAATTCATTTAACAGTACTTGAGATTCTTGGATGAATAAGGTTTCACCCATGTTCGAGATCTGCACTCCAACCACTTAACAAAAAAATAAAATCAATAAGGTTCTACTGGTATATATTGCTAGATAAAGTTTCCAATTCAATAAAGCAAGTGGTATAACTAACACTAATTGTGTAGTCTTGAGCTTTTTTCAAAATTACCAGAAGAACAGTGATTAAAATTTACTACCAGACATAACCATAGCTAAGTAACAGTGTTAACACTTGCCCAATTGCTTAGAACATGAAATAATCAAAGTAGTTTTCACCTTTAACCAGACTAATAATCATTTTGAAATCTATTTGTTAAAATGTAATACCAAGATCCCATTTGTTTAATAGACACACATTTTGTCACCAATTTATCATGTCTTAATTTACACAACAATGAAGAAAACCAGCAGTTCCTATAAAAAGCTTGATCTGTATATTCTAATTAGGCATCAGTAATTTCTTCACATTAAAATATTTTTGTTTGGTTGTTTTTTGAGTAATGGAGCCTCCAGGCACAACTAATGGCAAAAGCAAGCAAAAGCATTTATATCAGTTACTGTAAGTAGCTGAATATTTAAACACCACTAGTGATGGATATTTTGTGGATACTCCAAAATATAAATACCTAAATCATAAACATCTCTATACTTCTAAATTCCACAAGCAAAACTTAATTTGGGATGCACTATGTACTTCATACAAAGACACACTTCAATAACATACTTACTGAATGTAGTTAGGTGTTATTAAACTTGATTGCATTAAAAACTAAGGTTAAGCTGTGTCTAAGTGCTATGCTGAACCAGGGGTAATCATCGCTTGCACTTGCTACTGTTGGAAGCCTGGTACAGTCAGAGCTGAAAACATGAGTCTAACAGCTTTATTTTTTTTTTACTTTTTTTTAAGGAAAATAAGCACCAATAAGCAGTCTTCTCAGCAATGAAATATGATTTCTTTGGCCTCAGTGACCCATTTCTCTTGGTCCTTTTGAGCACTTCTGGTCTCAACAGTCAGCACTACTGGGACACCAAGCAGAGGAAGCATGTTTGCTACTCATGGCACCTACTCCCTGGCAGACTCCAGCAGCAGTTGTTGGCTGTAGTTTCAGCTTTATCTAAGGATATGTCATATATTTAGGCTGTTATGTGATCTGTCTTTGCTGCTTTCCCTTCCTAAAAGCTTTTTCCATTCCCTGAACTTCTACACTTTTTTCACATTTGTGAATTAGGTGCTATATGACTTGTTCATGAAATAGCTACATAGGCTGTTTTACAGCCCCAGGGTGGGAGCCAGGGCTCTCTCCACATTTGTGTGCTTTCCGCCTCCAAGGAGGTAAGACAAGAAAACTAATTACCATATGGACACATCTATTCGCTTGGACTATGATTTCAGTCAAGGAAGGTCAGATGTGCAAGCACAGTTTCTTGCTTGCCTTTTCAAGTCAGCGCTGCTTTCCACTTAAGCAGGAAGCTCATCACACATAAGAGTTTTAAAGCAAGGATGCTGAGAAGTCTATTTTCAAATGTTGACCTGTGACTTGCTGCCACAGAGCCTGTCAGAACCACAGAAGTTACATCTGTGGCTTGGGCACCCATACACACAATGTTTCATATCAGGAAGGATTCAGGAGCATGTTTGATTTGTCATATTCACAACCAAGGGACATTTGCAGGTGCAAGTCAAAGCCTCAAAGGCAAAGTAAAGCCTCACCTCAAGGTGCACTAATGCACTGCTGAGGAGACAGCTGTCCTCCTGTGTCCTGGGACCACACTATGATCAACATCAGGCACAGCTGGATAAGCAGAAAACGACAGCTAGCTTTGGTAAAACCCAGCTTCATACTGGGAAGTGTACTAGTTGGATAAAACAGTAAACTTAACAAAAGACACTGAAATCAGAAAAAAAAAAGACATTTTGATGGCGACTGAAGCAGGTTTGAAATCATCACCTGAATACCTGCACATTGTTTTGTGTATGTGCTAGCTATAGTATTCAATTTTTTTAGGTGTTTGGTCTTCTCATTCACCTGACAAGACTTTTCCATAGACTTTCTGAATTCATTCAGACACAAATGTTACTTCCTATACTTGCTGCTTCTGGCAAATTCTATGACATGCAGTGAATTTAGTCTCCAGTTCAACCTTTGGGCTGCTCCAGCCCACCAATGTAAGCAAAGCTGTTATGATTAATCTTTAAGATTGCCAGAAAGGTAGAAAGGTTTTTTAGGGAATGTGGGTCTGGTCCAAACTTACTTTGTATTTTTATTTAACTTCAGTGCGCCTTGAAAGAGGCCCTAAATTGGCACTGACTTTCCCATAAATTAAATATGGGGCTTCTTCTAAGCTTTAATATGTTCAGAGAGAATTTTATTTTGTTCTGACAGAATGATCAATGAATCAACTTCATTCCACCTTTCACACTTATATAGAAATATTCCGTAAGTATTTACAAATAAAAGGAGACAAGGAATTTGATAAATACATTTGTGGGGGGAATGTTCTAAAATTTTGCAGCAAGTTACATGAAGTATCCTAGAAAGCAGGAGATAGGTGTTATAATGGAATATGTGCGATTCAGTATCGTGTCTTTACCAAAGACAAGTGGTTTGTAGTGGACCACAACTCATACTGAGTGATTAATTTGCTACGAATGAGTAATCTTATGAGTTTTAAGCTTCTTTGTTACTTATTACTCATCTCTGAATAGCTCATTTCCATTGAACTTATCCTCTCTATTCAGCCCTGGTGAAGTCTCACCTGGAGCACTGTGTCCAGCTCAAGAGAGACATGTTGCTCCTGAGGCAAGCCCAGTGAAGGCCTATAAAAATGACTAAGGGTCTGGAGCACCTCACCTACGAGGAAAGGCTGAGGGAGCTGGGCTCATTCAGCAAAGGGCAGAGAAGGCTCAGGGGGTATCTGATCAATGTATACAAGTATCTGAAGGAAGGGTATCAAGTCTCTTCTCAGTGGTGCCAGGATAAGTGGTGCCTCTCATCTCAGGATGAGAGGAAACGAGCATAACCTAAAACACAGAAAGGTCCATCTGAACATGAGGAAGGACTGCTTTACTGTGAGGGTGACTGAGAATTGGAATAGATGGCCCAGAGAGGCTGTGGAGTCCCCTTCCCTGGAGATATTCAAGAGCTGTCTGGGCACAATGCTGAATTATGTGACCGTGCTTGAGAAGGGATGTTAGACTAGATGACCACCAGCGGTCTCTTTCAACTTCAACCACTCTATGGTTCTGTGATTCTGTGACATTCACTGCTTAGTTCAAGTATTTTTCCATATCTGAGATTTGAACTGTGCTACTGAGCTGTGATCAGGTAGGTGAGTGACCAAGCATGTGATGTGCTTGAGAGCACAGGTCATGTCCACTCAAGACACATTTGGTCTATTGCATTCTCTGCTTGCAAAGCAACTCAAGAATTTCTACCACACATTTTCTGCACACACCTATAAATGGTTTTTCAAATGAAATTCCATTATTCAAATGCATACAGCTTCAGATAAACTATTATCTGATTCTTGTTCACAATTAGTTGAAAGCCTGTTTCAAATGTTAAGGTAAACAATTCATAAAATTGTCTCAGGTAGTTCAGTGGAGAAAGAGAAAGAATGTGCCAGGATTGGGAGGGAACTCTAAATTACGCAACAGACTATGGGTTTATATATTTATCAAACAGAAAGAACCTGCCAAATCACAGTAGCCCAGTATCTCTTGGACATCCTAAATATCCTCTGGAAACGTGATTCGGTTGCCTTATTTTGTACTGAATGCAGAAGATAAGGATTGAAAACTGGAATTTCACTCCTATAATCTGATATAACTTGTGTAAGAAATTAAGTAGATATTTTTAACTGTTTATTATATCATCCAGGAACAGAAAAAGTGTAGGGCTTTTTTCTTTTCCCATTTAGCTCATGATAAAAGCACTTGACCCAGTGCGTGCACTACTATGAATGAAAATAAAACAAAAACCTTGCTTTTGTAAAAAAAAAAAAAAAAAAAAAAAAACAGAAAACCCATGGAAGTGCCCAAATACAGAGGCATCCTTGATGGGACATATGTTTTTACACAAATTGGAATTATTATGGGAAAGGAGACTGGAGTTCTTAAATGACCATCACTCCCCAAAGAGATGCAAATAGAGCCCAAAAGTGTCGATATTTAGTGTCGAATGAGAAATGACAGTAGTTGTAATGCCAGGGCTCTTGGTACAGAGAAGTTATATGTATTTTTCAGATGGTAGTCTGACAATGTTCTCTCCCTTCTTGCCTCATATATCCCAGGAAGCTTGGCAATCAGGAGTATATACAGAATTGACTGAACTGCCTTAAGTATTTGTTTCACAGTAATGATCAGCTGAAGATTTTTGAGCTGTTAACCATGAGCCAAGTCTTTCAAGATGACTTCATGTTTTCAAGTTATATTTGCTTTGTGAAGGATTTCATACCTGTCATGGGTTCAGCAGCAGCAGTCATTTTTCTCCTTCTTGGTACCTGGTGCAGCGCTGTGTTTTTGACTTTCGGCCTGGGAACAGTGCTGATAACCCCAGTGTTTGCAGTTACTGCTTGGTAATGTTTTGGTTCGACCAAGGACTTTCTGAGTCTCATGCTCTGCCAGGGAGGAGGGGAAGCTGGGAGGAAGCAGAGACAGGACACCTGACCCAAACTGACCAAAGAGGTATTCCATGCCACAGCACGTCATGCCCAGGATGTAAAAATTGAGGGCAGAGACCCGAAAGGATGGGGGTGCACTGCGTGGTCGGGCTGGGTATCGGGTGGTGAGCAGTTGTATTCTTTCCTTGTATTTCCCTTATCATTATTATTATTATTGGTGGTAGCAGTAGTGGTCTTGTGTTATACTTTAGTTACTAAACTGTTCTTATCTCAACCTGTGGGAGTTGCATTCTTTTGATTCTCCTCCCCATCCCCCTGGGTCTGGGGAAAGAAAGAGGGGGGAGTGAGTGAATGAACTGCGTGAGGAGCTTAAACCATTACAATACCACATCACAGTTGTATTTGGTGCAGTTTCCAGCACCAAAATAAGTGGCGTACAAAAATCCATGCCATGGTGTTGGAGATCTGCCAAGCATTTTCTTTGGACATGTGAATTTCACATAGCCTCCAGTTTCCAAGCTACTCCTAGTAACTTCTTTTCTTTTAAATGTTATCTTACTTTCAAATCCGTATCTTTATAGTCATGTTTTCCCTGGTCTCTTCTGGAAGAACTCATTTAAAGCAGAGATGTACCAAAGGTAAGGAAACACAAGTAGATGTCAAGAATCTCTAATGGGAAGAATTTGAAGATGTCGAATTATGATCAACGACCTTTCTTTCTTTGTTCTCAGAGGTACAATCCTACAGCAGATTACTTCAAACACTAGAATGCAAGATCTTTTGCCATGCCACTTCACTTGTCTGCATCCTGTGGGAACACAGTCTACAAATAGAGCCCTCAGGACTAAGGAGCAGTACATGCAGATTCAATGTACTTCGAAATAAATTATCAAATATCTTGTGTTTGTAAGGAGAAAATTAAAGAAGGCACTATGAGTCTAAACTCTCTTTGGTTTTTATTCCATAAAAAGATTGTATGTAGATGGTTTTTGAAAAAAGGTAGATGGGTAATAGCCTGCATGTGGTTTAGACAGGAAAATCCAGAAGAATTAATCACATCTAATGAAACCCTAAATAATTCCACTTGCAGTGCTGTATGTCTGGGAGAGACACACAAGTAAGTGTTGCATCAGAGGCAGATAAAACCACAATGTTCCACATTCACCCAAAGTTTTAAGAGCACCAGTCGGCCAAAATTAAGTCTTATTGGCTTGTGTTACTCCTTGGAGACGACTCAGTTACTGATTGTATTGCCATTTGTAAGACAAAAACTTCCTCTTTCCAGGAGCTATCCTTGAGAGTTTATCTAACAGAATAGGCAATTTTCTGCAATAATCTGGAATCAAAATCTTTGTGCACTCTTTTATTGCTTATCTTGTTCTGCCTCCATATTTTTTCATACACTTCACCTCATTCAGTTTATCACTGTTATATATATGTTTCTTCACACGATGTCTATGATACACTGAAATAGAAGGTCTGTGACAGACTTGATAAGAAATAGAAAGTGCCTAATTTATCCTTGCGGATCTCATAAACTATTGCCTTTAGTGGTGAGCAATACGAATTACCACCATAACAACGGAAAAAGTGTTCCCTGTATGAAATTTAAATGCAGTAATTTCTGTTACTAGAATCACGACAACTGGGATCATTCTCAGCTGGGAAGCACAGCATGGAAAGATGAGAACACTCTTCTAGGTAAAATCTTGGCCCTGAAGGAGTAAAGACAGAAACTATTTTTTATCTCAATGGAGCCATGGTCTGGCCTTTTCAGAGTTGAAAAAGGTTAATACTTTGATTAGCCTGCTCTCAAAATACAATATAAAATGGGGTAACAAGTTATCTGTTAAATTTTCACTCATAATGTAACTTCAAGTTAATATGCATTACTTAAAAAGAAATCAGTGCTATTTTCTTAATATTAAAAAAGTATATAGAATTTCTGAAAACCAGAAATTCAGTTACAAACTTTGTTATATGATGACTGACTGTATAATATCACCCACATGAGGAAAAAAAGCCCCAATGCCACACCACCACCACCCCTCTGTGTTAAAAGTGGTGTGTATGTGTGGGGCAAAGCATAAACACTGTAGATACTACGCTTAGTTGAAGGGCTATCACAATACTGTCATAAGCTATAACTGTTGAGTCTGTGTGTTACTTTTAATATTTTGTTGATAATGAGTTTTGCTTTCAGTCAAGAAAATGCAGGCTGTAACTAGCCTTCAACCAGTATCAGATTATTTTCATAGTTCTGTTTCACTGAAAACAGCAAAATCTAGCAAAAGATTTCAGGGAATTGTAAAAAATGTATTTTTAGTAAAGCAGAAGGTATTTATTGACTTAAGAAGAGAGGTTGCACACAAAAAGGAGTTTATAGAAAGTGAAAACAGAGCATTTGGGAGGAATGTAAAGAAACCTCAATACATATGGACAAACCACTATGGTACACGCGAAAAATGAAGTACAACTACAGCTCCAAAGTGAGCTGAAAAAAAAATATCACATTGGTTCTACAAATCCACTGGAAATCAGAGGATAACTAGGAGACATACTGGCTTGCTACCTAATGAGAAAGAAGATACTGAATATACATGCATGTCATACTTATTCTCTTTCAGAGTCTTGTAAAGGCTCTGTCATTCTTACACTACCAGAATTAATACTGGATAATAAATACTCAATAAATACTGGATCTTAAATCTAGTCTCAGGAAATTTGAAGTCTGGAGTATCCATCTCAGTTTCCAACAGTCTTTTAAAGCCTGCAGGGATCAATGAGGTTCCAGAAAAGGGAAACATTATGTCTATCCCTAAAACATGGGCAAAAAAGTGAATTTGAGAATGTTAGACTTGTCAGTTTAACTTCACTTTCCAGGGGAAAAGAAAAAAATAAAAAAGAAAAAGCTAACAATTAATGGGAAAGGGTGGATTGAGCCTTACGAAGGAGTCTATCCTGGGGCTAAAACTGCAATTATTGATCTGGAAGATAAGAAACTGTTTTTTAAATTTATAGTTAAGATCAAGCTCAAAGTACGTGATGGAATTCAATATGATCTTGCAAATTTGAAGAAAAGGTATAAAAACAATACAACAGATAAAGAAGTGACAATGATATTAGGGAAGGATTATCCACTTTAAAAACACAGAACAGCGAGCAGCAATTATCTGATAACAAGCTGCACGTCAGTCAAAAATTCCATGCTAAGAAAAGACTAATTCCAGTTTGAGACATTTAAAGAGCAATTTAGCCTCCAGAAGACACAACGCAGTCTTTCTGTCTTGGTAAGGCCTCAGCCAGAATACTGGCTCTATCACTTGCAGAGATACATGGGACAGATGAAGGAAAAGTCCAGAGGAGGCCTGCAATGGTTAGGAGACATCCATAAGCATGACTTGGAAGAAGTGATTGAAAGACCCTAGGACTGTTTAGCTTAGATAAGAGAAGACTTGTGGAAAAGAGAATACCAATGAAGTGGCATCCAGGTTGCTGCTCGAAAGGTCAGTAGGAGAAGGAATGCCAAAAGGGATATCTGAGAACACGTGAGGATAAACCTTTTAGTATTAACCACTGTCAATCAGTTGCCTAGGGAAGTTATTGTGTTAACATCACAGGAGCATTCAAGAACAGTTCAGAAAAATATCTTTCATAAATGGCATAAACCAGGAATGAACTGAATGACTTCTTTTACTTTCCCTGCTCTGTGTGCTATAACTGTTAATCCATATCCATTCCTTATAATTTCAGCAATAGCTCTCTGAATGGGACAGATTGAGAAATGGCTGTAATTCTGTTACACACAGAGGAGATCAAACTAAAAAAAAAAAAAAGAGACCTAAAGCAAGACCCAGATCCAAGGCACAAGGACAACAAAATCTAGGATATCGTGAGCAATCCTAAATAGAGATTGCCCATGGTAATCACTTGACAAATACTAACAGCAATGAACAGACATAAATTATGCAACCTGATGAAGTTTCATACACTAGCAAGATAATCAATCACAGAAACTACCAAGTGGCTTGGTAAAAACTAACTGCTTTGGAGAACAAGATTGAAAAGTTTGCATGCCTTAAATTTTCAACTCGCTTTTCTGCAAAGACACTTGGAATTTGCTCGCATGGGAAGCTTTTCAGTGAAAGGTTGACCCACTTACAGCAAATACAAGAAGCTGGACCAGTGCTTTTTGAATACTCTGGACAGTTACATACATCTACAAATTATTATAATGGCCTACTAACCTATGATTACCATGGGGCAAGAATTTGTAAGAAAGGAAGAAAGTGGTCAAGGATAGGATAAACATATGTCAAATAAATATTTTATTGTTCCTTTTCTGCTTGTTTTGTTTTGACTACTCTGGTTTACAGCCCCTTCTGAATGTGTCAGAATCTATATCAAAATAAATGCTCCTCCACAGAGAGGTGAAAATTCCCAGAAGCTGCAAGAGCTCTCTAGCCTCCTTTCATTTAGACTTTATGATAAAAAGTCACTTACATGTTCTAGGATTATAATAAAGGGGAGAAAAAGACTAAGAATGTAAGACTGGACACATAAACCATCAATTTAAGTAGGCAGCCAAGATCTGATGCTGGGGATGCTAAGTGATCCAGGCAAGGAAAAAAGAATATAATTTTCTTTTTTTAAGAATAATGCAGTGGCAACACCATTCCTTTTTTTTTTTTTCAGAGAAAGAATACAAAAGCAAGAATAATTACTCCCTGTTAGGGGTAACGAGCTATCAAAGGTAGTGAGTTTCGCAGTTAATGGCAGGTGACAGTACATGAGAAAAGTAAGAAATGAGGCCTGAAGTATCCCCCAGAGTGCAGTTGCTGATGGCATTCAAATTTTTGCATCAAATCAAACAGCAATTTGGAACTGGGCTTCTCTAAATCCTGTATATCACTGAGTTACACTTAGACCATCCTGAGCCCAAGATTTTCTCTTTATAAACAGAACTCTGTGACTTTACACATTTCAGCAGGGGAGAGAAAATCATTACAATGTCTTGCATTTGTATTCTGCATGAACAGGAACAGAAAATTTACAGCTGGTACATGTCTTCCTGTTTTTTGTTTTCTGCCTCTGTTTTCAGGTTGGAAAGAAGTCAAAGGTCTAACTACAGGGCCCAGCTAGAAGTCAATAAGAGCAGGAGCAAACTCTGTAAGCCCTAGAACACCAGCCACAGTTACATCACAAACTAAATGCACCACTTGGATTATCTGTTGTTTAAAATAGAAGTCTTTAGTATGCTATCTATGTGAATAAAAGCATAAACATTTCAGCTATCAACTCATCAGAACTGCTTGAGCAAGCATAAAATATCTTCTTGGCACCAGGTAGTCACTCCGTCCTCTTAACGAGATTTCTCTCTCGAACCTACTTTTCAGCCACATGCTAATGGGTTCATCTTAAGATAGCAAAGCGATGCATGTTTTTAATATCAAGCTTCCTTGCACTGGTGAGAGCTACAGATTTTTTGCTGACAAGACAGTTTTAGAACTACATGAATGGTACATCTTTGTTTAGGGAAAAAAATGAGGTGAGTAAGAATTCTGAACCACAAATGATGCCATGTGAAAGACTAAATTGAGTGCAAGGAGGGTTAGAGACCACTTCACAAATGCAAATGGAGTAAGGTGGAGAATAAAATGAAAGCCCAGCTCTCCCTCAAAATGTGGGTTTTTTTCTAAATAGCCTTCGTTCTTTGCAATTTGGTCTATATTTCTATGTCTATTTCCTGATTCTACTTTTTTTCCCTGTTTATTACTGGTCAGGAGTACCAGAAGCAGATCACTCAAGTTCTTTCGATTTGGCTCATTTTTCAATTTCCCCCTAAGCCTTTGTGTATTGCTCTTTAATTGTTTCAGAGGACCAGCCACAGCCTCTAAAGCCACAGGGTAAGCTATACCTGACTGGTCAAAGAGTTCACCAGGCACAGACTGAGCTTCTCACACAATTACTTCTAATGATTGAGTGCTGCATGAATTGGAGCACAAGCCTTTTTCTGCTAGGACTGTGATGACAGGCTCATCTTAAGGAAACAAGATTTCTTTCCCTTTTCATCCCAAAGACAAGTCAGCATGGTTTTCCCCTGCTCTCATCACCAGAAAGTCTTCACCCATTACTCTTCTCAGTTCCCTTACCGGCAAGCATGTCTGATTTTCAGTCTACTCTCCCTAGCAGCAATGTCACCCCCTCAGCTGCATTCATATATAGACACACCCTCTTTCATTTAAAGAGAAAACAGAAAAATTAGAGGCAAGTAGGGAGAGCAGAGTGATCACTAAATCTTTGTTGCTGAAGACAGCAAAAGAGCTTAATGAGCGCCTTGGCTGAGAGCCCCACCATGGCTTGAGCCGGCTGCTCCTGCGACGACAGCATCAGCGAGGTTTTATTCCCAGCTCAGTCAGCACCTCCCCAGCAAAGAACTTCAGTCATGCCAGGCACCACATTTACCTTGCAAAGGACCACTGTCTTCTCTATTCTATTACTCTCTATTACTGTGGTCAGATCATTTTTTTTGGATTTGTATCAAATTCCATTTAATGCTATCTATTTCTGCGGTCTCTTTTCTCTCTTGCCACTGAGGTTCTCTCAGCTGTCCTACTTACAAGTCGGCCTTTTCTGATGCCCCAGATGCCCACATGGACACCGTATCAGATAAGCTCTGGGATGAGTGACTGGTTTAACTCATAAAGTTCCTAATTAAAGCCCTGTTTTCAGCACTCCTGAAAGGTTAACTGGGCCAAAATTTAGAGCACAAGTTTTACTTTTAATAATGTACACTGTTTGGTAAATAAAAGGCTCTAAGAATTTCAAAGAAAGATTTGCCAAGAACCTTGCAAAAACATTTTCCTCCTCAGAGAATTATACAAATGGTGCAATTCACTTTAAAGCTTTGTAGGTTTAACGTTGCAAGTCTCTTGTAAACACTGAGGCTAATTCACTAAAAACGCTGCAGCAGTGAAAGCACAATAATTTTATAATCTTAACTTTTCATTCCCAATTACATATTCCTAGCATTTCAAGTGGGCCAAAAATCAAAATTACTGGAAAATTGGAAGTGGGTTTAAAGAAATAATTTATGTCTTCCTCACTAAAAGTTAGATATCCAGTTACTGGCAGGATGGTACAAATAAGACAATAAAGTCATATTAGGATAGCAGTGACTAAGCTAATACCAATAATAAACCGCTAAATGCACCCAGTGCAAACTGCACAGCTCTTAGGCTGAAGGGGTTAAGCCTGAACTGAGTTTTCCTGCTTTACTTCCTGGCACTGGCGTAATTACCAAACAGTTCATCATAGAATCATAGAAGAGTTAGGATTGGAAAGGACCTTAAGGTCATCTAGTTCCAACCCCCCTGCCAGGAGCAGGGACACCTCACACTAAACCATGCCACCCAAGGCTCTGTCCAACCCGGCCTTGAACACCACCAGTGATGGAGCATTCACAACTTCCCTGGGCAACCCATTCCAGTGCCTCACCACCCTCACAGTAAAGAATTTCTTCATCATATCCAATTTAAACTTCCCCTGTTTAAGTCTGAACCTGTTACCCCTTGTCTTATCATTACAGTCCCTCATGAAGAGTCCCTCCCTAGCGTCCTTATAGACCCTCTTCAGATAATGGAAGGCTGCTAGGAGTTCTCCATGCAGCCTTCCCTTCTCCAGGCTGAACAGCCCCAACTTTCTCATCCTGTCTTCATAGGGGAGGTGCTCCAGTCCCCTGATCATCCTTGTGGCCCTCCTTTGGACTTGTTCCAACAGTTCCATGTCCTTTTTATGTGGAGGACACCAGAACTGCACACAATCCTCCAAGTGAGGTCTCACGAGAGCAGAGTAGAGGGACAGGATCACCTCCCTTGACCTGCTGGTCATGCTCCTTTTGATGCAGCCCACGATACAGTTGGCTTTCTGGGCTGCAAGTGCACACTGCCGGCTCCTGTTCATTTTTTCATCAACCAACACCCCCAAGTCCTTCTCCACAGGGCTGCTCTGAATCTCTTCTCTGCCCAACCTGTAGCTGTGCCTGGGATTGCTCCGACCCAGGTGGAAGACCTTGCACTTGGCATGGTTAAACTTCATCAGGTTGGCATCAGCCCACCTCACAAGCATGTCAAGGTCCCTCTGGATGCCATTCCTTCTCTCCAACGTATCAACTGCACCACACAGCTTGGTGTCATTGGCAAACTTGTTGAGGGCACACTCAATCCCACTGTCCATGTCACTGACAAAGTTGTTGAATAAGACTGGTCCCAACACCAATCCTTGAGGGACACCACTCTTTACTGGTCTCCAACTGAACATTGAGCCATTGACCACAACTCTTTGCATGCGGCCATCCAGGCAGTTCTTTATCCACCGAGTGGTCCACCTATCAAATTGATGTCTCTCCCACTTAGAGACAAGGATCTCATGTGAGACAGTGTCAAACGCTTTGCACAAGTCCAGGTAGATGACATCATCTACTCTACCCCTGACCATCAGTTCCATAGCCCCATCATAGAAGGCCACCAGATTGGTCAGGCAGGATTTCCCCTTACTGAAGCCATGCTGGCTGTCACCACCCACCTTGCTGTTTTTCATGTGCCTCAGCATGCCTTCCAGGAGAATCCGCTCCAAGATTTTGCCAGGCACAGAGGTGAGACTGACTGGTCTGTAGTTCCCCGGCTCATCCATTTTCCCCTTCTTGAAAATGGGGATTATAGTTCCCTTTTTCCAGTCATTGGGAACTTCACCTGACTGCCATGTTTTTTCAAATATGATGGACAATGGCTTAGCAACTTCATTTGCCACCTCCTTCAGGACCTGCGTATGGATTTCATCAGGTCCCATGGACTTGTATACATTCAGGCTCCTAAGATGGTCTCAAACCAGATCCTCTCCTAGAGTGGGCCTGAGGTCTTCATTCTCACTGTGCCTGCGTCTCTTTCCGAGACTTCTTGGTATGGTCAGAGCATTTGCCAGTGAAGACTGAGGCAAAGAAGTCGATAAGAACCTCAGCCTTCTCCAAATCCAGAGAAGCCCGTTCTCCCAATAGGTTCTGGAGAGGGCCCACGTTGTCCCTGGCCTGCCTTTTATTTGCAATGTACCTATAGAACCCCTTCCTGTTATCCTTAACATCCCTAGCCAAATTTAATTCTAAGTGGGCCTTAGCTTTCCTAACCTGGTCCCTAGCTTCCCAGACAACATCCCTGTATTCTCCCCAGGCCGCCTGTCCTTGCTTCCACCTTTTATAAGCCTCTTTTTTCCTTCGAATTTTCTCAGCAGGTCCTTATCCATCCAAGGAGGTCTCCTGGCCCTCCTGCAGCACTTCCTTCTAGTAGGGGTGCAACACTCCTGAGCTTGTAGTAGGTGATCCTTGAGTATCAACCAAGAGTTTTGGGCCCCCCTTCCCTCTAGGGCTATATCCCATGAAATCTTACTGGGCAGGTTCCTGAAGAGGCCAAAGTCTGCTCTCTCTTCATCATTGCTAGTTGTATAAAGTACTATGGAAAGTCTAACTAGCATAAGCAGAAATACTCTGGGGGCTTAAAAATATTCTCAGATGTTCTACGTGTGTACACACCTCTTTTGTTACTTGTTTGTAATACACCTCTGGAAAGGAAAATGATGAAAATAATAATCTGTTTTGAAACACTGTGATGAGCTGGATTGAACTCTGTCTGAGAATGAGCACAGAGATTTCTCAGCATGGTTTAATTTAAATACTGCAACAACGATTATTTTCTGTGAGGGTAACAGAACAGATGGTGACCACTTATCTGACCGATATTTACGGGTTGCACATGCAGTACATCAGGACTTTTATTGGCATTGAGGTAATGATTCTAAATTGCAGGCTGTTTGTTTTCTTTTTGTAGGAGACAACTTCTGTTAATAAACGGAATGGAAAGTAGAAGATGATTACCACTGAAGGATTACACTCATGCCTTTATTATGTTGTGTTTGATTTATTCAGATTTCATAAACTAAATCAGGGCAGGCAGGTTATCATAATCTGTACTCATTCATACTCTTTACTAAATTTAATTAAACATGGGTGATCTCAGATCCTGACCTAATCCCCAATTTAAGTTTAATTTGGATTACTGGGGGTTTTTTTGACACATTATAATGACCTGATAGAGGAGTCCAAACTGTCCCCACCATTACTGATGAACCTCAAAGGTGCTTGGATCATCATGTATGTCAATATCTATGCATATATATTTTTATTGGCAGGGTCACCATGACTGGTATTATCTCTGCTTTCTAATTATGATTTTTGGAGTGGGTAAACGCATTCCTTCCAGTTAGCCTGCAATAGTTTACTGACCTATCTGTGGCACACACTCAAACCTTATTGAGGGATGCATATATTGCAGCTATGATGTATCTTTGCAACAACACTACTTCAGAAAAAAATGAAGAGCCACATGTCACTTTCTTCTTCTCAGCCTCTGAATGGTAAAGTTGACAAGATTCTCTTCATGATCTAAAGCTGCTTTGCAATATAGATATCTAGTCATCATCAAAAAGCCTGTTTTGACAACCACCAAGGACAGAATGTCTTTTTTATCTATGAAGCAAATACAGAACATCACAGATACACTAAACTGGCAACACAAGGTCTATTCCCTAATTTGGCCTCTAAATAGAGGATGCCAGGTGGGTTTCCCCTGTGACACAACTCTATTCTTATTCACATTCATAGCAACAATTTTAGATTCCTACAGCCCACACTGCATTTTTACTGAAAGCCGAGTAATTATTGCAGGAGCCACTTATGTTTTCTTTCTTTCAACTCCCTCTCTAGTAATGTTTTTGAACTTCCTCCCTTGCTGCTCCCTCTAGGAGCTCTTCATATGTTTAGGAAAAGCTTGCCTTTGGCCAAGAATCATTAAAAATTACCTTTAAACTGTTGCTTCTACAGAAGTCAGGAACAGCAACAGCTCTAACAATTTGGACCTAAAAGCAATATGCAGCAGAAAGGATGTTAGAGAACCCTACATAAGAGCAGCAATCTAAATCTTAGCAAAGCTACTACAAAAATTAGCTAACATTTAAATAGAACTTTAGCCCTACCCCAGCACAATATCTTGATCCTGTTCCTAACTCTATACTGAAGACTGAAAAGCAGCCTCAAGCCTCACTTAATTCCAGAACTGTAAAACTCCTTGATAGAGGTTTAATTGGGAAATATTTCTTCCAGACATAGGTTTCATCTTTCAAGTCCATTATCCACTCATGCAGCCCAGCTGAAGCCAACAGGAGAGTTTACTTTGATAAGAATAACTCAGGTAACAGTATGAAAGGAAAGGCACAGAGAGCTAGGTATGTACTCTGTTGATTATGACTGCAAATGTTTTAGGTTTAGTCCCTAAATCTAATTCAGAATAATGTTGTGAGGTTTTGCCAGTCCTTATCTGCATAAACCCTTATCTCCTCACAAAGTTCTATCCTCAGCTTCTAGTCTTCTTTTTGAAAATATTTTAATTTACTTCTTTTTCCAATTGAATTTATTTATGACCTCTTTATTTTCCATTTGTTTTCCTTCTATTCCACACTGAAGCCCACATCTTTTCCTCTTTCAACCTTTAAATATTGTCTCCTCCCGAAGATTGCTGTCATCGTCTAGAGCGCATTAAAATTGTTTGAGAAGAAGTAGCTTACAGATGTGGAAATGAAAGGTTTGTGGAGAATTTTGTTCATCACTTTATACATAAAATGTACAATGTAGAGATCATTTTATGCCAAAGAAATAAAACAAAAAAAAATCAGTAATGCAAAATAAATTATGGAAATTTACAGGTGTGGACAGATCAGATATTAAGGTTATTTATATTCTCAAATTCTAAAAGAAAAAGAAAACTATACCATGTATGGCAACAAAGAAGATGGAAACTCCATTTTTACAAGGGGTAACATGGAAAAGACAAGTGGCAATGGGTACAAGTTATTCCTGGGGAGGTTCCAGTTGGACGCAACAAGAAAACTTTCCACAATGAGAACAATCAGCCATTGGAATAATCTCCCCAGGGAGCTGGTGGAGCAAGGTGCTGGGACATCTAGACTAGGTCATGCTTAGCCAAGAAAGGTTGGACCAGATAAACCCTAAGGTCCCTTCCAACCTGGTATACTATGATTCTATGGTCTACAACTCTGCATGTGGCGAAGGATAGCACACCCAGCAAATGATGAAACACAGTTAAGAGGAACACACATCCACTCGGAGGAGTGCCTTCAATCACGGAACTAGAAAGGAGGGGAAACTCACTGGCTGCCTTCCACCTACAGACAAATTGGTAACAACAACAGAGACTTGTAAATGGAAGAAAATAAAGAGACAAGGTTTGGAGACAATTTCTTTTAACACAGATTCCAAAATGGAAGGGATCAGCAAAATATATGGTTTCCATTTGACATCTTTACTTGACATCCTGTTGATTCTGTAATGTTGCAGAGGATTTTCAGGACAAGGAATAGCAGAGATGTAGAGGAGGGATTATTCTAGCAAACCTTTGCCTTGTCAGGAGCATATTGGCACAAAAGTCTGTGTCTGAGTACTAGCTGGTAGCTAGCTTGTGGTATGACTGCCCTTTAGGTAATAAGCGTAGAAGTGATTTCCCTCTTCCTTTACTCTTTGCTTTTTATCTAGCTGGAAGTTCTATGGAAAAGGGTAGAAATAGCAGCAAACAGTGTATTTACTTATATTGATAGAATTCCTGAGGAAGAAATGACCTGCTGAAATCGAAACAGAAGGCTTGCCAAGCAGAGTGTTTTGGAGCAGGAAAGAAAATCCTGGCAGCACATGAGGAAGAAGAGGAGACAAAGCACTGTGACTTTGAAGACTCACACACAGTTTTGTGGATTATGTTGCAAAAACAACTGCTTTACTCTCAAAGCTGATTCTTATCCATGCAGGAGCTCTACTATCATCTTTTACAACATTATGTCATAGTCCACCTTTTTCTCTCTAGCAGTATGTGGCTGCATCCAGTTCTATATATAACGTGGACAAAAATATAACCATGTCTTCTACCAATACTATGCACTATACAATATATTGCAAATAAACTGTTGTCAACACTGGGAGCTACCACTATTTCTACAATGATTTTTGGCAACTGCATGCATCAAATAAATAACCAAAACAATTTACTATTTAAATGAATCAGCTTTTTTCTTTCACTTGTTTCATTTCCCCATCTCTTCTCTGAACACCCAGTCCATTTTTAACATCTTTTTTTGACAGTGAGGACCTTTAATTCTCTGCTTTCCCTCACAGCACTGCTGCTGCCAAAAGAGCTGTGAATAAAAACCAGCTTTCACTGCTTTCTCAAACATCTTCCATGCTTTCTGACTCCACCAGATCTGTTTCACATATGCCTTCCTGGGTAAGCCAGCAGTATCATCTCCTCTTCTCTCCACAGCATTGCTATGGTTTGATACTATCTCTTACACAATGCTCCATCTCCTATCTGGTTAATTAGAAATATGCAATTCGTCACAGACTGAAACAATAACTTTACAAGAGATTCTATAAGATCAAATGCCAAGCCAGCTGGCTATATTTTCTAATGAAGTATCCAGTTATGCTTCCTAGTCAGAAAGTGGGTCCAATAATGTATATCACAGAATTACATCTTTTACAGTGTGCCACACAAGCAGCCTGTGATCCTCCTGCTTCCAACTCTCTACTATCTACATAATCCACACAACAAAGGCTGTACATATGGTAAAAAGAGCTCAGCTTCCCAGGACAGCTCTGCTGCCTTTAGTGGGGTTACTCCAGGCATGAGTTTATACTTGATAAAAACAGCAAAATGCACTCCTGGATCAAACATCCCTCCAAATCCTCTGACAGAATGATGCCTTGTCGTGACAGACTGGCTCTGCATCAGTGCCTGTAGGGAACACATTAGGCACTTTCTTCCAATAGTAGGTAAACAGCCATACTTCATGCATGGCTTCCAAAGGAAGGTCCTTTGTTTGTACTGACAGCTGCTGTTTGTACTGACAGCTGCTATTTACATACCTTTGAGAATGGCGATGGGTCTGACACTGTCTTGGTCTCCATATAAGTCAATAGGGCTGCAAGAGTTATAAATCAGGAAATAATATTTCTTGCAAATAAGCCCAGAGTATTTAAAATAATCCTAAATAAGACAGCATGATTATTTCTCAAAATAGCAGTAAAGAGAATGGATTGCTTGGAAAGCTGGATTTCAGTTCATCCAGATGTGTGCAATGGAATCATTTTTGTTTTCTTACAGCTATTAAAAAGTTATCCATCTTAGCTTTCACCATGGAAAATTACTAAACTCAGGGGCTAGTCATGAATGACACTAGAATCAATTTAATAGAGACAAAAATACGTCTGAGACAAAACTGATTTAGAGACAGGAATGATTTATAATGCTCTTTCCCTAGTATCGGCTGTTCTTTCCATTGCAGTCACTTTAATCTCAAATATCCGTAATGTGGCATGCAACTAAAAGAAAACTCCATGGCTTGTTTGAAAAGACAGGGAGAAAAAAATCTCAAGTATTAGGATACAAGAATATGAAATAAGTACTTATTTATTTTTTTCTGCCTCACGTGACCAACAATACTGGAACCTTTTCACCAAGCGAGAGGAAAAAAAGGCGATGTTTTCTGTGTAGTGAGACAATACAGAGCTCAGACATTTTTATGTCTCTTCTAGTAGACAGCGCTCTCCATAAAGCCAAAAAATAAAAGATGGCAAAACAATATTTAGATATTTCCACCCCCCCACTGGAATCACACATTTTCCCAGATGTTTCTTTGTGAAAGCACAACTGTAGGTAACAAATAAATTAACATTATGGGAGAAAGATGTTCACCTGTCGCTCTTTCCATTACTTTCATCTACACTGACCCATTCTAGATTTCAGCCTTAGTCTATTCATCTCAACATAGGAAAGTTTAATCCTCTATTTGCCAATTCTGCAGTAGAGTTCGGAAATACTACTGCAAAATAGCATGTTTGGATCATCACAGTAAATTACTCCCATGAGGGTGTTTACAAGTGAAAACTGGAAGAAGATTTTAAGAGCTTTTTTCTGCCTTTTCTTCTTTGATGCAAGAGTTACGCTGCTTGAAAACATTGCCAGACTTAGCAATGGATGGAATCCTCCACTGAGTAGAGACCAAATCATGGGAGAAGTAACAAAAAATCCAGTCCCTCGATAAATTAAATCCTTGGCCTCTCCACTCAAACAGCCAGGAAGGATCTCAGTAAAAGCCAAACATAGTAGCAGTGTTTCTCTGTGATGCAAATTCATCTTCATGGTGATCTGGATAAAGACAATCTAAAAGATTTTCAGATAGCTACAAAGTGAACATTTTGAAAGAAAAGAAATCAGACCAAGATGAAAAAGTTCAATAGAGAAAAGAATTACAATACAGTCCCTGCAAGCAAAAGCATGGTCTCTGTAGAACATGAGAGTCCATCAGCCGCTCCATTGACTTGGAAAGTACCTGAACAGTGTAAAGGGGGTTAGCAGTTGACTAGCACCATTTGTAAAAACATCAGGAAGTTACTAATCTGTGAGTACTGATTTTATTGTCTGGAAAGGGTAAAACAGGTAAGTTGTGGGGTGCAAAACTTTACTGTATACCAGTGTTCAGTACTTGCACTGAAATTACCAGGTTCCTCCCCTTTTAAGATACAGATGAGAAGTGGACTTCTGTGCTGGGATCTGTCCACATTATCCCAGGAATGACCCCTCCCTTGAGAACTGCTATTTTGACATACCTTTTCTTAGATCATTGCTTTGCAATGTCTCCAATGTCTCCATTGACTCCCTGAGGCTCAAGCTCACTCTTCTGAATATTAACAACACTCATGCTGGCAAATGGAGAGCTCAGAGGGGATTAACAATGAGAGAGCAGTCAAGATCCATCGGTGTCTGATAATCTTCCTTTACTGGAAGAAGGGGTTTTCTACCAGTAAGGTCATTGCTTCGACAGATTGTGTAAAGGAGACAGTGGAGGGTGGGGAGTATGCAAACTAGGCTGCTCCCTGTTAAAGTATGTGAACAAAAGAAAGACAGAAACCATGATAAAAGTTGATCGTGTGAGTAAAAAGGCCAAACCACTACCACATGCCTGATGAAAAGTCAGGAAAGATGTTGTCCAAACCAGGACTCCCAGGAGAGATGAGATCACACTAAGCGGGGGAGGAGGGTACATACAGGATGTTGTTTTGTAACTGTCTAGTGTTTTCCAGAGTAAAAGTGATTGTGGCTTGGCTAAGCCCAAGTTACTCGCCTGCCCACTGCTTCATCCCTAAAGACTAGAAACAAGAGCTCCACCACCAGGTAGGCTCCCTGGAAATGCATCAGAGCAGCAAGGTGCTAGAACACCTACTGTCAGCAAAGTCACAGGAAGACCTATCCTCTCCATGATGGTGGAGCTGACTGTCCGAGAGTTGTAGTACAGCCTGAGTCCTGAGGCACAGAAACAGACTGTGCTCAGTACCCAAAACCCAGAAATTCAGTCAAACTGATTTTGTCATCAAAGGTCTACTCTCACAAGGAGGAAAGGGTTTCATTGTAGCATTCTGCTTTCGAGATAAGTATGCATTGAAAGGAAGACAACTCATCTTTCTTACTGAAGCTACATGCTAACAATTATTTCATTCTAAGAGTCAGGAGCATTTTTACACAGAGTGCTCCACAGTTTGCTAGATTCTTTATTTGTGCTGATTTTTTTCTGTAAGGACACAGTTTTAGAAGAGATTTTAGCAATTCCTAACTTTTCTGGCAGCAAATTCATCCAGGCTGCTCTTAGAGGCCCTTCTTCCCTTACTGACTTCTCATCTCTCATGTGCTATCTGCTCTCCTGTAAATTCTATTATCTTAATCTCAGAGTATTAATTTCATTTTCTAGTATTTTGTTATCTTTTACACTCTCTACTTCAATATGAACTTGTTCTATTTCTTCTATGCACTTAATGTTTGATTCAGTTTGCAGGTTGAAATAGGTGATCCTGTCCCTCTACTCTGCTCTCCTGAGACCTCACTTGGCGGATTGTGTGCAGTTCTGGTGTCCTCAACATAAAAAGGACATGGAACTGTTGGAACATATCCAGAGGAGGGCCACAAGGATTAAAAGGGGGACCGGACCACCTCCCATATGAAGACAGGCTGAGAAAGTTGGGGCTGTTCAGCCTGGAGAAGAGAAGGCTGCGTGGAGACCTCAGAGCAGCCTTCCAGTATCTGAAGGGGGCCTATAGGGATGCTGGGGAGGGACTCTTCATTAGGGACCGTAGTGATAGGATAAAGGGTAATGGGTTAAAACTTAAAGAGGGGAAGTTTAGGTTGGATATAAGGAAGAAGTTCTTTACTGTGAGGATGGTGAGAAACTGGAATAGGTTGCCCAGGGAAGCTGTGAATGCTCCATCACTGGCAGTGTTCAAGGCGAGGATGGACATAGCCTTGGATGACATGGTTTAGTGTGAGGTGTCCTTGCCCATGACAGGGGGGCTGGAACTAGATGATCTTAAGGCCCCTTCCAACCCTAGGTATTCTATGATAGCCTCCATTTCCATTACCATCAATGTTCTGTTCAGAGCATGAGGGACAGCATGCACAGATGGCTATGGCAATCCTGTTGATACTAATTCTTCCTTTATTCTGTATCCCGTTTATCCCTTCAAACATTTTATTCTCTCTTATTGGGTTTTCTTTTATGCTACTAAACTTTTCTTTGATATAATTTAATACTCTTGCTCTCTTTTGTCTCACTGATGGCTTAATTATAAGTTTAATTAAGTTCTAAAAATTAAGCACTCTCATACTCTCTCTTATTAATGGTTCTACTTGACAGTATTAGACATGCTTCTTGCTTCAGTTAGAAAATCATATCACAAAAGTGAGACAATGTTAAATTGAAACAAATTGCACATTATCTGTTTTTTAAGCAAACCCATTGCCTTGCCTTGTTTGACAGAAATAACCCTCCAAAACTCTCTATTCCCTTATTTTCTAAGTTGTTACTACACATTCTCTGATAATGTAATGTATTAAGACCAATGTAGGCCTTTTAATGAAGGCTTTGAAGTCGGCAAACTTGCAGAAGGATTTAGGGTTTCTGTCTGTTTCCTATCCCTGTCCCCTACAAAGCAAGATATTTTCCTTTTGAATGCTATTTTTTGCTCTCTTTCTTTCAGAGTTCCATCCAGCTCTGTTACTTTTAATCTGCGAAGGCTCTTATCTGTCTGTGTCTGAACACTGAGTTTTTTAATTTCTTTGTTATTGATGCAATTTTTGTAATTACAACATGGGAGGAAGGTCTTGAGTTATTTTAGTTTCCAAATTGAGATGCATAAATAAAGTATCTGTCTGAACAAAGTAGTTTGTGGCAGAAAGTGTCTTACTTTTTTTAATAATTTACTGTGTTATGCCAGACAGGGACTCTTCATTAGGGACAGGAGGGGTAGGACAAGGGGCAATGGTTTAAACTTAAACAGGGGAAGTTTAGGTTAGATATAAGGAAGAAGTTCTTAACTGTGATGGTGGTGAGGCACTGGAAGAGGCTGTCCAAAGAAGTGATGAATGCTCCATCCCTGGAAGTGTTCAAGGCCAGGCTGGACAGAGCCTTATGCAATCTGGTCTACTGTGAGGCATTCCTGCCCATGGCAGTAGGATTGGAACTTGATGATCTTAAGGTCCTTTTCAACCCAAACCATTCTATGGTTCTATGTTAATTTACTGATATTATGCAAATTAGGCCACATTGCTAAATACTTTCAGTTAAAACAGCTCAGTGATTAATTGCTTGGGATAATCAGAGCTCTGAGAAGGCTATTCTGTATTCTTATACCCCCACACACACGATAACTTTAAATAATCAACACATGCTGCCTACCAATGAAATCAATGGATCTTCGAAGTTCATTAGGATGATCCATTCCTTGGGTTGCCAGGAAGTTCTCTGAGGTCCCGCGCATGATGTACACCAGTCTCACTGCAATCCCAGTACCTATTGACCTAGGGACCAGAGAGAGCATAAGGACAGGAACAAAACTGTGGTGTCCTGTGTCCAGCTCTCATAATTCCACAGTGACTGGAAATGAAATGACACTTGGCTGAGACACCAAGTTCACTGAGGGGGCAGGAGCATCAAGCAAAACAAGCTGTTATGCAGCTGACTTCCTAAAAGCACAAAGAAATGGACCAAATGTTTAGCTAGCAAGATAGATCTGAAGGCAGACCATCAGGACTTATAAAGTGCATATAAAGACAGTCCGCATTCAAGAAAAGAGTACCTTACACATCATTAGGACGATGTTGTGCACGTAATCACCTATACAGGTGGATGAAAATGAGCAAAGGAATCACACAAATACTAACTCATCCGTATGCATTTTTTCTGGCTGTGTCTGGTCTGCTTGTAACAAGGATCCAAAGCATAGATTTGTCCAACAGAAAATACATGTAAAAATCATCACAACTTATCTACTGCTTTGAGCTAGTCAGCTGAAGGCAATTTTACGGTGGCATAATAACTCTTTAGAGTTATAACTGAATATATTTGCCAGATAGTACTTTTAGGGATAACAAAATAGAGAGCAAAAAGCAAATATTTGATGAGCTTACATGGGCACAACAGCAGATAAAAAAGAAGAGGCTGCAAATCTCGGTATTACACTAAAGTGAAGGATTTCCAGATATAGAAATCAAATAAGAATGCAGGCTCCCTGGACAGTTAACAGATACATCTAAACCAGAGGAAGGGCTGAAGAGGAGCAGTGTGTTTGGAATAACAGGATTCAACTTCCAAATCCGTTATCAGCTGTAAACTGTATTTTCAGATTTTTCAGCTCCCATTGAGATCACAGGAGAGAGCGGAGCTTCTATTTGGAGCCATTTTGGTCTTTTTTACGCTCTGCCAGGGGGTGAGAGAAAGGGAAAGATAGAGAAGAGGGGCATAGGGCAAGAGAGAGGAGCTTAGACCATAAAGTGGATTTCTACCTATTGTCTTAATTTTCACTTGAAAACATGCACTAATAAACTTTACTGTTCATTCTTTGAATGCCTCAACACCTAATCAAGATAGAATCCCCTTTTTTATAGAAGGGGGAAAGAACATGTAAGCTGTGAGTGGGCAACCCAACCCAGTGCCCTTTTCCACATTGTGACATATCCCTGAGTTAATGGAGTTAACCTTTTGTTACAAGAGAGGACACCTGAAATTGGGAAAATATAGCTAAAGAGCTATAAAATTTTTCAGCTACCCAGGCTCCAAAGAACTTCTTTTTTTTTTTGTAAGTCATTAGTGGAAAATATTAATGGGTTTATGGCTATAGAACTGGCAAGAACATCTTGCCTGTGAATGCAAGACTAACATTTTTATTATATCTTTTGTAAGTGAAAAACATATACCAAGAATTAAACTCAGGGATCTTGGAGATTACTTCCTATGGAGAATGACATAAAACTACCATTGTGAAATTACTTGATTTTGAAGAAGAATAAACAAAGATTCCAGGCATTTTTTTATGATGGACTTGGTAATGTTCTCTACCAGCTGTTGTTAATGGCTACAAAGACACGGTTTTCTGCCCTCCTGGATGCACGGAAAACCAGCGGCCTTCATGCAATCAGAGCCAGTTGAAAGCATTGCTTTACGTTCACACATGTCTTAGGCCACCCTGACTTTTGTCTCAGCTACCCATAGCTTAAGCGCAGCTGTGGCAACTACTGATAAGGGATGCAGATTCATAGCAACCTTTGTTTTTGCCATCAGTTTGCAATAGCTGAAGACTTGTTTCATTCTACTTTGGAAGAATTCCCTAGTAAGAAGTAAAGCCAGTTGTTCTTCTGCTTATAAGTCACATCATGACATAAAGCAGGAGAGGCACTTATAATTGATAGCAAATGATTTCCACAGATGTGACCAGCAAAGTGAGCAAAGGCAGACGCCTGCAGTTCCCGGTGACATTGTATCCTCACTAAGCTACATTTACCTCCCGTGGACACTAACAGGTTTTCATCTAAAAGAGTGGTATTCTTTCATACTACATGGCCTCTTCAAGTTACATGAGCTGCTGCAGATTTCTAATCCTTTGCTTGATAACAAGAACGTTTGCAAACAAAAGCCTTTTTTGGTCTTTACAACATGCTGTGCATTTTTGTCTTTCAACTCTGGATGTCTCTAAAGAAATTCAATGAGCAACGCAAAGAAAATCAGCAGAGCATAATATAGCCATTAACGTATCAACTGTAGAGTGTGTTTATGAACCTGTCACTCAGAGATTAGACCAGACATGCTCCTCTCATCAAAGGCTTCAAAGTCAAGCCTGAATACTCAGCTGACTTTCCCAAGATGGGATTCTCCTACTCTCAAAACAAACATGTCATTTCTGTCTGTGCTGGAGAACCCTCTCGTATAATGCTACATCAAGTATAATTAGTTGCATTATTGAATCCAACTGCTCCAGCATCAAATTCTCTAGTAAGTTCCAGTGTGGCTGACATGCTGCCTTGTAATTCACTGACAGAAGACATTAAGGCATGTTTTTCATGTGCAGTAGGACTGCCCTGAGTTCATTTACAGCTCCAGAGAACTATAACCTAGTGCAGCCTAGTATCCTAGAGCATCAACTGTAAAGCTGTATTCCTAGTCCAGGTACTGGGTTACAATACAGCTTCTGGTAACTTGCTTAACATTTCAGATAATCTTTCTTCTAAACTTGAATCCCTAGATTTACCATATTTACTTCACAAGAATTATGTAAAGTTCAATTAGTATTAATAAACTTTCTGGTTTAGATAACAGGCACTGTTGAAATACAAAGTATTATCACAGCTATTCAAGCTGCTTCATAAGTGGCCACTTACTTCTATATCTAACCAGTAGCGCTCGAATCATGTTTAGGCACTTTTTTTATCTTGTCAGTAGGAGCTGGACTGCTTGCATAACAAATAAAACTACCAGCATGATGAACCTTCCTGCTCACAGGTCATAAAGTTTGATTTCATATTTTAAAATGTGGTGATTTTTCTTTCTTTTAGTTCCCAGCTTGTTTAGAGCAACACCTTTCATCGGTTAGAGTAGAAACTCAGTTTTTGCTAGTAAAGCTAAAAATATATTCTTCTTCAGCTTAGTGGAATGTCACCATGTTTGGATCCTGGTTTTTACTTTTGTGTTTGAAATTCTACGTGAAGTTAGAGGATGAAGTCATTGGAGGTGTGACATGTAGGGAAAATGTTATGGCCTTTAGCTGTTCATGGGAAAGTACACAACATTAGAAGTGATATAGGAGTTAAGAGCTTCTACAAGGCAAATTTTATCCCCTTTACTGAAACTATTTCCTATGTGAAAGGTGGAAACTAATAGCTGAAGACACTTAACTCCAGCATTGTCCAGATAGTCAGGGACTGAAAGCAGTAATGCAATGTACATGATTAATTTTCAACTGTGAATATTCCTACCAAAGAAATGAAAAGTAGGTATTAATCTACACTCACAGACCTGAAGGTTGATTTATTTCTGTTTGACAAATGTGAAAATTTCCTTTCTTACCTTTACTCTCTAGTGGTCGCTAAACTCAACGTCTGCCACACACACTCACATCATAATCACAGATGATGATTAAAAAGGTTGTTTTAGCCTCCAGCCAAGGGTAGAAGAACATAGTGACATTAGCAGATAGGAGTCAGAAGATGCTGAGTTCTGGCTTGATTTGCATAAGAACATGATAAGCTTATGAGGATTGGAAACTGCATTGCAAATCCCCAGCAAGCTCTCCATAAGACTCAAAATAGTATGATTAATCAAATGTACATGAACAAGCACTATCCTGTGTGATGTGTCATCTAAACATTCCTCTTTACAGAAACAGTGCAGTGTTTCAAACCAGTTCAACATGTGCACCTTGAGAATGTGCTAGAAAGCTAATCTTTGAACACAGGATAACAATGTATGCAATAGTTCTAGAGTACAGTTTGTGGCTTGACAATTAGCAGTATTTCATAATATAACAAACCTCGTTTGTTAAGGAAGAAGGTAAGGAAACTAGAGTTGTAAGCATGTAATGGCCCTAAGTAACCTGAAGAAAACTGTGTTGTTGTTCTCATCTGGTCTCTCATAGTGTCAACTCACAGGATTTTACCAAGAATATTCCAGGACATTATATTCTTCTTACAATCCCATTTCATAAAGGAGCATTCGATGCTTCACTTAAGAACTCAACTTGCATGGAAACCCTAAAGCACCCAAAGATTCCATCCTTCCCGCAGAATTTAAGCAGATAGGATCTCCCTTTACAGGCCTCCTTTGATGAGAAATGGATCCTAGAGGAAGGACCTGATGAGGTTATATGAAGCCACAGGTTAGGTAGCATACATACCGAATGAAGTTTCTTGTGCTTAGGTTTAGAGATGCACGTCCCTCATATCTTAAATTTCAAAGTCCAAAAGTAAAGTATGGTATATTTTATAATGTCTGAGTCATGATTTTTAAGTTATCCTCATGATTTTGAAGTCTGTTTACTTATATCTGGAAACACTGCATAAGCTCTTGGATAAATATCCAGGCTTTCAAATATGGCCCATCACATGTCTTCCTCTTCAACTGAAGCTCAAGCAGCTTTCTTTGCTTGATGGCATTAACAGCAAGTGTGTAAGAGGCTGTCTGAAAGTAACAAGGGCTGTATATGAGCAGCCATGAACTCTTCATTTGAATGAGCTGCAGTGGATGATGCTTGTGGTCTGTGCTTGTGAAGAAACAAACTATGGGTTAAATACAAAGGAAATTTCTTTTGTAACCTCAATGTTGATGATAGGGATTGCAATGTTACTGTGTGGCTGAGCAGAGTTCTGCTTATTACAAGCATGCGTAAACACAAATACAAGTACATAACGCTTTGCAAAAACACTAAGCAGGCATTTTACTGCTTTTTAAAAATAGTGAACTCGCAGGTGCATCTCGAAATCCTCTGAGAGTGTCTCTGCCACTCCCTGTGCCTTTTCAGTACCAACAAAAGCTTTGTGTGTTTCACTTGCCTTTGTTGTAAACTCCTGTATTACAAGGTCCTGGAATCTCCCCATTTTATGAAGATAAAAATGAGCTGCCACAAGGCCATCTGGTATCATCAAACAGGGAAGCTATAGAGGCACAAACCTTTGAAGTAGCCTGGAGTCTTTATTTTCTCTGAAAAGCCATGGTGATGGCCACACTGAAAATAGAGGGCTGTGGCTAGGAAGAAGGCACACAGTGTGTTGCAGCTTCAATAGAAAATATTTGATGTCCAATTCTTTCCTTTTTATAGTTATGAATGCTTCTCACCAATAGTCTAGAACATCACAGAGAATGGCAGTGTTTGGAAAAAAAATCAGTGTGCTAGGAGCCTTGAAAGGAATTTGGAACATATTGTTTACTGGATGTTAGCAGCTACTTGAAATTGAACTTTTTCTGTGTGTATACATTACCATCCTCCAATCCCACAGGAATTATACACAAATATCCAGCTCTACTGATGGAAAACATGACAGGGTGCATTTGGCAAGGATTTTTCATTCAGAACTCATTTCCTTGCCAGGAGGTTTCAAGCCTCATGCAGCACTGTTCATATGGCACCTACCCTTCTGCAAACCATCAGTGTGGCTGAAAAAGCTTCCTAATTACATCACTTCTTTTTATTTTCTTACTACTTAGTAAAAGTTTCCTCTGGTGGGAAAATGGTAGGATTGTTAGTCTCAGCCATGTTAAATATTCTCACCCAATTTCCTGTCCTAATTCAAATAGATTTATTGGTAAAACTCAGACTTAATGTGAGCAATAATGGCCCAAACTAGTGATTTGGGGCTTTTTGTACTTCTGGATCTTCAGCTTTTCTGCAGGGGAGTTCAGAGGTGTGCACAGCAAACGTAGGCTGAGCCAAGCCTTGATTTCATTAGCTGTCTTTCACAGGCTTCTCATAGAAAAACATGTCCTAAATCATTAAATCACAGAGCTCAGCTTGTGCAACTTTTGTCTCTATGAAGCTAGGAAGCCCAGGAAGCTGGTCCTGTACAGGACCAGTATGGTTTGGCCCATAATATCTTTGCAGGCATTTATTCACAAAATCTGTCACAAAATAAAGGAAAAGACATCTTCTCTTCAAAATGAGACATTTGTCCATATGCCTGCACTCTCAGAGTACCTCACAGTCTGTAGGGTGTGTATGTACAACGTGTTTATACATGATGTACTCATTTTTAACAGTGAAGAATTAAAAAGCACAGGAATACCTTTCCAGGTATATTCAGGAACTTAATTCCAGAGGAATTAGAAGCACTCCAGTAATTCTCACTTCATAGTGGAGAGAAACAAGATTCACAAGGCACAATGCAGAGCAAGATTGCTATTGTGAGTACCTTACAGTCACCTGAGGGACAGTGGCCCTCCAGTAATCCACACTGCAGCAGGGACACCTCTATGCGACTGCAGGCCACAGGGGATTCACACCAAGACAGGGACACCTCTGGCTGACTGTAACACACAGCCAACCCACACTCAACCCACACCAGAGGAAACGCACTGAGAAACAGCATAACAATAAAAACCTGAAGAAGCAAATAACAGCGGAGGAAAAGCAGTAAGAAACAAAGTGCCTAGAACAAAATAAATAAGCAAAGAAAGCAACAGGAAAACAAAAAGTTATGTATACAACCCCAGACATCCTGTGTCACCCATCACCTGACTGGAGTAACTGGTGCAAACTGAGTTTAACTCCCAGCAAACACTGGGGAAGTCAAGCCTGGGAAAGAGAGAGGAAAAAGTGTTTGGCTCAAGTGACTTCTTGATATCCTGATTTTTTGATATCTGACTAGAGATGTTTTGCCCACTGCAAATGCTCGGATGCTTTTGACAGGAATGTGTGTTTCTTCCATGGGGCAGCTCAGCCCAGCATGTATCTCTCTCCAGTAAAAACTGACCAGGATCCACAGTGCCTGGCTCCCATTAGGTGTCCCATACAACAGTTTCCTTTAACTACTGCAACATAAAATGTCATAAAGAGCTTATTAATCAGCCAAGCCTAAAGCTACAGAAGTGTTTCAAAATATTCATTATTAAATTTAGAGGGAAGGGGGCATAAGGAGTTATATTTGGTAGTAAAGAACAGCAACCCAATATTAAAAGAAAATAAATGAATGAGTATGGATATTGTTAGACACAGTCTTAGGTGATTATCATATTACAGGTGAGGTTTAAACATTCAATTTTTCTTTCACTAGAATCGCTAGTAAAACATGCTTTTACTTCCATAGGAGGTGAATGGAGCCATTAAGTGCAGTTGAATTGTTCAGCCATATGGTCTCTCTCCTTGTAGTTTTCTTCATGTTGCAGGTATTTGTTTCTGTTTTGTGTTTGTATTTACATTTTCTTGGCTCTCTCAGTGCCCTAAGGAGCCATTTATAAATGGTCATAACACAGTAACCAACAAAATTACAGCCCTATAAATTATTACCTCAAGCATTAAAAGAGCCTGGGAAAATACAAATGCAGACAGACTCAAAACTTTTATTTAACAGAATTTAGGACATATTAGCAGGGGGAGGAGAATCATAATTTCAAAAACTGGAAAACTACTTGTCTTATAGACAGACATCATTTGGTGGGTGATGCAACAAATACAAGAACTAGCTGGCCTTCCATAGTATCATACTAGGTCCAAACAGGTTTATTAACAGGAAAAATGAGTAAAATTATGTAAAAACAGTGAATATTGCTAAATGACAGCATACTTGCTTATGACATCATTTACAAAGTGAACACCCTAAAAGCCAGGAAATGAATAAAGGACATCTAAATCTTACTCTTGCTACATAACAAAAGAAAAAACACTGACAGCCTCTATTGCAGTGGTATCCTGGAATATCACACTCACCGATACATTTGTTTTCAAAGCTTCTCCCTGAGACAACGGCATGACATTTTTAACCAGTGAGAAACTGATGCACAAATCAACAAATTTGGAAAGATACCCAGCTTAGTAGACCCAGTGGATACACGTGATTGCTCTTACCTTCTGCACCAAAGGGTATACCTGAAGTCCCACAAAGTGGTTTGCAGCCCAGAAGAGTGAAAGCAAAAGGGTGATGAGCACACTTGTGTTCTTCAAGTTCCCCGTGCACATTCCTGAAAGCAAAACATACATAGCTCAGAGACATGGAGCCACACCATTAGTTCAGGGTATTCCTGGGCCCCATAATTTGGGGATCTACTCAATAAACACCTCACAACCAGCTTACACATTGTCTACCCTGTGATGCTGTGGTAAGGAGAAGATTAGCATGAACCAAACACATTCTGCCGCACTGAGGAGTGCCCCAAAAACCTGGTAGGTTAACTTGGGCGTGTGGCCAGACAGTTGCTCACCTAACAAGAAGTCACATGGAAAACTAAGCGCAAAGCCAGAAAGAAAATTGACTTGTGGATTGCCAGTAGGTTCAACTCCAACGTTTCCCAACATGTCCTACGCTACTTAGCCTTTCAGATCTGACAAGGCTCCAAAAGAAGGTGATGAGCCTATGGAAAGTCCCCATTTTAAGGTCTAGTCAAGTGATACTAGTTTCTTCACAAGAAGATTTGGACTGGAATCACACACTTCGAACTAATGTTTGTGAGAAGACAAATGTCTCCATATTAATCCCAGAAACAATAACAACAAGCAAATGCCTTTGTCAGTTGTTTCCAAATGTTTTTTTGACCTCTTAGTCCTGGAGATTATGAATTTCAGATGGATGCATTCAATGCCAAATACATTAACTCAAATAATTGGTGCCCTGGGGACCCACCTCTCTGGGAGACTGAATTCATCAGCAGACTGTGCTTCAGGACCTGATTTTGGCACACAATAATATGAAATTTAGTGAGGGGAAAGAATCTTAGAATTCATCTTAAATATTCTATGGGCTAAATTCATAGCTATACATTGTTTTTCTGGCTATGGTACTGCTGTCATAGGATTTGGGGAATGTTTTGTTCCCGCTTTTTTCTGAAAAGAATGAAAAGTAGGTGAGAAACCATATTTTTCACTGGGAGAGCTACTGAAGAGACAGAACATCTGCTGGAGAGACAGAAGGAGCTGTCTGTCCACCTGTGTTTATGGGGAGGCTCTACAGGGTAATATGCTAAGGGATGTTAAGTCTCCACAATCTGCAACAGCTCCGGCTCATGTCAGTTCTAAAATAAGGCACAGGAAAAGAAAGATAGATACATCACAGTTTCTCAGGAGGCTTTGGGCAGAGCAGGGAGAAGACAAGCTGCAAAATATCAGATCTTGTCTGAGCACATTTTTCTGCTAAAGCATTGTGCACATTTTGTTCTGGGGCATAACAAAACTCCCCATTCCGTGCTCTCCCAGAAGGTACTGAGAAGTTGCTCTTGCCAATAGATTTCCCTGATAAGGGAAAGTCTTGCTAGATGTTTTGGTTATGTTCACAACAGACCCAGGACTGTTTGCTGACTCTGAGGCCACCCAGCCACTCACAAGAGCACACCGAATGTGCCCCACTCCCCATCCACACATGAAATCAGAGTAGCAAAATCCCAACCAGCTCCTTGGAAAGGCCCCTGAATGATCTCAGGGCCAGCTCTCCATTGTGAATGTACCAGCTGGCTTGGGCCACAGCCAGGAACTATGCAAGATATTTTATTAAGACATCTGTATATCTTACTAATATAGCTACAGACACTTAGAGCAAACTTGGACCAAATGAAGATAAAACAGATCTGCTTAAGACCTTCATGCTTATGGATGCAGAACTGTCCTTCTTAGATTAAAATTAAAAAATCCCCCTCACCACCCCATAAAACTTCATTCAAAGTCTGAAGCAGAATTCATTGAATCATAGAATCATAGAATAGTTAGGGGTGGAAAGAACCTTAAGATCATCTAGTTCCAACCCCCCTGCCATGGGCAGGGACACCTCACACTAAACCATGCCACCCAAGGCTCTGTCCAACCCAGCTTTGAACACCACCAATGATGGAGCATTCACAACTTCCCTGGGCAACCCATTCCAGTGCCTCACCACCCTCACAGTAAAGAATTTCTTCCTCATATCCAATCTAAACTTCCCCTGGTTAAGTTGAACCCATTACCCCTTCTCCTATCACTACAGTCCTTAATGAAAAGTCCCTCCGCATCATCCCTATAGGCCCCCTTCAGATATTGGAAGGCTGCTAGGAGTTCTCCATGCAGCCTTCCCTTCTCCAGGCTCAACAGCCCCAACTTTCTCAGCCTATCTTCATAGGGGAGGTGCTCCAGTCCCCTGATCATCCTTGCGGCCCTCCTCTGGACATGTTTCAACAGTTCCATGTCCTTTTTATGTGGAGGACACCAGAACTGCACACAATACTCCAAGTGAGGTCTCACGAGAGCAGAGTAGAGGGACAGGATCACCTCCCTCGACCTGCTGGCCACTCTCCTTTTGATGCAGCCCACGATACAGTTGGCTTTCTGGGCTGCAAGTGCACACTGCTGGCTCCTGTTCATTTTTTCATCAACCAACACCCCCAAGTCCTTCTCCACAGGGCTGCTCTGAATCTCTTCTCTGCCCAACCTGTAGCTGTGCCTGGGATTGTTCCAACCCAGGTGGAAGACCTTGCACTTGGCATGGTTAAACTTCATCAGGTTGGCATCAGCCCACCTCACAAGTGTGTCAAGGTCCCTCTGGATGCCATTCCTTCTCTCCAATGTATCAACTGAACCATACAGCTTGGTGTCATTGGCAAACTTGCTGAGGGCGCACTCAATCCCACTGTCCATGTCACCGACAAAGATGTTGAATAAGACCGGTCCCAACACCAATCCTTGAGGGACACCACTCATTACTGGTCTCCAACTGAACATTGAGCCATTGAGCACTACTCTCTGCATGCGGCCATTCAGCCAGTTCTTTATCCACCGAGTAGTCCACCTATCAAATTGATGTCTCTCCCACTTAGAGACAAGGATGTCATGTGAGACAGTGTCAAATGCTTTGCACAAGTCCAGCTAGATGACATCATCTCCTCTACCCCTGTCCATCAGTTCTGTAGCCCCATCATAGAAGGCCACCAGATTGGTCAGGCAGGATTTCCCCTTACTGAAGCCATGCTGGCTGTCACCACCCACCTTGCTGTTTTTCATGTGCCTCAGCATGCCTTCCAGGAGAATCCGCTCCAAGATTTTGCCAGGCACAGAGGTGAGACTGACTGGTCTGTAGTTCCCCAGCTCATCCATTTTCCCCTTCTTGAAAATGGGGATTATAGTTCCCTTTTTCCAGTCATTGGGAACTTCACCTGACTGCCATGATTTTTCAAATATGATGAACAGTGGCTTAGCAACTTCATTTGCCACCTCCTTCAGGACCTGCATATGGATTTCATCAGGTCCCATGGACTTGTATACGTTCAGGTTCTTAAGATGGTCTCGAACCAGATCCTCTCCTAGAGTGGGCCCAAGGTCTTCATTCTCACTGTGCCTGCGTCTCTTTCCGAGACTTCTTGGTATGGTCAGAGCATTTGCCAGTGAAGACTGAGGCAAAGAAATCATTAAGAACCTCAGCCTTCTCCAAATCCAGAGAAGCCCGTTCTCCCGATAGGTTCTGGAGAGGGCCCACGTTGTCCCTAGTCTGTCTTTTATTTGCAATGTACCTATAGAACCCCTTCCTGTTATCCTTAACATCCCTAGCCAAATTTAATTCTAAGTGGGCCTTAGCTTTCCTATCTTGGTCCCTAGCTTCCCAGACAACATCCCTGTATTCTCCCCACGCAGCCTGTCCTTGCTTCCACCTTTTAGAAGCCTCTTTTTTCCTTCGAATTTTCTCAGCAGATCCTTATCCATCCAAGGAGGTCTCCTGGCCCTCCTGCAGCACTTTCTTCTAGTAAGGATGTGTTGCTCCTGAGCTTGCAACAGGTGATCCTTGAATACCAACCAACAGTTTTGGGCCCCCCTGCCCTCTAGGGCTAAAATTCCTTCCAGATCACTTTGTTTCTAATAACAAACAATTTTAAAACTCAAGTTCTTACATTCACAGAAATGAAAGGTTATGGGCATCATAAATTTTATGACATTAAAACTTATAAACCTGTTCTCATATGGAGTGCAGATTGTGCCCGAGTGCAGTTTGTGCCCAAGTGCCAAGTATACATTCTACTGAATATTTTTATAAAATCAGTTATTTCAGCAGATATTAATTATCAACATTTGACAGCTGTGAGTTCATTCTTATTTGTAAGAGTATGTTAAGCAAAATTCAGAGAAATAAGGCGTGAATAACTGGAGACTGTAGATTTACAGCTTTAAGCAACTGTTTTCTTAGCAGAGGTTCCATAAAAAAACTACACAATTGCCTGAAACCTGAAAGCCACATATAATTAATTTTAAGCCTTTTACAGAAAAGTGAAATTATTTATAAAATAATACATTTACATTAAACCTCTTGCTTGAGAACTTCTCAAAACAGACCTCCATTAATCAATTTTTTATAAAGGAAGTTGTCAAAATATTTAAAGTATTTTTCTTTATTTGTCATGTGTCAACAACCCATTTTGCATTATGTGAAATGAAACCTGAAGACAATCTATTCCTCAAGGGGACTTCAGCCAAAATTTTGATTATTGTCATGCTACATAAAATCTTACAGGCAACCAGTCATGCAAGAAGATGCAGCAAATATCAGTGCTTTACTGGAAGACTATGCACACAAACAGTTGCTTTATCTCCAGAGAAGACTCCGTTTAGAGTTTGAGGGGTTGCTACAGAGAGACAATGGTATCAATTTATATCTTTCTAACTTGAGTATTCTGATTTCTAGCAGGGTTTCCAGCACGAGCATGCATTTCAGTTCCACATCCACCCTAAGCCTGGATGGCTCATCAGTGTAAGGCAGCAAAGGCAATCTATACACAGGAGTACAAAGAGGAGCATTGTATTTACTTAACTTTGCCTCCAGCAGCTTGCTTGGCCACTTGCACACTGATGCTTTTCACTCCTGCCTCTTACAGAAAACCTGTTTCTGGCCTTCAACCTCTGACAACCTACCTGGAAATAAATTAAATGGTGTTTAAAAGAAATTCAAGTAAACACTCTTAATGCTCATGCGGGTTCTCTCCACTAGCCTGCTGAAGGAATACGCCAGTTGGTTACTGGTAAGAGGTAAGTATCTGGACTGCATATCCTAGCTGTCTCCACCACCTCCATGGCCTTAGATGAAACTATTCTTGAAGACTTCTCCTAGAAAATAGTTAATTTTAATTATCAAGTTATTACGGGTCAAAGTCTATAACCCAATTTATGTAAATAATATGTTCCTATATCTGGGTGATATTTTAAGATCATACTGTCTTTCATTCACAGCAGTAGTTCTACAGAGGAAGACAGTAATTATGTACAGAAATCTAATACCTTGCTTAAGTTTAGAAAATACACAATTTAGTTGTTATTGTGAACAGCACAGTCCACAAATACTATGGGCAAAACAAGAAAAATCCTTATGTTTTCAGAAGCCAGTTTTCATTCTCACATACTGCATATGTTTATATATTTACATATTTTGTCTTCTTTTCTTTCACTATCCTTTACCATCCTCTTTCCCTGAACTGAGTAAATGCTAAGCTTCTATTTTTGTGCTGTCCGCCTTCCAGTAGTAATATAAACAGTCCCCCAGTTTAACAGAATGAGATTAACCACATGTGAAGTAACCAACAACCAACCTGTTTATGTTGTACTACATTCAACCCCAAGACAGGTTTAATCTTTTCTTTAGTTTCAAGACAGCTCCTGATGACTGTTGCATTTTAGTACAAAATAAACCTATTTTATTGCATTATTTTGAACTGCTTTTGGAGGGAGACCTCTCGCACAGATTATTCTGTCCTGAGATGCAGTCTGGGAGTCCTTTCTCTGAAGAAGTTGCATCCAGACCTTCTATGTCAATACTTCAGATTTCAACAACAATCATCATTCGTGATGATGATAAAATACACAGGGTTCTTAGCAGACTGTGAAATGCTACATAAGAGAAGATAGAGTTCCACAGCCGCTTTATTCCAGCCAGTTCTGGTTTATATCTACCTGACATTCTTTATTTGCATGCGCTCTCTCTTTTACATTGTTTAAATATATGGTAAGGTTGCTGCTTTTGTAGCAGTATAAATATACAACCTAGAGTAGGTAATCTCAGCCTCAGTTCATTATTCAGTTGCATACACTGGTTTAGCATATTTCAGCTTAACAGCTGAAGAGTCAAGCAGAATTTTACAAAGAACTTTTTATCCTACTTTTATGGTGATTTATAAATCAAAGGAGAAAAGTAACATTTTTCTTAAGGTTTCATTTTAAGCAGCACTTTAAGACTTTGATTGAATACATCATTCATTCAGAATGGTAAATTCTTAATCAAAAGGTGCGTTTACTTCTAATGGGCCAGTGCAGTTTTAAGGGTTTTTTGGCTTTCTTCCACTGTCAGGAAGTATTGTTTCCAAAAATCATTATTTACTAGAGCACTAAGTCTTTAAAAAGTACAAAGACAGGCAAAGAGGTGAACAGTATGTTCTTTTTGAAAGTTTTCTAAGGAATAAAGTTGATGCAGCCTGTATCACCATGCTTGGATCTGCATTCCTTCCTTACAAACAGCTTTATTGATCTCTGTGTTGTCTATCCCCATAAAAGTGCTTCGGTGCTTTGAAAGGAAACCCTCTCCTTATGTCATGTACCATAATGCTGAAAACAAGCAGTGGAATAGCTGCACTGTTATGCAATGTACAGTACAGTCTATGAATCAGGGATCCCACACTATGCCCAGGGCTTCACAATGGTTTGTTTTAGTGCCTCCTGTAGCATCTCTCTGCTGGTAACTAAATATTTTAGAGCGGTTTATATTGACTCTAGGGACAGCTGTTGAGGAGAAAATTCCTTATTTCAAGCCAAATATGGAGCTCATGGCTTAGCTCAGGAATTGGATAGTACCCAAGAATTTGTTAGGTTTTCTTCCCCTTTGCTCTGAATTGTCCAATATCTCCCTTTTTCCCCAAAAAAACCCCTCTACAGTAATAAAATTTAAAGCATATCCAGAGTGCTTACTATGCTGACATTTTCTTAAAGTCATGGTGTCAGGATGACTCAGGCCTAAATTCTGGATCTAACAAAAAAAATTTTAAATAAAAAAAGTAAAGTTAATACAAAATTTAAGATGATTTTAAACTGTCTCAGCAAAAAGAGCAGTTCACATTTTAAAAGGCTTCTAATGTTGAATTTCTAAGAAATGTCTTACTCTATAAAAGCTAGTAAGAGAAACCATATAGAATTTTTAAAAGTCCAGCACACTAGCCTGCTTTCACCGTCTAAATGAAAGAAAAAAAAAAAAAAAAAAACCAAAAAGAATAAAGAAAGGATTATTCATTTTCAGTGTTTTATCTCGTATTGATCACAGTCCATATAGATATTTGGTTTTATTACAGCACTTACAACCTGGTAATCAATAGTGCTCTGAAAGAAAATATATGCCTTTGTTCTAACAATTACATTACAATTGGTAATTAAAACAATAAAATATCTTCCATTTCCATTAGCTAAAGGCCTAGCTACTTTTCCTATGACCAAGCAGAACAAATAGGTCAAGAGTATTAAGATACAGGAAACACTGATCAAATTCTTCTCTCCCCCCAAAAAAAGGAAATACATTTATAAAATCACACATATTTGCTACAGGAAACATCTCAATTTGAATTTACTGCATAAAACCGGTGTTGCACATTTAATTTCTGTCTATTCTTAGCTTGTTTTTAAAGCACAGGACAACATAAGAAAGATACAAATTCCAAAAGGTGTCTAGAAAAAACAACTTGTCAAGATAACACCTGATAGCTAACACCTATAAAGGCTTTCTGTGAATGACATATGCCACGTAAATAATGTCATGAGTCTTTTGTGAATGACATGATACAGCAGTTCCAATAAAAGAGGAAATTGCTAGCAACAAAAAATTCAGGTTTTTAATAAAGTAAGGCACCATTTAGAGTGTACAAAACCAGTAACAGCTGAACTCCGACGCATGGGTGACTCAAAGCAAATAACACTTAATCCTGGTGATATGCAAAGTATTTTGAAGATTTGGAATTGGGAATATCTGAGCAGGTATGAGTTTAAAAACAAATGCTTTTAGAGTTTTATTGAGAATTCTTGGTGGAGGCAATGCACCTGTGGGATGTTAGTCTAACCATAACGGATTTATCGTGAACACTCATCATTGACAGAGAGGTCTGCCCCACAAAAGGATGGGTAGCAGGGGAAGCTTGAGGTGGTTTTCTTGATCGTGTGTTACAGCCTCAGAAACTGCCTTCAGCATCCCCTGTAACCATCCTAATTGGCAGGATGGCTCTGTTCCTCTGGGAGGAAATGAATGCTGGCCCTGTAGGCAACCAGAAATGATAAACAAATCTCCTCCCTAGGGCTCTGCTCAATAGGCATTAAAGAAGAATTGTTACAGAGCTATAGCAGTGTGAGGCACCTGCGGAGGACGTAGCAAAAGGAAGCCCTCTCCACTGCTGCGCCACACACTGAGCTGCCTCATGCAAGTGACTGTGGCATAGATCTTCAAAGAAGGCTTTAATGGCACTATATTCAGCCTAACTCTGGGAGGATTTACACTTATAGACATCTGTATGGCTAGAAACTACTTGAAAATTTAACATCCAACTTCCAGACTGGTGTTTCTCTAGCCTGGTCCCTTGAGAGTCTTTAGTCTTTCTTAAGGTAAGCCTTATAGATGTCTATACGCGCACAACCAGTTTATAGCATTTCCAGATGCGGCCAGCAGAAGCAACAAACGTGATTATAGCACTACATTCACCAAAGAAAGACAGGACCCAATTTGCTCCTAGCAACTCAAACTTGTCCAACACCTTTTCTAAAAGTCTGTGCCTGGTGCTTTCAAAAAGTCAAGATTTATCAAAAATGGAAAATAAAAGAAGTTTAAGACATTTTTTAAGTCCATGGTTTAGGGATTTACTTAGGGACATCTTAGTCCTCTCAAGAGGAAGGTATCTCATGGCTTATACCCCCTTCTTCCAGGACCCATGCTCTGAGCAGCAGGTTATTTTATACAAGTGATTTGGTGACATTGTCAATAAATCCTGTTTTAAAATAAAGCATCTATGCAACTGTGTTTCCAGAGGAATCCATTTTCATTGGGCCCCTGGGGTTAAGTGTCCTGGGGAAATTCCCAGTGGACTGGCATCCCAGGGGAACCAGCCAAGACCTTCACAAGGAGGGAGATGTTAATTTTCACATTGATTAAATAAATAAATAGGTTGATCATTCTAGATTTTCATACTTAAAAAATTCATTCTCTTATGAGATTAGTCATCTCATAAGAGGCACTTCAAGTATTAGGCAGCAGCTATATGAGGCTATTTAGGATTTGGCTTTGACTGCTTTCAAATATAGTTCCCTGCTGCTAGTTCTGCATCTCTAAATAAAGGACAACAGAACAAAGAGTCCAGACCAGGTGTTGCAAAGGAATTACCAACACCATCAGCTTTTAGGGAACAGGATGCTCCGTAACTCTGAATCCATCCCAGTAACCCTTGGATATGCCACCAAGCTAAAGGAATCTATACGCAAAGTGTTACAACCCCTGTTCAGGAGGAGCTGTTGCTCTTGGTTTTTCTTCTTTCAGCTGGGGTGGGTTTTAAAGTATTCATTTGTAGCAACAGAATTCTTGGCACAACAGATGTCGGAGACTTGCTTTAAGCATAAAAGGCCTTTCAACATGGTTAGATGGAGACCAAAAAGAAGAGAAACAATCAAGGTTGGACATGTTTCACAAATAAGACAGTCCCACATCTGCATCAAGCCTGAGCTCCTAAATCCTGTTTTCGTCTGCCCTTCCAACACTGATGTGGTAAAACTTTATTTTTTCTGACAAACTCGCAGCGCTCCTGTTTAGCAGAGTACTTTTCATAACACCTATAGGTTATCACCTACTAGTGCTTTGGCTTGTGTAACATGAGGCCATGATAAAAAGGTCACTGCTTATACATGAGGGAAACGAAAAGCATGTAAGTGTTACTGCAGTTTTTCTAAAGTGGAGTCCTGGAAAAAATCATGTAAACTGTGCATAGCTGTAATGTGAAAGGGGACATTTGTTTCTTCAGAAGGAATTACTGTGGTGCAAGAATTGTCTTGGCAGATAAAGAGAACATATTTGCCTATTGTGTAAATAACATTTTCTTCTGTAAAACTTCAAGTGAATAAATAACATTTTGAAAAGCAAAAAGACTCCACCTCTTTACCTTCCGTGCAGAGACACATACCTGCTCCTTTAAAAAAAAAAAAAAAAAAGAGAGAGAGATTTTAAATTCTGCCTTTTGACCTCAGTGGTTTAAGCACAAGTTTCAAATGTCAAACCAAAGGGTATTGCTCATGAAAAGAAATCTGCTGGCAAAGGTAACTCTCCTATTGAGGTTACATTCTAGAGTTCAAAGTGTGAGTAAATTATTAGGTTTTTCTCCATTTTCCTTAAAGATTAGTCACATAAATATTTTCTAATTACATAAAACACTACACATGACTCTTCCTATCGAAATGTATTCACTTAAACATCTACTATGCAGTTTCACTAGAAGGAATGCCTGCCTTTCAAAATTGCGTGCAAATGGGTCCTTCTCTATTGGCTGACCTGGAGAGGAATGAAACCTCTCCAAACCATAGCAGTTATCTGGACAGAAATTCCTCTTCAGCCCAAACCACAGGAGGTCTGTTCTTCCAGACATGCAGTATGTAATTCTAGCATTACATGTTGTTCAGACATAGACTGTCTGTATGAAGTAGCACACTGGCCACGTAACATCATTATGCCTATGCCAGGCAGAAGGTCTCAGCTGAACCTGCTCTATTGAGCCCAGAGACATAAAGGTTTTCTGCTAGAAAGGGGTCATTCATACAAATGTCACACAGTTGATGTGACCAAAATCTGGCTCGCTGGAAAGAGAAAGGTGAGGAGAAGAGAACTCTGCTCAGCTCAGGCAAGAAGCTATCCTTTTACACTAAGCTATAGTCATCTCACCAACCTGGATCATTTTAACAATGGATGCTTAGACTCAAGATAAAGACTTTTTTACCAATTTAACAGTGAGTCCATCAACACATGGAACCTAAGGCTCTCCTGGGTTGTAGCATGAAGTATAAATGTACTCACTGTTATACCACAAGTTATTTTGCTGCTTGTAAAAACTCAGTGAAGAAGTCACATCTTCTTGCCTATATTATTTGGACAAAATTACTTCTATTTGCAGTAATACACATGGAATTTTTTTTCTTTCTACTTATTTTGTGAGCTGTCAGTGGCAGGGCTGTTTCATTTTTTGCTGTACAAGAAAGGAAAAAAATATTTTCATTTATACTCTACCAGCTTAAAGTATACAGGCACAAAAGAATGAACCAAACAAAGCCTAAATGAGTTTTCCTACCATTTTTAGATAGATTTTGACACTCAGCAGGTTGAAACTACTTAGTCTTTTCTGCTGATTCACAAATAAGGCCACTATACACTTTAAAAGAATTAATGAATATATCACCCCGCAGAACACTAATGCATGCATTATTCATTCTGCCACAGCTTGTTTGAAATGTTTGCATGAAGAGGAACTATAGTAGGTGCTGTTTCATTTCATCACTTACAGCGCCTGCAACCTGACTGCAGTAAAATTTACGGCACTGGGCTCTTGTATGATTAATATACCACTGCCCTAAGAATCTGCTATACTTTTGGTACTGTTATACACATGGGTTTCTGTTGGATACCACTTTTTGTGTCTTCACGTATCATTAACTTAAAGCTAGCAAATGTTTCCTTGAAGTATGGTTTTAATCTTGTATATCAGACATATGAGATATTCTATGAGATTTGTGGAAGAGCTCCTTCGGAATAAGCTGATACAATTCAAGCTAAGCAAGCAACCCAAGATTAATCTGCTTGTGTCTACTTATCTGTAATTTAGAACTAGATAATTCCCCAAAACAAAAAGACCTATAGGGCTTCTAGACAAATAAATGAATAAAACCACCCAGCAAGGTCTTGCTCATTTAGTTATCAGGCACAGCAATGGAGAGATGGAAACTCCACAACACATTAACCCTGATACCCCCTCTTTGCTCTTCTTGGAATTCCTCATCATGTGAAATAGAAAGTGTCATGAAAAGCCCAAATAAAACTACTTGGAATGGCTTTCTTGTGGTGGAATCCACTGTGCTCAGGGGACTGAAGGCAAATGGGGAAATCAGGATGTGATCAGGCCAAACACCAATGGAGTCATAATAGAAAGCAATAAACCATGAATATGGCTTCTTCTGAAAACTGGGAAGGAGATCTAGCATGTGAAAGCTTACCTTCATGAGCAGCCATGGTGGAAACAGCTGTCTCCTTCCTTATCTGAATTCTGCCGAGAACATTCGAAATTTCCTGGTATAGCTGTTACAAGAATTTTTTCTTTTAAGTGCAAAACAGTAAGTTAAAGGTGAAGTTTTTATTTCTTTTCATTTTCCCATTCCTCACATGTGTGTAATTACGAAAGCTCCACTGATATTTTTAATTAAAATATTCAGCGCCAGAAAGTAGCTGACAAACTGCTTTAGTTCTTGTAACCTGTAGCACAGCCCTTTAGGGCATCATTTACCAAATTTGACCAATATGTTTAACTGTTAAAACAAAATTAGCAAAGGTTTGTATTACACATCGCTTTACTTGCATGTAATTAAGAGTAAACAAGCTCTGTTGTCTCCACTGGTATCTAATATGGTTTTATAATAACCAGACAGAGACAGCCTTTGCTGTTGGGAAATTAATACTATATACAGTAATGAAAAACTGGGACTGAAAACTTCACTGTAGAGTTTCAAGATACAACAGGACTGAACAGACACAACTCTTTTATAAAAGATGTGATCAAATACCAGTCATAAAACCACTCAGGTTGACTAAAAGACCCTTGGAAAGAAACCATTCTTTAACAAAAAGGCCTGTAGAGTTAATAACCAGCAGCCACCTGAGACCCTACCACACAGTTTTAACAGCAGCAAAAAAAACACAACTAGAAGGGAAAAAAAAGGACTGTTTTAGTTTTAAACACACTAACAAGATAATACTATAAAAACTAAAATGTTTTCCAAAGCACTAAATAAACCTTTAAGATAGCAACAGCACAAATAGGTGAAACATGATAAGAATATACAAATACAAACATTAAAAATGTATTAATGTACCCTGTAAATACCCTATCACTTAACTGTTTATATTATAAGTTTCAGGGGAATGACAAGTAGGAGACATTTGTTAATAATTGTTGGTTTTTAGATAGAATCCATGCTTCAACTTTTATACTTCAAAGTCAAATGCACAAAATTTTGTAAGATACAAAAATATGTTTTCATTTTGAACAAAAAGTTTTGGTTAAAAATAAAAATCAGAACTGATTTTTCACTGGACAATTTTCAAAATGTTGTCTCCCATATAACGGGACAGTTCTGTTTGGGGGGTTTTTTTGAGAATGCTGTAGCACTAGTACTACAGCACAAGTACAACAGTACAGAACAGCTAAGTACACATGGAAAAAAACCTGCTCAACGCGAAGTCATTGGAAGAAGTGGACTTCATTTCACTAAGGACAAGATGTCATTCTACATTCTAAGTATCAGTAAAATTTTAAGAGCTGACACTTAAACAGGAGGCATTCAGTAAAATAAACATTCTTATGCTTACAGAAAGTCTCTACTATTAATGTTGTAGAGATGGTAATGACATTAATTCATTAATTATGGGATATTTATATATTTACTATATAATGCATTTTATATATTTTGCATTTATTTTACATATTTTGTATTGTATTTGGTTAATATATTTAGAATGTTATTTATATTTTATAATTTTACATACTTACTAGAAAGATGAAAATTTAGCCAGGAAAGGAAAAGAAGTGATGGGACAGTGCATTATGGCTGAGGGTTACTTGTTTATGCAATGACTTATGAGCGAAAAAGACTTACAACAGTTCTCTACAGTTCTTAGTCAAGAGAAGGTTCTTTTTATTCTAGTCTTCTGATTATGCTGTCAGATGCTGCTGTTGTTAGGACTGACATAACAGACAGGATGTACATACAGGCACAATTCTATTTGCACAACAGATGACCACATGAAGTATAACTACATATGTCAATACACAGGAGTTGGGATTTGACTGGTACTGACATTGCCCATACATTTTTTTCAAGATGTGAATTTCCACAGCTAGATATTCTGCAGTGAATGGGCAATACCTCAAGAACAGAATACTTCTTGGGTTTTATTTCTTTCTATCTTTTATTTCTTTTTTTCTTTTTTTTTATTGGCTGTAACTTTCCTTTTTCTACCTTTGATGTATCCTTCTTTACACCCACATTTTCATCTTTACAAAAAGCCTACAAATGTACATAAGATCAAAAGCACTATTGTGAAAACCACATTTCTGTTGACTCAAACTCATGGTCCAAGTCAATGCTAATGCTACAGAAGTCATGGAGATCATAATAGTAGTGGCAGAAATAGGACCTTCCTGATGGCTGCCTCATGGTTACACATTACTGGAAAAGCCATCATCTAAACCTCACTTTAGAAGCATTATAGCATAACACAGGCAAAACTCAGTTACAAACATAGTGCGCTCCAAGGTAACAAAATGTCACTTCATATTAGCCTTTCTTGATTTTCAGATAAAAAAGCACAAGGCAGAGAAAGAAAAATTCTGCTGCCTGTTCTCACCTAGGCACCATTTCCATGTTCACAACAAACACACAAACTGTTTTCTCTTATGTCAGACCATTAAATTCTTACATATATTTATATGGAACAAGTGACATCCAGTGGTTGGTACAGTCAATTACTATTCAACTCTCAAGCCAGGTGCTCCAACTTCTCCTTCTCTCCTGTTCCCTGTCTACTTCAACTGCCCATAGCAAGTCAACCAGTTTCTCTGTCCAAGGAGAATTTCTTCAGGACCCTCACCAAAATAATCACAAAGGAGACTGACAGAAGGATTATGGAGGTTAAGGGTCTTTTCCAAACTAAATGGTTCTATGATTTTATGATTCTATAATTAATATATTGCATGATAATCAAACAGCTGTGGGATAGCAGGCATTTATTTTACTTTATATTACAGACTTGAAACCAATTAAGTCATAAAAGAATGTTATAAACAATGGGATTCTTTACAGTTTGAAGTATTTTTCTCAATATATTGAAGCATTTGATAAAATATTCAAATCAATTACTCTGGTATGAAAGACATCAAAAGATAGAAAACACAATATAGTATTTAAAAAGCTGCATTTTTTCTACCCTGAAATATCCTCTATACCTACTCACGATGTACATACAACTTTTTGTTACTGCAGCTTACTTACAGTAAGACACTTAATTTTTTTTTGCTGTGTTAGCAGTAACATGCATTCTATTTTAAATCTTTTCCTAAGCACTTTAAAGATTTTGGCATTTAAAATGAGGTTAACAAACATTGCTGCTAAAGATAAATGGACAAAGTCATTCAAGAACAAATGCCAGAGACATGCACCAGGTAGCTTTAATACCACATTAATAATTTTAGATCCTATAACAATAAGAAATGCTAGAACATACAGGTTTGTTTGACATGCCACAGAACACAAATTTTGAGAGAAGAAATAATGCAAGACCAAACAATATAGCTGGGAAACAAACCAGAGCTTTCAGGGTAACATGCCCTTCAAAGCTGAGTACAAGGCCATTTCTAAACAGAAGAAAATGAGGTTTGAAAAATGCGTCCATTCTTTTCCCAACTACATCGATTGCCTAATAAAATAAGTCAACTCCCCCTTTCTTTTTTAGTCTGTTATGACAACAAGAGGCCACCAAACAATAGCAATAACCAGCTCCCCAGGAATGAAAAGTCTTTTTCAGAAGATGATGGCATAGCTGCTTCATTACAAATTCTGTACAAGGATTATTTCTCAGTGGTAATGGGACACAAGCTCAGCCAAAGAGAACTAGCTTGGACATTCCTGGAACAAGCTTTCAAAACAAAAAAGAACCTCTAAATATGCAACCACGCAGCAGCATACATAAATATCATAGACATTCAAGGAAAAAGTGTTTATAGAGAGAAGCATCAGTTGAAACCTACATTTTGACCATCCACATCTACGTACACCACACATACAAACAGCTTTACATCCACTATTTGGGCCTCAACAGTATTTATTCCTACAGAATTTTAATAAAAGATGGCAAACACCAGCCTTAGAGAATGTGCTCATTTTGCAGCAACTCATATATCACATCCTGAACACTTACAAAGGTCCAAATACCTCTACTTGTAAAGTAGAGGTATTGCCATAACAGGTAAACTGGGACTCCCCTTCTTAGAACATCAAACCTTCCCTAGCACAGAAAGATTCTTTAAGGGGCTTTCTTTTCAACCATCCCCTATATTGGGCCCTAAAACATATTTTCTACACAAGAAATACAATCCAGTAAAGGGATAATGGGTTTTCTTACCTACAGTTCAATTGGAAAACATGAATTTCATATTTCAAAGATTAAAATCTCAACATTTGCATTTGTTAAAAGCCTCTGTTTTGACAGCTTGTGAATACTGACCTAAATCACAAGTAACTCCTAATACAAGCACTGAAATTTGTGGATACTGCATCAGATGCAGAATGGATATAGTGTCTTTATTTTGTGTCTATTTTTATGAAACTCTTAGTATAGAGAACTGAAAATTTTCACAAAACAAAAATGCTGCTTTATATGCCCAACTCCTACTTGTCTCAGTTCCCTTCCTATTAGCTTTGTATTCAACGTAATTTAACATTTGCAAACCACAGTAATTATTTTCCATGTTTCCATCCCGATAAACCATGGTCACCTCCTCCAACACAAAGCACAGACAATTAAGGAATTAAGAAAAACTAATTTTCACCCACAAAATGTACCCAACACTGCAAGTTCATCAGAGTAACCCCCAAACCAATTACAACTATTCTTAAAAGGCATAAGGGAAGTAATTTTTGGAGCTAGACAAAAGGGAGTTGATATTAACTTTGCTTAGAAATGGAAAAATATTAATTATTTTAAATTCTGGCAGAATGCTTCAGTATTTCCTGCAAAGTACATAAGTCTTCAGGTATGGTAAACTTAGTGTTGAACTCATCAAAACCTGATCTACTTCCCTATCCTAACCTAATATATTACTTGGTAAGTCTGGCTGAGAGTCAAATCAGTATATTTTGAAGATAAAATAAAAAAGATACTGATTGAAAACTAAGCTCAAAAACTGACTCTTGCACCTCACCAACATGCTTCATTGAGAAAAAACAAACAAACAAACAAAACAAAACAAACAAACAAACAAACAAACAGAACCACAAAAAAAACCAAACAAACCAAAAACATAGCCGGCTGGAACAATTCTAACAAAACATCTTTGGAATATACTTATCTTCCAAATACTAGAACTTATTTCTGAAAGGACAAGTAAGCTAAAATGCTGCAGGTTTATTGAAAACTAATGGTAGAATACCACCTAACAAACAAAACCAACACAGGAGGAGTCTGGAGACTACATGAGTTTCATGTTCTGGTTGGTAAAAGATCCAGATTTCTTCTTCCCTTTTTTAAGAGCTGACAGTTTTAAAGACAATCATTTTTAGAAGAATGCATACACAGAAACAATGTGCTGCTAAGACTACTACTTGTACTTAAAAAAATAGTTGCTGTTTGTAAGGCATTGTCCATTTTCTGATATGGAAGGATATCACACCCATTCAAACACTGAGATTTAACTGCTCAGCCCAAAGCCACAGAGCTGGTCCCTGAATAGAAAAAAGAGAATTAATGGTTACAAAAGTCAAACTCAAGCTGTCTTGAAAATTTTCTCATTTGTCATGTCATCGACAAAAAAATTTTCAGATGCCTCCTTCTTATCTGGAGAGGTACACTGCAATTCATCAGGGAAACCAGCACAACACATACGCAGGGCAATCAAAACAAGTCTTTTTATCTCAAATGCTACATTGAGCTCTTTGAACTGTATTTTGGTCTTCACTGCCATCTTAGCTTCATCCCAACGTTGTTTTGCTCAACCTTTTAATAAAATCCATTTCAATAAATTGGAGGAATTACAACATGTGCATGGCTACAGTAATCTCAAGCTAAGACACTAGAGTATGCTTCCAAACTAAAGTTTCTTATTCATATCATCTCCCATTCAGCCAATATTCACTCTATTGAGATCTCTAATGAACATTCATAGGTACCTTAAAGAGCAAATGAATCATAGAATCAACCTGACTTCAAAAGAAACGTAACACGAAAATTATAGCAACACTAACCAAATTGTACAATGTTGATTATATTTTTCTGGCTTAAAAATTCAAATACAATTACATCACCTCATATTATATGGTTCATGAAACTAACATTCAATGGATACATTTGGAGAGAGCATGCTGATGAACAATAAGGATTGTTGATGTGTCTATAAATTAGAGAAAAGACAACTTCCTGTCTTGTGTCTGCACATTAACAAATCCACCATAAAACACTTGAAAAGCTAAGTTCACTGTACCATGGCCTATGACAACAATGAGCTTCTGAGAATGCAAAATCAGAAAACCAAATGGTTTTTCCCATCCACATCTGTAATATTTTAATAGGGAGAATGGGCTACTGCTAATTATTACTGCATGAGACAGCTTTAACATCTGCTTGAGCTTTTTAAGTTCACTAGCTGTTAGTTTCCATTCTGCTAAGGATTTTTTAAATTATGGTTTAGACTGACCATGTAATAGAATAACTTAATTTCATGCTATGCTAGAGGTCAACCTCAGTCTCCTTTCAGAAGACTCTTCTGATTGAGTGTGAAGCCTTCCTAGCCCTTTTGTTCTCCAGTTCCTTTGTTGCTTCCTTTCTTTTACAGGGAAAGGGTTATAATAACCAGGTTTATGGGTTTTGTCAACAAGGGACAGGAAAAGAAGGTCAAGAGACACACAAAGCCTTCTCTCACACCTAATTGCAAAACGTCACACTGTTAGTGATGCTCATATTCAGCACATCAAACAGAACTGCATCATGTACAACCCTATTTGTAAAACTATACCTACATGGGAAGGTGTGATCTTTGCAGCAAGACTACTTTCCTTAGAAGTCATTAAGATGATAGCTCTGGAAAAAGGGCTGTAAATTAGTCCCATAATGTCTCAAGCAATACCTTAAATTAATATTTTAGGACAGGTTTTGCTACTTCAAATTATCACCTTTTGGGAACTTGGACCTTCAAATATTACTAAACCCATTTATGAAAATGTGTAAGTACATATCTTCCTCTCAGAAAAAACATGCATCACATTATTTTATCAGAGTTAATGTGATATATCCTCTGTGCAGCTACAAAGCAGTTGGATTACACCAGTCGTTAGCATTTGCACTTCTTTAGAATTATGTTTTTTAAACACCACTCCACACTAGTAATATCGTTGGAACAATACCCACTACAAGTCTAATGAAATGGGTACTTGAACTGCACTGCTTAGGTACAAAGTGTCCAGACCTCCCAGGGTTCACACTCCTTCCTGTAAAGATTTCTTGCAGAATCTGAGAGCTTATATAAAAATATAATTATGCTTATAGAGCAAAAATCTTTTTCTGTTTTGGGGTGGGTGTTTTTTTGAATTTAAATTTTTAGTTAACTAATTACACATAACTAAGCCTTAGACTGCAAAGAAGTGAATTAGACCCTCTTGATCTGTCTTATGCTCTGGAGATCTGGAAGTCTACCTTAGTAATTACTTTGGCACAACAGAATCAAACCTGGCAAAAAAGGCACTTGGTGCCGAGGATATGAAATGCACCCTATATGCTTGAGGATGTTTACTGTGGACAACCGCTTATCTGATTCTACAGACTGAATGCTCATTCACAGCTCTAAAGCATCTTCTGCCTTTACTTCAAAAGAATCTAAGTTTGTGCACTCCAAGACTGCTCTGCAACAGAAAGCAAAATTTAGCAAGTGAAGGGAACTGTGATTCACTCCAAAATCCAGCTTTTTATTCAAACGGAAATACAAAAGTAGATTCAGTCCCTAATTTCCCTAACTGAATTGGCCAGAAATGCATGCTTGCTACAAGGAACCAACATAGCAGGATATATATAACTCATTAGATTGAGATATGGTTTCTAAAATTCCAGACTAATGTAAGAGTTTGAGAAACAGACTGATGGATTAATAGATCACTTAACTGCAAACTCGTCATTTGGCAATCAGTGAAATTCCCCTATTTATAAAAAGTTACAAAGCCAATTTACCATCACGAAACTCCGTGTTTCTCAGGACAGAAAGTAAAAAGTGTGTGCTAGAAACAGCAGCTCTTACAGTTAGAGTTTAACTTCTGATCTGAATAATAAGTTGGTGGCTCAAGAAAGGCAAGGAACAGGGAAACAATAGTCCAGGCAGCCTAACCTTGACTCTGGAAGGGCTATATAACCAATATCCCTTCAGAACACCATGTAAAACAAGGCAACTGGGTAAAGACAGCGTGGTTTTACCATGGGCGTATCATACCTGACCAACATGACTGCCTTTTGCAGTGAGATGGCTGACCCTGAGGACACACGAAGAGCAAAGGATTTTCATAGCTTGACTTTTTGCAAGGCCTTTGACAGGGTTTCACACAGTATCCAGGCACATTAGTGACACAGTTTGCACAGGTGGAGCACCAGACTAATGGCTGTGATCACAGTAAGAAATCCAGCTAGTGGTGAAGTAACAACATTATGAGGGGGTCAGTACTCTAATTTCCTTATTACTGACCTCTACAATCAGAAGGAAATCATAACAAGGTCAGAGATTTTACCAAGTTGCAAGAACAAATTATTTCTGGAGGGCATGACTGCCAGAGGGATCTCAGCAGGCTAAGAAACAGGTTCACAGGAACCTGATGAAGTTCCAAAGCAAACACAAAAAAACACAATTCAGATGGAATAACCCCTACAACAGCACAGAGTGGGGGACAACTAGCAAGAAAACAGCTCAGCAGAAAACAAGATGGTCACACTAGACCATCATGAACCATGAAACAGCAGCACACCCTTGCAGCAAAGGCCAACCACGTACTGGACTGCATCGGTAAGCACATAGTCACAGGTAAAAGTGATAATTTCCCTGCACTTCAGACTTATGAGACTGCATCTGCATTAGTGTGTCCGGTAAAAGAAACCGCTAACACACCAAAGTGAGCCAAGCTGGAACCTATCATTTACACAACATACAAGGAGAAACAAAAGACAGTGTTTGTCAGGCATAGATGGATAAGGGCAGAATTTTCCTGTCATATTCAGTAAGACTGGTGAAAAAAGACTCTTTTCAGAGGGACGCAGTAACAGGATTAGGCTAGCTAACGCACACAAATTGCAGCAAAGGCAATTCCAATAGGTATGAAAGAAAAAAATTGTTCACAACGGGAAGAATCAAACACTGGAACAGAAGCCATGGCATCTCCGCCCATGAAATGTTAAAATCAAATCCAGCAGCATCCGATTAAACTGCAGGCGGGCTGCTCAACAGGGAAGACAGGTTAACTCATGAATTAATGCCAGGCTGCAGCCTCTGAGTCTTGGCTTGACCAAAACTCAAAGAAAACATGAAAGCAGCATCTCAGACCTGCGTTAACAATACAACTGAGCAGACCAGCAGATGGCTGAAGTTACTATCATTCACTTTGAAGGCAGAAACTGAAATCTTCACAAAATCAACTTGACAATCTTGTAGATCTAAATAACTAAGAACTGAAGCAAACTTATGTGGTATCAGGCTCAAGGGGATAGGATCAATCTCACACCTCAGCCAAGTTAGTTCTTACAGCTTTTTCAGGTTTTTTTTAAGTTAAAAAGGCAACAAATATTGGGATCAACTACTCTCAGAAGTTGTCTACGCCTTTTCATTTCCTAGAAGTTGCTACAGTCAGATAACATAAAGAACTATTCAAATTAAGAAGCCAAGAAATATGCATATTTCACTGACTCCTTTTCATTACATTCTTCAGTCTCAACATCCTTGGTAGCAATTTGATCTTCTAACTTCCAGGAAGAACCTCAGACTACTTACCTACCCAACAAACAACAGGAGAGAAAAGAGACAGTGATCAATTAAAAAAATAATTGACTTTATTAGCACTTCAACAATCAGCTGGTGTTCCATGGCGAAGCACAGCTTTGAAGGCAACACGGGTACCTCTGATCCAATATAATGGTATGGATATATTTTTAATTTTTTTAAGTTCCTCCCCCATTGTTTTTGTTTGTGGGTTTTGTTGCGTTTTTTAAAAAGCTACTTATAAGCAGAAACATGTTGAATACAGTTAGATATATCATGTTTGACAAGAAAGAAATTAATGCTTTAGGATGTTAAATCCCTTCAAATCCCATTTTGCTTAGTTGGGAGACAGAGGATTATTTCCTTGCCTTTCCTGCTCTCCCATTTTCCTATTTTTTTCAGACCTAAAAGAAAAGTTGAATACAATGAAATCAAGAGGCCATATATGTCACAAATACAGCTGCCACAATGTTTTAAAATTAAAATTTAATTACAAGTCTTTTCCTGCAGTGTACAACATATTAATGCTTACATGAAAATTTGTATTTCAAATTACATGAAAGAGATTTGCAAAAAGGGTAGCTTCCTTAATACATTGTTACAACTCTTAATGTAATTCTTATCAGTTCAAAGTCTGTGTTTTAAGTGATTTTCACATAAAAACAGAGGTAGCTAAGTAGAAATACTATATTTTAAATGAGGTCTCTGTACATGGTATAATAAAAAAGTTTGTTCTATGAATCAAAATAGATTAATTTCAAGACTTACTTCATAACAGTTTGTCTTCCCCAAATACGACTGCTTTCTAACACACGTACAGCTATTTCTATTTAACCTTTGTCACCATGGACAGTTGCTACATCATTGTGGAAACATGATAAATTCACTTTATTAGGCAAATATTTGAGTTCCACTCAAGTACACTTAACATAATAAAAACAAAATGGCAATCTATGTCATAATGTAATTTAATTCTTTGCTGAACTTATTATGGGAATTTAACAGTGCTTTTAATTAGATTAGGGAGAAGTCAAATAATCAAAACATTGAATTTTAAGATTGGCATGTTTCTGTGCTGTTCAAACAATAGCTTATTTATTTAGAAAAATTCTAATAAAACTCCAGCATCTTAAATATGTTCAGAAGTGCATTTTCCAGCATCCCAAAAATCTTAATTAAGAAAGCATCACTGAATGTTAAAGTAGCAAATACAGTGAAAAGTCTAAGTGAACATAAACTGAAACACTGTGTTCCAAATTCTGTGAACAGATCAGGTATGCAAGATGTTCCGCCTCTGCAGAACAGGACTATATTTTTCCTCAGACACTTAAAAAGGCAACAACTGGAAAAAATGGAGAATTTAGCAGCTGCTTAAAAAAGTTAAGCAGTGCAAGTATGTGTACTTTTCCTTCTCAGACTTGAAAATCACTGGGTAGGTCCCTGAAATCCTGTGTTTACATAATGTGAGCAGACACTACAAAAAAGTGGAACTGTTCTTCTGAGGAAAAGTAACCTTCCTAGAATGTTCCTGATTCACAGCATCCATAAAATCCCCAAAAAGAAACAGAGTAATCTGTTCAGAGTCTCAGATCATGCAAGCATCTATTTGCATCTGCTTGCATCTGTTTGCAATTTTGCTTGAAGTTTTGATGAAATAAATAGTTGTTTTGTCCATACTGGCCAAAGAACAACTTTGATGATAAGACAGAATACAGGTTTGGCACAGTATTTTCTAGTGAATTACCATGACAGAAGTACAGACAGTAAGGAGGAGGAAGCCAGTAACTACTTAAAGATGACCATGAGTTATTAGTTCCTGCTTCTAACAGCTCAGTGTTAACCTTAAAAAGCACATTTTCATTCTTTAATGCATTGCCTCATGGGAGATTCAGTTTGAAGGCCTAATATGGCCATCTTCTCATAAAGCCTGCATTCCATCCCTGGCACTGTTCAAGGCCAGGTTGGACGGGGCTTTGAGCAACCTGGTCTAATGGAACCACGGCAGAGGGTTGGAACTAGACGATCTTAAGATCTTAATTTTGGTTTCCAAACCAAACCATTCTATGATTCAATTATTACCGAACTGAACTACATCTCCTAGGAGTCAATGCAGTCTTCTCGAAATGCTGGCTGTATTATGACAGTAAAAAATTTTTCTAACTCTTTTTCCATGACCTCTGTGACAAAACATTAACCGCAATCACGAGTGGAATACAAAATCAGTATTTAATTTTGATACAATTCCCTGACTTTCGCCTGCAGGGCATCACAAGTCTTCTTAGCATCTCCCAACAGCATGGCAGTATTAGGTTTGTAGAAGATTGGATTGTCCACCGCTGCATAACCAACTCCCAAAGACCTCTTCATTACAATGACCTGCACATAAAGAGTCCATGTTTGAAACAGCAAAAAACAACTACTATCCCCCCTCCAAACAAAGACAACACAAAAGCAACTTCCACAAACTAATGGAGAGGAAGAGGCATCCAAAATAGGGTACTCACTGCTACAAAGCTGTATTACAAATTTTAATATAGCAGACAGAATCGATACCCAAACCATTTTCAGAAACATTTATTCTTAAACACAATATTACACATCACATGAAGAGACTGTGGATGCTACATATGCATATGCTTTTACTTATTCCATATAATAAAGTCAAAGAAAGATGGGCACTGATGATTATAACAGCGGTTTTTGAGGCTTTTTTATTTTGAACTATTTTAAGATCCAATGCCCTGATAGCAACACCATTCAGATGAGCATTCACATCAATACTTGGTGCAACATTCTCTAGACTTCTCCAGACAATTACTCTGCATTACTTCATACACGTGATTTTGGGGTTTTTTAATCCTAAAATAAATTTCAGCCAGTTTTCGATATTAGCTGTTAAATTAGTTAACCATGGCACCTTCAGCAGAGAAACTACAAAGCTTTACCAGCTTCACCTATGTACATGTTTATTTCCCAAGTTGCAACACCCTGATAAATATATGTGCCTACAACTGAGTATCTGAGTAGCTAAATCCTCAGAAGAACTGAGGTTACATCTGGGTTTAGAACAAACTATGAAAGGTTTCACAATGAGGTAACTCAAGTCTATCTATTTTAGATGAGACAATGTCGCTTTTGAAGAGGAAAACTGGTGAGGTAATCAAACTGTCAGCACAACCTGGACAGACTAAGCTCTCTACTCAAACCCGGCCAGTTACTGTTTTGATTCTTTTTATTTAAGCATATTATTTATTTTTGTATTTCTACTTCAATATCAAAGTTGTCAGTCAAATTTCCTATAAACTTAAAAAAGCAGATATTTGTACAGAAATGCTTCAGGACTGCAAATGTGAGCAGAACATAATTTATTTTAATCACATTTTTTAGTAGAAGCACTTTCATTGGTCTTTTCTACTGCAATCACCATTAGACTCACTAAAGCATTTGCTGATGATTGTAAAATCATGAATAATGCATCACACTTTCAAAGTACTGACTCTTTTGTTGGACAACTTGCAGAAAAGCTTCTCTTGGAAACCAGAAGAGTAGGGGAATCTTGTTAGCTTATCCTATAAACTGTTCTTTTTAAAGCATGCTCCCTAAGGTAAGTGCTAATGAAGCTCTGTTAATTTCACCTGTTTGGACTTCCAGACTTCAAGAACTGGCATTCCAGCAATGATAGAATTGGGATCTTCCTGAGCTGCCGAATTAACTGTATCATTTGCACCAATTACAAGGACCAAGTCAGTTTCTGCAGCAAGACAAAGAAAATAAGACGGATGAAAAATTCTCTGAAACCTGAACAAAGATGCTGATGTATTTTTGTGTTAAATCTGATCTTCAGAGGCAGAAAAACCTGTGATGGTAAGCACTCTCCAGCATTTATGGGGACTTCATTCACAAATATTTTTCAAATATATCAATCAAGTTATACGTGAGAGGCAAGAGTGCTACAAACTATCCCAAGCAAACTGCATGCATCCAGAACCCCATTCTAAGGGACTTGTTAGATTATTCCGCCCCACAAAATTAAATCCTTTGATATTTACATGTGGTTTCATATACACATACTACCATCACTTTCAAATTTCCTTGTGCCTAGCTTTTCCTTTGACTATTCTTTTGAAAAACCTTTTACCAGCAACTTTCTGATTTTTAAATAAAGATGTAAGAAAGCAAGATGTCTGTACAATGCTAAATGGGTTTGCAAGACATGACAGGGTCAAGTCACCCATGGCACCTGACTTAAAGAAGCCAGTAAACAGTAGTTTTCCTGTATGGCACAGTAACAGAGAGAAAAAAAAAAAAAAAAAAAAAAAAGACACAGCATTTGTCACTTATTTCACAGCTACAACCAACTAAAAAAAGAATACTGTTCTCTTGGCTCTGGAAGAAACAAATTTCACAGGCCTATCTAACTTCCACTCAACATCTGCCCTCTTCTGTGCACTTGCATTCAATATTTCCCTTTGCTTTTACAAGTCTGTACTTTCTGCTCCTGAGTCACTCTATCTCTTGTATTCCTCTGTGCTCATTTGCCATCAGCTGGGAGAGCACTCAGACTGCAAGAGAAAGACCTTCTGCTCCTCTACAGCAGTATCACAACAGACACAAAGAGAAACTGAATGGCCTGAGATTTTTTATTTTTAATAATCCCTGTGTGATATAGAACCAGAAATAAATAAAAATTGACAACATCAAATCCAATCTACCAGAAACTCACAGCTCACATACTAACCTGGGAAGTCATTGTTGATCTCATCCATTTCCAGTACAATATCATAAGGAACACCAGCCTCCGCTAGGAGTACATTCAGCTGACCGGGCATACGACCAGCCACAGGGTGAATACCAAACCTAACAGGAAAGAAAACTCAATCCCGTTAATATGACTGACCACTCCATTTTGTATAGTAAAACTGCCACCTGTGACCTACAAGACTGAGAAGTTCTTAAGCATAAGCACACATGAGAATTAACAAAATGGTTAAACCTTAACAATATCATCGTTACTTTTCAAGTGTTGCAGGTAAATTAGCAGGTGGGGAAGGGAACAAGGCTCATAGATTTGACTCTTCACTTGGAGAGCAGCTGCCGCTTTTCTGCAAAGTTAAAAGTATGGCTGACACAGAAGGTATGCAAAAGAATATACTCGTTCACCAGTAGAATTAAAGAAGCCAGGAGGACATTTTCAATCCTTCCATCATAAGAAGAGCCTTTCAGAAAGCTGCTGCACCTGCAAAGTGGTTTTGGAGAGCCTGCTGGACACCTGTAGTGACAACACAGAAGGAACTCATGGCCAGAAATGCCTTGGAACACATCCTGTCAAGATGGAACAACAGAGTAAAACCCAGCAGTAGCTTATACCAATACTCTTCTCTTCAGTTACTTTCGTAGGTAATAGGACTATTCCACCATTTTGTCTGGCTACAATCACCAAACTGAGCCACATCACACACTGCAAGCTTTTGCATCCAGCTTCCAAGCAGTACCACATTTAAAAACTTATGACAAGATACCTTTGACTTTTCATGTATAAGCCCTTTGCTGCAAAACCATCACCCACACGAACATACTTTGCAGGTCCCTTACATCATTGAAAAGTAAAAGCACCCAGAGTAAATGAACTGGCCACAGAATGTAACACTCCATGAAAAGACCAAAAGAATGTTCAACATTCCTGAAGTAAAGCCACTCCTAGAAATGGCCTTGTCAATGACCCTGTTGACTCAGGCAGCTCTAGAATATGGATGGTTACCACAATCTAACACTCTAACAGAAAGTTTAGTAAGAGCTCTACTTCAAGCACAATACGATGTTTTGCTGAATTTGGTTAATGTCCCACTGTCTTGTCATGAAAAAGAGAGTGAGAAGGTGGGAGATGTTGTCAGGACAGCTCAAAACCAAATTAAAGAAAACACACAGCTTATGCATTATGAGTTACTAAAATTCAGGTAGACACAGAGGGTGGCAGAGAGGGAGCCAACGCATTCAACCAGTTCTGTAAGAGTAAAAACCTGATAAAAGTCAGAATGGAGGTGTTAAACTGGTTTAGCTGCAACTCCCAAAACCGCGTTTTGCATAGAAGCAGATCTATTTCTATTTCTTGTGGGCAGATTTTACTCTTCTGCTCATCTACTGGCCCTGAATAAACTAGGAATATCCATGTTTACTGCTCTGCACATTTTATGTCTTTCCAGCTCTGGAGCTTTCTCCAAATGGAATGCTGATTCAAGCACACCAGAAATGCCTCAGATAAATGCATATGGCTGAAGTTACATGTTTTATAATAAGGAAGCCTACATGTTCTTTGGAAGAGATCTAAAATATGTAAGAGAACTGTAAATTTCTTAATTTCTGAACAGAAATTTCTGAACAGAAGTCCAAGGAATGCCGTAAGATAGCTTTGGACTTCAGAAAGAAGGGAAAGACTGATAAATCAACTTGCCATGACAGACGGATTGTGATTTGTACGCTGTGTAAATACATCCTTAAAAGGGCAACTGAGCACTCCATCAGCAAGACAACATTAAGACAATGCAAAGATGACATAATTGGAACTCCAGCAACAGAATTAAGGACATATGATCAATTCACATCACACAAGATATACTAGAATTTTAAGCTCGAGGTCAAGCAGCAGGTTAAATGCCAGCTTTAAAAGAAATGCATTTCAACAAAGAAAGAGAATAGACAGTATTCAGCAAGTAAATATTTGCAATCCTATTGCAAAGGAGAATACTTAGAATCATGAAAAGGAGAGCAAATATACAGGACAAAGCATTAACAGCGTACGTTTCATACCACTCAGTAATGGAAGCCATGTGCAGTACTGTAGCTAGTCTTTAAGTGTACCAAATTCAATCACATACAGTACAGTAGGAGAACTCTTATTCTGAAGTACATTTGAGAAAGCCCATCACTCCTCTGGCAGTGAAAATAAGGTTTTCCAACAAAATTCTCTTTTGTTTCTAATAAAATTATTTTAGTGTCTTTGTGACCAAAGCTACTTTGGCAATACACAAAACAAAATACTCGTGAGGTTTTCATTAAATACTATGTACGCATACAATCTTATTCCAAGGGCTGAAAAGCCAAAAGTTAAGCTGCCAGAAGAATTAATTTCACCTTTGACTGCACCACTCCTGACAAGAAGCAAAGAAAGAAGAAAAGCAAGGGACAAGTAATCTTCATTCAGGAAAAGTTATGGCATGAACTATCAGTACTTAGGGACTTCTGACAGACTCTGCTTGAAACCACATACTGTGTATTCACAAAGAAAGCTACTCATACAAAAGCTTTCTGGATAAACATTAAAGCAACTCCCAGAAGTCTGCTTCTAAGAGCTTGTTAACGAAATATGACAGTAGCCTGCCAGTACCTCTTAAAACTGGGTGTGCAAGTCTGTCAAAAAGAACCATTAAAAATATATGCTTCTCTAAGGTTTTCATTATTTCACAAGATAAGATCTACATACATCTGGAGTGAAGTTAGCCTGTCCAAATAGAAAGCAGAATTCAGGTAAGCACAGAACAGAGGTAGCTAAAATTGTTACTCTTGACTCAAAACAGCAGCAGTTCTTGAAAGCTACATGTATTACGGCAGAAACATTTTGTCACATGAATGTCTCCCAGATGTTCAAAATATGAACCTCACTCATATTCAAAAATTCAATACTCAAATTATTTTAAAAGAGAGACCTATTTTATAAATATTAATAAAACATTTTTAAAGAGAAAAATTGTGAGGTTTCTTTGATATGGTTTTAATATCTGTTATGCAAAAACTCAATTATGTTGGTTGGTTTGTTTTTAAATCAAGCAGAAATCTCACACTCTTTTTGACCTTCAGTTTATGTGACATTAAGTTTTCAGCCTATAAATACTTCACCCGTATCGAAGATTCACAATCATGCTGTGTCTGACTTGAAACATTATTCCGGTAGTTCACTGCAACACAGAATTAAGTGTGATTTTTTTTCTCTTGACCCTGACCATGTAACATGGGGCTTGCTTACCACCTCCAACTGTCAGATACACTGAAGTGAGCATACACCTTGTTGCTACTGACTTTACACCTAAATAGCAGGAATATCAGGCAAGGATATCCAGCCTTTTTAATCAGCCTCTTTCAGACTTTCAGATTCTTTTTAGCTTTAGAAAGACAACACAGCACTCTGAAAAATATGTTCATATTTTGAACTTTTTTTTTAATACAAAGACTGCAACAATTTCATTTAAATTTAGACTAAAAATCTAAAACTCCTGACACGCACATCATATATAGGACAGCACTTTCAGTACAGAAAGCACTTAAATTCGGGGGAAGTGAGAGGAGCAGTTTGTGTTACTTAAAGTAGTATGAAGTTGATTATAGCAGTGTGAATAGACAGCTATTGCATGAAAAATCTCAGAATGGAAATCACTTTGTTTACAGTTCATAAAGTCAACATCTATCTTTATCACAACTGGCTAGATAACATTCTTGTTATTGATACTGAAACAGCTAGCACCTGCCTAACCCAGTGCAGAAGTGTTTCAAGATCACTTCATCCATGTAAAGATAGGATTCTTGTAATTATGCCAAAGCTGGACAGAGTGATGTAAGTAAGTAACATCTGGCGGGTGCCTAGTTTAATTTACTCAACACTTTAGGCACTGTATATACACAGAATAATTTGCCGAAGGGTTTTGCCTCACCTCCTCTTTTCTCCACCCCATTCACTTTGTGTTTTGACACCTCTCCACCTCTGTTTGTAGTACAAATGATAATCTGCTACTCAAGATAACGGGGGGGGGGGGGGGGGAAGGAAGAAAATAAAACAAAATACAGAAATAAATTAACTGAGAAGTGCATCATTCAGATACTGCACAACTTGAATCCTGCCATGTAACAGTTGCAGGGTAGTATGACAGTATAATGCTCTCATCACACATTATGGATGACTATGTAGATTACTAGTATCAAAGCACATAGGTATTACACCAGGCCTAAGTTAGCTGAGGCAACAACATATCCCTACAAATAGTAATTCAGCATCAAATAAGCTCTGGCTTTGCTGGGTCAGGTAGTTTAAAGAATTTAAACTTAATTTAATTATTTAAATTATTAAGCATACTTAAGTGAGTGAGAGTTGGCACTGGCTCCCATTTCTAGCCACTACGGTTTATAACAGTTAGAGCAAGCTCCAAATACACGGCATGGACTTCATCTCAATGCAAATACCCTCCCAAGAACCCAACCGCAGGGAAGAAAGAGCAGCTTGCCTCCACAAAGCATCACACACTAACCTAGAAAGGTCCCCCAGAGCTGAGCTGACCCATAGGAGCCAATGGCATACCTACAATACAGCCCCAGGAGCATAGAGCCGAAGTTGTATCCTTGCAAAAGCAAATCAGGTACAGCAAGGTTTGCAAGTGCTTTCTAGCTATACCACTACATTAGAGCTAACAGATCTGTTAGACTTCATTTGTCCCTAAGAATTCAGCACCATGAATAATTCAGAATTCATCTAGTTAATTTGACTATATGAAACCGAGAACTGACACATGTTACTTATGATATACTGCTGATACATTTAGTGTCTTCAACATCCTATAAGCTTGCATCAATGTACGTTGCTCTTAAGCTGCCATTCAGCAGTGACAGTAATTTCCACCTTACGCACACCTCAGTTATGCAGCATGTTAAGACTGGTTGGAAGATCATCTTAACAGCTCACCCTATAAAATTCTTCTAGATTTTTTTCTACAGCAATATAGAATGATGACTGTAAATTGATAGAATTAAAACAGCTGAAGGTTAAAATAAAAAATAAAAAATTGATGTCCAACACTAAATCTCTATTTTATTACTTTCAAAAATGTAAGAAACCCATCTCTCCATGTGTTCAAAGCTAATTAGATTCTCCAGCAACAAAAGACAGAAACCGAAGTCCTTCAAGATATCCGCCTATACACATTAGGTTAAAAAAAAACAAACCAAAACAAACCAAAACACTAACACATGAGCAACTAATTTGAACGTATGTAGGTGGAAGAAACACGGGTAATCTGTATTCCACAGAATCACAGAATCATAGAATAGTTAGGGTTGGTAAGGACCTGAAGATTATCTAGTTCCAACCCACCTGCCAGGGGCAGGGACACCTCACACTAAGCTACGTCACCCAAGGGTCTGTCCAAACTGGCCTTGAACACCGCCAGTGATGGAGCATTCAGCTTCCCTGGGCAACCCATTCCAGTGCCTCACCACCCTTACGGTAAAGAATTTCTTCCTTATATCTAATCTAAACTTCCCCTGTTGAAGTTTTAACCCATTAATTACCCCTTGCCTTATCAACTACAGTCCCTAATGAAGAGGCCCTCCCCAGCACCCCTTTAGGCCCCCTTCAGATATTGGAAGGCTGCTAGGAGGTCTCCAAGCAGCCTTCACTTCTCCAGGCTGAACAGCCCCAACTTTCTCAGCCTATCTGCATAGGGGAGGTGCTCCAGTCCCCTGATCATCCTCATGGCCTTCCTCTGGACTTGTTCCAACACTTCCATGTCCTTTTTATGTTGAGGACACCAGAACTGCACACAATCCTCCAAGTGAGGTCTCACGAGAGCAGAGTAGAGGGACAGGATCACCTCCCTTGACCTGCTGGTCATGCTCCTTTTGATGCAGCCCACGATACGGTTGGCTTTCTGGGCTGCAAACGCACACTGCCGGCTCCTGTTCATTTTTATATCAACCAACACCCCCAAGTCCTTCTCCACAGGGCTGCTCTGAATCTCTTCTCTGCCCAACCTGTAACTGTGCCAGGGATTGCTCCAGCCCAGGTGGAGGACCTTGCACTTGGCATGGTTAAACTTCATCAGGTTGGCATCAGCCCACCTCACAAGTGTGTCAAGGTCCCTCTGGATGCCATTCCTTCTCTCCAACGTATCAACTGCACCACACAGCTTGGTGTCATCGGCAAACTTGCTGAGGGCGCACTCAATCCCACTGTCCATGTCACCGATAAAGATGTTGAACAGGACCAGTCCCAACACTGATCCCTGAGGGACACCACTCATTACTGGTCTCCAGCTGGACATTGAGCCGTTGACCAGAATTCTTTGCGTGCAGCCAGCCAGATAGTTCTTTATCCACTGAGTGGTCCACCTATCAAATTGATGTCTCTCCAACTTAGAGACAAGGATGTCTTGTGGGACAGTGTCAAATGCTTTGCACAAGTCCAGCTAGATGACATCAACTGCTCTACCCCTGTCCATCAGTTCTGTAGCCCCATCATAGAAGGCCACCAGATTGGTCAGGCAGGATTTCCCCTTACTGAAGCCATGCTGGCTGTCACCAACTACCTTGTTGTTTTTCATGTGCCTCAGCATGCCTTCCAGGAGAATCCGCTCCAAGATTTTGCCAGGCACAGAGGTGAGACTGACTGGTCTGTAGTTCCCTGGCTCATCCATTTTCCCCTTCTTGAAAATGAGGGTTATAATTCCCTTTTTCCAGTCATCAGGAACTTCACCTGACTGCCATGATTTTTCAGATATGATGGATGATTTTTCAAATATGTTGGACAATATTTCTCTCAACTATGAGAGTTACCACAAAACCACAATATTTATGTATGTATTAGATTTAGAAAGTCTATACAAAGCACCTTTCTAAGTGTCCATTCACTCTGCTATACATTTTTCTTAACAAGAATTTCTTACTATGCAAGAAACAAAACACATAGAAAAAGTCTTAGGAAAGTCACACTGTGGCAATAGCTAAGACCATTAATTTGATGTGGGATAATGTCAGAATTACCTGGGTTAGCACAATCCCAAACACAAATACAGGCTGGGCAGAGAATGGATTGAGAGCAGCCCTGAGGAGAAGGACTCTGGCTGTTGGCTGACAAGAAGCAAAACGTGACACAGCAACATGTGCTTGCAGCCCAGAAAGCCAACCATGTCCTGGGCTGTACCAAAAGGAGTATGACCAGCAGATCAAGGAAGGTGATTCTGCCCCTTTGCTCTCTCTCATGACACCCCAGTTCCAGCCCTGCATCCAACTCTGGGGCCCCCAACTTCAGGAAGACATGGAACTGCTGGAACAAGTCCAGAGGAGGCCACAAGCTGATCAACAAGCTGAGAGTTGGGCTTGTTCAGCCTAGAGAAGAGAAGGCTCTGTGGAGACCTTACAGAAGCCTTCCAGTACCTAAAAGGGCTACAAGAAATCTGGAGAGGGACATTTTACAAGGGCTTGCAGTGACAGGACAAGGGGGAATGGCTTTAAACTGGAACAGGAAACATTTAGATTAAATGAGGGTTGTGAAACACTGGAACAGGCTGCTCGGAGAAGTTGTGACTGCCCCGTCCCTGGAATTGTTCAAGGCCAGGTTGGATGTGACTTGGAGCAACGTAGTCTAGTGATTCTATGGAATATAATTTAATTATATGGAAGAAATCAGATTTTCACAACTAGGGGCCTACAAACTACATGTGGCCAAAAACCAAGAACTTTCAACAATTTACTCAGTTGTAACTTCGCGGAGATGTAACAGCAGTTGTAGAACAGGCATTTCCTCTCCAAGGCAAACAGATTTTGGGGACTTCATGATTTAGCTTATGAATAGTTTTATTGTCTTATGACATCCATGACAACGGAATGTTATAATGAAGGGTCAGCAGTATCCAGCTTTCTATGTGATCCTCCTAATGCATTAAAGATGTGATTTGCTGCAAGACCATCTCAAGTAAGCAACGATGTTAGCTATGCAATTTCAAAGTTTGAAGTTTCCAAACTCTCTGTATTTCTAAATTTAAACCCCAGTCAAAGGTTATGCACCATGTTATATAATCTGCGCTCTTCACTGAGAATGTTATGGCTATAAGCAAAGTAAATGAAAATAACAGCTCCTCTGGATCAATCATGAGCCACGAAGCAAAAGAAGACCATATGAGAGACATAATTTTTCTTGGCACAGAATGGGCATTACAAATTGATGCAATCGTATGTCCATGCTGGCATCCTTCCACAGCGGATGTGTGAGAGTGTCACTACATCTGGATGGTGACTATACTAGGGTCCTGAGGCACTCCAAGCCTACTGAAACCAGAGGGACAGCAGCTGCACTCAATGAACACCGTGGGAGCTCCCCAAAGTGATGAAAGGCCTGAATTACCACAGACTGTAAATACAGATTTATTTCATTAAAATACCAGGTAAGCACTGCAGCAATCCCTTCCTGAAATTGATTCATTTCAAATACAAGCCAGTTATTTCAAGGATTCATTCACATTTCTCCCTTTCAAAGCCAACATTAAAGGCAAAACCAGTAATTACTTATTTCACCAAGGTTGATAAAAAAACAGAAGAGCTGAAAGGAAAGCCAAAGCACACAACACTGTCATTGCATTAGCCAAGAAAGGTTCTTTCATGGCACAGCTAACAGGTCTTCAAAATTTTTAATACAATCTGGACACACAGCTTTTTGCTAAACATGGAGAAATAAGTGAATAGGACTGCTCCAAAAAGCAAATACACCAGCACACCTCCTCATTATCATGTATACATGAACAAATACATCTATAAAGCAATTTTAGATGAAAAACTGCAACATTATGAGCAAACACTAACAAGTAATTGCTGATAAACCCTATGACAACCCTGCCATTATGCATTACCAATGCCTGCTGTAAAACACTGCAAACACTTGTATGCAACTTTTCAATAAGCCTGGAAAAACAGTGGAAGAAAACCAAAACAAATAATTGCTGGAGTACTGCAATGCTGGAGTACCAACAGTTGGAGTACTGATTTCAAAGGAAAGTCACCATATAATTGAGGTAAACACATGCAAATCAGTGAATGAATGGCTTACCAGAATCTGTCCAAGTATCTTGTTTCAAATGAAAACAGAGCCTTGACTGATTTTAAAATATTAAGTTACCATAATTAGAAAATAGTTGCTCCCAAACAATCAGCAAGGAGGCATGATGCTAGCTTGCCAGTACTTTCAATATCTATAAGGTCTATGGAAAATTGAAGAAGAAAAGGACTTCAGGCCATTATTGGCATCTAAGAATTCACCCTGTTATTTGGATCAGCACTCCAGCAAAATAAAACCATAGGTCTGGCCATATGCACTCCAGCTATCCTTCCATGCAATACTCAAAGAACTCTAATAGCAGTGTTGCTTGCAATAGCAAAAATTTATGAGACTCCAGTAAGTTAAGTTGCTTAATGGAATGGAGATTACTTGAAAATGGTAACAGAAGTTTACATTCTCAGACCTTCCAATGTTCACTGTCTTCTTTCTGAACAAACCAGACTAGAAAACTGCAAAGCATGGTGTGAGAGACATGGTGTGAGAGAAGACATCACAGCCTTAATACTTTTAAGAGGCAAAGGGAAATCAGGCAGCATATCCTGTGGAAGCTAAAGCCCTGCTGCTAATGCAAGATTACCTGGATTGACTTACAGTGATTTCAACTCACGCAACAGACAGGAAATACACTTTAAAACAGCGGCACTGTGTCCAGCACATCAGTCCAAAAAGAGAAGCTCTTGAGTGTCTGCAAGGCACCTCTAATCAGTATGCACTGAATGTCTTTAGCTATTCCAGACTGCAGAAAAGGTTTTAAGAAGAGTAAAACAGCAAGGCAGACTGTGGATTTTTAACCTAAGAAGGGCATCTAACATTATAGTGTGGTTAATTCTTTTCAGCTTTATTTCAAACACGCCAATCAGAATTGGATGTTACTATCCGGTTTTTTTTAATACACAAACGTTGCTGTGTAGTAGTAAGCATTACTTCTATTAATGCAAGTCAGTTATCCCAGGAAATGAGTAAATCCCACATTTTTGGTGCAGAGACTGCTACCTCGTCTACTTTTCCACTTCATACCAGACTGACCCCAGCAAAAACTTCTTCCTTCTGTAGAAAACTCTTCTTTCCTGCCTACTATCCTTAACTATTCCCATTGCACCCCTTTAACCATTCCCCAAACAGAGAGGTCCATTTTCTTACGAAATTAGGATTTTTAAAAAAAATAAAGCTGTTTTCAGGATAATAAACAATCCTCTTCAATGGAGGTTTCTCTACAAGGCCATTCAAAGCACTTACATTAGGCCTGGGCTGTCTCCCTATTGACTACAAACATAAAAGCTATTCTCCCTGCACTGATTTCAGCTGTTGTGATTACTCCTCACAGTTATGTATTCCCACAAAGTGGTTGCTTTCACAAAGCTCTCCAACCTCCCCACCTGTAGAAAAGGCTAACTTTTGAACACAATGCAGAGCTACATTGAAGTTTAATTTTACAAATAACTCCACTGCTTGTTGTGTAGCAAAATACTACCATATCCAGAGGCAGAGCATATGTATCCAAATGAGCTCATTTACCTTTCAGAAAAGTAAAATTTTGTTGCCTCAAAAAAGAAGTATCACATTTTAAAGCTATTCTTTCTAAATTAACTTCAGCATGATACCAAATAAAACAGGGAAAAAACCCCATAATTCTTCAGCTGCTGAGACTTCTTCCAGAAACCAAATTTAAGAAGAGTATAAGGGAGTAAGGAATCTTTTATATTGAAGCATGAAATTTCTAGATATTCAGCTATAGCTTAGTAAAACTAGAGCATTCTTTAGCTAGTTTTCTGACAGAGTGATCAGCATAATAATGACTGGAAGAAAAATTAAACCAAAACAAAGACTTGCAGGGGATTTTACGGGAATGAAGAAAAACCAAAACCAAAACAACAAAAAAAAACCCCAACTGTAATACTCAAGGAAAGTACCTACCTTACATTTTTCCCTTGCTCTCTCAACATTTTCACCAGATCAGATATGGGATACTGAGCTTTGGCTGCACACAAACCATAACCTGGAAGAATTTTCAAATTGTAAGCTATTTTTCTGTTTCAGTGCAGACCAAATAGTTAAAAACAGTAAGTGCACCTTCCACACAAACAGAAGCTCCCATAATTAAAAATAAACAAAAAAAAAGTATATGTACACACACACAAGATACTCATATATTCCCAGCCTGACCACTCTTCTTTCAGTCTCCTGACCACTAACAGTGTAGTACTTTGACCAGTCAAACTATGCAAGCAATTTATTTCAACTACACAAAACTGTTCCCCTTTCTATCAGAAAACGATGTTTCAGACAGGTACACTGAAAAGTGATAAAGAGGCTACTATCAGGTTACTTCACCACCATTACCCTCAACATACTATTAGATTTGCTTTAGCAGCAAAAAAACTTTTCAGTCTTTTTGTCTGAATCAAATAATCAGAGCAAAAGTGCCCAGGAAGAAAATGGAGAGCATAAATTAACGGTGTCCTCAAGGTTTGACCACAGGAGCAAGACACAAACACCTTGAAAATGTTTGCAAGCTTTCTTGGAAATAAAGATGACTTCCCAAATCAGAACCCTACCCCACTTATGTTTTCATTTAAGCTGAAGCAAAATGAAAGATGACTTTGTTTGTTGTCATTCTTTGCGTTCAAATGCTAAAATAAATTTAACACAATACTTGTGCCATTCAGTTGAAGGAGAACAAGTCTAGAGGTATTCCCTACCTGACCTCTTCTAACAAGGAACATACTATTGAACCATATGAGCCTACAGCCAACATAACAATTCCAGACAACTCAGGGTTTTGGTTTTCATTTCTTCGCACTGTAATTCCAGTATTTATTACATGCTGACAAAGTTTTAGATGTTTTTCTGCCTTTTTTTTTAACACTACAATGCAGACTTGAGCAAGTAGATGAGAAGTATAAACAAAATCCCCTCTTTCAGTAACTTAACAGACAGATATTCTGCTATTGGTACCACTGGTACTGTGGTAGTGCTTGGAAACTCATACCACAACAGCTGTAGGAAAAATCAGCTGTAAACATAATTTACAAAAGACAGTCTTTGTCCTGAAAAAATTAAAGCCTAAATATATAGCACAAATTTTGAAGAGATACATGCAAGGAAAAATAAAGGGCTGTACACATCTACACAAAGGAATGACAACCTGAACAGGTCATATGAACAAAACATATACCACAAACCCAATCAACATTTGCCCTGTTACCGCTATGTTGCAACTGCAAGCTGGGCTACCTTTTTTTTTTTTTTAAGAGGGGCTGTTTGTTTCTGTTTGCTGGTTGGGGTTTGTTTTCTTTTGGTTTGGGGTTTCGTTTTGTTTGCTTAGGTTTTTGAGAGTGTTTTTTAAACTATATATCCTGTGAACATCTTGCCATATGAGTCAAGAATGTCTTACCTGGAGTAATAATAATATTATTGGCTTCCTTTATCATTTCAACTGCATTGTCCACATTGATTTCTGTGTGAGTTCCAGTAATTTCCATAGGCTTCCCACCAGCTGTTGATGTGGTGCCATAGCCCCCTAGAATCACATTTGCAAGGGAACGGTTCATAGCCTGAAAGATGAGAAAGCTTTCATCAGGTAAAGATGAAATCCAAAAATAACAAAGAGATGTCCACAAAGAAAACTTCTGAAACTACTAAAGCCTCCCTGACAACAGTCCTTCTCTGCTGATTTTGCCTGCTTACAACTCAAAAATTTCTTAAAACAGGCTCCTTAAAACAGAGACACAGATTAACACAACAGTAGCCCAACATCAGCTTCTAACACATTACATGTAATGGAAGAGCATCAGTATTTCCCTAAGACAAGAAGAAAACAACACAAATAGCAAATATTGGTCTCTTTTTGTTCTCAAAAGAGAGAAATACAAAAGAATGCATGTCTGATGACAGGTTTTATTTTTATATACATACACACACTATTTTTGCAAGGTATTTTCTTAAGCTCTTGAGCAAATCAACACATAAGCACAGAACAGCCACAGAACTGCTACAGGACAGCATGGAAACTGCGTAGCTCTTACAGGCAGTACAGAAGCAAAGCTCCTACAGCATCAAGTCAGTAAAAACACAGCAAAGCTAAGCAGCCACACAGAATGAACCAAATGCTAACTCAAAACAAATCGTAATAAACTGAAAAGGACCATTAACTTACTGGCTGAGCACCAAAGTGGAACAAGAGATCTTAAAATAAGAGCTTTAAGAGGAGAACACATCCTGAAAATTTGGCTCCTGAAAATTAGCCAGGAAAAGCCACTGGCTAAATGCTTTCAGTGGCATGTCTCCTTGTGAGTATGGTCCCAGAGCAGTATCTGTCAATATCTGGAAGCAGGCAAAACTGTAATTGCAGTAAACAAAACTTTGGAAGCAGGAAAGGAACAGGATAAATCGCTTCTTTAATTAAACATGTGTGTCATATATCTGCCGTGTTAGCTCAGAAACCGCAGCAAAATTTAAGAATGGATGTGGAGAGGCACACACAGGCAAGAGGAAACACCCACACAAAAATACACTTCCAAGTGTCCGTTTTCCACCGACATTTCAAATCGTGCAATTCCACAGTTTTTTTGATGTAGCCTGAGAAGATATGCCATCCTGTGAAATTCATCATCCAGCAAATAAGTCCAACAAAGGTGTTAGAAGATGTCCTGATACATCATCAGTTTCAGATACTGTAAGGCAGGCACACAAATTTGGTGAAATCAGCATCTTTCTACTGTCTGCAGCAGGCAGTAGTTTGTATCCTCTAGGAACACACTGCCTCTGACAAGTATCACAATATCAAACTGTCAAACAGAAGAACAGAGTACTTAGTATATTACAGCAGTTGAGCCAGGTAAGACAGTCTAGAAAGTAAAATACCCTCTTCAGGTGTTGCACACACAAACTTTACATGAGGCAAAGCACTTTCTACATGTATCTAAACCAAAAGGCAACAGTAAGACCAGACCAAAGGAAAAATAGATCAAATATTATTAGAAATCTGTGAATCCACAAACAGCAAGCATGAGACTGGAGCACCCTTGCCTGTCTCTACACTGAGACTGGAGCACCCTTGCCTGTCTCCACAATGAGACTGGAGCACCCTTGCCTGTCTCCACAATGAGACTGGAGCACCCTTGCCTGTCTCTACACTGAGACTGGAGCACCCTTGCCCGTCTCCACAATGAGACTGGAGCACCCTTGCCCGTCTCCACAATGAGACTGGAGCACCCTTGCCCGTCTCCACAATGAGACTGGAGCACCCTTGCCCGTCTCCACAATGAGACTGGAGCACCCTTGCCCGTCTCCACAATGAGACTGGAGCACCCTTGCCCGTCTCCACAATGAGACTGGAGCACCCTTGCCTGTCTCTACACTGAGACTGAAGCACCCTTGCCTGTCTCCACAATGAGACTGGAGCACCCTTGCCCGTCTCCACAATGAGACTGGAGCACCCTTGCCCGTCTCCACAATGAGACTGGAGCACCCTTGCCTGTCTCCACAATGAGACTGGAGCACCCTTGCCCGTCTCCTCAATGAGACTGGAGCACCCATGCCTGACTCCACACCAAAGAGCCGAGGAATTAGGAAGTGTGGAAAAAAAAAAGAGAAAAAAAAAGAAAGAAGAAAAGGGAATGGTACAGAACACTTCAAAATAAGCCAAGACCCCTACAAGCAACAATTAAACAATGCAGCTAAAACCTCCTCAGCACAAGGAAAGTCTTCTATAGCCTCTTCCATCTTCTGTACCACCACAGACCACAAACACAACAAAGTGCAGGCTTCACCACCCACAGACAACCTAACCACCAGCAAAAAGACCTCTCTGCTGTGCACGCACAGGTGATATTGGCCAGCAGCTTGCAGCCCAGGGAAAAGCAAACACTTGATCCCTGAGAACTCCAAGTCCTCCCATTGTGCCCACAGAAACCACACAGGTAGTTCAGGTGATGGACCATCATACTTTCTATAAGATTAACGCAATTTGTTCCTTCTCTTGCTCTGTTTCATCACCCCAATTAATGGTTCCTCTTCAACCTGAAGCATTTTCCCCATCCCTAAGCATACCAATCCTAGTACCACACTTGTGATCATCAAGTATTCACGCAGGAGAGAAAAAAAAGGGAGAGAAGGACATGCTAATACAATCAAGTGCTCTGATGAAGACATGTTGTGTTACTGTTTTAAGAGAAGTCGCAGTTCACAGAATGACTGAACGCTACAGGCCTTTGTTTTTTTGTTTTGAAGTTAAATTCTTTGTGCTTAACTCATCCAACTAGTAGGCACAAAAGAGGGATAGGTATAAAATCAAGTAGATACAAGTGAAACACTAAGTGATTATCTGAATACGTGGTGGCGAATTTTATCAACTCAAGCTTCAAGAGATTTTCTGGATAGGTTCTGGATGATTAAACTACAGCTTTATCACAAAAAGTAATTGGAAATGTAAAAAGATGGTTTCAACCAGTAAGATGTTTCAAAAAACACCTCATCTGTACTAGATAAGCTTCAGTAAACACTCTGCTTTGGATGGAAGTCATACTAGAAGAGGGAGGAAGCTAAAAATAAAATGACAGGATAACTGTTGCCTCATTAGCACAGGTTACAACAATAACTGAATCAGAGTTTACTGAAACTCTTGAGCAGTTTTTCTCCCGAAATGCAGCTTGAAGACAATGATACTGAATCCCCTAATTACAACAACACTTTTAAAAGTAACAATTTCCATTAAAGCAAGTAAAGAAAAGAAAAATGCTGGGCTAAAACCAAGTTATTCTGCTTATTATGCAGAAATTATACAAAATATTTTGTATTTCACTGGCTGATGAACTTTGCCTAAGTTACATAAAGCAGCACAAAATTTCTAGAATCCTATCTCAATCACTAAACTTAATGAAATTTGAGAAATTCATAGAGGAAAGCCACTTTGTCACAGCACAACTGCTTTGCTAATTACTTCTCCAGGCTTCCTATTTACCTAGATTCCTCCAAACAACAAATGCAGCATCTCAAAACTCTCTTGTGAGAGCTGAGAGGAGGCAGCAATAAGATAAACAAAAAACCAGAAAGGGACAGTAAAAAAAAAATGAAGCTATAAAGGCATTATGCCTATGTAAATACATACCCAACAGATTACATTTTCACCAAGACTTACAAGAATTTGATCTTTAAAGAACACACTTTTCATTCCTGTGTTGCCCATAAGCATCATCTGCTGATATGGACTAAATTGCTGCTTGTATACAAATATATATGAATATATACATTTATACGCATTTATACCTAAACAAATATACCCATGAACAACATAATCAGATTTTCTTCTGATAAGGAGATACAAAATCGTCAAGAATAAACAAGATCCTTTAAAATTCATACCTGGAATTGTTCACTTGAACTCACCTCCACAAAACTGCACAAAAATATTTTTTTAAGCTTTTCTGAAATTGCTCCTCAAGAGAGATAAAGAGATAAAAATGAGTGATTCCTAACATGGTAACAACACTATTTATCAGCAGATATGAAGTACAAAAAGATAGCCAGAGCTGACCACAGGAAAACATTAGGACAGGAGAAGAGTGATACTGATCATACAAAAAGACAACAGCAGAAGCGAAACAGAATTACACAATAGATAATCAGCAGGCTGGTAGCTGTGAATAGGTGTTAGTTTTTAAGTCATTATCTCTCCATCTTTGAAAACAAAAAGGAGACACGCACAGGAAAACAAAATACTTATGCACAAGTGTTCCATAGAAAAAGAGGCCATTAATAATAACGCATCTACACACGGTTGTACTGAAGCTCGAGGTTGCTCCTACAGACATTAGTACCAGCACTACATTAATGCAAGCCTGCTGCCACCCCGTGGTACTTCAGAGTACCTGCTTTGAAGAGAGCAGCACACTCTCCTGCACTCCAAAAATCTTAACTTTCCATTACCTCCTATCAAACCAACCTTCTTTTTTTTATTCCAAAGGAACTTACTACTTACAGTATCTCCTGCTGACAGATTTTTCATTTAGCTTAAATGAAAAGTAAATATGAGTGTGATAGAGTGATATGTCTAAAAGAACACCTGAGCACAAGGAATTATACTTAAACTTGAGTCCAGATCCCAAACCTCAATGCCCAAATCAATGCAAAGTTTTTCTGCAGTTTTGAAGTACATATCTCTCAAAACCAAACAGAGATGGCTGGCAACTAGTCCAACAGGTTCAATCTAGTCTGTAAACACCCAGCAGTTTGGTCTTCCAATTGCTTACCTGCCTAGCAAACATGCTGAACATAGTTTTTTATTACTTGGAAAACAAGCATATTTCTGCTGACTTCTTACCACACACATGATGTAAGAGAGGATGGCACCAGAAGAGCCAATAAGTGCACCAACAATGGTCAGCAAGTTGTTGTTCAGTAGGAAGCCCTCAGCACACAAAGCCCATCCAGAATAACTGTTGAGGACAGTGATAACTACAGGCATGTCAGCACCTCCAATAGCTGCTGTTAAAGTGACACCCTGGAAAACCAAAGAAAATGCTTCAGTACAAGCTGTAACTAAGAAGAACATGCAGAGAAGACAATCTCCCTCTAGCACTGAAAAATAAATATCAAGTTACTAACCTATTCAAGTCTTCTCAATGCAGGAGATATTAAGCTGTAGCCTGAGAACTGGACATACTGATTCTGCCTTTCGAGAGAGGACACGAAGGCACTCCACTGTCCTCATCCTATGCTTAGTCACATATTTTTACTCACAAAAATATCCTACCAGCTCTGTGAAGCTGCCCATAACATTAAAGGATTTGTACTGAGGAGTCTTTATAAGACTTAGTTTACAGAATTGTAATACTCCAGGTAAATTTTGCAATAGCCAATGTGAGTAGAAGGGAGGAAGTTGCACATGGGGATAATCTTACTAAGTTATGATAACCAGTAGACCTAGTGCTCTTTTAATTATTTTGAAGATAAACTTCCCAATAAGTCTTTTAAAATAAGTTTGTCATATAAAAGGCTCCACAAAGTCATAGCTGCAAAAAGTAATCCTACATACACATGCCTGTTCTCTGGAACAGTTCTAATTTACTGCTAGATTTAGGAAAGTCAGGTGCTACTTACTACTGCAAGTTAGCATACAGGCACTATGGTGACTGTGACTCAGGCTGGTAAAATGCAACCATTAAGAGGAATCCTGCAAAGTCAAAGAACAAACTGCTTGTTTAATTTGTTTCACCTCTTAAAACACCCTGACTTACCATTATGGCTGAGAGAGCTGACACAGAACCTAAGCAAGTAATTCCTGTAGTGTAACTAGGATCAATCATGTATGGAATCATTCCACCAGCACTGGCAGCCAACAATCCTGCATTCAATACATGTCGACCAGGCAAGAGAAGTGGTGCAGAATTCAGGACACCTGCAACCAAATGCATATTCAGAGATTGATACATGTGTGCTGGTGAGCCTGTCTCTTGCATTCAGAGAAAACCGAGTACCTCAGCTAAAGAAAAATTAAAAAAAGAAAAAGGAAGGAGCAGGAAATAAAACAAGTTGTCAACGCTGAGATTCTCAAATACTCCTGTTCATACTCTTTTTAATTCCTAATCTCATCAAAGTCCTTCAGAATAATCACAGGCGGGAAAAAAAAAAAAACCCAAAAAAAAACCCAACCATCGATTAACCCAAAAAAAACCCCAACCATCTAAAATCGATTAGAGAAACAGCGCCAGGTAGTGTCTTAACACTAACGCAACTCTTATTTCTAGATAATATGAATTGAGGAATGCTTACATGACTTAGTAATTACTAGCAGTAGTATGTCCAAGCATTGAAGACAATTTTTTCACAACTAAAGCTGTACACAAATTAAATATAATTAAAAAGGGTGGATGTGGGGGGTGGGAATGAACTCACATGAACTAAACAAAGTTTTACCTTATGCAAAATACTGAGTTTCCTTTAAAATTACATAGCAGTCGAAAGGCAAAGATAAACCCTAGGGGTGAAAAAAGCCTCTCACATATACTTAATTCTGAATGGAAGGTCTCACCTTGCAGTTTTCCATAAGCAACAAGAGAGCCACTGAAAGTCACTCCACCAATGTACGTGCCGAGGTATGCCACAATCCTGGTGAGGTTTGCAGCTGGATCAGTAGCGAAGTGAGGATATTCAATCATGTATTCTGCAATACAGGTGAGCACCGCAGCCAAGCCAACCAAACTATGGAAAGCAGCCACTAGTTGAGGCAGATCTGTAATCTGGATGCGTTTAGCAATAGTCAAACCTATTACAAGTTGAAAACAGAGGGAAGTCTTACAAAACGCAACCAATCTGTGCAGATGGAAATTCATGTATCATGGTTCAGTGTGCACTGAATAAATGCACACACATGCCAATTCCAGTGGAAGAATTTGTTCTATACTGGGAATTGCTATGGCATTTAAGTGAAAGCTGCATTCGTGTATTTTATGCAATGAGGATGTAATGGAAATTAAAAGATTAAAGCTTATCATACTCTTAGAGCCTGCATTAAATCTTGCTCCTGCTTTTCCACCACTCTCCCTATTCTTTCCATTACCCGGATGCATTAATAAAAGCCCTGTGACTTTTTGTTCACGCATTTGCAAAGTAACATACACAAGCCATAAATTTTAGTCAATTCACCTGTGAGCTATACAGTATTTTGTGTATATACAGCCTCCATAAACCCATGCATAGAGCAAATATTTTTAGTTTATAGTATCATACACATACCTATGGTACCACCAAGTGCCAGTGCACCTGACATCTGCGCCAACAATTCAGGTGAGGGTTTAAGGCATCCAAGAGTTGCTGCTAAGCCTCCTGCAACACCAATCATACCCAAAGCATTTCCAAGACGAGCTGTTCCTTGTGTGGACAGACCAGCCAGGGCACCAACGCAGCAAAAGCCTGAGCCTAAATACATCATCTTCAAAATAAGAAAAACATTAGTATGCATATATGAATTAAAGACACACTGCATAATCATTATAAAAATCTTTCTGAATATTACATAGAAGGGCTGATTTCTCCAGAACATATGCAAGTTACAGTTCTTAACTGAAGTCAAAACTCTTCTGACTGTGAGAAACGGTTGCATAGGATGTGATTTTGGCCAATCTTGGTTTATCTGTGAATACTAAACTTGAGTCAAGCCCTTTTTCCTCATCAGCTCAGAAGGAAATTTTTCTTTAGAACAAGCTCGAAACTAAATGGCCCTGTTCATTACAGCAATAGTTTCAGAATTTGCTCATTGAACAGCTGAACTCCTATTTTGTATGTATGAACAAATTTAAATGAACTGAGCAGTACATGTGTACATAACTGAAAAAAAAAAAAAATCAAACCTATTACAAGCCTCTGGCATAAAGGTATGTTTGGATTCACTTTTTTCAAACACAGAAGGCAATACAGATTGTTTTTTCTTCCTTTTAAAACAAATGAAACAAAAAAAATTGCCATAAAAGGTGCCTATTTACAGGTACTATCCCTGTAAATCTCTTTGTGCTGAAATCTCATCGCATCCAGATGTCAAACGTACTTCAACTGTCATGCCAAGCTGAATTTTCAGAAACATTTAAACCAAAGACTGGTTTCTGTAGTTGCTCTAATACTTAAGCTGCAATTTAGGAAAACTGTCCAATAAGTAACAAAGTACCTCCTGCTTTTCAGGGAAGGAAAAAAAAAAAAAAGCTTTTAAAATTTTCAGATTCAGCATTTGAGGTATGATTGCAAACCTCATGCTAATCAACTTCAGACTCACCTTGTGGGAATACATAGCTAATGAAAAGGCCATGGCTAATTTGCAGTTTATCCCTCAGAGTAAACAGTAAAGAAAGATATCATGCTGTGAACAGTTGGCTAAACACCACAGTTATCTCCTTACCTGTTCAATGTGATAGCCACCACTAAGAGCAGCTGCATAGCCTCCTACAAACACACTACCAGGAAGCAGGTACAAGTAGTTGTACTCAGGAGGATCTGTGGGACGTTTGAACATATCCAGCATTCTCTGGGTAACTAGAAACCCACCTGGCCAAAGCAAATGAACAATTTTACAAATATAAAATCTGAAACTAAATATATGCCAAGCTGTAAGAGAAATACTTGGTTAAACCGTATTACCACACAAAGTTAACAACTGACAGCAATAAAACCTCTGAAAATCTATTAATCTGGAAAACCACCAGGAAACAAATATGTAATCGGTGTCAGATCCTGTTGTCTATTTTAACCTTCAGAAGAAATTCATAAAAGGACAAGCTGGAACACACAGAGGATGTGCTCTGTCTCCGTACTCTACACTGACTGTAGGATACAGCTTAGTTAATGACTGTGCCATTTTCCCCATCTATTTTAGAAAAAGCAGTATCTATAAAACACATTGCTCACTTTCTTATCTTTTTTATTTGTGAAGCCTGGGCTTCTGCAGCTCAAGCAAGCAGAATTCTATTCTATGACACTAGTATATTTTTCAAGTAGAAAAAAGGAATACAAGGACAAATTTATATCCCAAGATATATAGGAAAAGATATTTCATATAATCATCACCAAAATGATACTGTTTCCCTAAAGAAAGTTTACACAACAGGGTGTGCAAACCAGACTGAGTAACTTCTACCCAGTTTCCAGAATTCTACTTCTGGAATCTATATAATTAAAGACCTAGAAGAAATAGAAGAATTAGACGAGTGCTTTAAAGTTACTCTCATGAGAAAGCCTTTCATACCTGCAATATTGACTGAAGAGATAAAGGCCGAAAGCACTGCAAGACTTTGAGGAGCGTTTTCAGGGAGATAGTGTCCTCCCATCACTACAAGCCCACCAACGGCAGTTAGTCCTATTTAAAAGAGAAAAAAGCGTTACTGAACCTAAAAAGGCTGTATGCCTGTACCAAGTCTCCTTTCAGCTGTCAAACAGATACCAGCCAACTCAAATTTTGACCCCTACTGTACACACTACTATTTAAACAAAGACTTTTCAGTCCTAGTCAGACTAAACAGTCCTTTTCAGCAATACAAACATGTTTAAAAAGAAAAACAAACAAAAAACCAAATTATTATATGCATATAATTTTGAAGTACAGCGCCTCAAACACAGAGTCAGCCTCCAACTGCTTGCTCAATAAAAGAAACTTTGCTTTTAACAGTCAAAGTGAGTCAGACCTGTCATACATTTATACAAATACAGTATGTTACATCTGACAATTACAGAGTTATGAGCCTTACATGTCACTTAGGAAGTTTTTCCTCTCTCTCAAAACACATAGTTTGAGGAGAGGAAAAAATTATGCAGAAAATATGAAAGACAAGTTATTTTCAGGGCAACATTCTGGAGAGATGGGAGGAAAGATAAGTTTTATGAAAGGAGAGACTGCAGTACTCCAAGTAAAACAAAGTTTAAAGCAAACAGGTTAAAAGTGAAAAAACAGCAATAAAAATTAAAAATACACAGCACCACATTTGCCCTTCTTTTGAAACATCATATTCTCATAAAGAGTATGTTTCAGGCGTCCTTGCTATTTGTTTATCAGCAGACTTCCGTCTGAAGTTCAAATAAAAGGAGCTGTGCCTACTTCAAACAGAAAACAAGCAGTTGTGTGACAGCTACTCACCTGAGATAGCATTAGTCACTGACATGAGTGGAGAGTGAAGAGCAGGAGTCACACCCCACACTGTATGGTACCCCACTATTCCAGCTAGGCCAAGTGTAGTCACCATTTGCGTGAAAGCAGAAGTAGGTGCTACAATGCCCAGCCCTAACATGCTGGCCAAACCTAGAAGAAAAGAACAGCAAAACGTTTTTATAATTTTCAACAGTTTCTTACATCTAACCTCGGTACAATAGGATTCCCCAGTATTGAGCTAAAAGCAAAAAGGAGTCATGTGCATTGACTTATTTCAAGATCAGCTGTGTCATCTTTGTCGACAACAAGGCTCTTTGGTGCTAGTGTTTCTTTTACAATAGAAAATAAAACCATAAATATAATACACACATTTTTGTTATGCATGCACACAAAGCAGCAATGATAGGTTTCTATAGCAACACTGAATCCTATCACTCCCCTTTTCTAGAGAAAAAATATAGAAAAGTGACAATCATGTTGAAATACTATTATGAAGACTCAAACCACGCATATGAAGAACAGATGTTAAAATAAAGAATATGCAACTCATTAATTACCTCATGGCAGAATTTCTGGTACATACAGAATACCAAATGCCAAGAGCAAACAATATTTATGACAATGTATATTATTATGACAATACATATGACAAATGTCATATTCTCAGTACTTTAGTAGATTGTGGGCAAATTAAACTCATACACTACATTAAAATTTGAAGAAAGCAATGGCATTGAATTGGTTCTGCTGCAAAGTATGGATACAGTCCTAGTAGGAGTCCTTCAGGATTTTAAGTATTTTACTGATATTTAAATAAAGCCAAACACATAGATGCACACAGCATGAGTCACCACTGTTTGAAATGTTGATACTTTTAGTTGAACTTATAAAATTTTATTTTCCCACCCAAAAGCAGTTATTCTAATACACTGATTTTGAACTAGAGCAGCCAATTACCTGCTCTCCCAAATAGTTATTACATTGAATAAGTAAGATGAGGAGTCTTAAAAGTATTTGCCAAATGAGGAGCACTATACACTGATTCTCCAAATCTGGAAGGTGCCTACCTGCTGTGTATACAGATGCAGTAGTCATAGTTTTTCTAAAAGGTGTAATAGTAGCTGCTTTTTCAGCTTCCAGCTCTGCTACAGTCTTCTGCTTCACAGGGGCTCCTTGAGGAATGTTATTTGGTGGAGGTGCTGGGAAAATCACCTTGCCATCCTGACAAGAGATATTTACAGTTATCGCTAACATGGCAGATGCTTTACAGTTAGAGGAACCTCCTCTTCTTAATCCTGCGACTCAATTAAGTCTTAACATCCTACAGGCATGCCACAGGAATATCTTCTTTTTCTGCATTTGCAAAGTTTTGCAAGATTAGATGATCAGTACAGCCTGACCAAGTTGTGAATGTTCCTTACCGATTTACATATTTTTCAGACATGATTTAATATTAGTGTTCAAGAGCACCTGGTGGAATCACAACACAAGGCTGGAAAGCAGAAACCAAAACAAAGTGGTCAAGTTCCTTAAATGGAAAACATTTATGCAAAAAAAAAAAAACAGAGTCTTGGAAATAGCAAAATCTGCTACAGATCTGAATTGTAATCAGAGCCTGCTGAGACCTCAGCTAGGAACCAAGTTTATAGTCTCACATTTCTTGCTGCTCTCCAGACCTCTGGAGGAAATATTTCCAGACCTGAGCAGTACACACCACTTCAGCGGCCTGGGAAAGCGGAGATCAATGCAATCCTCCTCCAGGTACCATAAGCATTACAAAATGCTGGAAACACTATGCAGCAAAACTCGAACAGAAACAAATACCTCTTACCTAAACTGCAAGTTATTATTTCCTAATAGTTTCAGGAGGAGAGCCTATACTGGGCTGTGACCAAAGTCTGTATTTTTGTATTTCCCAATAGAGTTGAGAGTTCCACAATTTTTTTCTGAAGTTACTTATAAGAACAGAAACAAGTATTCATTAAAAACAACAACAAAAAAAGGAATATTTTTCTAATCTTGCAGTAATGTTTCAAACATGTTTTAAATAACTATGCTTTTATCATATGAATACAACATGCAAATTGAATCTTTTTCCTGTTTTTCAATAGTAGACATTAGATACTTGCTTAACTACTTGCAAGAAGACAGAAGCAAAGAGCCCTCCCTTCACAAAAAGGGACAGAGGAATATTCAGCTGCATACAAACATGACTGCTCACACCACACATGAAGCCATATCTGAAGTCCATTGGCACGCAGTATCTTTGAAGTATTTTAAAGAGTCAACACTGATAAATGCATGCACTCACAAATTAAGAAAAGAATATTTACTGACTTACCTTCATTACTACAGTTCCTCTAATAACATGATCCAGAGTCCCATAATCAAAATCATCTTTTGGATCAAAGTAGAAGTTCTCTTTGTCAGGACTAATAGCCTTTAGGAGTTTGATAATATTATTGGAATACAGAGTACTGGCCTGAGTAGCCATCCTGCTAGGAAGGTCTGTATAGCCAATGTGTGTAACGCCCTGAAAAAAAATTTAAGCAAAATACTAAGGATTAGTACAATCTCTGAAGAATTATAGAATTACAGAATGGTTTGGATTGGAAAGAAACCTTAAAGACCATCTAGTTCCAACCCCACTGCCACAGGCAGGGACACCTTCCACTAGACCAGGCTGCTCAAAGCCCCATCCAACCTGGCATTGAACACTGCCAGGGATGGCGCAGCCATAGCTTCTCTGGGCAATCTCTTCCAGTGTCTCACTACCCTCAGAGTGTAGAATTTCTTCCTAATGTCTAATCTAAATCTACTCTCTTTCAACTGAAAGCCATTTCTCTTCGTCCTAACGCTATATGCCCTTTTAAAAAGTCCCTCTGTTATTCCTATATGTCCTCCCAGAAATATATAACCAAACCGTTTCACTTATTTCTGTTTTTAAACCCAGATAAAACTGTTACCAGCAGCTCTAACATTATTACGTCAGGGGGAGGATTACTCACAATAGTTATGATCAAACCCAACAACTTAAATGCTATTAGCAGCAAGCCTACACAAAGAAGATGCATTGATGCAAGAGTTTGTCCTCTCCAAATCCTACCATTCTCCCAGATCAACTTCTTAAAGCATCAGGTAACAGATTATTCTGCCCAATACTTGGCATCTTCTCAGTTGTTCTTGAGGGCATGCACTGAAGGCAATTTTCTATATGACAGAAGAGTGAAGGAAACTTCCTTAGAGCTAGCTACCTGTGCAAGTAACATGCCTAATGGGTTCACATTTATGTAAAGAGGTAACATAATATATCCCTATTGTTTAAAGAACAAATGTGAGTATACCTGGTTATCAGGGTTTTGGAAAGTATGGGAAGCTGAGGCTGGCATGCACATACAAGCAGGCTTGAGTTAAAACACTGCTCCTGCAACTGAGAGCCAAGATCCATGCATGCTTCCAGGAACTCTGGCTTCAGAATACAATGCTATGGCACACTGATAATACCTCTGCACTGCCGCTTTTTTTCCACAGATCAGTGCCAGAACACTATATCCAGGGGTAATACTCCTCTGACTAAAAGTGTTCCATATAAATTCTTCATTCAAGTATCTGATTACTTCTGTTCTACATGCTCTAATTTTTTAAGCAATGACATCAAAAGCCCTAGAAAACCACAGAGCCAAATACAGTGCATGACTCATACACATGCAGCCCTGCTAATATTAATAACCATGGCAACAGTATGTCCTACAAGCTTCCCTAATAACAGTATTATGTCCTGACATCACCAAACAAATAGCCTTGGAAACCTGCTACTTTAAATCTCATCACCCAGATTTCTGTAACTGCTAGCAAATTCCTCACAAGTACCAAAAATAAAATCCAAAAAGCAGGAAAGCAAGCTCTCTACTAATCCAATGAACACTAGAGCAAAACCAAAGTAGTAAGCTCAGTCCAGAGCAAAATTGCTTATTTTAACAAACAGATAGTGATAATGAACCCTAGTTTGGCTTACAAGTGGTTGAGATACAAAAGGAATACTTAAGCCGAAATAGTGAAATCCGCTACTCATTTTCAGCATACAGTTTACAAAACACAATGTGAATTCATGCAAACTGAGAATGATCTGCAGATTAAAATGCTCACCTTATGAACATACATTTCTCCAGGCTTTGTAGTCTCAATGTTTCCCCCTGATTCTGCTGCTAAATCCACAACAACTGAACCTTCCTTCATTGATTCAATCATATCTTTCTTAAACAAGATGGGAGCTTTTTTACCTGACAAGACAAGACAGTTTAAGTTAAACAAAAAAATAAAGCTTCTTATCTGAAGATCTCAGGAGACATGTTCTCTCTATATATAAATCTTCTCTCTACATATAAACCTTATTTTTGTAAGCAAAATTTTCAAGTCATCAATACCTAGGATGAAATGTCAGAGAAGGCATTTTTGTACAGGCAGAAAGAAGAGATGCTGGAAAATCTTGCTTTGAGCATGTAAAATTTTGTTCTCAGTAACTGACAACATCCAATCTTACAATTCAAGTCACAACACAAAACCAACAAAAGATGCCACATTAAAATACAGATGTTGTGCAACACAAATAGTAAGCTCTATCTTACTATGTTTCAATTACCAAAGACAGTACTGTTTTGTCTGGATTTGTTTCTGTGCACAAGCTGGATAGCAGCAGTAGCAGTGATGCAATAAATATGCAAGAGAATTATATATTCTTATTTTATTGCCTTCTACTCCTTGTTTAATAGGAGAACATGATATTGAGTCAAAGATTGCTAGTTTGTGAAAACAAAAGTTGCAAAAAAAGGCACATGCTTTAAAAACAGGCATTATCAGGGAAGTTAAAAGATACATGCTAGCACTGAAATAATCCAGTAACACCTCTGTTTCCACAGCTCCAAAACATGCCAACTTAAGCAAGATAAATGAAAATCAGCACCTTGTACATAAAACATACCTGGAATAAGTGCTGTAGTGATGATGATATCAACATCTTGGCACTGTCTGGCAAAGAGTTTCATTTCAGCTTCAATAAATTCTTTGGACATTTCTTTAGCATAACCACCTTGTCCCTCTCCAGATTCTTTTAAGTCCACCTCCAAAGGCTCAGCCCCAAGAGACTTGAACTGCTCCAGAGCTGCAGCTCTAAGAAAACAGAATTGCAGGGGAGAAAACTGTTGCCATGAAAATCCACCATGACTTTTCTGATCTTTTTAGTAGCAGTCTCCATACAAGAGATCTAAAACTTATTCTAGGATTAAGGAGACCATAAGTTAAGTCTTAAACTTTATATATTAAGTGAAAAAAGTAATTGCATCACTAACTTTAGGCCCCTAATAATAATAATAATTGGGCAAGGAATAAAGGCAGACAAGGTTTCCTGTACACTCAGCAGCATTGCTCCGATAGAAGTCTCAAAGATGGGAGCTTAACTGTTGACTAACTCTGCTCACCCATTTCTCTTGCCATGCCTAGGTACATCTACAGCCCAAATTGGGATGCCAAGGAAAGGCGACAAATACACAACCTGTGGCCCTGTTTTTAATCTGTCAAACGGGAACTAGTAAGTCTTATTTTCAAGGGGTAAAATGGGACCTTTGGGGAGTTAAGGAGTCGTGGGTTTGAGGGTTTATTTGGGGTTTGGGGTTTTTGGGTTTTTTTACAACTACCCTGTAAAACTGATATTTATTATTCATCACATGATACCACAGTAAATAATGAGTCCAAATTTCAGAGTTAGGTGAACATTCACAACACGTAAAATATAAGACAAAATTCTTGCACACCAACATGAAAGCATACAGAATGCTTAAGAAGGGAATTAAAAAAAACTGTAAAAAGTTTTAGAAAGGTTTTCATCATGCTTTTAGGAAAAATAAACTGCTTCTAGTTTGTCCTAAGGCATATGCAGATTTTTTAACAAAGCAGAGTGGTCTTTTCATGTTGCACATCATAAATCTGGAGATATATTCATAGAATCATAGGATCATAGAATAGTTAGGGTTGGAAAGGACCTGAAGATCATCTAGTTCCAACCCCACTGCCAGAGGCAGGGACACCTCCCACTAAACCATGCCACCCAAGGCTCTGTCCAACCCAACCTTGAACACCGTCAGGGATGGAGCATTCACAGCTTCCCTGGGCAACCCATTCCAGTGCCTCAACACTCTTACAGTAAAGAATTTATTCCTTTTATCCAATCTGAATTTCCCCTGTTTGTTTTAACCCATTAATTACCCCTTGCCTTACCAACTACAGTCCCTAATGAAGAGGCCCTCCCCAGCACCCCTTTAGGCCCCCCTCAGATACTGGAAGGCTACTAGGAGGTCTCCATCTCCTTCTCTTCTACAGGCTGAACAGCCCCAACTTTCTCAGCCTATCTGCATAGGGGAGGTGCTCCAGTCCCCTGATCGTCCTCGTGGCCTTTTTATGTTGAGGACACCAGAACTGCACACAATACTCCAAGTGAGGTCTCACGAGAGCAGATTTGAGGGGCAGGATCACCTCCCTTGACCTGCTGGTCATGCTCCTTTTGACGCAGCCCACGATACGGTTGGCTTTCTGGGCTGCACGTGCACACTGCCAGCTCACGTTAAGTTTCTCATCGACCAACACCCCCAAGCCCTTCTCCACAGGGCTGCTCTGAATCTCTTCTCTGCCCAACCTGTAGCTGTGCCTGGGATTGCTCCAACCCAGGTGGAGGACCTTGCACTTGGCATGGTTAAACTTCATCAGGTTGGCATCAGCCCACCTCACAAGCGTGTCGAGGTCCCTCTGGATGCCATTCCTTTCCTCCAATGTATCAACCAAACCACACAGCTCAGTGTCATCAGCAAACTTGCTGAGGGCGCACTCAATCCCACTGTCCATGTCACTGACAAAGATGTTGAACAAGACCGGTCCCAACACCGATCCTTGAGGGACACCACTCATTACTGGTCTCCAACTGGACATTGAGCCGTTGACCACAACGCTTTGCACGCAGCCATCCAACCAGTTCTTTATCCACTGAATGGTCCACCTATCAAATTGATGTCTCTCCCACTTAAAGACAAGGATGTCTTGTGGGACAGTGTCAAATGCTTTGCACAAGTCCAGGTAGATGACATCAACTACTCTACCCCTGTCCATCAGTTCCGTAGCCCCATCATAGAAGGCCACCAGATTGGTCAGGCAGGATTTCCCCTTACTGAAGCCATGCTGGCTGTCACCAACCACCTTCTTGCTGTTTTTCATGTGCCTCAGCATGCCTTCCAGGAGAATCCGCTCCAAGATTTTGCCAGGCACAGAGGTGAGGCCGACCGATCTATAGTTCCCCAGCTCATCCATTTTCCCCTTCTTGAAAATGGGGATTATATTTCCCTTTTTCCAGTCATTGGGAACTTCACCTGACTGCCATGATTTTTCAAATATGATGGACAGTGGCTTATTCAGGACCTGCAGATGAATTTCATCAGGTCCCATGGACTTGTATACGTTCAGGTTCTTAAGATGGTCTCAAACCAAATCCTCTCCTAGAGTGGGCCTGAGGTCTTCATTCTCACTGTCCCTGTGTCTGCCTTCCAAGACTTGGGTGGTGTGGTCAGAGCATCTGCCGGTGAAGACTGAGGCAAAGAAGTCATTAAGAACCTCAGCCTTCTCCAAATCCAGGGTAGCCAGTTCTCCCTATAGCTTCTGGAGGGGGCCTACATTGTCCCTAGCCTGTGTTTTATTTGCAATGTACCTATAGAATCCCTTCCTGTTATCCTTAACATCCCTAGCTGAGTTTAATTCTAAGTGGGCCTTAGCTTTCCTAACCTGGTCCCTAGCTTCCCAGACAACATCCTGTATTCTTCCCAGGCTGCCTGTCCTTGCTTCCACCTTTTATAAGCTTCTTTTTTCCTTCAAATTGAGCATGTATTTCATCAGGTCCCATGGACTTGTGCACATTCAGGTTCTTAAGACAGTCTCAAACTAGATCACCTTTATTCTTTCATATTAAATATAGTTAAGTAGCACTAAAGGTCACTTCTGCATAAAATCAAACATATATAAGTTAATTTTAATGCAAATACAGTATTAAGCACATAGAAATTCTATGTAAGAAGGTCATTTAACAGAAAATAATCCAGTTTGTAGTCCCTGGAGCTGTATCACAAATGTTTGTGCTCTGTAATCTTCCCACTCTGTTGCTCTAAAAAATGGGCATAGGACAAAATAATCCTTCCAAACATAAAGAAGAGATCCAAAGAAAGCAGAAAGCTTTAGATGCATTTTCTGTTCTTTCATCCTGAGATTTATAAATAAAATAACTTGATCTCTTGCTTCTTTCAACCTTCTGAAGGAGAGAGTCTCTCCAAAGACTTCCTAGCTGGCTTTTCTTGGATCAGGAAAGTGGAAGTGAATGAGAGTATGCAGCTATGAACCTGGATCAAAGCAAGCTACAGACAAGGGCATATAGATTATTTCTCTACTATTTCCTTTGTGTCCCTAAGAAGAACATAGACATGAAATTACGAATAAAAGCCCCTTCTCACTCTCATAAAGTAATGATTTTTTTATTCATGTATTTCTGAATGATGCAATGATAAGGGCTTTTTTCGAAAATTTGTTTTTTTTGAGGTATAAAAAAATGGAAGAATAAAGATGGAATAAAAATAGCAGGAAAGGAATTGTGATTCAGCGCAGTACAAGTGCTTTCACTGTAATACTGACTCAAACTACTTAGCTTAACCTTAAAATAACGTCAGATTGCTATCACCATTTTCATACACCTACCTAGTATCAAATCCACGAACCACTGCACCCATCGATTTAGCTGCTCCTGCAGAAGCCAGGCCAGCAACTCCTCCTCCGATAATCAAGACCTAGAATGACACAATCATCGTGTTTGTAACATAAACTAAAACTAGAGCTGGTTAGAAAAGCAGCAGCATTGTACTGCCATTTAAACAAGCTACCTTAAGACATAGAACACAAAATTACTTTGGTAAAGCTGCCAGGTAATCTAAGTTTAAAACCTGCAACTCCTAACTTCACTTATCTGAAAGCCAACTCATTTGTAGCTAACAGTTTATGTAAGTACATGTTTTCTCCTTAGCTTTTTTTTCCCCTTCCCTAATTCTACTTTCATTTCTCTTTAACCCAATCCACCTGCAATTCCAATCCAGCAATCCCTTCAATCACAGCCTTCAATGCACCAGAAATCCCAACATCTGACTTTTCTGAACTGCTTCCTCGTCTTTCCTCATCTGCAGAGAAGGGGAAAATCCATCCATGTATAAATAGTCTGAAGTTTAAAACTAAGCAAACTTAAATAAAACTCAAATTATTCTGTTATTCCCAAAAACACCAACCCTACAGGTAGTGAACAAAAATTGTTACAGGAATAACTACAGGAATTTCTGAAGTCTCTAGAACTAGCCCCAAAGCAGGAAAAAAGCCTTTTAAGACAGTTTCAGCAGTCATTAGCTGCACTCAGGAACTCACATATTCTTCTCCCACAGTATCTGTTTGATTGCACATACCTTTGCTGGAGGAACTTTACCAGCAGCTGTGATCTGACCCGTGAAAAATCGACCAAAGTGATTTGCTGCCAGTACCACAGCCTTGTAACTGTCAATTAAGGATGAACACGTATCAGTATTTTCCTAGGGTCAGTACAACTCCAATCATGACAGCAATCAAAAGGATAAACATTTGACTACAGCTTGCAGAGGATAAAGCAAGTTTAACATTTTACTGTTGAGCACAAGCTTAATAGTCTTTGTATTTCCTTTTTTTTTTTTTTTTTGGGGGGGTGTGGGGAAAGGCATTTTCAGACAGAATTTTTAGAATGCCATACAGTGGATGTCCACAACCATTCACTCTCTCAAATTAAATTTTACCGGAACAATATATGCATAACTTGCCAACAGTTAACTCTGTGGTCTTTGAAGCTATCTTTAAAGGCTGTAACCTGAGGCTTGCAAGGAAGGAAACATGAACAAGCAATTGCAAAACCCAGAGCAATTCTGCAGTAAGCTCACTTAGAAAAACAAGCACACATTTAAACAAGATACTCTGACCCTAACTCTGCAGAGCTATATAGTTTAGGCCAAATAGCTTAAGCTTGCTGCTTCTTTTGCCCCATCTGCTCTGCAGCCATGAAAGAACAGGTGGCTGGATGCCAAGTTAACATCAATAGAGCCATCCAAAAATGCAGATTAATGTGTAATTGTGCCTTTTATTAACAACAGTGCATATTTTCTTGCATTGTTACTAGCAGTGTTGTGTTCAACAGTCCCATTCCACTCTTTTTCCTATCTCTAGCAGGAATATATGGAGGTCTGTACGAGAAAAAATTAGTTCTAATTTGGAATACAGCTTGCAAATTTTATACCTTTACAAACATTATTAATTTCTGTATTTTAGTAAAATTACACAGAATGAAACACAGAGAAGTAACCAAATATGTGCTCAGATGTATAGTGCTGGTGTCCACAAAATCTGGTAGCCTTCTCCAAGGTTTATTATGCCTCACAGACATCATCCAAGTAAAAAGTCAAAAAAAATAATAAAAAAGCAATAAAGATTCTAATAATAGAAGTCAGCTTGATGACAATAACATTTTAATGCACTGTAATACCCACAATACCAGCCACAAAGCATGAAGATGCCTGAGAGTATTTGGTCTTTTGTTTATATCTGCCATGGCAATTGCATTCATACCGCATGCTGCTTGGGTCAGCGAGCTCCCAACACCACCAGATCCCCACAACAGACAATCCGTGTTCAAGTGCTTTTAAAGATAACTTGAGCCTGCTCAAATAAATAAATTAAAAAAAAAAAAAACACTAGAGAAAGCAGTCATGGAATTAAAAGAACTGCCATCAATTTTGTCTATTTAATTTTTCTGTAAGCCTTTTTCTGATCTACTGCAAAGCTGACCACAATAAACTTAAGATGGTTGGCACCTCCAACAGCGTCATCCTGTGTGAAACAACTGTATGAAAATAGAGGTGCAGAATTGTTTTGTATATACCCAATACCAAAGCACATAGCTTTTAATCCAGCCATACTTACCTGAGCTGAAAGAAAAAAAAAATAAAGTAAGATTCATACCCAGCAATGTTGGCCATGGAGCTAAGTGCATCATATCCCTGAGCAATGGTGATCCGTGGAACCTGATCCATAGCTAAGACAGTAGTTTTTTTCTCTGCAAGTTTTTTCAGGAGATCTGGATTTTGTGCTGGGTAGATAAAACTAATCAGAGTAGCCGCCATCTTAAAAAGATCTGCCTCGTGCACACCTAGAGCTGAGTTATATATAGGAGCCCTCACCTAAAGAAAGAGAGAAGTTTCCAAATTAATCAGAAGAGATAAATCAGAACACTTGACTTTCTTCCTCCTCACTTGCAGTTGTCCATTCCCATCCACAAATACACAAGGATGGAAGTATATCAAAGGCTGTTTACATAACTGAACTGTTCACACAACGGAACACAACTGAGTAACTGCACTTCTTAACTGCAATCCATGTATTAGAATTAGCTCTAGGCAGATTGGTGACAGGGCAGTAATAGCCATCACACCTTCAGAAAGATATGATGGCTTCTAATCAGCAGTTAGTAGCTTTTATGACAGATAGCTGCCCCAAACACACAATTTTTAAGCAAAATGATTACTGAGCAGATTTGACATTAAGCTCTACAGGCTAAGAATCACTTATCAGGTTGCAAGGCAACACAGCATACAGAGAATTTCAAGCATGAAGTCCAGCAGATACTCATCTTCATCTGTACTCACTTCTTTTGACTTTCTCACTTTTCTTCGAAAAGAACCCTACTTAAAAGGCTTGTTCACAAAGTAGCTGAAAGAAATTCTATGTTCAAACCTGACAGGATAACTTTAAATAAAGCAGTTAAAAGAAGCCTCAGTATCAAGTTTAAGGTCCGTTTCCATTTTCCTTCAGGACTTTACACAACCTAATACCTCGCAAGCAACTTCGCTTCTAGCAGCCCTCCCAGATCAATTACAACTCATCTCGTTACAAATACTTCTGAAACACTCAGTTGTGGAATTGTTGGATGCCTGATTGAGAAAAGTTAGAAACCAGCATCTTCAGAATTCCAAGCAACTCTCTCTACTGAGTAATTTCAGTTGTATTTTACTACTTCTGGAGCGAAAGTTTCTTACAGCAGGGATCTCATCTGATTAGTCTAGAACTAGTAGCCTGCCACGCTCTAGAAAACACAACATCTCCAAGCCAGTTAAAAACTTGGTAAGTAATTATCCTCATTTTTTTCAACGCTGCCATTTACTAGCTCATTACTACAGGTGTACACCTGATCTATTAAAAAAAAAAAGATAGAAGAAAATGGAATCAGAACTTAGCATGGAAAACTCTAACTTACTTACTGAACTTTCACCACACTAGCAGAAAAAAAAATTACCTCTATGTTTCTCCAAAAAGAATGTAATAGGAAATATATTAATAAAGCAATTACTTTGATAACCAAATCAGAAGCCAGGACTTCCTTGGTTCCCTGGATCTTTGCTCCAACTTCTCTGTAATGGTCATCAGAAAATTTGGAAGCTTCTCCAGCACCAGATTCCACCACAACATTGAAGCCTTGTTTGACCAAGGCTTGAACTCCAGCTGGTGATAGAGCCACCCTCTTCTCATTCACAGATATCTCCTTGGGGACACCTACAGTCAGCTGTTTATATGGAATTCCTGTAAGAGTGGCAGATAAGACAGCATTAGTTGCATCAAAGATTAATAAATTGATATTAATGGAGCTATTCAGTGCTGTACAGACACATGCAGACATGTCACACTTACCAGTTCTCCCTCCTAATGGAAGAGGAAGTAGAATGATCTTTTCTCACACTGTAGTTAACATTTACTTAAATTACACCACTTTGTTAGAGATCCTTGTTCTCTCAGGAACTGACAGGTCAGCACAATCAACCAAACAAGCAGTAACAAGTGTTTGGTGAAGTTCATACCCATCTCAATTTATAGTTTTGACCGTGTAACTGTCATTCTGACTTATACTTTACATGGTGTTCTGGTGATGACACATTCTACCTGGGGTAAGAAGAGTTTAAATCTCCCTCTAGTCACTACTGTGAAGAAATAAACAAATCAGTTTGTTCACCTGAACTGCATTTTAAATGAGCATGTTTTTAATATTTATCAAATTAGTTATCTCTGATAACTACCAATGAATGTAACTCACATACTACAAAAGACATTGAAAGACACAACTAAATCTATAATGTACTCTTACAGTTTGTACAGAAACAAAAACAGTGAATTCAGGAGTAGTGGAAGAATAATGGAATATCCATCTACTAGTTTATTCAATTACACTTCTCTTCAATGTTACTTCCTTGCCTTAACTTGTTCAAAGATCTTCTAAGTAACACTAGGAAAATGCTGAGGCTGCAATCTATCAGTTTTAGCTTAAGGTTTCAAATTACAAACATCTTTGTAATTGTTCACATACAATTTGTGGACTTCCAGTACAATATCTGAGAGTAAAAACTTCTCTGATGAAATTAAGTGCTTAAACACATTATTTATAAATACACAGACTCAAGCAGAATACTTATATATCAAACTACTGCTTCAATTACACTAGACAGCGTGCAGTCCAGCGCACAGGCCCAGTTTTGCATCAGCTTTCAGCGCTATCTAGAATTTAAACCTGGATTGTGACATTTGTTCATGAGACACTTGCACCACATATAGATCAATAAAATATACATGCCTAAGCAGTCACAGATACTAAAGATCAAGCAGCAAACCAAAAAAAAAAAAGGGTGAGAGGCTTGTTTTAATTTACAGATCTGCCTTTCATTTTGCCACTTAACTATATACTCTGCTACAAACATTGTAACAGGCTAGTAATGTGTCATATGTTTTAGGAAGGCCTCCTTTCACCTGTTTTTCCTGTTTGTTCTTCTAAGATAGAAACGAGCAAAACAAAGTCAAACCATATCACACTAGAAGAACTTGGAGGAACTGAGTCATTCTGATATTTTAAAAACTGAATCTGAAATAAAAACTAGGACTATAAGGTGTTTACAGTTGAACATCTGAAAACATTTTTAACAACTTTCAAGATACTATCAATCTATAATGTTCTGAAAAAAAGCTGCTAAGAACTGGTACTTAAATATCTATATGCAATTGTCAGTCTTCTAATCCATTTAAAAGAAAAAAAAAATGGTTGAACATATCCAATAAGATGACAGAGTTCACCAAAGAAGAGTGTTACTTCTAATTATTTTTACCTTTTTTCTTTTTAGCTTTCTCTTTGAAATTGAACTAATAAAATGGTAACAAATAATTTGAAGACAGAAGTGTTGTGATATCTGGTATGTTGGAGAACAATTAAAATTTTTTAGATTACAAAACAAAAATGAAATTCAGAAAAACATGCTTTAAAAGAACGAAGTCACACCAGCAGTGAGAATGCACATCTAAAACAGACCCACAAAGGTAACAATGCTTTACAAAGATTTCTTTCATCAGCATACACCACATATAAGCATCACTGCACAAACTGTGCAACTCAGGGCATCCCTATCACAGCAGCACTAACCACTTTAAAGCCACAGTAACTGTTGTTGTCACTCATACAAATCACCCTTGTCATTTGAAAAGAACTTTCTCTTCATCTCTTCTCCTAACTACTACACAATAAAGTTCTGCTTCTGGTTTTCACTAAATCAATTCAGTGGAAATAAGCTCTGTTGTCTTTTAGAAGCAGAAATGAAACCTGGAAGATTTAAATTTATTAGAGTAACAAAGACCAATCATAATTTCAAAGGAAGTTGCTCTAGGATAGAAGGCAAATAGCTTTTCAAGACGCGCTGAGAAAATAGGAACTGGAGCACTACCTTCTGCTTCTCTAAGTTTCTGCAGCACACAAATTCAGAGAAAGGAAGGAATTATAGCATAAAGGGAATAGAAGGATGACTGCAACTTCAAAGGCACACAAACACTTGGCTAAAGCTTATGTACTTCTCAGGAAAAAAATGTAGGTTTTTTTTCTTTTTTTTAATCTCCTATGGCTAAAATGACAATATATGCTTCTGGTTTCTTTTTGCTCTCTTGTTTTGTGTGGGGTACCACAGTAAATGCCTAGGAGCGATGGGACACAAACATGCTGTCACTATGTCCCAAATGTGTTTCCTTATTTCTTCCTTTCACATTGGTACATCTTGCATGCAATAAAAACAGGTAAAAACCATTTGTGCACCTGATTTAGCAAGCACAATGATCAGAGACCAATACTGAGGACTATGTCCTCCTCCAATGCTTTGGGAGATCAAATCCAGGATAAACATTCAACAAGTCTCATTTGCCTCTCACCTTTTCTCCTCTGTCCCACTACCAAATTTCTAGCAAACAGCAAATATAGAAGCTAACTAATACAGAAGCAAAGAGACATTGGTTTGCCAGCTGTTAGCCAGAGCAGGCACAGGACATTTTTCAAGAGTATACTGAGCAATCCCATCATTCAACACCAAAACAAAGCGGATGTCTACAACTGCAAAGCAAAGACCTATGATAAACTTCAGGACAGGCTACAACAAATATTATTTTTGAATAATACCTATACTATGAGCACAGATTTGGCTTATTAAACTCAGCAATATTATGGAAGTTATTAGTTTTGAAAAGTTGAAATCTAGAATCATAAACTTAGGATCTGGATATAGATTTTATTTCAAGAAAGAATCTGCAATCCTTCCCATGCATTTAAAACTGCATGAGAATGTGAAGCTTCCAAGTTGCCTTTCTAAGCTTACACATCCAATAATGTAAGAATTGCCTTGAGAATGTTTCAGTAACTAACTTACTGCTTTACCACATGAAGAAGATTTTCCGGAAACAGCCCACTACACACATACCTTGAGAGTTTTTTTGGAGTCACATGAAGATTTTGAATGTACTGTTAATTTTGTAGGAAATACACCACTTTTTTTTGATACAAAGAATAAACAGCAAAAGACTGCCACTACCAAAAGTGGCAGTATCATTAAATTTCACAGGCCTAACAATCTAATGTATGTACAAAAATTGGAATTTAGAAAACTAGTAAGAAGCCTAACATAATCTCAACTGTGTAATGAAGATACAAAGCATAGTCTCAAACTTCAAGTACGCAAAATAAGTAGTCCAAATCCTCAAGTTCCAGAAATCAAACAAGAATAACTATCACCACAGAAGTGATGATCTCCATTTAACTTTTATCTGCAAATCAGGTGTTTAAAGAAGATCATAAGCTAAAACTAGCAAGAAAACTTAGAACACTGTATGTAGAGAAATAGAGAAAAATAGAGATTTTTATCCCCCTAACCTGATTTCAGGAAGAAGTCTGTAAGAAAGTATTACCAACAACAGACTTGGAGAAAAGAGAAGCTTTGACTATATGCCATACGTTCTGGGATGGGAAAAAGGATAGGTAACCTGCCTAATTTATAAGTTACACTAATATCAGCTTTAAACAAAATATCTCACCTGTTCTGAAGATGAGGACGTATTCCAAAGAACAGCAATAGGATGTTGGGAAAATTAAAACCAAAAACAACAACAAAAAAAAAGAATGGTACAGAATATTAAACAAAAACCTGATCCCTCTTCTTACACAAGCAAGGAGATATAAAAAAACCCAAGGAAATTAATGGAGAATGCCTATGATTTATAAATAATGTACAGCTTATCAAGACAATCAGTTGATAATAAACTGTTAAAGGTTTAAAAGTTCTGCTATACAGGGGGACAAAAAAAACCCCACCAAACAGGCCTTTTTAAGAAAGAAGAATCAAAATTAAAATTACATTAAAAATCCCAAGATAGAGATGGGTGAAAGTAACAGAGCTTTAAGGCAAATGAATCTGGAAGTACATTGGAAACCTGACAGTCACTCACCCTTCACAGGGCTTGGGTAAGTTTTACATCTGTTTCTCAAGCACCTTGTGCTAGCAACTATTTGAGATAGATTGCAGGAATATTTTCTTACTCCTGTATGAAAATGGCTATGTTTCTAAGGAACAAAGAAACCAAATTAAACAGCAGTAAGAAAAGTATCCATCTTCAACTGATTCCAAATCCCTTCACACCCAAAATAGCTGTTGTTCTTGCACATAACACATCCTGGACTAAATGAAAGCTGATCTGAGAGGACGGAAGTAACAACCACAGGCTTAACAAGAATTACTGTGACAATGGTCTTTTCAGAAAACTGACCGTTCCTAGTAGTACAGTGATTTTACCAAGTGTCACTGATAATTTCTAAAAGAATAAAACGTAGTTATTTTCTATGCTGTTAAGTTTTGATTCAAGAGCACTTAAAAAGTATATGTAGGCAACAGTACTGCCAGTAGTTTCTCAGTCAACGGCTGGTTTATCCTTGATTTGTCCCCTACTGAGTGACAAATCTCATGTTACCAAAACTAACTATGAGAACAGCTTAATTATCAACCAAAATACTTCTCCAACTTAATTCTCAGCATTAACTAACTGCATTGTATGAATACTATTCGCTCTTAAATAAGGACTTCCACATGACAGATGTGAAGAGACAGCACTGAATGCTTGAACACATGACACTTATCAGAATTCTCTGTCCTTGTGGAAAAAATTCTGAAGAGTGATTCATAAAAATAGACAAACGCACACACATGAGAGAGAGACAAGCATACTCACTTCAGTAAAACTGAAGAGATCTTGCAGTTTCATGATCAAATCTGTGGTCAAAGTCAACTACAAAGATTGATTCCAAACTCAAACAACAACAAGGGCACTTACCTGGGACATTTGAGAAAGAACCTTGAACCTAGTTTCCTACATCCCAGGTTAACACCACCAACCAAGGGTCAATTTGCCATATCAAGACAGACAGATGTCTCATTCAGTACTTAATATGAAAAAAAAATTTTTGGAGCATCATAAATCTGTCAGTCAGAGCAAAGAAATTCAGGTTCACCATGCAGCTGGGGTAAAAAGCCATGCGATACCAATTATAAGGAGCCCTTGGGACTAAAGAAACTCTTCCTCTCATCACATTTCTTAAGAAGCTCCAAATCATTGGCTCACTGATTTGAAAGGACCCCAGAACGCACCAGCCGCTGTTAGTACTGCCAGAAATTCCATGCAACAAAGGCTTCTCAGAGTTATAGAATCTAATCTTATGTCCTGTGTTTTCATAACCAGACACTTCAATCCACAAACAGCACTACTTTTCTAATACTCTAAGGTATCTAATGCAGTTACCTACTGTGCATATCTGGAAGAACTGAACATCACGTGTACAGTGTCTAACTTTCCACATTAATCTGTCGCAGACTGAGAAGATCCTAGATCTGCACTGCAGCTGGGTCTCTAAATTCCTTCAGGGAGGCATGACCCATGCAGGATAATGGGCAAAAATATCATTAAACCAGTTTTATATATTCTCCAGTCCTCTAGCTCTCAGGCTACACACTGCATAGGGAAAAAAACAAAGTCAGTTCTGATTTTCATGCACCAGGCTCACATCATAAACTGGAACCAAGGACACCCCTCCACTCCCCCCTCCTTTTTTTTTTCTCTCCTGAAAATACCTGAGCCTGACCATTATCTGCCCATAAACATAATTAGTGCAAACATACCAACAAGCCCTACATGTGAAGATGCAGATCAAAAGTTCTTCAAGGCAGCGCAACATAAGTTTTCTGAACAAAGGATTTTTTTAGACGGGATAGCTGCACCTACATAGAGTCATGCTTGCAGATCCCCTCTCTGCGAGGGTTCTATTTTCCCCTGCATGCACACAAAGAGTTGCACAACCACACCTCTTGGGGAACTCAGGGTTTTTACTAAGAAAAGTATTCATAATAAACACAAACACCTTTCACATAACCCCTTTAAAACCACCATAAGATTGTACTACATCTGACCCAGGCATGCTACTGACATGATTTAAGGGCGCTCTTTTTAAGTCTCTTCTGTACAAATACATATCTGAAAGAAAAATTAAATCTATCTCCATGTTTTAAAATAAAAGATTATTTACAATAGTGTAATCAATTTACCTGGCTTTAGAACTGCCTGAGTCGTGAGCATCCGGTGGGTTCTAAACATTCGCAATTGTGGCATCTTTGCAGAATGCACCTTAGGTGGTAAGACACTGCTGAAAACAGGAGCGGAGCACCCGCTAACAGCAATGCGCAGAAGGCTCGCCATTCTGCCCAAACCTTAGAGCAGATTCCTTGCCACTTACGGAATTCAGGCTGCACACGTAAAAACAAAGCAAGAATTATTAATGATACAAGACAGAAGGCATGTAAACTCAGCAGCCTAAGTCCTTGTCTACTGCCTGTAGTCATGAGATGATCAATTTCTCCCCTTTTCTTCCTAGCTAGAACTTCCTTTTTAACTGAGGCAACTATCAAACAAGTAACAAGACCACAGCAGGGTTGACATAATAAGTTGACCTAGAAATCGCATTTCTGTGCTCAAAGACCGCATTCTCCTCACACCATCCCTGTAAACCAGAATCTTTGACACGTGTAAACTTCCTGCGCTTCACAGAGCCAAACAATTCAAACCTCTGCCAGAGCTCCCAGAACAGTTACCCGCTGCGGGACAGCATCACACGGGCGCTGCGGACACATTCCAGAACAGGCACTCGGGCTGAGACAAGGGGGCAGAGAGCAGGGGAGCCCCGAAGTCCTCTTCAGCAGGCGGGTACTGACTGCTGACGGACGCCAGGGCTCCTCGCCCGACACTCAGCGGGGTCTAACGCGCCGTCCCGTCCCTCCCCACAGCGAGGGACCACCGCTGCCCCACCGGCCCTGCCCACAGCACACAGCCCCCGTTTTGTTCCCTCCACTATTTATAGCCACGGCCACTGACAGACCTTAGCTGGGCAGGCGGCTCGCCCCCCACCCGCCAGGGTCCCCCGCTCCCTCCACCCCGCCACAACGGCTATCGCGCCCGCTCGGGGGGAGGCGCGCAGCCGCCACTTCTCCTCTCCCCGCCTGGAGCGCGCCCGCGGGCCCCTTCCTGCGCTACCTGCCTTCTCTACACGTCCTCCCTCCCACACGTCTTTCCTTCTTCTCTCCCGCCCTTCCTTCCCGCCGCTCGCGGGCACAGCGAGAGAGGGACACCGCAGCCCTCCCCTCGGCAACGGCCACACCCCAGCCAAGCCGCAAGAAAGCGTAGATGCCATCGCCCCTAGCCCGCAAGGCACCCATCAGCCGTACCGCCAGCGCTGGCCCTGCCGCGGCGCCAACCGACCTTGGGTCCCGGCAGCGCGGCAGTCCAGCGCGGGGTGGGGAGGGGCGGGGCGGGGCGGGGCGGGAGGGGCGGGATGGTGTGGAGGGGGTGTGGGGGACGCGCTGCCCGCCAACCCGGAAGGAGTGAGGGGAATGCATTGGTCGGGGCGGTCCCCGAGCGGGAGGGGAGCGGCGGGGGCTGCCCGTCACGTGGTGCGTTGCGTGCCGCCGGCGGTGCGCGGCTGAGGGGCGGCTCCGCCCGCTGGCCCTGCCTTCAGGACGGTGCTGCGGCGCTGGCGAGGCGTTTCCCGAAGGAAGCTGAGGTACTGCGGCCGGGGCTGAGGCCGGCGCAGCCGTTGGTGGAGGCCGAAGGTGTTGGGCGCTGGCAGCAGGCGGGTGCGTCCCTCAGCCGTGGCAGGCCGCCGGTGACTGGGGCGAGGAGGCGAAGGTCGAGGCAGCGGCTGGCGAAGAAAGTGTCTGAAACGTGGCTGGTTTCTTGTGGACAAGCACCACTGCATATACGTGGTATCTTCTTTATTATTGTCGTTTCTTGAGATGTGTAATACAGCAACGAGCTGGTGTCTGCGTTAGAGTGGTAGTTACAATGTGGGAGAATAACAGAAACAGAGGAACACTGGCAACTATAAATAATACATGAATCAATTAAGAGAACACACTATTAAGTAGAAACTTTACAGATGACAGCCTGCCTGTTGCCTGTGTATCTTGTCTTACTTCACACAGTCTGTAGTTTCTAGGTATGTGTAGGGTTTATTTATTTACATCAGTGTAACTTCCTACAGAACTTGCATTGCTAGAGGTGTCATACAGCCTCACAACCGATGACTTATGAGTAGAAGTGAAGTTAATGATTCTGAAAACATGATTCTGAAAGTAATTAATAGGAGACCCTGCTGCTAGATGTTCAGGAAACTACTGTGCTTTTAAATAAATCTGTGGGAAAGATTCCAGTTAGAATTACACCTTATGTCCTAATATGGGTGCTCTCTGTTTCAGGCTCAGTAACCATTGGGTAGTGCAATGCCGTGCCTTATCAATACAATAGGGATCAGCAAAACACCAATTACAATAATATAGTCAGTTTTAACAGGTAGAACTAGCCCTTTCCATTTTTTCTAAGTATAAATACATTGTGAGCATAAAAAAAAATCTTAAAGTGCTTGTGTTCTGAATAGTGACAAAGTTGTAGTTTGTGGTTCCTCAGCACCAGGCGTTGCAGGTGTGTTCAATATTGCTTCAAAATTAAGTGATAGACTATTAGGTCTCACACTTAGGACAAAGCAGGTAACTCCTTTAATGGATATTTGTAAGTAATAATGGCATTTGGTAAAAGTTTTCATCTGTCATTGTGTGTCTCACTAGCATAGCCATCTTGGGTCTTCTGCTGTTTGGTATCACGGGATTGAAGTAACTGGCAGTTACTCAGGCCAGAACATTCTAAGCAGAGTTTTAGGCATTATCTGAAAGGGTTGGCTATTGTAGGTAGTATTTTTGGTATTGTTATTTTGGGTTTCATTGCCTGAAAAATACCTTTTTCTAATTTTTGGCTTAGGTGTATGCACTAGGGAAGAGAAATTGGGTTCCCAGCGAAACACAACTGCTTTCATACAACCTCCAGTACTACATCTCTGAGGAAAAGATGGATTTGGTATCACAGTCCTCTCTAAATGGTAAGTAGTTGCCAAACAGACATTAAATTAAGATAATATAGAACATCTGTTAAGTGAGAAGAATTCACATTTATGATCACAGGTGAAAAGTTACCTGGTTCAGTAGCATTTAATTCCTCAATAGATATATGCCTTAAAGAATGAGATTTGCTTTTTCAGAAGTTGGTGTATTAAAAAGTGATGCCAGGGTATAATGATGATTTTCCTTTAAAGCCTCAGGAGCCTAAGACCAGTGATTGAGAATCTCAGCTTCCTTTTTCACATTAATGTAAGCTTTTCATTCTCCTCCTGGTAAGGTGAAGTTTGCAGATGTGACATGAGGTCACAAACATGGGCTTTAAAAGTGGAGCTGAAATAACACAATGCTACTGAATATATTCCACTTAGTTATTTTAGTACCTAATTTGTGATCTTTAAAGGGTTGGTAATGCTGCTTAAATCTGGTTTTGACAATTGTTTGCACAAGGGAAGTATTCCGGTATTTTTTTGTCTCATCAAAACCTCCTACTGTTGCTCTCATTTCCTTTGCAGTGTGTAGATCTGTTAGTTTACCAGTCTGGCTTTCAGTAATGGTTGCCTAGGAACAGTTTTCCCATGAGCATAATGAACTTCAGCTGTGTCACCTTTACTGTCTGGCCAAGCCTGTCCCTCACCAAAAATCAGACCAATTCATGTCTTGTGGAAGTCACAAATATTTTACACCCTACACCAACACCCTATTAATAATTAAAAATGGTAAAATGTAATAATAAACGAAATGGGAGCATAACTTCTAAATGCACCATTTTACAATCCAATTTATTATTTTTTTTTTAATACAAGACAGTGCTGTTTGTTTGGGGGGGTTTTGTAATGTTTCACACACGTAGATTTTTCACCCCCTCACGAGTGATGAACAGAGTTTGACCTGAGCCTACCTGAGGCTTTGGCTTTGGCTGTGGAAGGGACAGGGTGTTTTTGTGGGGTCAGGACCAGCTGTGTGTTCTGGGCGCCCTGTGTCTCCATTACCTACCTCATCTTGAAAGCGTGTTGTGGTGCGATGGAGTTTGCAAAGTGAGTAGAGTAAGGCTCTGGGCTAAAACTGAACAGGAATAGGTGAATTAAATTGTGAGCAGGCACTTAAACTGAGTCACCCACTGTTAATGTGGGTTGATATCAGCAAAATATTAGCAAATATTAGTTAGTATTAGCAAAATGCATTACACAGATAGATAACTGGCTTCTCCAGTTTGTTCCTGTTGGTGTGGAAGGTTTAAAAAATTAAATCAGAATAGAGTTTGTTATCATGTCATGCACAATTATACATAAAAATACAGTATTGTGAATAAGCACATTTATATGAAGTGATTGTAGCAGTACAATCATGTTGCCATGTTAGAGGCTCAAGTGTAGAATTCAGGCTGCAGCTGTGCACACAAACGCCTCTCCCCCGCCTGTATGCGCATAGCTACAGGTCTTCTGCTACGTGTAGCAGCAGTCTTGGTGCTGGTGGGGTCACCTCGCACTGCGTGTTCCTGCAGGGGGAACAATCACAAGAACATACTGTTTTGCGAGAAATGCCGTGCCCAAGCTTCCCTGCTGTTCGGGAGGCGTGACGAGGTGCGGCCCCGGAACCGGCTGCTGACGCCCGCAGCCCGCTGGAGAGCGATCTCATGCTGTGGTAGGGGGTGCAGACCCATGAGCTGTGGACGGGCGAGATTGTCCTCTTTTATGGGAACAGCCTCTGTCCGGCCCCGGCCGCCGAGCTGGCCGACACGCGGCTGGGCCGGGTCGAGCTGCTCTCCCTAGGCCGGGGTTGCTATGGCGACAGGCATGACAAGTGCCGCGAGGGGGCGCTGTCAGGCGCGCCGGTCCGCGACCATCGTGGCGGTGGGGTGGGGGTGAAACTGAAAGTGAAGGGTTCGGGCCGCGGCAAGGCGGGACTCAGCGGCCGCCCTGCCCCTCTCCCCGTTCCGCCCCCACGCCGTTCGCCGGCTGCTTCCCAGAAGCGCTTGAGCTGCCCCAGCGCGAGCATGTCGGATGTTTTCGACCGAACTCCGGGTGCCGGCCGACGCCGGGGCGCGGGCTGGGAAGGCGCTGCTGTCCCCGGTGGTGCGAGCGCGCCGGAGAGTGGCGATGGGGCCCCCCCTGGGGGAAGCGGTTCAAACAGCTCAGGCTCGGCCGACGAGCAGCAGCACCAAGCGGGCGGCCTCTTCCCGCAGCAGGAATCACTGCGGCCTCCGAAGACTGCGCCTCTGGGCACCGGAATCTCAGGTACGGGCGCAGCGGCCCCTTCCCCGCCCCACCCGAGGTCCCCGGTGTCGAAGGCGTAGGGGAGCAGCTCTTTCAGCCTGCCTCGCTCCGCTCGTGTGCCCGCAGCATGCTGCTCCTGCTTCGCTTGTCCCCCCGTTCTCCATCCCGCTGAGACTGGAGCCGTGGGGGTTCGCCTTACCTCCCCGCGGCCCAAGCGCCGGCACGCGTGTTTTTTCGCACCCCATACCTAGGCGCGGAGGAGTCACCGCGGCCTGAGGGCCAGCGCGCTGCGCACCTCAGCCACCTGCCTGGCTTCTCTCGGCATGGCACCGAGATGAGCTGCGTGGGGACACCTGCACCTTTCCTTAGAAGAGTGGTTATGTTTTTGGGTTATGGGCCTATGGCCAGGTAAAGGTGTGATGTAGCACTGCAGCCACTCACAACACCTCTTTGTCCACTTCCCCCTTTTCTGGGCCCTCACATCTGTGTGTGCCTTTTATCCATCTGTTAAACTGACAGCAGATAGTTTCAGCCTTCCTCTTACTGAAGAACACCAGCCTAAAGGTTTGCCAGAAAATAAACACAGTCTAACAGTGATACAAAGCATTGCTTGCTGGTTAGCTTTTTCAGGTAGGTATCAGGTTCCATTTTCAATAGACATAGGAGCTAATCTATGAAGATACGTTTGGAACTTGCGGGAAATACTCTTTTAAAAGCACTCTTTCGTTGTTGATTTGTTGCTTAGTTGTGGTCTTTTTTGCCAACGATGTATAAGAAAAACAGCTAAGTGTCTTTGAGAATTCTGGTAAAAATTAATGTTGTTAAAAGTTAGTGGTGTCTTCCAGTAATTGAACTTCAAAGTCTTGAATTTCTATCTGAAAAGTATGGAAAACCCACAAGATGAGCAAGCATACCATAAGCATATTCGCTAGTTTCTCAGGTTAGCTTCTCAAAAAGCATGTTTTCATGGGAGAAGAGAGAGCTCTTTTTCTTTTTTCTTTTTTTTTCTTCTCTTTTTTTTAATGTTCCTTTCACATGAACATTGTAGTTATTTTCTGTGATGTAGAAGGACATCTAGAGTTTGCTAAAGTAAAAACTTTATCCATGTTTAAGAAAAAAAACAATATATTTGAAGTAAACTTGAAAGCATTTTTATAGTAAAAGTATATTTTAAATAAAAAATATGTATTATGTGTGTACTCAGTGTGAATACATACTAATGTAGTAAATTCTAAGAAAAGCTTTTAACAAAAATTTTTCAGAGCACCTGCCGCAGACAGGAATTCCATCTGGATCACAAGATAAAGTTTCAGCTCTTGATCCTGAACCAGAAATGGCTGAACCTCAGGTGGCTGCGGCTCCTGTGATAAGATCAAACCTGTCTGTTAAAGCACCTGAATTTTATCCACCAGGATATATCCAGAACTTCAATCAGAACTTTGCAGTGAGTGTTTATCTTCTTTTCTTAGTGTATGCCAATTTGCTTATATTCAAGTTAATGTTTTCCTGAGATCTTGTTTAATCAGATAACTTGAATGCTTCATTTGTTGAAGAGATTCCAGAAACTTTGATGGTAACCTCAGGAGTCACAGTCAGAATGTTAAGTGATAATGAGTGAATATTATGGTGTATGTGAGAGCCTTTAGCATGAGATATTTTGCTAAAGCTTGCTGCATATATCGATGTTACTTGTTGATTTTACCAAGCATTGATTACGTCTTTTTAGCAGCTGCCTCTGTTGTAGTTGTATCTGCACTGGATTTTTAGTGAAGGTTTAGGTACACGTCTATGCAGATTTCACAGTTTCTGAAGCAAGTGTGGGAGAAAGCTTGACCTTCAGCTTTTCCAAGCACAGACTTTAACTTTTTGAAATTTATTCTACAGTGGGTACAGTTGACCATGACTTTTGATTCCTTCCTTAAAAGTGGTATTGTATCACCAAAGGGCAGAAAAGTAGGATTAGGCTCACTCCTAGCAGTTACCCACCCACATACCTGATACATTTATACCCTTACAGTTAAGGATGATTTCAGATCCATACTCTGGATGCATCATGTAATAAAAGTTGGTACTTTTTATTTTCTACTCTGTTGTCTTCCATGTTACTGGTTCGGTAAAGGGAAAGATGTATGTGAATTCTTGGAATATCCTTTTGTGCAAACAGCCAAATTCTGGTATTGTATACAAACAGGTGGGAACAATGACTTTTACAGATACGCTCAAGTGATAAAAAAAAAAAAATAAAAACCCACAGAAAACCCCCAAACAATTTACAGAAACATGTAGATTTTTAATAACTTCTAGAAAAATACTTGATTTGAATGCTAAATGTGGTGGCTTGGATTTAAAGTCTTTTCCTCACCAGTGAAATTGATGTTATCTTAATGCTACCAGCTTTGCCAGCTTACTGGAAGAATTACTGTCCTGCATAATAGAAGCCCATAGCTGATATACAACTGCTAACAAAATGCCAACACAGTCATGCTTCAGTGAATGGGTAATCTAGGGGGGAGATAACAGTATTCCCCCAATATATGTTACGTGTTTTCTTTAAGTAAAGGATTTCAATTTCAAGACCAAAAAACCTGCCCTTTGGGTTGGCATACATAATGCATGCTTACAATAACAGAAATTTTGGGGACACCAGTGTTGCTTTTCAGCTCTTTTGGGAAAACACACAAGCACGTAGGAGTTCCTGGTTGCTGTGCTGTAGGAATATGTAGGGATATGTTGTAGGAATATGTGACTCATCTATTAATTAAAATACCTGTTAAAATGCTGGGCAAAACCTAGAACATTTATTTGTAAGTATGTTGCAGGGCCCTTAATAGTGGTGTTTCAGATATTTGTGCTTCACTATTACAAAGTTTTTTGATGGTTTTGGCTTTTTTTTTTTTCTTGGTGTATTTTTGGTTTGGTTGTTTTAGTTTTTTTAATTTTAATGACTGAATTAATTTCAGTTGCAATAAAAATAAGAAATTTAGCGCACTTCATTATTGCACAGATTTTGATCATGAGTTTTAAAATTTGAATCAAAAAAGTTTTGAGAAAATTCTGCTTTTCTGACTTAAAATTGATATCTTTTAGCTTTCATTTATAACATTCCCTGGCATTTTTACATCTGAAAGCTCAATTTCTCTTCTAAAATACAGTGGTTTTGGTATTAAGCAGTTACTGTTTTAGAAAAAGCAATGATTTCTTGTTTGATTGTACATTATAGTAAGTACTGTGCATGTCCATATCACATTTGCCTATGAGATTACTTGATCACTTCCGGTTAGTTCTAATACTCAAAACTATCAGTTCCCTGTGAAGACAGTGTAAGGGGTACAGCACACAAGGCATACTAGAGCTTTCAGAAAAACTTTACCAGGACTTTAGGGAATAAAGACCCCCATGGAATTATCTGTTTCCATACAGAGGTCGGTCCAATCAGAACTTGTGGAATTCTGCAGTAGCATTGGTGACTAGATTTAGGTTTGAATTGGTAGTTGGAAATGTCAGACTTGTTCTCTGGCACAAGTGTGTGATAAATAACATGAATGTCACTCCATCAGAAGGGCACAATGATGTCTTCACTTCGTAGGAATGAGATTTGTATCATCTTAGGTGGAATCCCACCATCACCATTTGGTCTGGCTTTCGTTTTTACTTTTCATTTCCAAAAAAGGAGGTTAAGCAGCCTCAGTGCTGGTTTTATATGTTTAGCCAAGCAGGAGGGTGCCTCTTCACTTCATACAGCTTGGCGAGGTGATCTTGTATATGTAACAGTCTTTGTGTTGTCCCAAAAGTGGGATTGTTACCTGGTGTGCAGAATGACTGTATATACTCAAGAGTCGAGGTGTTTTATTCTCAGCTGTTTTGCAAAATAGGTGGAAGCTTCACAAAGCTAGCACACCTTAGTTTTGTGTACATCAAGTATATACATTTCAGAGAACAAAGAAATTATTTGTCATTGGTCAAAAGTTACCAAATATATTATTAATTAGTACTTTATTTTAGCACACATGCTTCATGAAGTGGGGTGGGGAGACAGCAAGGTTTTTGGGTCCTGAATTGAGTCAGTCAGCAATCTTCCTCTGCCACCTTTGCTTTTTACCCAGCTACTGCCCTTTCTTGTTGACCACTTGTTTTTCTAGTTTTCATTTTCTGTTCAGCGCTGTCTGGTGCTGGTGTTCTTCTTTTATTAGTCCTTTAGCTCTGCTTCTAAGATTAAGGTAATTAGTAAGGAATGTATTGCTTACACAAAGTCTTGTTTTTCCAAGTGATGTTGTTAATCACTGTTTATAACAAATTCTATTTTCACTGTACATCATTTGAACTTAAGTTTGCAATAAATTTATTGTAAACTTATAATCTGAGAGGGAGAAAAGCTTGTTCCTAAGAGTCTGAAGAGAAATCAAATAAAGGATTCAGTGATGAAGTTCAGAAGTGGAAACGTTGTGAATACCTACCAGGTATAGGAAGGTGGTAATTAGCACATGTGCAGAAACTGAACACGAGCAGATTTGGCTCATGTATCTTCCTTTTTGTTACCTTTACGTAAATCAGAGGAGTTTTAGTACCTACTGAGCTTTTTCACTGTTGTTTTTTTGAAACTCATGAATTGACTCTTAGTCGAAGCAGAGGCAGAAGAGAGGCAAATAATCTCTTAGCCAAAAAGAGGCAAATCCATTAACTTTAAATTGGTCAGTCTTTTGTTGTGAATAATCCAGGATGCCATCCTATAGCTATCACACATAAAGGAGAAGGATTAGACAGCATTGGCTTAATTGAGAAATTGTTGAAATTCGTGAAAAATTTATATTTGACTTTCATGGATTTGAATCATAAATTTATAAACTTACAGCTTCCTGTTAGCCAACTAATAAAAATAATAGGAGGGATTTGCTTTGTTTTTTTTTTTATTTGATTACTGTATCAAATTGTATTGGTGCTGTCTTCTCTTGTTGAAATCTGCCAGTGAGGAACACGAGTGGTTTATGTCTAGAAGTTACTGGGCTAAACTTTATTATTTTTAAAGTATCAGGTATTACTTATTTAGCAATATACAATTTTATTATAATGTTTGAATTATTCATTTTTCTCTCCTATTTTTTCTGTTTGCTGGCATAGTTACTAAAACCTCAGTTGCATTTGGATTTGCATAGTTAGTACAGGTAGATTAACATGGTACAGAGCCTCTGTGTTTAGCCTTTTAATTACTAAATGGGAAGAGGAGTATGAATACAGGGACATGGGTATACCAAATGGTACTGGGGCTCTTTGCAGAACAAGGACGTTCTCCTCCAAGATTGAATTCCTATCAAGTAAGGATGAGAGGAAGATATCTTCCTCTCTGCTGAACGGGGACCTCCTAACAACCTGATGGCTGTCAGAAGGAGCAGCTTCTTTATACTAGCTGCAGCAATAGCATTCCCTGCAACCTGGCTGGAGAGTTTTTGAACAGGTTGTTTGAAGAAATGCTGGTTCATCTGTATACAATAAGCTGCAGTTGTTGCACAATAATGTCATAGTTCTGTGGAACAGAATAGTTCAAGTTTGTTGTACAGAACTTTTCCTGGGGTACTTGAAATTGCCTAATAAAAGTTGATTTCCTTTAGCAAAATAGAGTATTTAGCAAATTAAACGTAGGCCTGTTACCCTTTATTCTTTGGATTTGTGAGCTCCAAACCATTAGAACTGTAGGATACTTTCAGTTGGAAAAGACCTCTGAAGCTCCTTGACTACCTTCCTGAACTCAAAATAAAATTAACTTGGACCAGGTTGTTGAAATATTTATCCTTACACCTAATAACAATTTGCCACCTTTTTCATAAATCCTTTTTTTTTTTTTTTTCCCTTCAGTTTCTTGTGGGCAGTATTATATGACTTTGTACAGTGAATAATACTAAAGACAAATATTCTACTTAATTAAACATAATAGGAAATCTTTCTATTTTTTTCTTTTATTATATTGATATGTCTCCCACTAGCTGAAGTTGTATACCCTTATAACGTGGATCTTTGAAGAATTTTGGAAAGTCTGCCTTTTTCCCCATACATTCTTCACAGGTCATGAAATTAATGTAAATACTTGATTGTCAACAATGTCTGTCTTTCTCTACAGTTCATGTTCAGATAAAAATCTTTCACAGATCCACGTTGCTTCACAATAGAGAAGAGACTGAGGTGTTTTGAAGACAGAAAGTAAATTACATCCCTTCACTAAGGGAGAAGTGATGGAGAAAAGGAGAATGTACTTACAATCCTTAGCAATGTATTTATGTCCACTTAATGAAGAAAATTGTTACTCCACTAACATTTTTAGATACTTTTTTCCTTACAGTTTATATATTTTAAACCTTTTTCTTGTTAACTAGGAGATCCGTTCACAGGACTTATACTCTGTGTTACCCTTATGTCTTGAATAACTAATCATAGAATAGTTAGGGCTGGAAAGGACCTTAAGATCATCTAGTTCCAACCCCTCTGACGTGGGCTGGGCCACCTCACACTAAACCATTCCACCCAAGGCTCTGTCCAGCCTGGCCTTGGACACCGCCAGGGATGGAGCATTCACAACTTCCCTGGGCAACCCATTCCAGTGCCTCACCACCCTTACAGTAAAAAATTTTTCCCTTATATCATATCTAAACTTCCCCTGTTTAAGTTTGGACCCGTTACCCGTTGTCCTATCACTGCAGTCCCTCCTGAAGAGTCCCTCCCCAGCATTCCTATAGGCCCCTTTTAGATACTGGAAGGATGCTCTGAGGTCTCCACACAGCCTTCTCTTCTCCAGGCTGAACAGCCCCAACTTTCTCAGCCTATCTTCATATGGTAGGTGCTGCAGTCCCCTGATCGTTCTCATGGCCCGCCTCTGGACTTGTTCCAACAGTTCCATGGCCTTTTTATGTTGAGGACACCAGGACTGCACACAGTACTCCAAGTGAGGTCTCACAAGGGCAGAGTAGAGGGGCAGGATCACCTCCCTCAACCTGCTGGTCACGCTTCTTTTGATGCAGCCCAGGATACGGTTGGCTTTCTGGGCTGCAAGTGCACACTGAAGCCGGCTCATGTTCATTTTCTCATCAACCGACACTCCCAAGTCCTTCTCCACAGGGCTGCTCTGAATCTCTTCTCTGCCCAACCTGTAGCTGTGCCTGGGATTGCTCCAAGCCCAGGTGGAGGACCTTGCACTTGGCATGGTTAAACTTCATCAGGTTGGCATCAGCCCACCTCACAAGCATGTCAAGGTCCCTCTGGATGCCATTCCTTCTCTCCAACGTATCAACCGAACCACACAGCTCGGTGTCATCGGCAAACTTGCTGAGGGCGCACTCAATCCCACTGTCCATGTCACCGACAAAGATGTTGAACAAGACCGATCCCTGAGCGACACCACTCATTACTGGTCTCCAACGGGACATTGAGCCGTTGACCACAACTCTTTGCACGCAGCCATCCAGCCAGTTCTTTATCCACCAAGTGGTCCACCTATCAAATTGACGTCTCTCCCACTTAGAGACAAGGATGTCTTGTGGGACAGTGTCAAATGCTTTGCATAAGTCCAGGTAGATGACATCAACTGCTCTACCCCTGTCCATCAGTTCCGTAGCCCCATCATAGAAGGCCACCAGATTGGTCAGGCAGGATTTCCCCTTACTGAAGCCATGTTGGCTGTCACCAACCACCTTGTTGTTTTTCATGTGCCTCAGCATGCCTTCCAGGAGAATCTGCTCCAAGATTTTGCCAGGCGCAGAGGTGTGGCTGACTGATCTATAGTTCCCCAGCTCATCCATTTTCCCCGTCTTGAAAATGGGATTATATTTCCCTTTTTCCAGTCATCGGGAGCTTCACCTGACTGCCATGATTTTTCAAATATGAAGGACAGTGGCTTAGCAACTTCATTCTCCAGCTCCTTCAGGACCTGCAGATGGATTTCATCAGGTCCTATGGACTTGTATACGTTCAGGTTCTGAAGATGGTCTCAAACCAAATCCTCTCCTAGAGTGGGCCTGAGGTCTTCATTCTCACTGTCCCTGTGTCTGCCTTCCAAGACTTGGGTGGTATGATCAGAGCATTTTGTGGTGAAGACTAAGGCAAAGAAATCATTAAGAACCTCAGCCTTCTCCAAATCCAGAGTAGCCAGTTCTCCCGATAGCTTCTGGAGGGGGCCTACATTGTCCCTAGCCTGTGGTTTATTTGCAGTGTACCTATAGAATCCCTTCCTGTTATCCTTAACATCCCTAGCCAAGTTTAATTCTAAGTGGGCCTTAGCTTCCCGGACAACATCCCTGTATTCTCCCCAGGCCGCCTGTCCTTGCTTCCACCTTTTATAAGCCTCTTTTTTCCTTCAAATTTTCCTCAGCAGCCCCTCATCCATCCAAGGAGGTCTCCTGGCCCTCCTGCTGTACTTCCTTCTAGTAGGGATGCAACACTTCTGAGCTTGTAGTAGGTGATCCTTGAATATCAACCAACAGTCTTGGGCCCCCCTGCTCTCTAGGGCTATATCCCATGGAATCTTACTGAGCAGGTTCCTGAAGAAGCCAAAGTCTGCTCTCTTGAAGTCCAGGGCAGTGAGCTTGCTGCACACTCTTCTGACTGTCCTGAGGATCTCGAATTCAACCATCTTATGATGGCTGCAACCAAGGCTGCCCTGGAGCATCACATTTCCAACCAGCCCTTCCCTGTTGGTGACCATGAGGTCAAGCATGGCACCTCTCCTTGTCGGCTCCTCTATAACTTGCAGAAGGAAGTTGTCTTCCACACAATTGAGGAACTTCCTGAATTGCTTGTGCTGGGCCATACCCTTCTTCTAACAGATATCAGGTGAGGGTGGTTGAAGTCCCCCATGAGAACAAGGGCCTGTGAGGGTGAGGCTGTTCCTATCTGTCTATAGAGTGCTTCATCCACAGAGTCCTCTTGGTCAGGCAGTCTGTAACAGATCCCCACAATAATGTCTCCCATTGCTGTTCTTCCTTTAAGCCTGACTGACAAACTCTCTGTGGACTGCTCACCTGTCCCCAGACAGAGTTCCATACTCTCCAGCCTATCCCTAACATAAATAGCAATTCCCCCTTCCTGCCTGCCGGGCCTATCTTTCTTAAAGTGCCTGTAACCTTCCATTCCAACACTCTAGTCATAGGAGCCATACCACCATGTTTCTGTGATGCCTATCATATCATACCCGCATAGACGTGGACACATCTCTAATTCCTCTTGTTTGTTCCCCATGCTATGGGCGTTTGTATAGAGGCATCTGAGCCAAGCTCCAAATGAAGCCAGCTCATTGGCTGAAGCGGCTGGAGTATCCCTACATAGCTCCGAGCATTTATTATAGGTGCTTGCAACTGACTGGGAGTGTTGGGATGGAATGATGCCCCCTTCCCCCAACACATCTAGTTTAAAGCATCCTTGACCAGTCTGGCAAGCCTCCTACCAAAACCGCTCTTCCCCTTCATTATCAGACCAGCTCCACCAGCCCCCAGTAGACCTGGCCTACTAAACTGAGTCCCATGTTCAAGGTACCTAAACCCCTGACTATAGCACCACCCTTCTGACCATTTATTAACCTGGCCAATCCTCCTAGCCTGTTTAAGGTCCTCCCCTTTATCCCGGAGAATTGACGAAAAGACTATCTGTGGTCCAGAGCCCCTAACCACCTCTCCCAGGGCGCTGTAGTCCTTTTCTATGTTCTCCGAGCTACTGCTATCTATATCAGTAGCACCCACATGGACCACTAGAATTGGGTAATAGTGGGACTTACTAGAGCAGACAGCCTCTCTGCAATATCCCTGGTCCGAGCCCACAGTAGGCAACACACCTCCCTTGAGACTGGGTCAGGCTGACAGATGGGTGCCTCTGTTCCTTTCAAAGTGGAGTCCCCCACCACTGGGACCCACCACTTCTTCCTGGCAGCGCCAGTAGTGATCTTCTTTACGTGTTGTCATGAAAAATCTCTGGGAAAATCTCTTGGACCTCCTATATCGTCGTCTAACCCTAGACAAGGCCCAAACCTGACTCTGCCTAACTCTCGGGACCAGACAAAATGGTCATGGGTAAAACACGCTCAGTATGCATGCCAGCGTGGTGATCCCCATCACAACCAGCAAGCAGGTCTCAAGGGTATCTAAAGACCATTCAGAGCCTTCAAAATTCTCAAATGATGCTGTAAATGGTGTGCTGGGGGGGGGCTGGGAGCATAAAAGAATGTCTCCTTCACAGGTTGACCACCCAAGGAGGTGAAAAGAGATGTGTAATTGCTAAACACTTCTGTTATATACCTCCCAAAGTATAGAGTTGGTGACCACACTGGGAACAAAAGCCGGGTCACCACTTGCTTTTAATTGTCCTCTTCCTCCCTTTTTGTTGGTATTTCTTGTTACTGTTTCCCAGCTTCCTGGGTTAGTGGCCTCCTTCTTCCCTCCATGAGCTACAATGGACACTTGAGGCCCCTGCACAGTCTGGTCCTGGAGCAAGCAGTGCTGTTTCCCCTCAGCTTCCCTGGCACCTTTCAGCCCAGTAACAGCGTCCCGCAGCTCAGCCACCTGCTGCAGGAGGACCTCCACCAGGGAGTACAGAGTGCAGCCCTGCCCATTGTGCACCCTCCTCTCAGGAGAGCAGTGCAGGCGCTCTCTACACCCCGAGCTCTGCTCTGCGCTGCAGCCTCCCTTCTCATCGGCTCTGTCTGGGTGCCTACGCTGGCCACTGCCAGGGCAGCCAGAGCAGAGCTCCCAGACCGAGGCCTGGTCATAGAGCGAGTGCTCACCATCCCACTCGCCTGCCTGCGAGCTACCTTGACCCGCCCTGTTCGCCGCGCTCCCCGGGCAGGTTTTTACCCACTCAGGGCTGGTGCCGCTCCTCCTGGCGCCACCCCCTCTGAGTCAGCTCCTCGTGTCCGCTGAGCTGCCGGCTCCTGGGCAAGTCCTGTCGAGGACTTGAGGCTCCCTCGGTGGCTCTCACCGCTCTGAGTTGAAGCTCCTGGATGCTGAACTTCTCCCCGCTCAGGTGTTGAAGGTGGCCTCTCGAGCTGCTCACCTAAGCAGTTGACCAGAAATGATAAGTCATTTCTTTAGCAGTCCCTCTCCAGGCTCCTGCTTGCACTTCTGAAATCTGTGTAAGAATGCTTTTCACCATCTTTTATATAGTGTAACAAAGTGAATTATTTGTGCTGTGTTATTACTAGTGACATCACAAAATATCCTGCTTACTTTGCAGTTCCCCTCCTATGCTAGCATCATAATACTCTAGGACAATATTGACTTCAGATACCATTACATACGTTCATTTCTGAATGAACAAAATTGACAGCCTTCTGTCCATCAGCAGGAGTATAAACAATGATAAAGTGGTATTGTGCAAGCTCATCCCTCCTTTAGGGAGCAGGTGTGTTTACTGTCCAGTTTTTAACCTCAGTAGCTGCAAATTAATGGAGTACCATTTGAATAGTTTCATTTCATGCTTTGTAATCTTTCATCCATTGTCAAGAGTTGCAAATTCACTGACTTTAAAAAAATACTTTTTACATGGGGGACGCTAGTCTGTATTTATTGTATTTCTGTAATTTCTTCCTATTCTACATGTTTTGAAGCAGTATACACTCTATTTAAGCTCAAAATACTTTGTTTCAAGTTTCCGATTATTTTTACTTCTACAGTTCATATATATGCAGCACTGTGCACATCAGGAATGGGTGTTGAGCCTCAGTTTGTTAGTTTTAGTCTTAACATACATACTTACTTTGTTGCTTAGTTAATCTTGCACCCAACTTGGCAACCTCTTTGATTTCTTTTTAACCTGTCTTTTAATGTATTTTGCTGGGAGACCCTAATCTCTATAAAAATATTACGTAGTTCTTAAGATGATAGGACTACTTGAGCTTTCTGATGCGCTGAGGTCTCTGTTCTCTTTAACAGTGTTGAAGTAAACTGTGTGATAAACATCACTATCAAGTCTGCCGAGACTCACAACTAAGGGCTATGTGGTTGCTTCTGGATATAGTAAGTGTAACAATGTTATTTTATGTTCCTTTTAAATAGTTGGTATATTATTTCCCTGCTATAGGATTCTTCCTTTGAAGATAGATACGATGGCTATCTGACTTTGGTGGAATATGTACAAGACTTCCTAAATCACCTCACCGACCAGCCAGCTTGTTTTGAAACTGAAATAGAGCAGTTTGCTGAAACACTGAATGCCTGGGTCACTTCAGGTGAAGATTTACAAGGGCTTGTTGAACTCATCTATCAGCAGGTACACTGTGTATTCTGTCTTATAACATTGATACTATGCCTCTATTGCCTAGTGTCCAAAGTATGCATACTAGTATTATTTGTCATGTAATTTTACCTATGTAGTTGTTTAATGAATTTTTCTTTTTAGACTGGAACATATAGGGAAAGATTTTGCTATATCAAATTTAAATGGTAGCTCAGGTATGGGATACTTGGACGGTTTATAAATTTTTATCTCCTGGCTCACATACTGGATTTGAAATTACAGCTAAGGGGAGTTATATTTTAATTGCTTTATTTATATAGTAAAGATTGAAGAAGTACAATCTTAAGCAATGTCAGAGCTGTACATTCTTATTTTATCCGACAAAACAATTTCCTTATACTACTCAGATACTTTCAATTCCTTGGTATTTTAAAAGATGAAATTCATACCTACTGTGCACATCACCCTTTGGGAAACACTCCATTACTGTCAGGCTTTCTTATTCATTTGGAATATACCTATTTCAGAACAGCATAACTAGGGGAAGGGAAAGCTCATCTAATGGTAACTAGGTCCAATCCCATTGATGGCCATGGAAATGAGGACAGGGACCTTGAGCTGAACTCCATACTAACTGGGGGAGCCATTGGAATGAACAGCTTAATATCTGTTGGTTAGCAAATTAGCTGTTTTTACTGTCTTTTGGCCTTGTTGCAGAGAATGAAGTTGCACTTGCCCTTGCTGTTTATTACCTTGGGCGTCTTTCACGTTTCTGGGTTGGTTGCTTTTGAATTCTACCTTGGAGAATGTAAATCTTATTTACCTCTTAAGTGCAGATACTTGCAGAATATTTTAATCTGGGGCATGTAGAAGCTGCGTGACTGCTTGATCATGGTACAAAACTGTAGAGTCTGAAGTTTCTTACTATCATACAGAATTGATGCAGATTTAATTCACAACAGATTAGTGAGACGTTAAGATTATCTGTGCTGTGTTTGGCAGCATTGTTTTCCCATCTTTTATTTGAACACATGGACAACAGTTTAAAAAGATTAACATATTCCATATAACTTTATTGGAAGAAAAAGAGTGATTTATCCAATTTTTAATTTCATACAAGTTAAATAGACTCTCATTTAATGTAAGTCTTCAGTGTTGCCTCTTTTCTGTCCCCCTATTCTAAAACAAGTCCAGTGTTAGGGTTGGCTGTGTCTTCCTCAGCTGAGAAGCATCGCGTGTTATTACTCAATGAGGGCTAGAGCACCTCTCCTGTGAAGACAGGCTGACAGAGATGGTTTTTGTTCAGCCTGGAGAAAAGGTTGCTCCAGGAGGATATTACAGCTGGCACAGGTTGCCCAGAGAAGTTGTGGATGTCCCATTCCTGGAAGTGTTCAAGACCAGGCTGGATAGGCCTTTGAGCAACCTGGTCTAATGGCCGGGCTGAACAGGGAGATAGTGTGGGAACTCAGGAGAAAAAAGGAGAATCTATTACCTGTAGACAGGACTGTTGCTCCATAAGGAATACAAGGATATTGTTGGGTTATGGAAGGAGAAAATTGGAAAGGTGAAGGCACAGATGGAATTAAATCTGGCCACTGCCATAAAAGGTAATAAAAAAAGTTTTTACAAATGTATTAGCAATAAGAGGAGGGCCAAAGAGAGCCTCCATCTTTTACTGGATACTAGGGGAAACCTAGTGACCAAGGATGAGGAAAAGGATGATGACTTAATGTTGCCTTTGCCTCAGTCTTCAATAGTCACACCAGCCATGCTCAGGGTGCTTAGCTCCCTGAGCTGTATGGCAGAGATGGGGAGCTGATTGAAGTCCCTACAATTCAGGAAGTAATGGTTAGAGACCTCCTGTACTCAGCACTGGTGAGGCCACACCTCAAGTCCTGTGTTCAGTTCTGGGCCTCTCACTGCAAGAGAGACGTTGAGGTGCTGAAGCGGGTCCAGAAAAGGGCAGCAAAGCTGGTGAAGGGTCTGGAGCACAAGTGTGATGAGGAACAGCTGAGGGACCTGGGGATGTTCAGTCTGGAGAAAAGGAGGCTGAGGGGAGTTCTTCTCACTCTCTACAGCTATTTGAAAGGAGGATGGAACCAGGAGGTGGCTGGTCTTTTCTTACCCAGTAACAAGCAGTAGGATAAGAGGTAACTGCCTCAAGCTGCAACAGGGAGGTTTAGACTGGATGTTAGGAAAAATTTCTTCACCAAGAGGGTAGTCAGGCACTGGAACAGGTTGCCCAGGGCAGTGGTGGAATTACCATTGCTGGAAATCTTCAAAAAACCATGTTGGTGAGGCCCTCAGTGACATGGTTTAGTGATGGACTTGGCAGTCCTGGGTTACAGGTGGCAGGTTTACACCTGCTAGGTATAAAGTAAAAGACTAAAATGAATGAAACCGAAGTCCTGTACACTCTTCCCTTTGTCTGTGTATCAGGTATCTCAATCTGTCTATAAGTATTTTATACTTCCCGTTCTTCTTCCTAACCCATTTATGTCTCTGTACAGAGTGAAGTGTTAGTTCTCTTGTTTTCCAAAAGTTGAACACTCTGACATTACAGCTTAAGAATCTTGGCTGTTGTATAGTTAATACACCAACTGAAATTTCGCAAGATAGGTGTTGGTAGATTAGCCTTCTGCTTAGATTGTGACTTTTTTGAGTCGAAGATAAACTGGGATTGCCAGCAATAATAATTCAGGGAAGATGTTACTTCACAGTAATGATTGGTTATTAAGAAGATGTAGAGGTGGGTTTTTTTGGTCTCTGAGCCATAGTACCTAGAACTTTAATTGTTTCAGTATTTAATGGAACCACAAATACAGACCAAGTAATTAGGAAGATGAAATTTAGAAAATACAGATGAGGTTTGAAGAATTTGTGTGTGTGTGTTTGATTGGTTTGAGGGTTTTGTTAGGAGAGAGAAGTGAAATTAAAATGATGTATTTTGCTTTATAAAAAGGGGACACCTCTTCTAGTCCAAGCAACTAATTGAACCAGAGCACCAAAAAGCTCATGAGATATTTCACATGCCTCTTACAGGAAACTAGATTCTGTTTTACTATCTTAGTTACATAAACTTGTATCTTCCAAAGTTCAGTTTTTACCAGCGACTTTATGCGCACTGTACAGTTAACAGTAAGTGCATTTTTCTCTGCCTGTAACTAGCTATAGTGCATATAGAAGGTAACTAGATATAATGCATTGACATGCTAATGGCAAGGTGCTTTTTATTTGAACATGTTAGAAGCAGCAAGCACATCTGTACTGCTGATAGATGATCTAGATGTGAAACAAATGTTCAAAGATGATTCAGCCGTAGAAGTTTAATGAATTCTTGATAACCCTGTTTTCTTTTTGGCAGAGCTGCTGCAGTTACTTACACTAGAACCTCTTTTCACTGTAGCTGTATTTGAGAAAGAATCTCTAATTCAAGTGTTGTTAGAAGATAGTTTAAAATAATTGAACAGTAATAAATTGCCAAAATAAGGGGATGTTCTGCATTAACCTTCTAAGAGAGGTTGAATAATAGACAATGTTGAATTTTCAATTGCTTTTTTTCCACCTCTTAAAATTTTAAAGTGTAATATTAAAAGCAAAATATTTTTCAGACAGTGTATAATTTACATTGTAGAATTTCATTGCTGCCAGCTGTTTTTAGATTATAAAGGTGTAAATGTTCAGAGTAATATGACTTGTTCTGGAAAAAAAGACCCATCAAGACCTATTAACTGTAATGATAACAATCTTAACCTCTGAATCAGGAGTTTGCTATTCTGCAGATTGCTGGAGTGTGTACAGGAGAAAGCGTTTGTCTTTACTTGCGTGTTCTTGTACGTTTTCCCTGGGCATTCATTATTGCCAGGAATAGTTTCTGCGATAAACAGCCTTTTGAATGAAGGAGACTTTTTGTTGTTGTTGCTGCTGTTTTAATATACTCCTTGCGCCTTGAGAGAGAGTGTGTCCATGGAAAAATGTTACAATGTCCAGTGTTGATTTTTTTTGTATAAGCAATTTGTAAGTGACCTTCAGATTCTTTTTGCTTGTAGGTTATAGTGAAGAAGCACAGTTGAGACACACAGCACAGTAGTGGTTCTTTTCTTAAAGCCACAAAATCACAGTACATGTATTTTTTTAAATGCAGGAATGCATTTAGCAAAGTGTTGATGAGATGCAAAAATTAACATGACAAATAGTAATTATTAATCTTCTGCTCTTCGGTTGTCCTATCAACTGTTGTTAAGCAGCTATCAAAAAAGCTGTTAAAGATTCTTCCTGATAGCCTAATAATGATTTTGTGAATAATTCCTTTTTTTAAACTTTTATTTTGGAAGGCCACATCTGTCCCAAATTTTTCGTACATGGGAGCACGGTTGTGTAACTATCTATCTCACCATCTAACCATTAGTTCACAAAGTGGGACCTTCCGACAGCTGTTACTTCAAAGGTCAGTATCAGTATGTAATTTTAAGCCTGTTACTTTCTCAGGTTATGTTTTCTTACTTTGTAACTCTTAGCATCATGTGCAATGAGGTACATATATAAAATAGAAGTTTAGATTGAGGATTACTAAAGCACAGTACCTACTAGGTATCAAATACATGTATTGATCTTAAGGTCCCTTCCAACCCTAACTATTCTATGATTCTATATTTTGAAGTATTTTAGTATTTTAAAATATGAGAAAAGGATTCCATTTGGAGTTCTGTTAGCTCTTTTGAACTGAGTATCTCAGACTAATCCCAAATTACAGGGTAAATTTGAAAGTTAGTCAACTAAAGTTTGAAGTATAGTAAATGCACATACATATACTGTCCTTGTCCTTTGACCCTTGCCAAGACTAACTTCATTGTGGGGTTGTGTTTTTTTCCTTTAATTACTTTTTCCGCTGGAGTTGCTGTGTAAGGTTTATTCGTTGATCAGCTAACTGACTTTGTCTGTGAAGTGGGTGCATAAAATCCAGAAGAATACTTTTCTTCAGTTTTCAGTTTCTACAGAATTCCAAGGGCTTACAGTTTAATAATGACTAGACTTCGTAGTTGACAAAAAAAGTTTTTAAGTGGACTGTTTCCTTTTAAATCTTACTGCGTGACATTTGAAGCAGTACACTTTAATACTTAAGAATTCTTTAGAAATTAGCCTTTTTCTCTTTAAGGACTTTTGGCTTTATAAACCTCAAGCTTGCTTCTTGTTTTAAAAGTTTCATTTAGTGCACCTATGTTTAGGAACAAAATCATGAAAAACTTCAACAGCAATGCATTATGATAATATTTTATCCGGAGTGTAACTTCTGGAGTGTCATGGTGGAACACAGCAGGTAGCTAAAAGTGATACAGCCGCTTGCTTGCTCTCCTTGTCCCTCAGGAGGATGGAGGAGAGACCTGGGAAGAAAAGACAATTCAATAAGACAGAAATTGAAAGAAAAATAATAATAATAAATTATAATAATAATAATAAAGCCAAGTAGTTGGCTTGCTGAAATGCAGTGCATGTTTCACATTCATGGATAACCTGTCCCAATAGTGTCCATAGTAAAATCTGCCCCACAGTCACGAGCCCATCTATATGTTGCATCTCTTCCTTGATGGCCTGTATGAGCCCACTGGGTTAAAAATAATTCGCCCTTATGTTGCCAATGCAAATCCACATGAGCCACTTCAGTCTTAGCAACCTGATCTACCTTTTGGTTGTTTTGATGTTCTTCAGTGGCCCTCTTGAGTGGCTTCTTGCGTACTTGAGTATCTGTCTAGATGGCATACTTTTACAGCAGGTACTCTACCCAAGCAGCAGTCATAACTGTCTAGCCTCAGGACAGATCTCTCGATGGTATTGTTAAATAGTTGTTTAACTCTGAGGACATTTAGGAGACATAGCAATAGGATTATGCTGGTTTGAACATCCCTAGAATATTCAAAATTCTCGAGCTATTATAATTAGCCTAGAGAAGAAGATGGAGGAAGGTATCTCCTCCAGGAGAAAGGGAAGATGGAGGAACGTATGTCCCCAATGGATTTGCTCTCCGAGAAGGTAAAAGGTGTAATTGCTAATAGCTTCCGATAGATGGCTCCCGAAGCACGGAAATGAGGCAAGATTGAGTGAGACCAGGTGAGTCTCACCGGCAGCAATTTTATCATGTCATAAGCCAGTGTTACAAGGTACAACAAAATGGTAATCTTAACCCAGCCCACAGAGTTGATAAACATCACAACAGGCAACATATACAGCAAGTGAGAACACACACAGCAACTCTTGAGAGAAAATTAATCAATACTGTGACCAGTGACTGTTAAACTAATATAATGAATGCTTCTAGCAAATTTATTTTAACACACTGTGGTCAGATCTGTGGTTAGCTCCACCTTTGGTGCACCATGTTGGGCTCCCAAAAGGACTGTCATGGTTTAACCTGACAGGTAGCTAAATGCCACACAGCCACTCACTCACTCACTCCTCCAGTGTACTCACAAAACAGCTAAAGAGTCAGTGTGCTATTAACATTATTCTCATACTGAAGCCACACCACAGCACTGTACTGTGCCCGCTACTAGAAAGAACACCAGTTCTATCCCAGCTGAAACCAGAACACGGAGAACTGAAAATACTTACCTTTTCCCTCTTCCCAAAATGAGCCTTTTTGCCTTCAAAATTACAACTTTTATCTTGGGATTTTTTTTTTAATATGTTTGTTACTTGAAGATGAAGGAAATAAACTGTTAAGGTTGGGTTATGAGGTTTCTGGTTTTTTTCTAAAGCCAACCCAATAGATAACATCCATTTTGGCATCCTGCTTATGTTTTTATTACTAATATGGATGTAATAGGGAAGGCAGATAAACAACCTAACAGTATAAGCACAGAGAGTTCCTCTTCTGTGTCTCAGCCCAAATTTCTACTTTAAGCAGCTGAAATAGAAAATGTAGATTTTTCAGTTTTTTTAGTGTTTCTTAATCCACTACATAACCATAGAGAGTACATTAGAAGTTGTCTGGCTTTCCTTTATCTCAGATACTTTTTAATTCTGTTTTTGAACTGCTATGTAAGCTTGTATGTTTTTGGCACAGTTGTTGAGTACTAGAAAAATTACTTCTCAGCCATGTCTTAATCCTCTGTATGTATATTTAGATTATAGAATCACAGATTAGTTTGGTTTGGAAGGGACCTTAAAGATCACCCTGTTCCAACCTCCCTGGTATGGGCAGGGACACCTTCCACTAGATCAGGTTGTTCAAAGCCCTGTCCAGCCTGGCTTTGAACACTGCCAGGGATGGGTCAGCCACAGCTTCTCTGGGCAACCTCTGCCAGCGCCTCACCACCCTCACAGTAAAGAACTTCTTCCTGATGTCTAGTCTAAATCTACCCTCTTTCAATTTAAGCCATTCCCCCTTGTCCTGTTACTACTTGTTCTTACAAAAAATCCCTCTCCAGATTTCTTGTCAGCCCCTTTGGGCACTGGAAGCTGCTCTAAGGTCTCCCTGGAGCCTTCTCTTCTCTAGACTGAGCAATCCCAGCTGTTTTGGCCTGTCTTTATAGGAGAGCTGCTCCAGCCCTCTGATCATCTTCATGGCCCTCCTCTGGACTCACTCCAACGGCTCCACATCATTCTTATGTTGGGGGCTCCAGAGCTGAACATAGTACTGCAGGTGGGGTCTCACCAGAGTGGAGTTGAGGGGGAGAATCACTTCCCTTGACTTGCTGGTCATACTTTTCTTGATGCAGCCCAAGGTGTGATTGGCTTTCTGGGCTGCTAGTACTCATTGCCAGCAGATAATCAGTTTTTCATCCACCAGTACCCCCAAGGCCTTTTCCTCAGGGGTGCTCTGAATGCACCCAGCCAATATCCATGTTTGGGATTGCCCCAACCAAGTGCAGGAACTTGCACTTGGCCTTGTTGAATTTCATGAGGTTTGCACTCGCCCATCTCTAAAGTATGTCAGGGTCTCTCTGGATAGTATCCCTCCCCTCCAGCATATCGCCACACAGCTTAGTGTCATGAGCTAGGCATCATTATCACTTAAAATGGTTAGATAAAGAATTTATTGAGTAAGTGTAAAGGTATCTAAGACAATGTGGGCAGCACCCTGAAGGGAAGAATATATCTTTCACAGTGTATCTATTTTTGTGGACATTTGGCTGCCTGCATTAAACTTCCTGGACCCATATTCTAGTATGTATACTGTAACTGTCTTCTAATTTTTCCATGTTGTAATTTGCTCTATTTCATTTTGCTGTCTCCAGTTTCAGCACTTGAAAACATCATCATGTAATCATATGTATTAATCTAAAAAGAGACAAGTCCATTGTGTGTTTCTTAGGTGCTCTCATTTCCTTCACAAATTGTACTTGCCAGCATTCAGCATGTAACAGTTTCAATGTAGTTCATAAGTTCTTAGCATTCTGCTAACTAAGTATCATGTTAAATACGTTGGGATGTTTACAGATGTATGATTTTGTTTTAATTTTTACAGGTGTCGAGCAGAGTATGAAAACAGGGATGAAGCCACCAGAGCAGATGAGACTACTCAAAAAGAGTTTCATGCCTTTGTGCTGTTCTTAGCTGAACTCTACCTTAATCTAGAGGTAAGAAGAAAGTTGCATGCAGTGTGGTTCTTTGTTAATTTTTTGTTGTGTTCAGGTAAACACTGAAAATGACATATAATTTGAGGTGTTTTTTTCTAAAGGGAGAGGGGAATAAATTAAAAGAACTTTAGAACAGTTTTGTTATAATGTGTGTACAGGAAATAGGAAGAGATCACTAGAAGTTTATAAAGATTTTTTTTAAGTGTAAGAATTCATCAAAAGAATCAACCACAACCAACTTTGGGATGCAGCTTTTGGTATGTTCTTTAGACTGGCAAAACCCCCAGATGATTACATTTCACCAACACAGGAAATGTTACAAGCTTGCAGAAGCGGATCAGGATTGATAGCCCATAATTCAGTATGCAGTTACACCAGTAGGAGCTATTAGCAAACCCTTGAGGAAGATGTGGAAATTTTTAAAATGAGCAATTAAAAATTTAGACCTTTAAAGATATATCTTCTGAAGGTTGAGCCCTTGTCCTATGCTTTAAGCATGTAATCTTATATTTAGATTGGAGGGTTTTTTATATCTGTAATATGTGCAAAAAGGTTTATGTACCCTTAAAGCTTTTTTGGCTCTTAAACTTGTGAATTCAGTAAGATCACTGCCAAAGTATACCTAAATATATTTTTAGCAGGATTATTTCAATGGTTTGATATAAGCAAACAATATAAAAATGTTCTGCTCGCATAAGGAAAGAAAATAAATGTGTGAGTTTTCCATTTCTGTTTGTAAGTAGACCTTGAAATCTGCTTTTCACTTGCTTGAAGTAAATGGGAAAATTTGCAGAGGGCTTCGGAGGAGGAGGAGTTGTCCAGTTCTGTGGAACATATGATGTATTTTTTTAACCGTTTTCTATACTCTCTTGAATACATAATGAGCACCTTCCAGAAGTAAGCCATTACAGCTGTAGAGAATACATACTGTAACATGGGAAGGAGTGTGGGGTTCTGGGAATCTAGGATTTTGTGGGCCATTTGCCACGCATTTGGTAGCTTTTCTTTGCAATTTGCTAGCAAACAAACAAAATGCTAGGCATGCATTGTTATGTATATGTCAGAATTGTAAGGTATTCTCAAAGTCTGTGTTCTAAAACAGTTACAGTATGTGGCATGTTCTTCCAATTAAAGATCTGAGCTATGTTGATCACAAACCATATTGTACAGCATTCAAGAGAGGAAAATGTGACTAAATTGATTTCTAAAACTTCAAGTCCTTTAAATTTGTTGTTGTTGGGGTATTTTTGCAGATTAAAGGAACAAAGGGACAGGTAATGCGAGCAGAAATTCTTCAAGAAGGCCTTCGGGAATTACTAAATGCGCTTTTGTCTAATCCTGTGGACAGTAATCTGATATGTGCAGTGAAACTGCTGAAGGTGAGACAGTAGTTTTAAAGGAAAAAATAATCAAGTTTTTTAACCTTCCTGCCTTTGGAAGCAGTGGGGGAAACTGCAAATGAGGAAATGTTCATAGGGTTTTATGCATTACATCATTAGCAGAGGAAGCTATACTTGTTTGCTGGGTTTTTCTCCCTTAGTACCATTATGAAATTGAGCCAACAAAAAAAGTAATATAAGCTCTAAAAGTAAAATGAAAGGCTTTTCTTGTACATACAAGAGCAATAGAACTGAAGCCAACATGCAAAGGAGGAAGCAGTCACTTCAGGTCTCCTTTTCCTGTTTCTGGTGTGGGAGAAAACTGTAACCAATTTGAATGAATTGTGGGGGCCTGTAAGGATGCTGGGGGGGGACTCTTAGGGACTGTAGTGATAGGACAAGGGGTAATGGGCTAAAACTTAAACAGGGGAAGTTTAGATTGGATATAAGGAAGAAATTCTTTACTGTAAGGGTGGTAAGGCACTGGAATTGGTTGCCCAGGGAAGTTGTGAATGCTCCATTCCTGGCAGTGTTCAAGGCCAGGTTGGACATAGCCTTGGGTGACATAGTTTAGTGGGAAGTGTCCCTGCCCATGACAGGGGGGTTGGAACTAGATGATCTTAAGGTCCTTTCCAACCCTAAGTGGGCCTTAGCTTTCCTAACCTGGTCCCTAGCTTCCTGGACACCATCCCTGTATTCTTCCCAGGCCGCCTGTCCTTGCTTCCACCTTTTATAAGCCTCTTTTTTCCTTCAAATTTTCCTCAGAAGCTCCTTATCCATCCAGGGAGGTCTCCTGGCCCTCCTGCTGCGCTTCCTTCTAGTTAGGATGTATCATAATCATTCTCAAAAGAAGGTGGAGGTCTCGCTATTTCTGTGAATGTTCTTGGAATATTTACTTTACTTCACAGCATCCATTCAGAAATAAAAGATAGCAATCTAAATTATTTTATGACACGGTACTAATCTACAAGGTGTTACAGAACACAGGTTTTTGGGTTTTTTTGATACAAGTATTGTCTAGTGTCTTACAGTAGCTACAAATGCTAGAGTATATGTGTAGCTGGATTGGGCTGCTTCATGAAACAGAATCACACAGAATCATGGAATTGTTAGGGATGGAAGGGGTCTCTGGAGATCACCTAGTCCAATCCGTTGGCTTTAGTGTTGAAGCAGTAAATGTCTCCTGTTGTCTTTTCCATTTAATATAGTGATAGATACAGGTGTTTTACCTGTTCTCTCTGCAGTATGTTTATTTGTAATTAAAACTCCTTGATGCTATTATCTAATTGTCTAGGATCAAGGTAGGGCTGCAGTAGAAAATTGAGAATACCAAACAAATGCTGACCAAGATGCTTGCTTTTATATTTGCATTTTATTCCTTTTTATCATCAGGTGCTGTTCCAGACATTTTGGAAAGTGCAGTATTTATGCTGAGTAGATCAGGAATTGCTATTAACTTTGATCATAGAGGCAAACTTTTTCTTGTGATTTAACTCCTACTGTGCAATTACTGAGCAGTGAAGTACCTATTTTTACCAGAAAAGGATTTCGTCCACAGCAGTTGTAGACTATCTGCTGCTAAAACTCTGTCAGTAGCAGCTTCAGCCTCACAGATTTTATTGATTAAAATTCAGGCTGGCTTAATTAGATAATTCTTGGCTCCTCATGTATACCCAGATGAAATCCTCTGGCATGTGTGATGCTAGCTAAGTTACTGAAGTGTTTCTAAACTGTTTATTAAACTCTTCATTATTCTCAGGTAAGCTGATGGCATTATCTGCAAAAATAAGGTCTCCTTTTTTTGTAGCGTATACTTACGTAAGATCTGACAAATGTCATTGAAGAGTTGTTTCAAATCATATTTCAAGACTGAAAGGAGAGAAGTGGTTGTGAACTTGGTGACATGAACATTGGACATAGAGCTACCATACTGCCTGTAATCTAAAATAAACTATTTACAAGGTCTGTTAATCTGTTTACCAAAGAGCTTTTGGGAATTGGGAATGTCAGTCCTCAAGCAGTCATGCAGAGCATCTAAATGTTATGAATTGTTACAGAACCTGTTCTGTTGACAGTTTATTAATGTTTTATTATTTAAAAAAAGAAACACACAAAAAAAGAAACAAAAAATCCCCAAACTAATCCTATGTCTTTAGTTGACAGGCTCAGTTTTAGAAGATGCCTGGAAAGAAAAAGGAAAAAGTGACATGGAGGATATTATTCAGAGAATTGAAAATGTTGTGTTGGATGCAAACTGTAGCAGGTGAGAAGATAAATTTATGTGCCGCGTTTTGTTTTTATATTAAACAGAACACCTTAAAAATCTTCAAGAATAACGAACAACAAATCCACAACATTTTTAAAACTTATATTTATGAGAAGGAAGGGGATGTTTGGGTCACTTCCTATGTATAAAATTAAGTATTTCTTAATCGAGGGGGCTTGGGGAGATTGTGGATTTTTTTTTTTAAATTGTATTTTATGTTTTGATAGGTATGTGTGTCCACAGTAATGTTTTTTTTAATTTTTTTTTTTAATCTTTTATATCTTGAGATCTTTCCTAAGTGCTTTAGTTTCTAAGAGCAAGTATATGTATATATATATATATATATAAGGAGAAAACCATGGCAATATCTCATAATTTATACTTTTAGATATTATTTTAACAGTATTAGGGTTATATAAATATATACAAATAACTATAAATGTAAAGGCAAAGTGAAACTTGGTTTTGTTTTGTTTTTTCTGGAGAGCATGGTCTTACTGCAGTCTGGAGAAAAATGAGTGGTATCAACTGCATGAAAGAGGTTATCTGGTTCTGTTGTACTTCATACTCAGCTTCTTGCAAACTCACTAAAAACCTATAGATGATCCAGGCACTGTGACCTGATCTCTTGCCATATGGAGGGAGGCCAACAGGTATAGCATCTGTGGGTTGTAATTGAGCTGTCCCCAGGGAGGATGAGGAAAATTTTGCTTCAGGAACCTGAGAAAATTGATAGCACAAGCAAAGGCTTCAAAGATACAGAAGCACAAACTTACTTTAATAGAGAAAACAAGTGAAGATTTTATTTATTCCTTAATGAGAATCTTCTCCATGAACTTGCTTTAAAGAAGAAAGAAATTTCTCTTATTTTAGGGGTGAAATGACACGTGATTTCTGATGTATTGGAGACAGTACTTCTCACTGTTGACTGCAGAATTACAGTGTGATTAAGAGGGCTGAAGTTAGGAGAATAAATTAGATTATTAAATCCAATTTGAAGATCATCTGCCTGTTTTTCCCTGTACAATCCTTTTATCAGAAAAACTTGTGCTGCAGGTTTGGTATCTTGATAAAAACTATAGCAATTTTTGTTTCATATGGGCTCCTTCACAGAGGAAGCGGAGAGGGTGAGTATCTTATATTTGATACATAAAGCATCTAGACTTACAGGGGGGGGGAAATTAACTCAGAGTTATCTCTAGACTGGACCAGGTTTTGTCCTTTCTAGAGCTTTTGGGAGGGGATTTAACTATGTGGTATTTGCGAGATATGAGAAGCCCAATTTCCTGCTTAGCACAAAACATTCTAACTTTTGGAGTGCGCTTTTTTTATTTCAGAGATGTGAAACATATGCTTCTGAAACTAGTAGAATTGCGATCAAGTAACTGGGGTAGAGTTCATGGATCTTCTGCACATACAGAAGCTACCCCTGAAAATGACCCTAACTATTTTATGGTAAGAACATACAGACATTCCTGAATTGTGAATTTAATTTGATTCATAACAGTCACATTGCTGAAAACTACAAACAGCTGCCTCTCTGAATACATATAACTTTGTGTAACTTTGTTCTTAGAATGAGCCAACATTTTACACTTCTGAGGGTGTTCCTTTCACTGCAGCGGATCCAGGTATGTCACCAGCTTAGCATACCTTTCTTCTCAATCTTCGAAAAGTTGTAATCAGTTTTGTCTGTTGAAGTACATAAAAAGTTGTTCTTCAAATTTCTGAAACCCAAGCAAATTAAAAGACAAAATTATGTCTGAATTTCTGACTTTGTGTAACCCATGCCTTATCCTGCGTTAAAAGAAAATAAATATTTTAAATGGAAAGCATGTATTTGAGTCCATGTCGCTCAGAAGGATTTGTGCCATAGTTCTCAGCACTTGATCTCTCCAGAAAGCCAGAAATCTTCAAGTCAATTTTTGTTTGTTGTTAGTAGCAAAAAGGTTTGTTTCTTCCTTGGTTTCCTTGTTTTCTATAATCTGAGCACAGTGTGGCATGAAATCTTTTGCAGTAGACACCTGTGCTGGGAAGTTACGTATTATTTTTAAAGGTTGGCTCATGTCCTGAGAAACACAGTAGCAGGAGTTTTTTTCTATAAAATGTTTCATGCTATTTATGGTTTCATTGAGTAGGTTATTTTCAAACCATACAGATGTATGGTAATTTAGAGGACTAGTTTTATATATTATTCAGTCTCATTTTTGCTTTGCCAGATTATCAAGAAAAATACCAAGAGCTGCTTGAAAGAGAGGATTTTTTTCCAGAATATGAAGAAAATGGAACGTATCTGCCAGGACCTGGAGATCCGTATGTTGTCTTTCTGAGTGATAATTTTCTTGGGTTTTATTTTAATACCGGTTCTTCTTATTACAGGCTCAGAAACCAGTCTTGCCAAAAATAAAACTAAATAATTATTAGCTAACTCTAAAGTGGGGGTTAGCTGTTTTGTAATCACACAAATTTGAAACATTTTATATTTATCCAACTGAATGGGGTAATTAGAATTCAGATATTCATACACATGTACAAACTCTTTCCTGCATTATAAATAAATAATTAAATTTGCAAGCAAAATGAAGCAGCAGACTTTCAAGTGTTGGTAGTGAGACAAGCTGAATTCACTTGAGTGATGTGCATATACATCCCACCTAGAGATGATTACAAAATTTTCAGTCTCTCAGAGTTTGTTATGTTTCTTTCCTTAGGATAAGTAGTATTCCCTCAATGGTTATTCAGTATTCCTTTGGAATTAAGGTTGCCTTCTTTCATACATCAACAGAAAGGAATGCAGGTTTTTATACAAATGGATTCTTTGACTAGTGTGCAACCAAGGCGGTGGATGCAGTATTTGAACTAGGATGTTGACCAACCAAAAAATATGCTAAGAGGATGCTAATTACGTTTTTTTTGCAAATAGATCAATACAGATGCATTATTAAATTTTATGAAGCTTGGTTAACATTATTACACTCTCTGTCATCTTGGGAACTGTTTCTGTTTTTAAACTGTGGACAGTGTAAGATGATCCAAAATGGTGACAAGCACTGTCGCTATTTGCACCATATCCATGCTGCTTCAAGGTTTCTATTTACTTGTTTTCTTAGTTACCCATGTTTTTTTCCTTTTCAGCCCCTTTAGGAAAATGTCACAGTTAACAGCTATTTACAAAGCTGCATTTTATTTTTGACATCTACGTAAATGTTTCTGAAAAGCTGTATTTAAGCTCTTCGGTGATTTAATTTTTTAATTTTTTTTCAGGTATTTTGATGACATTGATGATGAGATGGATCCAGAAATTGAAGAGGCATATGAAAAATTCTGTCTAGAATCAGAACATACAAAAAAATAGTGAGATGTTATACATTAATGTTAGTTTATTAAGCCACTTTATGGTTAGAATTCATGGGGATAAAAACATTTGTACCAAAACAGGGAGCTTGAGTTTCTCCAAGTACTAAAGTTACACGATTTTCATTAACAGAAACTGCCAAAAATTGTAAACTCATGCCCTGTATCTTAAAATGTTGTGTATATAATCATAGTTTATTTTATGTACAGGTATATGAACACTGTTTTGGCTGCAATAAAAATTATTTTGAAATTATCATAACTGAAATTACAATCTAATGGGGAATTATTCCATCAAATTTCACTTGAGGAGAAAAAGGGGAAGAATAACTTGATATAAATTTAACCGCTTTCTTGCTTGTTCCAGTTATACATTGGGATTTACTCACCCTTTTTAAAGATAGCCACTTTTTTTTTTTTTTTTTCCCCTAAAAAGGCATGATCCAAAAACAGTTGGGTCTTGGGTTTGGTTTTTTTGGGGGTTTTTTGTTTCGTTTTTTTTTTTTGGGGGGGGAGGGGTGTTATTTTATTTTTTCCTCTGTAGATTACAGCCATGAGAAGTGATTTGTAAAGGTTTGGTTTTGTTTATTTCCCTTTTTTTTTCCCAAAACCTGTACAGATGAGGTCCAGATGTTTTTGGTTTGGTTTTTTTTTTCTCCCTTGGTACAAACACATTCTATGTTGATAGGTGAGGAAGCAAGCAGTATTTTGGAAGTTGGGTGCTTTCAAGGTCTTTGGTTTAGATAAGCTTATTTTCAACTTCTACAAGCAAAAACTAGCCTTTAATTTGCGGTGTTACTCAAGAGTATACAAATGTAGTTATGTTTTAACCCATGCTTCTCAAGAGTTTGTGCAGTGCTCAATATAGAGTTTTGGTTTTCTTTTCAATGTATCTAACATGTCTGACCTGGTAACTCTTCTAACTTACTTTATTCTTCTAATTTTATGTAGTTTAATTTTGTAGTTGGAGTAAATTCATGTATTTCATTAATGTCAACATTCTGAAGCCAGCTGCTCTTCTTTTGACCCCATATAATCATGTTACCTTTCCTAGGATACTCTGTTATTGTTGTTGCCAAACTCAGTTGTACTGTTTCCTGTTATCTGTTACTGGTTAGATTGAGTAGAATCCCTTATCAAAAAAAAAAAAAAGTTTAAAAAAAAAAATTTAAAAAAAAATCCCAAAAGTTAGCAACTGCAAAGAACACATGTTGTAAATATGCATGTAAATAATTCTGGTAATATTTCACTGTTACTTGTTTGATTAAATAACTTGTGCATCTGCTAAGAGTGAGCACTGACTTTTCTTTCTGTTCATTTAACATACTTATTTAGGTTGGGGTTTTGGAAAATAAAACTTAACCAGCTTTGTTTCCTTTGGTATAATTTTACTACATTTTTTGCTTAAAAATAAGAAAGGTATTTTTTGTCCTTTTTCTATCTCCGCTTTACCTAATACTCCTATTTTTCTACAGACAGTTGCAGAGAGTATTATCTTTTAATACTCATTGGAAAAAAAATTTATCAAAGAGCAATATGGTCATAAGAACTATATTAGAATTTCAGAGTCTCTAGAACAAAAGCCAAAATCTAGAAAAGTGAAAATTAAATTAGATTCTTTTCACATACACATTCTCAAATGTTTAGCATGTTTTTCATACAAAAATTTGAATCCAAATACAGGTCGGACTTCCACTGACTTTACAGGCAGATGTCTTGTGGAAAACATATTTACTCAAAACTTGAAGTCCCAAGGAACAAGCATTCATATATCCATTATAGTAAAATAATAGTGTCTTCAAGGGACTCCACTTTGTGTTTTAGTTTTGCATCTTTTGTAGTGTCTTTTTGTCTGTAATGTAGCTGTCAGACTCCAGTTGTATACCCTGTCAGCTTGTGGAGACAGTGTGTCTTACCTGTAGGTAAGAAATAGGGCAAGTCATCCTGTACAAAAATGGTGGGAACTAGGAATTGTTAGGATGAAGCAATATGGTTCAAAGTTTGCAACATAAGATTTGCCCTCCACCAGCAATGCTGACTGGTGACATGAAGTGACACTTCTGTTCAAAGTAGTGGCGATGGTGGTGGTCTCTGCACAAAGGAAGTTTTGTAAGAGTTTTTAAAGCCATACTGCAGAAAAATTTGGTTTTAACTCTGCCCTACTGCATAAGGGAGACAGGATAATCTTGGCCTTAAACACTTGACAGCCTTACTTGTCATAAGCCTCACAGGAGTCTAACACAAATTACTGATGATGGAATGAGATGTGAGAGAACAAAGCCAGCAGCAGGTTTTGCATCATCATAATCACCATTTCCTGCTTGTCTGCCTGCTTTTAACTGTCAGTAGTTCTGTGCATGACGGAGATGAGTCTTGAGAGGTTTAAAGATGATTTCACCTGAATTTTCAAGTGCACTGTGTATGTTTCTCCTCTGCAAGTTTCTGAACAATACTTTGCAGATAAATAACCCTTAAAAAGATTTCTTTATGACATAATGGTAAACCAGTGAAGGTACAGAAGCATGGAAAGCAAACTTTGGGAGAGAAGTGAAGCAAACTTCTTTAGCACTGGTTCTGAAAAGAAACAGACTTTGCCTCCAAATTCAAGCACATGACCAAGCTTCACACATCAGAAAACAGTATTTGCCATTCAGACAAATCATTTGTGATTTAACAAAAATGTTTAGTATTTGAAAATCACACACTGCTTGAAGTCGTTTCGAAGTTGCTGCTTTTCGTGTGGTTTGCTTTTGAGCGAGAATTACATATTTAGATATTGAGCCAACTTTTTCTTGGTAGTTTCCTTTCAAATCTGCTAATCTTTTGGGTTTTGAGGGTTTTTTTGTGTGTTTGGGTTTGGTTTTGATTTGATGTTTGGGGGTTTTTTTGTTTGTTTGTTTCTTTGGGAGTTGGATTTTTTTTTTTTTTTTTTTTTTTAGGAAAATGGATAGTCACTGAGTTTTTGAATGTTGGGTTTAGTAATTGTAGCACTACAGAAACAAGCAAGACTAGCTCAGCTATGTCCTGTATCACAAATTACACATAGGTGGGATTTTATTTTCTCTTTAAATAGAAAAATCCATTATGGCACTGAGTATTTGTGACAGTCCGGTTTGTAACGGTTGCTTTTATTTTTCTCTGGGACAGTATTTTCTTACCACATTCTGCCTTCCCTTTGGTATTGACAGCTCCAGTTTGCAGCTTCCCCCAACTGCATTGTAGTTCTAATCACCCAGTTTATACCTGTGAATCCCACTAGCTGATGCAGCAACAGAAAATGATGCTTATTTGCCACCTCTGCTTCGGCCTGCATGATCTACTGCCACAGTTCCTGTGCTGGGGGTTCTGGCCACGCAGTGAAGTTGCCAGTAACACACAATGCATTGTCCGTAAATAATAAAAGAGTAATAAAGGATTTGTAATCCAGATACTTACTTTGAAACTTGCTTCAGGCAAGGACAATGCAGGATAATAGTCATTAAAAAGGGTATTGCAAACAGAAGCAGACTGACTGATTCATAGCTGTGTCTGTAGCCACTTCATTGGGTGTTGATCTACTCTCTGCTTTGCTGAGAAAGTCCTTGCAGAGTATGGGGATCTGTACTGAATGCACTTCTGCCATGACTGCAGAGTGACGAGAAAAAACGATACCCCAATCAGTACGAGCCATTGTTACAGCCAGGTGACGCCACAGGTTCTAGCATGGCCTGTGTAGCAAAGATCTGGAATTACATTTGCTTACTGCTTTAAGCAGAAATTGGCAATGTGTTTGTCACTTAGCTATCAATCTACTTACAACAGCTTCAATACACTGTAAATATGTGGCAGGGGAAGAGAGCTGTATATTTCTTCCAAAAAGGCAATTAGGCATTTTTAAACTGGCCTTTGGGAAGTTAATATTTCAGTCCATTCAGCTGGGGCTTCTGCAACCCAGTTTTGAGTACACAGGTACCTGTTATTAGATTTCCCTGTCCTGCAAATGCATAAATGCAGAGGAGCAGTGACTGGGCAGTTACTTAAATATAATCTGTCTTTGGGCTATGTGGCAGATTGGCCATTGGCCTCCTTGTTTTCCAGAGGTGATCCTGTGGGGAGACAGCCGCAGCTCTTGTGCAGTAGCTGGTGTGCTGCATGTGGAGGCAGGAATGTGCTGGTGCTGCTGTGCTCCAGGTAACCTTGCTCTGTGTCGGCACTTGCTGAACAAGGTCTGTCCTAAAGCACAGGTACAGGTCCCAGCAGAAAAGGACCTGAGGGTGCTGACTGACGGAGCTGAACATGATCCAGCTGGTGCCCAGGTAGCCGAGAAAGCAACAGCATCCTGGCCTGTATCAGCAATAGTGTGGCCAGCAGGGCCAGGGCAGTGATCATCCCCTGTACTGGGCACTGGTGAGGCTGCACCTTGAATCCTGTGTTTAATTCCGGGCCCCTCACTGCAAGAGAGACACTGAGGTGCTGGAGCGGGTCCATAGAAGGGCAATGGAGCTGGTGAAGGGTCTGGAGCATAAGTGTGATGGGGAATGGCTGAGGGACCTGGGGGGATTTAGGATGGAGAAGGCTCAGAGGGGAACCTTATTGCTCTCTACAACTGCCTGAAAGGAGGATGGAGAAGGGTGGGGGGTTGGTCTCTCCTCACCCAGTAACAAGCAATAGGACAAGAGGAAACAGCTTGAAGCTGCACCAGGGGAGGTTTAGGTTGGATATTAGGAAAGATTTCTCCACAGAAGGTGCTCAGGCGTTGGAACAGGCTGCCTGGGGCAGTGCTGGAGTCACTGTCCCTGGAAGTGTTCACAAACCGTGTAGCTGAGGCCCTCAGGGACACGGTTTAATGCTGGGCTTGGCAGTCTGGGTTAATGGTTGGACCGCATGATCTTTAAAAGGTCTTTTCCAACCAACTTGACTGTTTGATTCTAAATAGTTTTTTTTCTATGATCTAGGCCTTTGTACTGCTAATCCTCACCTCTGGAGCAGCAAAAAGATGTTTGTGTTTCCAGCAGATAATAACAGACCCGAACGAGTTGGAAGGACACCGCGCGTACTCGCACCCAGCTGCCCTGCAGACCGCGTACAAACCGGGTCACGCTTCCCCGCGCCGTTCTGCAGGCGGGAGCACGCAGCGACCCCACGGAGCCCCCCAGCGCTCCCGGGGGGCAGCGGCAGCCGCTCGGCGCCACGCCCCACCCCTCGCTTCCCGCCCCGCGGAGGCGGCAGCCGCGAGCCGGGGCCTGCCCTGTTCCTGGTGCCGGCTACCGCTCGCGCGGCGCCGCCGCGGCCATGGCGGAGAGGCTGATGGTGCTGTACGGGGACGACTCGGCGGAGGTGCACTACGCGGGGGGGGGCCGCCTGCTCCTGTCGCCCTGCGGCTGCGAGTACCGGTACGACGCGGGGCCGCCCGCCGCTTCCCACCAGCTGCAGCCGGCCGAGAGCACCCGGCAGCGAGCCGCCTTCGTCCGCAGCGCGCACCGGGTATGCTGGGGTCCTGCCCGCCGGTCCCTGTTCTCCTGCCCTGATGTGCAGCGCCGGGCCAGTTTCGAGCTGCTTTCTCGGAGCTTCCCTCTGGGTTTTGCCCTGCCGTGCGTGCGGGCGCGGGTGCCGGGGAGCAGCCGTGGTGCGGCGTGCCCGGGATCCAGTTTCTTCTGCTCCACAGCGAAGCTCCTCTGTGTGATAACGGGGGAGGATTTCTCAGCCTCTGCTGCAAAGCAGAAGGGATACAATCAGCTATAAACGTCATCAATGTGTAGGAAAACTTGTAACAGGCTTGTTTTGGTTTGTTTGTTCTCTGCACTTCAATAGGAACGACTTACACGAGCTCTAGATTTCCGGAACAGGTTCTCTTCTCGCCCATACTTACCTTCACGTGTTTTACCTCCAGAAAGAAAAAAGGTGAGAGTCACACATGTAATGCTTTTGTACAATGGACATCCCTAGGAGCCTGACAAGGTGGACTCCTATAACCTTACATGCATGTGTATGATGAGCACAGGCCTTGGTGATGTACAGAGGACAGCTTGGTGAGCGCAGCGGACAGCTTTAGAATACTGCTGGTTTTAGTTACAGTTTCAACAGTTTATTTAGTCCTCTCTGCACATCCTTTGTAGCCAAACACCAAAGAGTTCATTTAGCCATAGTATGACTAAAACCTAAGGGTTTGTACATATGCCAGAATGAGCTGGTTTATATATCATCACTTTCCTGCACTGAAAACCTGCTGTGGAAGACCGGGTGACATAGGGCAGTGGTTTCTGAGAGCATTCAGCATTCCATTGTTTATGCACTACAGCACCTCTGTGACTCTGGAGGCTGCAGGATGGCGAGGGTTACTCTAGGAATGGCTACTCCAGGTCAGGCTGAGGTACATCTAGAGACGCCCTTTACCATTTCTAGGAGCTCCCCTCTGGCTTCCCACTGAACATGTGTACACTCTGTGGTGGGACTCTTAGAATCATAGAATAGTTAGGGTTGGAAACGACCTTAAGATCATCTCGTTCCAACCCCCCTGCCATGGGCAGGGACACCTCACACTAAACCTCAAAGCAAAGGAGTGCAAGGAATCTCTCCATGCTCCAATCTATTGTGTCTGATCTCTACAAACAAGCCAAGCCTGGCATCTTCTCTTTAACAATCCCAGCACAGTGTTGTGAAAACTCCCTCAATCAAATGCCTCCCAGGGTGTTATGAACACATGCCATGAATGTTGTCCCAAAGCCTTCCTTGTCCAGGGTGGGATCTAGCACCTTTCCTCTCCTTAGGCTTCTAAGCATGCTTTCTGGGTGTGAAGACATGGATTCTTGCCTTCTAACTTCAAAGACCGTAATTCATGCCCCTAAGGAAGGAGCTGAGGTGCTCTGACCTGCCATAGGGAGATACTGATCTCTCCTCCTTGACTTCAGTCAACTCCTGCTTAAGGCAACTTAAGAGCCACACTGAGTGTTAAAACTTCATTTGTAGGATACTTCATGCTAACAGTTGCAGAAAGCTCAGTATCACTACATACTTAGCAGTGGGCTGATGCTCTGTCATTAGCACACATGGGTCACATTTGAGACAAGGACGCACAAAAGGAAATACAAACCTTTGTAAATAAGTAGAATCAGTTCTAAGTAATGTTAAGTTTGATGGCTTTGTAATGGTAGCAATGGAAAATAACTGCCGTACATGTTTCACAGAAGAAAAAAAAATAAAGAGTGCAGCTAGAGAACATAATGAGAATCCTTGCATAAGATAAACCATTGTACTTGGCGTAGTTTTAGGTCCTTATGACCTTAGTACAAAAATAAGTGTAAGAAAAACAGGACAGAAAAACAGGATGTGTAGATAATGAGTATCTGAAACTAGCAGATGTCCAGGATAGGCTGCAGCTAAGGTAACTGATTAAGTAGAAGGACAGGATGATTCTGTCTACAGTGTTACCGAACCAGTTAAGCTGGTGTAAGCATTATTTATTGCACATGTTTCAAAGACTGCCAGAAGCGATGAAGATTGTTGGAAGAAGTAAACGACTCCCAAAAGACCACTACCACGTTGTCGCACGCATGTGAAAATGGGCGTGGAATTATGTAAAGTGGTTCTCGGTTTGATAATGAATATGCATGACGTTTAATTAATATGTATATTAAGCAACAATATAATCACAGCCTGATTGATACTCGAGAGAGACACGCTAGGAGGAGCTATCCCCCATGTCTCCCGCCACCGCAATAAAGAATACCGGTTTGTCAACTTAAACTGTTGGCGCTTCCTGGGGATTTCTGCGAATCACTCTCCACCTTTCCCCAGGCCAGCATCTTCTGGAGCATGGTTGGGCTTCTAGATGCTTCCTCACTTAGAGTTTTCACTGTTCAGGGTGCTGAGGATAAATTTCCCAGCCCACAGCAACTGTTTATCAACTGTTGTTTTTCTTAAAGCAAAAGCAGGTTTTTCTGTAGCTCTTAAGATTGTACTTCTTTGGTAATTCACTGCTAGCTTATTTTTCTGCGCCCTCTTTTCAACTAGTGCTCATTGTTTCCAAGGCTTTTGCTACTTCCCACACTCAGCAATCCATTATAGCAAGGTAACAATTACCAAGCTCTGGTTCATTCAGCATGTTCCCCTAACAAGGTGGTAATGAGCCCAATGAGCCAGCTTTGGACCCTCCCACAGTTACTGTAGGACACTGTTACACCAAGGCCTATGGTCTTTACTAGCAGTGACAGTATACTAGCAGTGACAGTACTTTTATTGGGCCACTGGGTACAAAAACAGTTGCGCTGTGTTACTGTGCTTATGCTTGAATTCAAAACTGCGTAGTACTGTAGTTTGCTCAGGCTCTGCTTTGGCCACGCTAACCATCCACATCTCTAGAGAGCTTAAAGAGGGGGATGGTGTCAGTAGCATGGCCTGTTCACAACTCCAAATAGGATTTACAATGCAGACTTTTCCAGTGCTGAGCCAAAGCATGATTTGGGCTGAAATATATTTGATTAAAGGCCAGTCAAATGTGACAAAGCTGACTGAGATAAAACAAATGATGTGCAATGCAAATACTTATTTGCCAAGGTTTTTCTTCGCATCTTATTTGGGAGGGTTTCCATTTCTGTTCTTATCTTGGATCCAGTGCTTTAGGATCCAGTGCTTTACCTGAAGTCTTCAATTGAAAGCAGGCTAATGATATTTTCTGTGTGCTGATCAGGTACCAGGCCAATATAAAGGAAAATACTTAATTTTTAGGGCAGAACTTTTTGCAGATGGCTAGAAAGGCACTCTCAGTCTTAGGATGTTTCTAGTTTCAGAGGGTGATTAGTGTATTTCCAAACCTACAATTTGGGGAAAGCCTTAATCTGGGGTTTGAGGTAGATACAGTGCTTGCTTGGAGTACTGTGTTGAGAATCAGCTGCTTTGTTTTTGTCCAAAGGGTAGCACAAGGCCATCTGGTGTGAAAATGTTTTTTGTTTGTTTTGAACAAAAGTGCTAATTGAAGCAGCAGTCTGTACTTGAATATCACAGCACCAAGATGAGGCTACTCTTTTGAGATTTTCCAAATGTTGTAAGAGTCTAAAATCTTTATTATGTTTTACATTCGTCTTCAGAGGTGTGTTTTACCCACATCCTACCAGCAGCAGTGTAACCAAATCTGCATTGCTGCAGCAACATGTTTTCAATAAATTTCTATTTTGGTAACAACACCTAAATACATGTTACATGCCAGTTTACACGCTTATCTTAATCTTATAAATAGAAGATTTCAGAACACATGGGGTTTTAATGTACACAGTTTTAATGTAGGCTTTCCATGAAGTGCACCATTAACTGATACAGTCAAGATAATTTAGGCTTTCTCATCAGTGTTTCTTAAGAAACAGTTTGAAACAAAAATACCTTCTATCTATGGGCAGTTGTGCCTGTTCAGCTGGCCATGTACCTTACTAGTTGTACCTTACTAGTTTATGAATGCATATTAAATTAAAACACTAGTGCTAGGTAGAAGTCTGTTAGAAGGAAGCAGATACAAAAATGAGATATTTTGCCTCTTTTTGAGTTCATGTATGCAAATAAATGCAAAGTAAAGTTTCTTGCTATATATTACCTTGCAGGACTGAATTAATTTAAATGTAAATCCTCCACTGTGATTTCTGGGAAGCAGGTAATTTTTATCTTGCTGAATACTCCAATCCTTTTTCTTGTTTTAGATAATTTTTAGGGATATCTTAGAAATTAGATGGCCTGACCCTGCTACAGCTGATCTGACAAGATGTGCAGACAATGGCAATGTGAAGATCTCATCAGTAGATGGTTATGCTCACCTTTACCTGTCAGAATTGCAGCAGGAATTCACAGTGGAGTTCTTATGCAAAGTCAGCCAGTCATCTGCAGCATCCCTATGCTCCTCTCAAAAGAACAGCAACTATCAAACCAGAGATCAGTATGGAAAATCAAGAAAGAATCCTGTTGCTGAAATGTCATTGAAACAAATGAGAGTAGAGGGTAAGAAGAATGATCAAGGTTGTGCTGAAGGTAAATACAGAGAACCAACCAATCCAGAGGATCAAAGAGACACAGATGGAGTCCCTTTGTTCTACACAAAGCACTCTTGTGAATACATGTGGGTTACACAGTGTTGGTCCATCTCCTCCTATCCGGAAGAATGGAAACACCCTTTGTCATTGGCACTGATGTGCTATAATTTAAACACTGCTAAGAAGGTAATGCAGACATGTGAGAAAAACCACCATCCATCTATGGAAACTGATGTTATAATAGACCCTGAAACAAAGGAAACAGTTTCTCATTTACCTACAGCTTTGCCACTCAGTTGCAGAGCCCCACACTTACACAGGTAATTTGTTTACTTCATAGTTGTTGACATGTTTTGAAATCTGTAATTTGGAACTTCACCTTCTAGCAAAATAACTGAATTCTAGCTGTAAAAGACTTTTTAAAAATTACTATAGTAGTATTTATTTAGGAACTTCTTGAGCCATGAAGTTTGTGAAACTAACATTCTGTATCCTACTGTAATTAAAATATAGAAATTAATCCAGAAAAAAGTATTTTTTATATTTCTGATATGCTGTACAACCATGTAAAGGAAAAAGTGAACACTGAAAAAAGAACCCAGTTTTTGGGTCTGTTTGGTGTGGTTTCATTTTTGAGAAGATAATACTTCTGAGGTGTGCCAGTGGCATATGCTTTCTGCCAGTAACACTAAAAATAATTAAACAAAACAAAAGAAAACCTTTGCAGGTTTGAGAAAATTAATTTGGTAAGTAATATGGGTAACTAAGGAATTGGAGGAATCTGCAAATACTTAGTCTCTTTTCCTTAATAAGTGTGCATCCATCTGTTCTTGGTACAGAAATGATCAGCAGCACATAAATTAAAGACACAACCTTCAGCCTTACTGAAGCATGTGTTTTATTTTATACAGGTGGACTTTCTGTGACTTCTTTCAGAATGAAGCTACTGAAAAGTATTCATGCCCTCAGCTAATTCAAATTGTGTGGTGGCAGGGTGTTTTTTATAGGTATGTCAAAGATTTTGTGTTTCATCTTTGGAAGACTGTATGGGAATTAAGCTTTAAGATGCTTTACTTTGTCCCTTTCTCACTCTTTGAGAGATTGCGCACAATCTTCATGTCTGAATCTGTTCATTTCTGCTGTTCATTGGACTTCAGATTTTCTGATACAGTGTATTTCCAGGTCTGAAAGCGGGTATGTCTGAAACAATCAATCTGAAATCACATTTAAGGCTTTTAAAGTAGTGATCTGATTATGGAATCACAGAACAGTTAAGAGTTGGAAAGGCCCTTAAGATCATACAGTTCCAACCCCCTGCCATCGCCAGGGACACCACCTGCTTGCTCAAGGTTGCTCAAGGTGCTGTATAGGAGTTCTTACAGGTTACTGGACAGCTGGAGCTCCCACTGGCAAAATGGTGCTTGGTTTCTCTGCAAATTACATTGCTGCTTTTGAAGCTGAAGATTTCATGCTTTATAAATGCACGGTGACCTATCTTGGTCTTGATGTCTTGGTGACCTACATAATTCACATGTTGCAGGCAGCTAAATTGTGGATTTTATTGGCGTATGGTTAAAAAAAAAGCCAAAAACAAAACCACAAACCTTTTTTAAAATTGCCCTTTCCAATCTATCGTAAAACTTGAAAATTCTTCAGTTGCTAGCAGCATCTAAAAGTCTTTGACAAAAAAGTAATCAGTGTTTAAAGCTTTAATCTTTCTGCCCAGTGTTCTTCACTTTTCTCAGTGCAATTCATAAATTTTCATCTCATTTCTGAACAAATTGCTCACCAGCTCTTCAGTACTATACCTCATTTCTTTGGAAGTATGGTGAGTAGCTGTACTTAGTCTTGTAAGTCCCACTACCAAACTCCAGGCACATAACCAGAGTCACAGAATTGGGCCATTAAATGGCTTTTAGGCTTCTGAGATAGCAAATGATCACAAGTGAAAGACCATTTATCTTAGGGAAAAACACACAGCTGCAGTGAAAGTTAAGACCTTCAGGTTGTTCAGGAATCATTCAGTCTGACACTCTCTGTACACTAGGCAGGGCTGGACCACTAAGAAAATTAAGACTTTTCTCTTTAGAGTTGCTGTATTTTGTGCTCAGCAGAATGAGCTCTTGTGATATGTTTACCTCAACACAAAAAAGCTTTCCTTAGCTTGTTTAACTCCCGTACACCATGCACACAACCAAAGAAAGAGCCTGGCAATGGTAATGTTCTGTGTTGAAAGAAATAATTGGTACAGTCTGGTGTTTGTGAAAGAGTAGAAGGTTTTTCATGTAGGAGTTGTGTTGAAAATATTTTTCTGCTTAGTGCTTTCTTGAAGTGTACTAATCTGTTTTGCTTGTGTAGTGACACAGCATTTAACATACTTGTTAAAACACTTGTTATTTCTTTCAGATTTATCCACGGTAGGAAAAACATCATAGAAATCTATCCTGGTGATGACTCAGTACTCAAGTCAGAGGGATCACTTTTTGGAAATTATTTCATGCACTATGCAATCCAGAAAGGAACAAAAAAGGTATAAAACTGTTCTAAAATTTTTAAATATTTTCCAAATTCCTTCATGTTAAGCAGCTTCCTTATTTTTAAGACATTTGCCTATGCAATCTATAGTGAATCAAGCAGTCATACAAAAAATGAGATTATACTTTCTGTTCCAGGATGTATTTTTATAAGTTACAGACAGATAAGATTTTCTTACAGATAAAAACATTCTTGTTCATTGTAACATTTACAAGCTCAAGTATGCACTGCACTAGGATTCTATAATGACCATTTCTTACTAATTTAGAAGAGACATTTAGTCTTTAATATACTGATTAGAGGTTAATCTTTATGCACTTGGAAACGTTTTCTTTTTCATGGTATACAGAACCTAGAAGACCCAAGTTCTGTTCTAGCTTTGCCACAGACCTGCTGTTCATTGCTGGAGAAATGCTTTTGCCTCTCTCTGTGTCTGTCTATTAAGCTTCCCCAGTGTAGAGATCCTCTGAAGGCTCATGCAGTGTTTTGTGTTTTTAAAGCAGTATTAAGCATCGACTTTGCACCTTTCAAACCAAGCCTGTGACTTGTAGTCAATCGTAGTTACTCAGTAATGAACTACAGTCAATTCTGTGATAAGAGAACTTCTTGGTCCATACTGAGTGCATGGAAACCATGCATGTTTCTTCCTGCAGAAGTAGGCTTGAATACAACTGCAGTTTAATACTTTTCAAAGAGACACTTGTCTGTGTTCTGGGAAAAATGCGATTACAGTTGCTTTCTGGGAGGTCAGAAGCCTCACATCTTGCAATCTTTTAATGCTGTTTTCATGCTACAGTACCTGTAACTAACTCACCTTCTTTCTGCTTTTTACTGCAGAGGGAAGAGAAGATGTATTCGGTCAACAGCCTACCTCCTGATGTACCAGGAAATTCATATTCTATATCCTCCATCATTACTCAGGCAACCAAGTAACTTTAATTTATCTTTGTTACATTAATTCCTCTGACTTTGAAAGGACAGTAGTTAAATGACACAAAGTATAAAAATTAAAGGAGTTTATATTAGCACTAAGTACGTCTATAAGCTTACAGAAGATCACAACTATTCAGGAGACGTAGTAAGTATGAAATGCGTAATACTCTTTTTGTTTTTTCTCAGAATACTTCAGTACTGCTACAAGACTAAACTGTCACTAACTCATAACTATTATCTCTGCTGCTGGAAAATGGTATGTAACCGAAGACTTATAAATCTTTCAGTGTTATAATATCGATTATACAGGCTATAGGGAATAGGACCTAATCTATAGGGAAGAATGGTTAGTGTATCCTCGAAGATCAGAGGATACATATTGGGAACCAGTAGCATGCAGTGTAAATGTATATTTGTGAAGCAGAAGGCAACTGCATGATAGAGATCTGGTTATGGTCTGGAAAAACAAGTGAATTGAAGATCTGAGAAAGATTCAAGTATCTGAATGTTGTAAGTAACCTTTCCTCAAGTTTTCAATGTATTTGTCTTATTCTAGGTACCAGAGACAGATGGACGAGAAATGTTGCCAGTTTTGCTGTATGAAAAGGTTATTCCCAGCATAGGAAGAGTCATTGTGTACTCAGATCATAAAGTCCATGCTGCTTTTTGGGATGGGGTAACCTTGAATATGGTCTGGGATTTCAGCTCTTCCTGTAGCAAGATCCAGGTAACTCATGAGTTATAGGGGTAACTATTCTTAAACTCTTCATGAAAAGTATTACTAGGAAACTAACAAGAACGTGAAGCAAAAGTTTTGGTGCATGTAAAATACAAACTGAAGATTTTGGAGAGATTCAGTCACAGCACTTTTCATTTGGATGAGTACAGAAGCTCAAGAGTAGGTTTGTCTCACAAGCTTGTATAGTCATCTAAATGAAAACAGGAACTATCTGCAAATGCTACCATTAATGTACTGCCAGTATTTTAACCAGAAGCAAGGAGGAAAAATATTTTAGTGCCTAACAGATGCCTAAGGAGGCAAATGAAACTGTCCTTTCAAGAAGTCACTCACACTAATCAAAGAAGGGAGTATTTGGTTTTTATTTCGAATTACCTATCATTGAGTAAATGTATAGTGAAAAATTACTCAGAAAAGTAACTTTCTGCATATGGTATTCCATGTATGTGTTTAAATCTATTTACTACAGAAGTAAAATCACTATGTCGATTTTTGCAGAATAGCAATACAGAGAAAATATATGAGTGTGGAATTCAAGGTTGACTGCTGAGACTTTTGCTTCTGTGCCTTTGCTTATTATCCTGAGATAATAAGACACAAAAATATGTTAAATTGTCTGAGAATATCTCTATTATAGAATCATAGAATAGTTAGGGTTGGAAAGGACCTTAAGGTCATCTAGTTCCAACCCCCCTGCCATGGGCAGGGACAACTCACACTAAACCACGTCACCCAAGGCTCTGGCCAACCTGGCCTTGAACACCACCAGGGATGGAGCATTCACAACTTCCCTGGGCAACCCATTCCAGTGCCTCACCACCTTTACAGTAAAGAACTTCCTCCTCATATCCAATCTAAACTTCCCCTGTTTAAGTTTGAACCCGTTACCCCTTGTCCTGTTACAACAGTCGCTAATGAAGAGTCCCTCTCCAGCATCCTTATAGGCCCCCTCCAGATACTGGAAGGCTGCTATGAGGTCTCCACACAGCCTTCTCTTCTCCAGGCTGACAGCCCCAACTTTCTCAGCCTGTCTTCATATGGGAGGTGCTGCAGTCCCCTGATCATCCTCGTGGCCCTCCTCTGGGCTTGTTCCAACAGTTCCATGTCTTTTTTATGCTGAGGACACCAGAACTGCACACAATACTCCAAGTGATGTCTCATGAGAGTATTTATATTACAAAAAATATAAATATGATAGTGTTTCATGAGATATAGTATAACTGCCTGATGTGAGCTAGCTTGAATCTATATACTCACTCCTGATAAAAGGAGGAAGAACTGAATATCCTACAGGTTTGGAAACATTTCTACATACTTTTCTATTAGTTTATTCTTGAATAACCGAATTCTATCCTTAGCAAAACACAGACTATTAAGTATTTAAAGTCGAATGTTCATAGATACTTAATTCTTACATTGGCATATTATACTTGCCTTTTTTTCTTCAGACTGTAGCAGAAAACTAATAATTCTAATTTTCTTTTTCTTCTAAGATAAATGAAGATGTAGGCTGGTGTAAGTTAACTACTCCTGATGGGGTACAGCAGCTAATACAAATAAGTCATCCTGGAATCCATGAAAGGTATAAGTAATTTAAACACGTTAAATAGATAAGAATTCTGCACAGATCTCTTATATGAAGACATGGTATTTACTGAAAATATATAGGAGGGGGGGTAACACCAAATACACCATGATGAAAGCTCTGTGTTTCATCTGGCTCAGGAGCTCTGCGTGCTATCATTCCATTATGGTTATTCCAGTAATATCTTTTTAGAAAAGTGATGAGAGCTGAAACTTGGCATTTAGATCAGTGGATAAGGATGGAAAAAAAAAAGAAAAAAATCCTTGTCCTATATAGAGCTGGTACACAGAAGTGGATAGCACTTTATCCTATTTCTGCTTTATTACAGATACTGACCTCTGCCTGCAGATTGCTTTCTCTAATCTGCTTGTGCTAATTACAGCCTCATTATGGGAATCATTAGAAGCTTACTGTGCTGCTTTTCAGCAAGGAGATATTCACAGACAAAAATTAATATTTGTACACTATTCATTACAAATCATACAGCTTTGTTACGATTTTCTGTCATAGCACAAATTTTAATATGAAGGAGAATCTGGACAAAAAATGGGAATGAAAAAATGGCAAGGGAACCTAGAGAAAAAAAGCTAGATTTTGACTCATGTTTTTTTTCTTTCAGATCCAGGTCAATTGCTAAATGCCTTCAGGTTTTTTTGCTTGTATTAATGTAGTGTATTTCTCCTACAAATAACTACTTTTTGTAAATTTTCATGTTAATGTAGGTACACAAGAACAGTAATAGAATGGTGCAGAAGTCTGAATGAAAGGAAGGAGATTTCTGAATATACTGAACACTCTGAAACTGAAGAAAATTGGTATTAATCTTCACCTAAATAATTGACTGCAAATAACCGTTATTCTAAGTAACTGACCTATAAATAAGTTGAAAATAAAACTCAAAAAGACTAATAAACTTTGAATTTCATACACTGAATTTCCTAAGGGTCTGAAGTAATAATTTTAAGTCCACTTATTTTAATTTCAGTGCTTAAAAAGTTAGGTAAATTGAGTTCTAAGTGAAGCTTGTTTCATTGCCCTTCAGCTTGCCTTACTTGAAAATCAGAATTATGGTGACTTTGCCAGAGGAGGATTAATGTTACAGAGACAGTATCTTGCAAGGTGAGAAAGAGAAACTAGGCTAAGAAAGGCTCTTTTAACAAAACACCAAGCAGCTCAAAATAGTACTTTGAACTGCTAAATGACACTCAACATCTCTTGCTAATACATTTGTCCTTTTTAATACATGCTACTGATCTAACCAAAAGTCTGCTGACATCATACACAAACACATTTGGGTATTAAAAATGTGGGGTTTATAATTTAAAATGGTTACACTTTGTTATTCAAATTACAGCAGATTCAGTAGCTGATGAAATAAAAATTACATCTGTATGTATATACATACAGATAGCAAAGAGATTATTTTTAGAGGAGAGCCCATATTTTTGGTAACACAGACAACTGATTGACAGATGGCAGCCATTTACTTGTGGTATGAAGGACAAAAATACAGCTTTTTTTTTTTTTTTCACTTGGATTTTGCTCATCTAATTTTTAGTATTGCTGGAAACTATTAAAAATTAAAATCTGAAGGAGAAAATAATCAGAACTTTTCATGATACTACATCATTTAATAATTTTTTTTTTTTTGACAGGTCTGCTGATGTTGAGCTTGAAAAAATACAGAGATTTAACTGTATCCTTTCTGAAAGCTGTAAAGATTTTTCACTTTTACATTGTCGTTCATCCGCATATTCAAATCTGCATTTTTGATCATCAAAGGCTATCTATCCTATTATCACCTTTTATTCTTTTACCCACTTCTTAAGATTATCTTTTTAAGCCATTTTTTGTTTTCTTATTTATCCTTTTATCATTTAGCTTGTCTGATTTCTGCATCACAGCATCAGTAATAAAAGCAATAGCAGCGTACAAAAGTAAAATAAATAAATCACCGAAAAAAGGAAGCCCTTTAACAGGCACTGCCTTAGCTTCTCTAACACTCACCTGCTGATCTTTTCTTGAAAGCAGGATGATGCAGTTGCCATGGGGCTTGTTACAGCACGGAACCCTTCTGTTTTTCAGTTACCTTAGTTTCACTCCATTGTGTTCAGATAGCTCAAAAAAGTGTGCTGCACTGCCTCTGCTTAAAGCCACTCTTAGGATTGTCTTCAAGCCAGCATTCAATAAGTATGAAAAGTTCTTGCTGTTGAACGTGCAGTGTAACATCACACAGTTTCCTTTTTAAGGTAACTTTTGAATAAATCAAAGTCTCAAAAACATTTTCTATAAATGTTGTAAACATTTTAAGCCATATACTCTTATTTTTTAACTTTATATAATTGCCATACTATGAAATGTGAGACTTTGCGGAATGATGAATAGGAATCCAGAGAAGTATTTTTCTCATTAGGAGGAAGAGTCTGAATTTTTTTTTTTTCCCTTTCTTTAACAAAATAACCCTAGTTTTATTGGATAACAGCAATGTTCTGGAAGGGACATCTGCTGCAAAACCCAATCCATCTGGTCTTACTGTCAGAAAAACAGAAAATGAGAGTGAGCCGGAAGAAATCAGTGAAGGGTATGTCCTGGAGGCTTTGAAAAAAACTTCCAAAGTAATTCAGGATATTGAATCTCTGCTTGCAGCTTCTGGGAGGTGAAGCTCCATGGCACATGAAGACCTGTGTCCTGCATCTTCATGGGAGCTACCCCAGTTCTGTCTGAGGAGGCTTTGAGGTGCAAGAGGAATGAAGGCTTAAAGCAGAGTGACTGAGTTGCTGTTGTAATACCAGAGTTGCATGTTGTGGATAGGCAAAAAGAACAGTGAAATAACAGAACACAGCCATATAAATACATCAGGGCTGACCTGGAAGTGCTGTTTTTACATGTATAAATGTCTGTTTGAATTGTGTGATTTTACAGAGGACTGTACAAGGAACTTAAGTTACTGCTCAAGTGGCTAGGGTGGGGATAAGCAGTTTTAACTGTATAAATGTGTTTTTCGATGCATACACTGAGTAGTCCAGTATTGAATAAAAAGCTTTCCAAATGTTTTCTACTTCATGGTTTTGTAGTAAATAAGTATTTATTAAGTGCTTCCTGGTGCATTTTCTGTTACTGGGTGGTGCACTGCTGTACTGGTGGTGTATAGTGAAAACACACTAGCCTGCTGCTCCAGAGATGAAGATTAGCAGTACAAAGGCCTAGATTATAGAAAAAACCTATTTACCTGTATAGAATCACACAGTCAACTACGTTGGAAACGACCTTTTAAAGATCATCCGGTCCAACCATTAACCCAGACTGCCAAGCCCACCACTAAACCATATCCCTGAGGGCTTCAGCTACGCCGTTTGTGAACACTTCCAGGGACAGTGACTCCAGCACTGCCCCAGGCAGCCTGTTCCAATGCCTGAGCACCTTCTGTGGAGAAATTTTTCCTAATATCCAACCTAAACCTCCCCTGGTGCAGCTTGAGGCTGTTTCCTCTTGTCCTATCACTTGTTAGTTGGGAGAAGAGACTGACCCCCACCTCCCTACAACCTCTTTTCAGGCAGTTGTAGAGAGCAATAAGGTTCCCCCTGAGTCTTCTCCAGACTAAACCCCTCCCTAGTTCCCTCAGCCAAAAGACTCATTCTCCAGACCCTTCACCAGCTCCATTGCCCTTCTCTGGACCCACTCCAGCACCTCAATGTCTCTCTTGCAGTGAGGGGCCCAGAACTGAACGCAGGATTCGAGGTGCAGCCTCACCAGTGCCCAGTACAGGGGATGATCACTGCCCTGGCCCTGCTGGCCACGCTATTGCTGATACAGGCCAGGATGCTGTTGGCTTTCTCGGCTGCCTGGTCACCAGCTGGATTGAGGTCAGCTCCGTCAGTCAGCACCCCCAGCTTTTTCCATTAGCAGCTTTCCAGCCGCTCTGCCCCAAGCCTGGAGCGTTGCTTGCAGCTGTTCTGATCCAAGCGCAGAACCCGGCACTTTTGTCTTGTTGAGCCTCCTATCACTGGCCACAGTCCATTGATTCAGCCTGTGCAGATCCCTCTGCAGAGCCCTCCTGTCCTCCAGCAGATCGTTGGTTCCTCTTCCAGCTTCACTGCGACTCCCCACAGCCTGTTTTCCAACACTTCCAGGCACATTTCTCCCCACAACCAAGCCACACACACCACACCGCACGCCGAGCCGACTGGCAGACAGGCCGCTCCCTCAGCCGTCGTCCCAGCCTGCTCCGCGGCCACGCATGTCTCCTGCGGGGCCGGGCTCTTCCCCTCGTGGGGCGAAGGGGGTTGCGGGCGGCGGCAGCGCTGGCGGCGGTGGCTGCCCTTGAGGTGGGTGCGAGGGGCCGCGGGGCGGCCTCGCTACAGGCGGCGGCGGGCAGCTGCCTGGCTCTGCGGGCTCTGCGGCTCCGAGCGGCGGCCCCTCTCGCCCCGCGGGGCCAGAAAGCCGCGCGCAGCCGCCCGGGCCGGATATACGGGTCGGATCTTCACGTTAGAATGCAGTGCTTTGCCTAAAGCCAGGCATGTCACTTAGCTGTCAGGCTGCCTCACGCTCCTTTCTTGTGGTAAAGATGACGGCACGATTTTGTTTCTTAATGACTGAGGAGATGGCTGATGAGGGGCTTTGGTGGTGGGTGTTGAGGCAAAGCATACTCTTTCTTCAAGACGTAAAAATTGTTGCTGATCGCTGTAATTTCACGTCTGCTTGCCGAATGCCTGTCTTTCCTTCGTCCCTCTCTTTAGTTACGCATACTAATTGTATTCTAGTCTTAAATTGGATTAGTTATTTGCGATGCAAATGATGTTGCAGTTAATAAGGGTAATACATAAACTGCTCATGCTTTTTTTCTTGTGTAGAATGACAAATGATTTTTTTTCTTGTTTAGGATGACAGATGATTTTTGTTTCTACTACTGGATAGTACTGGGATTTGTTTCTATTCCTGAATACTTTAAGGATATTTGTTTCAACTCTTTTAGGTACGTCTGAGTTCCAAAGTACTCATTAAGGAGAAGGTTTGGGTTTTGGTGTCTTGGTATCTCTTTTCGAAAAACACTTTAATTTATGGTCCCTGAAATAAACAATTTATTTAAGTCCTGATTTGGGGGGAGTGGGTTGGTTTTTTTTCTTAATTGTAGTTTTAATTCTGTTTCTTCCTCAGTAATTTGATAAAATCTCACTGATTTCTTGTGTGCTTTTGTCCTCTTTGCTGTTCAGCCCCCTTCCACTCTCCAACATCAATAATGCATTACAGTTATCTAACCCTAGAATATTTGCATTATTGGTTCTTCACAGGTCTTTTTAGGCTCGGATCTGCTTTTCCGTGAGATAATATATTAGGTGTTTGAGTTATGTCTTAAATGGCAATTCTACTTCATGGAGTATTTCATATAAATTAACATCCAATATCCAGTAATACTTTTTTAGGAGATCATAGAATTATAGGGACTGCTGCAATCTTGACTTCTTTCATAAAGTGCATAATTCTACTAATTTTAAGCACTGAATTCCTGTATGTATTCATGTACCTGTTTTTTTTTCTCTTGCTGTTACAGCGGAAGTTGAAAGGCTTCTTAGTATCAGCTTTTCCTCAAATGCATATTTTCAACTTTGATCTAAATATCTTCTTGTGTCAGTAATTTACAATGTTAACTGTATGTTTGTTAAAATTATTTTTATAGTTTCCTTAAGTGAAACTAAATGCATCAGCAAAATTGCATTTTCTGTGTATAGGCAGAGATTATGCATAATGCTCTATATATTTCGTAGAAAAATGTCGTGCGAAAACATAACTCTGAGCAGTGTAACTCTGTCAGCTGTTGTGTGCATGTGTGTTATGTAAACCCAACCTAAATCTCTCTTTCAATATGTTAACTGGACTGACCATCCATAGGTTTCTAAACATTCTGTGCATCTGTTTCTAAGCATTCTAAGCATCTGTTCCCCACTCTCCTGTTCTAACAAGAATGTAAGCTCTGCAACTGTGCTTTGTGAGATTTATAGGATAGAAAAAGCTCTGACACTTCATTGTGATATTTTGCACTTTATTGTGACATTTATACTTTATTGTGATATATGTAAACATATCACACTTTATTGTGGTATGTTTAAACCACCTGAAAATCATTGGGTTTTTTCACACAAAAAATGCAGTTTCTAGGTTTATATTAGAAATTGTAGTTTCAGAGGTTATTTTGGTTGAACAGAGTTGTGTTTTTTCTAGTCTGATTTCACTCTTGATCTGCAGAATATTTATAGTTACGCCATTGTACCTGGGAATTTGACTGATTTTTGCACAGACATCAGTCATTTGTCTCTACGAAAGGTGACAGAGCCAGACTGTTTAAAAAGAACAGTTACTCCATGGACCTGGCTCTTGTCTAAGGGTAATCTGAAGCCACGTTTTTGCTTCCTGTTCTTTATTCTGGCTCAAATACACCCATTCATATATTGTTTTTCACTTGGTATTGTTAGCTTTGTTTCATGATACAATAATTCTCAAATCATACTCATTTTGTGTTACTTCTGATAGTTTTCCTGTGCACTTTATGCATGTTGATAATATCCATAGCAAAGCAGTGGAAGTCCACCACAGAACTGATGCAGACCTCTGTTGCTGTTTGAATTTGTAGGTCACCGCTTGGAGTAGACAAGCTCACTAATCAATGGGATGAAATTAGGAGATCACTGAATGTGACTCACAAATGTTTCATTAGGTGGGAATTTTTCAAGCACATGGTTACGAGGAAGTATCTGCTAAAATAGGTCTCTGTGTAGTTTGAAATCTAATTACTTAAAACGGAAGGCTGGGAATGCATTTTTCTGACTTTATAACATTGGGTTTTATTATCTTTTAATTATTACCCTGTTCCATCTTTAATTTGTGCCCTTCTCATGTTTTATGGTTGTCTTTTCCTGCTTTTTATCACAGAGCTTCTAAGCCCTCGCTGAAGATACTTTTAGCTCAATTAAATTTGTTAAGGAATTCATTAAAAAGACATTGCTTCTTTCTCTATTTTGTACTATTTTTCAGTTTTTATGTATGTTTTGTAGAGAGTTTAAAGAGCTCTGCATAGTGTCAGTGCTTACTGCTGCCTGGTTCAATTAATTTAGGATGGAACAAATGGTGTTTGGTCTTCCCTGCACTGGACTGCACGGACAAGATTCAGAAAGCGCGGAAGCTCGAAGCTGAGGCATAGACCATGTTTGCTGCTGGAATAAAGCAACTGCAATGGGAAAAATATGTTCACTTAGTCCCAAGGTAAGTTGGGTTCCGAATACTGGTGTGCTTTCTAGAAGTATGCTGCTACATCAGTTCTTCACAAATTGGCTTCCTGTTAAAGGTTTTACAGTGATTTTAAATAAAAACCAATCTGACATGATGTTTATTTATACAGAAGAAACATTTGTGAGGAGATCACCATTTGTTCGTTAGAATGGAATTTATTCAGAAATGTAGGGTGTGTTGTAAAGTCACGTACTAGAAATGGCAGTTCCAGTGTTTCAGGAAATACTTCAAAAGGACAGTCATGCTTAACAGACTCTAAACATGATCCACTTCTTTCATGATCCACTTCTTTCATCTGTGAGCAAAGTCCATGTATTATTCATGCTTTCTTCTCCTTAACAGCTTATATATAAGTGAATAAGTGGACTTTTTTCTCTAAAGATCAGTGGCAGTATGCGTATTTTTGTGAGTAATTCTAAAATAACCAGGCATGCACATAATCTGGAAGACACATTCTATATTTCTGGGGCTTATAATCAATAACATGTTTAAACTATTGCGTGTCATGATTGTTAGAAGTTTTCACTTTTAAAAAAAGTTAATACACTGGTAAAAGCCCATTTAGAATAAAAAATTACCTAATAGTACTGTGTGAAGAAGGGCTATTGAGATTGCACAGAAATAGCAAACTCTTGGAGAAAAAACAGGTTTTGGATAGGATGTGAGCTTTGAAACTGTGGTCTGTCTCCATGGCTCCACCAAAAGGCAGAATAGAGTAATAGTAGGGAAAGTTAGAAATGATACTGTCCTTCAAAGACTGCTTTTTGGTGTGTTTAACATAATAAAAATTGGGAATACATAATTTTAATATATTCCCACTTTTATTTCAAAAGTGTGCTTTTTCATGGCATCACAAAAATCAGTACTTTGTCTTTATAATCCAGGTATCCCATAATTGCTTCTTGGGAGTGGGGTGAGGGTGTCTTTTAAGAGCTTGAGTTATTTTTGGCATTTCTTTTGAGATGTCAGACAGTTATGTACGGACAGTTAATTCCCAAGAAATCACCCTGTAGGAGAGAGTTTCATAAAAATTACAGAACATTCATAATTAAAAAAACACTTTTAAGTGATTATTAAGGCTAATAACAGTGCCTTAATTTTCAAATTCCAGCAGTCAATTTTTGAAGAGTAAAATGTCTGAGGTTAGTTAATTTTTTTTAATTTTTTTTTCTGCAAAAAGAGCTGTTATGAAGGTAATGTGGCAGACAATAAACAAGTCCTAAAAGTAACAGTAGAGTTTGCTGCTGGAGCACTTAGTGAGGAGATGCGTATGTAGTTTTGCTCTGTAAGAAGTTAGTTGTGGTTACTTCTGCTTGACTGAATCATTGTTGTCTTAGTGTTTATAGAATCATAGAATAGTTAGGGTTGGAAAGCACCTTAAGATCATCTAGTTCCAACCCACCTGCCAGGGGCAGGGATACCTGCCACGAAACCATGCCACCCAAGGCTATGTCCACTCCAGCCTTGAACACCGCCAGGGATGGAGCATTCACAACTTCCCTGGGCAACCCATTCCATTGCCTCACCACCCTTACAGTAAAGAATTTTTCCCTTATATCATATCTAAACTTCCCCTGTTTAAGTTTGGACCCGTTACCCCTTGTCCTATCACTACAGTCCCTAATGAAGAGTCCCTCCCCAGCATCCCTATAGGCCCCCTTCAGATACTGGAAGGCTGCTATGAGGTCTCCACACAGCCTTCTCTTCTCCAGGCTGAACAGCCCCAACTTTCTCGTCCTATCTTCATATGGGAGGTGCTGCAGTCCCCTGATCATCCTTGTGGCCCTCCTCTGGGCTTGTTCCAACAGCTCCATGTCCTTTTTATGTTGAGGACACCAGAACTGCACACAATACTCTAAGTGAGGTCTCAGGAGAGTAGAGTAGAGGGGCAGGATCACCTCCTTCAAAACAGTAAAGATATTTTAGTGGTTCTGGTTCTCTTAATGCTTATTCTATGTGCTAATCTCCAAGCTAAAAAAAGAATCTTTGCTCAGAGAGGGCCACCTGGGTGATAATACATATAATACAACAAAATAGAATGCGATCACTGTACTGAAAAAAAATCCGTAGGAATATATAATAAAACCAAATTTAACCATGACAAGTGCAAGGTCCTACACCTGGATCGAAGCAATCCCAGGCGCAGCTACAGGTTGGGCAGAGAAGAGATTCAGAGCAGACCTCTGAAGAAGGACTTGGGGGTGTTGGTCGATGAAAAAATGAACGTGAGCCAGCAGTGTGTGCTCACAGCCCAGAAAGCCAAACATATCCTGGGCTGCATCAAAAGGAGCGTGACCAGCAGGTTGGGGGAGGTGGTCCTGCCCCTCTACTCTGCTCTGATGAGACCTCACTTGGAGTATTGTGTGCAGTTCTGGTGTCCTCAACATAAAAAGGAGATGGAACTGTTGGAACAAGTCCAGAGGAGGGCCATGAGGGGACTGGAGCACCTTTTGTATGAAGATAGGCTGAGAAAGTTGGGGCTGTTGAGACTGGAGTAAAGAAGGCTGCATGGAGACCTCAGAGCAGCCTTCCAATATCTGAAGGGGGCCTATAGGGATGCTGGGGAAGGACTCTTCATGAGGGACTATAGTGATAGGACAAGGGGTAACGGGTTCAAACTTAAACAGGGGAAGTTTAGATTTGATACAAGGAAAAAGGTCTTTACTGTAAGGGTGGTGAGGCACTGGAATGGGTTGCCCAGGGAAGCTGTGAACACTCCATCTGTGGTGGTGTTCAAGGCCTGGTTGGACAGAGCCTTGGGTGACATGGTTCAGTGAGAGGTGTCCCTGCCCCTGGCAGGTGGGTTGGAACTAGATGATCTTCAGGTCCTTTCCAACCCTAACTATTCTATGATTCTGCGGGTTTTTTTATGCTTGGTTGTAGTAGTGATAAATGCTTTGTGATGTTAGTTTTTTTCTTTAATAATTTTCTCTCTGTTATTTACAGAACTGATTATGCAAAGGACAATGCACAGTCCTGATGACATTTTGTGTGATGAGACATGCTTATTGCCATGGCATCTGAGACTGAAAAGGCCCATGCTCTTCTCCAGACTTTCAGCACAGCTTCGGTTATTTCTAGTCTAGGTTTGGGAGTATTCTGCTTTGTAGCAGACAGACTTCTGCAGTTTTCTTTCATTCAGCAAAATGACTGGCTCCGAGCCTTCTCTGATAATGCAGTGCATGGTATACTAGGAATGTGGTCCTGGGCAATAGTGATTGGACTCAGGAAGAAAAGTGACTTCACTGAGGTCACTCTGGCTGGCTTCCTCGCCTCTGTCATTGATGTGGACCACTTTGTTCTTGCCGGCTCCCTGTCATTAAAGGTAAGACAGTAGATCAGTGGTTGTGTGGTTTTTTTCTTCACTACTGTTTACTTTTCTGTTCTTCTGCCATATCCTAAGCAAAAAAAGTTCCAATTAGATACATTTAATAGATATATGGGAATTACATTTGATGCAGTTGTTACAATTTTAAAAACCTTAAAAATGTTTTATATCTACTATTAAGTTCTCCTTCTTGCTCTGTAAAAAAGAGTTCTGAAAACCCTTGTATAATATATCCTGTGTGTATCACATAATTGCTTTGTTAACCAAGTTAAACAGCTAAGTGCTGCAGTGTGTGTTTTTTTGTATAAAGTGAATTATTCCATTTTTATTTACAATAAGGGGTAGAAATATCTGGAAAGTAGATAATTAAGCTGCAGTTTGGTTGCGTTCAGTCTGACTGAATAGTATGTTTGCTTTTAGCCAGCCCTAAGTATTTCTCCCACAAACAAGTTATATATGAGCTGTCACTGTTAAAAAGGCAGTTTGAGTTTGCCCTTAAATATAGTTCATTTAAAAAAAAAAAGTGTCAACTTCTTTATAAACATAAAAAGGTGAATTTTCTCTTGTTAAGGAATGTACATGATCATCATCCACTTGCAGAACTGCTGGTAACGAGAGTTTCTCAATAGGAGTAGTACCAGATTATGGCATTCTTTTTTGGTAGTTCTCTGATGGTTTAGATGCATCCTGTTCCTTCTTCCATATTCACACGCATACGTATATCGCTGTCTTCTTGCTTGTTGTAGATATGTATGCCCAGACTTTGCTGACCACAGCAGTTTCTTCTTTATACTCTACAAAACATTGTCACTTTCTGTAAGCTCCATCTGTTCCAGACCCAGCCCCAGTTCTTTTAGCTCTGTGCCTCCCACATCTCATACCTTAGGCAGATGCTGCTTCCCCCCAGCTAGCTCATGCTTCCCATAGCAGGAGCCTTGCTACTCTGCTTATTACTAGGAACTTGCTCTTGGTTGTAGTTGGAAGTGCCCACTGAAAGTTATCTTCTCATGCCCCCTGCTGAAGCAGGCTCACCTGGAGCTTGCTGCAGAGTCCCACTTCTCATCATATGCAAGATGTTCCAGCCCCTTCATGCTCTTAGTGGCCCTTCACCAGACTCAATTGCCAGTAGCTCCATGTATCTTATAGTGGGGAGCCCATCTGGACTTACTCTCCAGAGGTGGTCTTACCAGTGCTGAGTATAAAGGGAAGCATCACTTTCCTTGACCTGCTGGCAACACTCCCAAGCAGCGTAGGATATCACTGGTATTGTTCCTTCTTAGGCAGCCTCTAGTTCTTCCCTTGTCTATACTTCTTGCATATGGAAATTCTGTAAAATTATAAAATTATATAAAGAAAAGGAAAGTTTGTTTGGTTGATTAAGGAGTCCTATAATATTAACATTTGGGTATAGAATTTAAATCTATAATTCTTTTCATATATATTTCCTTATTCTAAAATCAGCAAATGCAAGTAATGAATAGTTAATTACTAGAAAGTATTGTTAAAATTTTATGGCTGCTTTTTTCTTGCATTTGAGTTTATTAGTAGTATTTTTTCTTGATTATGACCACTAGATGACACTCTTCACCAGTGTCTGTTTGGAAAGTTGAGTATTGTATCAAAGAACTGGGAGGCGACCTGTCTCTGCTGCCTTCAGTGAGGCAAGGTTAAATATGCTTACACGTTCTGTAATGGAGACTGCCTTTATAGCCTATCCCTAGTATCCCAAACAAAGTAAATCACTGCAGTTTCATTACTTAATTTTTTTCCTGTGTTGTTTTGGTTCCCAAGCAGCTAGCAGTTGTTTTTCTAATATCCAGCCCAAAGTATTGTTGTGATATCTAGATCTTGTTTCATTTTTCTTTATGCCCTCTCTGCAGAAGATAGCTGATTGCTGTGTTCTCCCCAAAAATGTTGGTCAAATCAAATATACAAGGTGTTGAAGGTAGGAGAATAGCCAGCAGTAAGTTAGTAGCCAAACTTACTTACCTGAGGAAAGGAGAATGCAAGATGCCTAAAGGCTTTTTCATAGCAATTTGCCTGTAAACTCCTCCTTCCAAACATTAACTGCATTAATAAAGGATGTTTATCTGTAAATCATGTCCCGTGTATGTCTCTTGGCCCTTACAGCAGTAACAGCATTACTTTTATAACTTGCAAAACCATTATGCTTTTCAGAAAGTCTCTTCTTGATTAACTGGCTTGCAAAACATCTGAAGGGCCTAGATCTATGTTTTCTAAACCTCTCACTATTTTTCTTGGCCTCCTCTGTATTACCTTCTGCCTAAATTATCTTTAAAGGGTCTTGTCCCAAACTGTGTATAGTATTTTAGGTGAGATTTCGTTTGATCCAGATAGCATAGATTGATTCTTTTTTGTGTCACATGCATACAACATTTCTGTCATTTTAAGAAGAAAAAAAAAAAAAGACTGTTACAGGTTTTAAATCTTCTTGCACTGCAATCAGAGGTTTTTTATCTTGTGATATAATGTAATATCCATACTCTTTACTGCTCTGTTGTTGCCCAGTTAACTAGACCTGATTGTAATACGTGATTTTTCTTTCTTCAGCTTTATATGACGTAACTTTCGGTTTCATGTAGTAATTTCAGGCTGTTGCTCATATAATTTATTACTTCATGGAATACTTTTTTACTATGTATTTGTTAGCTCCCGTCCCATTCTTCTCCTTAGATTGCAGAATTGAGAGTAACTGATTTAAGAGACTGCAATGTTTACTGCTTATGCAACACATTACTAAGTAACTAATAAATTAAGAATCTAATTAACCACACCACTGTTACTAATTTGTAACAATAGTATTTTTCACATTACACAAGTACATATAAAACTCTTCATAATCACTCTTAAATCTGATGATGGGTTACTTTTTTTAAGTATTGCCATCTACCTCCAGTTGCTACATTCACACTCCTCCAGTCATTTCCTGCTGACACAGCTGGCTGCTTGGATTATTTGGCTACTGGGCTGGTTTTCATGGTGTCATCATTATTTTTCTGCAGTATTCAGGTTAAATAGTCACCTGTGGTATTTATATGTTTATTCTGATAAATACTTGTGTACCAAGTAGCATGTGATCTGCCCTTTTGCCCACATTATTTTTTGCAACAAGTATAAAGTCTACAAAGACCTTGCTACTTAGAATTTGTAGTTCTTTGTATTCCATGTAGTTTTTACAGTGTATTATATGGACATAAGTGTAGAAGAATCTAAGAATTTGTGTTTGAAGAATCTATGTCATTGACTAGCTCTAAAGGTGAACATTTCTGCAGCCTGCCATCATACTCAGCATTGCTGATGAACAAGAACAGCATCATGGGCTCTTCCCAGTGTCCCACAGGATTGTAGCCCACGCTCATGTTGTAGAACAGATGTGCAGGAATTGCTAGCTTGCTGCTTAAAACTATGAGCTTCTAGAAGTGTAGAGAATGCAGTCAGTGGCAAACAAGATTGTACCAGCAAACATATGTAAAAGAGCTGGTTAATGTGCCACTACTGACCAGCCTCAGCTGAACAGGAAGCATTTCTGGTATGGAGAATAAGCTTTGCACACAAACAATTAATACACCATTGAATTTATAGATCAGGCTCAAAACTAAGGACTTCAGGGTTGTGAAATATCATGGAATATGAGTGAGGGAGCCCATGTTGTTACATAAACTCTATGGTGTCACTTTGAGCAGTAATGCAAAGAGTTAGCTTGGGTTCTCCTGCATTGAATTGTTGTCTCCAGTCTCCAGCTGCTAATGGTAATGTGTGAAAGGGGCTGGAGGAACAGGAACTTTGAGAAGATGTTGCACGTGATTGAATGTTCAGGCAAATGGAAAGGTAATTTGTGTTGTGAATAAATTCTGTTTGTAGCTGCAGCCTGATCTCTCTCATGGTTGGAGTCCCCCTAAATCTACCCAAATTACAATCATCCTTTTCTGGGAGATTCAAGGCACAAAAGGCTTGATTTGGTAATCTCGAAAGGCAAGCAAGTTAGGAGAAAGCATGTAACAACTTACATTGCCAAACGGAACATGTCTGTCCCTCGGGCTTGGCAACTCAAAGATGTAAATGCTCTCTATTTACAGGATGGAAAAGAGGTAACAGACTGTTCTTTCAGAACTTAGGCACGGCATTTCAGACACTCGATGACTCTACTGCGATTACAGAATAGGATTGTCTTTTGCTTAAATTGCATGGTCAGTTTGCTATATGAACAGCCCTACCATCTACACTTTGTATGAGACAAATTAAAACATCACCTCCCCAAAACTGGATAGAGGTTGACACTAATACTGATAAATCGCATATGTAATTAACATTCCCATTCTACTTACTCACTGTGTTACTGTTGGTACCTAACATCCATAGGGCAAATATTGGGAAAATATTCATTTAGACTTTGCTGCTGATTTTTATACAGTGCAGGAATAGTGACTAGTCAGTAGGATGTCTGCCAAAATGTATCACTATCCAGAGTGGGTTTTTTTCAAAATTAAACTGGTATGGACTTTTCAGGCTCTTTCTGGCAGTAACAAAAATCTCACTCTTCTTTGTAGGATAGGTGATATTTTCACCATCACAAGATTTTTCTGCCTCAATCCTCGAATTCTGCTTGTATGAAGCAGAACCGAAGTTGTAGAAAATATACCCTTTGCACCAGCTTTAAGGAGCTGAGTCCATACCACTGCAGTTACAGGTTATTGAGACAGTTTATGAGCTTTTTAATTCTGTCACCTGATTGAGAGAGTCACAGAGAAGCACGTGGTGGGAACCTAAGAGAGCAAAGCTTTCTGTGAGCCTTTTAACACTGGCATTGGTTTAAAGCACGTGCTGCTGTATTCTAAGGTAGCCTGTAAATTCCCATTTCTGATTTGTGGCTAAGGCTACATCAAAGTTTCCTTACAACGAAGACATGGTTCCAAGCACTTGTCTGAATTACCCATGAAAACTTGATTGAGCCATTCCAGAGTTCCACTTCCTGTAACTGAAACCTGTAACAGTTAACACAGCTGAAGCATTAACAGGTTACTGGCTGGTGTCCTGTAGTAATGCTTTGTTTGCTTTCTGCAGTAGATGCAGTATTCAAAATAACAATCAGATGCACCATCATATACAAATAGTATGTCTCTGGTGCCTGTTACAGTCTTTCCGAATGCTCACCAATATCTGAATTGAACCAGTTAATATTACATCAACACCTGTCTAGGTCTTTTAGTAATGTGCTGTCATTTTTCCTATGCTTACAGAAGCCAGAATTTACTTATTTGTTGCTTAGAAAACTGAAACAGTATTTTTTTTTTACTACCTGAATCTGTGGAGATAGTTCTAGCTGTTGCTAGTAAGTACATCTGGAATGTTTTCTCAAGTATATATATTAAATGGATTACTATCACTTCTTAAAACACTTAAGTTTAATCTCACTGGTTAGACATTCTCCTTAATTAAAGCCAAATATCAGGCTTTCAACTGAAATAGCATTAAACAATTTGTTGATAAAAAAATCTCAGTCACAAATGGTTCAGAGGTTGGCTTCTGAACTTGTCTTTTGCCTGTCTGTAAAGCATACTGTGTCAAGGCAACCAAAATACATGTAACTTAGATGATATTTTTGTTGTATTGGAAATTACTGTTCTTTTTCAGGTGCTGTTCAACTAAAACAGCTTCACACATGCTAACTAGTGTAATAGTGGGTTTTTTTTTAAATCATTAAAGCATATGAAATATTTCAAGTGAAGTGTATTAAATATTTTAAGTGTATTGTATGGTTGTTTTGATTTTGAAATTAGATACATGTAATCAGTACAGCAGACTTTACAAGTTCTGTGTGTACAAGGCTCCACATGCCTATCTGACAGATAGCATAACTCATCCCTCTCCCTCCCTGTTTTGTCACTGGTAATGCTTCATAGGATGCATGATTCATACCATACAATAGAGAGACAGTGCAGCAAACAGCTCTCGTACATCTAAATAATCATGTTGTTGGTTTTGGTAAACTACAGTGGAAAAGAACAGTGTGTTTTTCTTTGCACTTGCACTTAGCCACTTGATAATGCACCTGTAAACACTTGTGAAACATTTCTTTTCTTGTCACAATTGTAGCTATTGCCAATTATGTTTTTCTTTTCTGCAGGCTGCTCTGACTCTTCCACAGAGACCATTTCTTCACTGTTCTACTGTGATTCCTGTTGTGGCTCTGACATTAAAGTTTATTATGCACCTTTTCAGGCTTAAGGATTCATGGTGCTTTCTTCCCTGGATGTTGTTCATATCCTGGACTTCTCATCACATTCGTGATGGGATTCGTCATGGCCTCTGGATCTGCCCATTTGGAAAAACTCCTCCTTTGCCATATTGGCTCTATGTGGCAATTACAGCATCTTTACCTCATCTATGTTCATTTATTATGTATTTAACAGGCACTAGAGAATTAATGTCTATAAAACATGGAATCCGCATTGATGTATAAGAATTAAGTCTCTTAAAGGCTATTTGTATTAAGACTGAATATTTAAGGATTGTGTGAAGGCAAACTTACTTATCATGGTAAACCAGAAGCTTTAGGGAAGATTTGGGAAGATTCAGATATAAGAAAATTTAAATTGCTCAAAATATGAGTTTGCTTACAGACCTTACTACTGTACTCATAAACAGCATCTTGCAGTAAGTGCAATGTCATCCGTATTATTGTAAAAAAAATCAGTATTATTACATGGAAATATAAATTTCCTCATAAATAGGTTCCCTAACAAAACATGTTACTATGTTGCATGTTCATAATATAGTAATTTGTACTGGGATCTATTCAGTTTTCATTTACAGAAATTTCTCAGAAAAAGCCCCAAAGTAAAAACATAACTCTCATCTGGGTTACAGTGTACAAGATGAGAATTGTCTGTTAATCACTGTTTTACTGATTTTTTTTGTTCATTGAACTCCATTGTCCATTAAGGAGATGGTACCTTAATTCCAGTTTGTGATGATTGGCAGTCAGAATGGTTTGTTTAAAAGAGCATATATAGGGTAGCGTGTGCTGAGCTGAAGTTACCAAAGGAAGTAAAGATTAGGTGATGTGTTCATACTACACTTATGTGGGTAAATATATTTTACTATGAAGTGCAAAAAAGTTACAGAAGATATTAACTGGGATGACTGGCTTATTGAGTACCAGAGACCTATGGCTGCAAAGTACTAGAGGCTGTCTGCTGCACACTAAGATAATTACAGAAAGTGTTTCATCTTTTAAAATGTGCCTTCCAAATAGTCTCTGCCCTATTTGTTCTTCATGTAATAAAAGTATGCTTAGGGAAACTTAATGAAAAATGTGTTGTTTTAGAGCCGTCGGAGCAGGAACTGTCTTTTTTAACAAAGGCTTAATGGTTTAGAAGAGGAGGAGCATTGTTCATGCATTTACTTCTAGCCTGTATTTTAAACTATAGGCTATGAAATTCCAGTTATGAATTTATTTTGTGCAAGAAGTGAACATGTAAATCGTTGTAGCAAATTTTCTGAATTCTTGTTTCATAGTATAATACTCATATAATTTTGTGCTTTATAGTACACAGGTCTGTTGCAAAGGGAAATGCATGTAGGTACAAAGTGGAGAATTGCATTTTCTCATTTTTAGATTGTAACTGCAGCATTTTTGGTAACTGTGTCCACCAACAGTCCTTAAGATTAGTATGGTACTGTACTGTCATCGTGATGTTTAAGGATCAGTTAATGGGTATATCTTCAGTAGTTTAAAAACATGTATTTTCATTCTCTGTATTGCGATTTTTGTGAGGGTTTTTTACAATAACTTTCAGCTATGTTTCAATATATTACTTTTCCAGTCATGTCCTTTTGCCAGTTCTACGACAGCAATAGGTGAATGCCACCTAGAAATACAATAAGGAAGGTAGCAAGAACATGTGACACATAAATTGTTTTCTCCCTGCAAATCGACATGGCAGTCTCACATCCTAGGGTTCAGGACTTCACCTCAGGCCATTGACAGCTTTTCAGAGTAAACTGACAGGTTGCATGTAATGCTGTAATTTGTGGGTACACGGATTTGTAGAATCATAGAATAGTTAGGGTTGGAAAGGACCTTAAGATCATCTAGTTCCAACACCCCTGCCATGGGTTGGGACACTTCACACTAAACTTTGTCACCTAAGGTTCTGGCCAACCTGGCCTTGAACACCACCACAGATGGAGCATTCACAGCTTCCCTGGGCAACCCATTCCAGTGCCTCACCACCCTTACAGTAAAGAATTTCTTCCTCATATCCAATCTAAACTTCCTCTGTTTAAGTTTGAACCCGTTACCCATCGTCCTATCACTACAGTCCCTAATGAAGAGTCCCTCCCCAGCATCCCTATAGGCCCCTTTCAGATACTGGAAGGCTGCTATGAGGTCTCCAAGCAGCCTTCTCTTCTCCAGGCTGAACAGCCCCAACTTTCTCAGCCTGTCTTCATACGGGAGGTGCTCCAGTCCTCTGACCATCCCTGTGGCCCTCCTCTGGACTTGTTCCAACATTTCCATGTCCTTTTTATGTTGAGGACACCAGAACTGCACACAATACTCCAAGTGAGGTCTCACGAGGGCAGAGTAGCTTTCCTAACCTGCTCCCTGGCTTCGCAGACAACATCCCTGTATTCTTCCAGGCCGCCTGTCCTTGCTTCCACCTTTTATAAGCCTCTTTTTTCCTTCAAATTTTCCTCAGCAGCTCCTCATCCATCCAAGGGCATCTGCTGGCCCTCCTGCTGCCCTTCCTTCTAGTAGGGATGTATCGCTCCTGAGCTTGCAGCAGGTGATCCTTGAATATCAACCAATAGTCTTGGGCCCCCTGCCCTCTAGGGCTATATCCCATGGAACCTTACTGAGCAGGTTCCTGAAGAGGCCAAAGTCTGCCCTCTTGAAGTCCAGGGCAGTGAGCTTCCTGCACGCCCTTCTCACTGTCCTGAGGATCTCAAATTCGACCCTCTCATGATTGCTGCAATCAAGGCTGCCCTGAAGTGTCACATTTCCAGCCAGCTATTCTCTGTTGGTGAGCACAAGGTCAAACATGGCACCTTTCCTTGTCGGCTCCTCTATTACTTGCAGAAGGAAGTTGTCTTCCACACAATTGAGGAACCTCCTGGATTGCTTGTGCCGGGCCATACCATCCCTCCAACAGGTTTCAGAGTGGTTGAAGTCCCCCATGAGAACAAGGGCCTGTGAGGGTGAGGCTGTATCCTATCTGTGTGTAGGTTACAGGACAATGGCAAAGTTCATGTCACGTAGGAGATACACTTGCCTATTAGGAATGAATTGCCTAGCAATTCCTTACCAGTATTTCATGTGCATTTCAAATGCATTGGTATTTCCAGCTATGCATTGATACCTGCCATATGTAGCAAAACCATGGCAAAAATAAACCAAGACACTAAAATCATAATGAATTTGTGCTTTTACTGCATGCTTTACAGTAAAGGGTAAATGGGAAGTACGAAAAGCATGTGAATTACACAAAAAAAAAATGTTAAAAACCTCAAGTTAATAATTCTGTGCACAGTTCATGATACTAAAACAATAGTTACTTCAGTGGTTCATTTCCTATACTAAAGTTTTCCATGTATTTTCAAGTGCTATTTACCAAGTTGAAGAAAGTGTGGTGGTTTCCTTTATTGTTAGAACTGTGCTGCTGTTTTTCCTCTTTTAATGGACTGCTATTTTGGAAAGCAGGTACTAACACTTGGCCAGTTTAAAAGAAAAGTGTTAGAATGTTTCTTCTCCCCAGTCCTCCAGAAACAGGGCAAAATTTTTCCTAATGCCCTGGTGGCCTTAACAGAAAGGGTAAACACATTTCTTACCAGTTTATGTTACCAGTTTATATTTAAAATGTAATCTGTATTTTTCACAAGACTCCTGGTGCATCTTTATTCTACAGGGAAGTGTATTGCATCATGTGCCTTGAACTGGTTATTGATAAGTGAATTAATTGGTGGGATTAATTAATTAATCTTAACAGCCAGGCCGTTGGTATTAGTTTACTACTAGAAGAACATTTATTTTGCTATTGGAAATAAAATTCCAGAATGAGGGAGGGAAGGGGTTAGAATTCAGTCCAAAGGAAATGTTAGTACATAGTTAATTTCGAACACATATATTTTTATCCCATCAGCTACTATCAGTATGAAGCTAAATTAAATGCATCAGAAGAGTACATTTCTATTTAATGGAGCCAATCTATATTCTGTCAATTGCGTAAATTTATTCAGGACAGAATAAATTTTATATTACAGGTGTTGCACAGCATGGGCTTTGTTCAACCAGAAATTCTGAATCCACGATCTGGGTTTTGTTTCCCTGCTACAGGCAGACCTTGCACTGAAACAAAGGAAGGGCTGTTGGTTTAAAATACACTTTGCATCCATTAAAAAAAAATCCAAAACCACAATAATAAGGCTTTTCCTCAAAATAATAAATTGATTACTTCAGTTATTTCTTAAAATTTCCCACATTTTATGTCCTCTACACTGAATTCTGTATTGTAGAACTGTTTTCTATTACGTATAACGTAGACCCACTCTTGAAGATAAATAGTACTTGTTCCAATGTATCTCACACACTGATCTTTCCATCTATGTTCATATAATCATCTTGCTTTGCTTAACCTAGTTTCATATCAGATTTACCTAGGGTAAGGAGGAGTGTTTGTCACAATGACTAGGAAACCCAGGTATGGTACTAGTTAGCAAAAACATTTTAATGCAGTTTTAAAAAAGTTCAGGATGTTGAAAATGAGAGAAGAAATGATGCTGTATTCTTTTTGTTTGAAATGTTAAGTAGATTTCTAAGCAGCTTGTCGAAACAGATTTGTTTAATCAAAACTAATTGACTGAAAACATTTGTATTAGTAAATATGGAGGAACAATCTGTGTGAAAATGGATTTGTGTACTGAAACTGTTGCAAGGGTAATTGAGCAAGTCAGACTCTATGCTGTTGCCATGTCCACCGCAGAAACAATTCCTTTGTCCAAGGAATGATACTAATGTTACTGAAGCTTTCCTCATGTTGCCAAGGGAACTCAGTCTTACTTTGATCTTGGTCAGTCTTTCCCTTAAAAATTGTGTCACACTAAGTAAGGGCTCCTGGACTGGTGTGAGGTGGTGTCCTTGATCTGCTCTTCACTCCTTCCCAACAATCTTACAGATGAGCCAAAAAAGCTGGTAGTTTTGAGTGGTGGTACAGGAACTGGGTAAAGAACTGAAACCAAAGATAGCAGATGTAACAGTCGCACAAGGAGTTTACAAAGTTATTAATGCTGCTAGTTTCACTTTTATGTTTCAGTTTAAATTGCTGATAGTCAAACAAAAATAACGTCTTTTTATATCTTACTGCCAACAATTTAGAAGCAGGTTTTGTGATGGCTGCTCTAAAAGCATGAAGTGTTTCTGGGATAAATGAATACTGTAAGATTCAAGTAATAAGGCTTTATACCTCTATTTTCAACAAAAGCATTGTTGTCTTTTTATTCATTTAACTGTGTATAATGTAGAGACACAAGCACTCATTTTCCTTGTCTCACCAAGGAAGCACATTTGGGGTTTAAAGAGTTTTGATATAGAATACTCTAGATAACAAAACCTTTTAACACAAGTAATTTTTGTTTCATTAGTTCTTGGAGAGATAGCTCTTTGCTTTTTCTCGACATGTTTTGTTAATGTGAAAGTTTGAGTGGTTTACAAGCGTATTTTGGGTGAATGTTATGTATGCCTTGTACGTCAAACATAAATAAGCCAAACAAGTGCACTTACAACTTCATACCATGAAAATGTACACACATTATTTATCATTTTTTCCCCAAAGTAAAAACTATTTAACATGCTCTTGCACCTTGCTTCATGCATCTTGCATGTCTATGTAAATGTTGACCGAGTGGCATTTCTAGTAGTTTAGTATGGGTACAGAGACAGTACAGAGCAGTGTTTCATGCAGTCTTCTTGTGCTTGACTTACTTCAGGTTAGACGAAAAGTTTCCTTCTGCTTCAGTGTACCTGACCCACATACCTCAGCTGGGTTCTGCAAGACTAGATGGCAGACATCTGTCTCATCGCAGAGTCCCTTTGTATTCAGTGTATATCTAGTCACTCTGACTGTTGGTGCTTGAAACGTGATTCATCTCTTCCTAAAAGAGAAGTCTACTTCTGTTCTATTAAATTGCATTCTAGTCACCACAGATTGTACTTAATTAGATGGTAGGTGGCTAAAAATGAGGTTGTAGATTGGGCTTGTCTTCCTATCATTCGCTATGGTTTCCTATTGCTGAAGAAGGGAACTGTCTTTTCAAAGACTCTTATCCAGGTGATTTCTTGATATGCAGCGAAGCATGAAAAAGTGAAACAACTAAAGCCAGATCCCATGAGTCGCTTCACATAACTTCTAAACTGACACATTTCAGCTTTTAAAATGAACTGTAGCTTTTAAAACGCAGAGCAAACATGCATTGTAAGATCATATGATTTTCTTTCTCAAAATCTAAGTCTGTCCAAAGGCAGGAGATTCTCTTTAAAAGATTAAACTATTGCAGTTTTATTTATTTGTCATGGCTGAAATTTCCGGTGCCAAGTCCTCGCTTAAGTTTGTATTTCCTTGAAAAAATATGTGGCTCTGACTGAAGTGTATGGGAACTTAGGCTAGGAACATGAAGTACTGTAGAAGTTTGCTCCTCTTTCTCCTTTGGAAGTTGACTTAGAAGAGGCTCTACAGTGGAGCTTGTACTAGGTACTGTCAGTCTCTCCTAATTGCAATATATGAAAGTGGATCATCTGTTATTGTCATGATAAATATTTATTGCCATTAGGAACATCTGATACTATTCTCCAGCACTTCCAAGGAGATCTGGGTTGTACTTGCTGCTGCTGCTGCCTGCACACTCAAGGGCAAAGAAGGAATGCTGCAGCGTTACTTAAGCAAAACCGTGGCCTAAGTATGTGGGATATGGGGCTCCATGCTTCAGCAGTTCCCATGGATGTTAAAACCTGCTTCTGTTGAAAAGAAAATCCTGAGTTTTTTCCCAATGAATTTCTACCACTGAAAGTTGTGTTGAATTATCAAATTTCTTGAAAACTTGTTTCCGATAAGAAAATATTGTACGTAATTACAAGAAAGTCTGTTCTTGCTGCATATTTCAAAGGGATGAATTGGCACATTTTGTGGTTCTCTGTTGCCTGGATTAGCTCTGCAAAGCAGGCAGTGTCTTCTTAGTCATCAAGAGAGGGAGCATTTTCCATCATTATAGTGGACAGGTATAAAGGTTTGGAAATACCACATACAACTTTTTTGCCTTGGCACGTATTCATAAGCAGTCACCTGTCATGCAAGGTTGCACAAGGTATTCAATAAAAAGTGGAAAATGGTTTGGACTAATCATACACCGAGCATTTCATCAGAATCTGTCCAAACTGCTTACACAACAAGGTGTAGGTGCACCTCCTCTGGAAGAAAGTAAGCGATATCATAAATAGGCTATTTGTTTGAAAAACAAAGCATTGAAGAATGGCTTTGCTGTAGCTTTTTTCTTCATCTAGTTTCGCTATCTCCCTAGCTTGCAGAAGGACTGGCCTTCCACTGAGTTTGTTCGCATTGCCACATACGGTACACATACTTTAAGCTTACGTAACAGATAAAAGCTTTCAAGTGCACAAGGTGAACTTGAGTTGCATGATTATAGCAGAATGCTCTGCTCCAGAGTTGTTGGTGGTATATAATATAATCCCAGCCAGAGGGGGGAGCATCTCTCAAAAGGAGTTGTATTGATTGAAGGTAAAGAACACATAATTTCCCTGGCACTGGTAATACTTCCTTATGCCAGAATATCACTCCAGTTTCCCTGGCAAGAGTTGCCTTATTGATGGAGATAAAAGCTTTATTTCTCAGTTGAGCTTCCAGCTGATTTGGCACACTGACATAATTACAACTACAGAGGTAACAAACATTGATTTTTCTCTGTGTAATGAGAAACCTACTAAAATTTTTCAACTTTGTACTATATCCAGACTTGAAAAAAACAGTGCATCAGAATGGCTTGTGTTGAAGACAGAGTTTGAAAACACTCTCCTGACATGTTTATGAAGGGTATTTGCTATTTCTGCTTTCTTTCTATCCCAAAATAACCAATACTTGCAGGCTTTTAGGAGTTAATTAAATGGTCTATTTGATGGAGGAGAAAAGGACTTGCAGAGGTACAGGCAGGACAAAATGGTTTACCAGCCTTTTGAAGGAGGTAACTGCTGGCTTTCAAAGTCAAAATAGTTGAACAAAGGTGTTCTGTGACATGCATAAAATACATCTGAATGCAATTGCATGTTATGTTCCTTTATATATTATCAGAAGGAAAACTGCTTAACTGACCCTTGTTTTCTTCTCTTTTGTATTCCTGCCTCCATGATGGCATTTCACATTTACCTTCCAAGTGCTTTATAAGCATTATCCAATCTCACTAGGTCTCTAATTAGTTTACAGGGAGGAAACAGAAAAAAAGCTTTTTTTTCTTTGTGGGGAAGCTGGGCCAGATAAGTGTGTTCAAAGCTCTACTTCTTCAAAGCTGAAAAGGTAGAGCTGACAGGAATGTTAGGATGAAATGTAGTTATTCAAGGAAAGACTCCCCTAGAGAGGAGCTTGTTTCAAACCGTAATTACTAGCTTGGAGTTTCATGGTTAAATGATATACATCCGTCGCTTCCTGCCAGCTGACCTAAAGTGATGAAATAGTTTGGGGTTTAAAACTACAAGAAGAGAGCAGGTTATTGCAAACAACTTTCCAATGCCAGGAAAACAGGCTTTGGAATAGCAATGAGGAACTAAAATACCAAATTCACTTGCCAAAGTAAATCACCACCCTTCCCCAAGTTAGTCAATAAATACAACTGCGCAGGACTCTTCTTACATCCAAGTACTGATGGACTGGAAATCATCAGATAATTTGAAAGAAAAGCAGTGAAATTGATTATGGGGAGAGAGTTTGTGTAATGTCTTCTGGCAGGCACAGAACCTCCCCTGGGAAGGACAGTCTGCACTTACTGCACTTACTGTCTCTTATTCCTTTTTGGTTTTTATTGCAACCTAGAGACTGGATCCCTGAAGGAGTCGACAAGTCAGCGTGGCCCATCTTTAACTGGAAACACATGGTCAGTGCTGCCTGACTGTAGACAAGATGAAACAAAAAGGAGTATTTTTGTTTGCCTGACTTCAAGTTGTAAACATAACCTAAAAGAGATTAGGATGCTAATTTGTTCCTGTGTATTTTCCTGGATCAGATTTTACTGTGTTACATCTGTGCAGCCTTGATCTGTTATCTGAGAGAGGAGCTTGGTTCACTGTGCAAATTTCACAGTCTAACCTTTATTGCAAATGAGGAATATTTGGTGATCGCATCACTTTAAGTGGAATTCAAAAGACAAGCAGGCCCAGTCCAGCAACCAGAGCCCTTCCCAGTGTCAGTGAGCGAGAACTGCAGAAGCAGCATATTATTAACAACGTTCTTATTAATAATTTATTTGTTCTGGGTAGTGCAGGAAGGTTTCGGTCTCTCATTATGTTAGGTGTTGTGTAACGCAGCGAGATAGTCCCTGCCCAAGTAGTATTAGAATATAAATAATATTTTTTTATATCACACAGATAACATTTAACTATAAAAATACAATCATGGGGGAATTGATTCTGATCTTGTTTAAATTCAAGTAGCAGACTTTATAAATGCAAATTAAAACTAATTATTGCAAATTTGTGCTACTTTTTTTTTTTCCTCCAAAATGTTGGCTTTTCCCATACCCCTTGGACTTGTGAAACTCATGCGTCTGGCATTCCAGAAAAAGCTGCCAAGAATAGCCCCACACATTTTATTTTTGTATTAATTCTGTTGAAAAAAAACTCCACAAAAAATCTTAAGGAGTTTGTACACGAACAGTGACATCATGGAGGAAGACGGGGAGGGTGTATATCCAACTCATGCATCATTCTACTGTTCAGAATTTACTATGGCTGTCTCCCATTGTTGGTGAAGTGTGGCCTTTTCCAAAAGCAGGGCACATTGGATTTTCTACAAATGAGGCAGGAGAAATTAACCCTGCTGCAGTCCTGCCTGTCGTGTTCCATAGTAGCACATGTACAGTGTGCATGGCACATTGTTCATTGGAGCTCTTTTGTGCCCTTCTGGGAAAAAGAACTGAAAAATCAAACCAGTGTGGGGATGAATCTGTTTTGGATCATAGAATCATAGAACAGTTAGGGTTGGAAAGGACCTTAAGATCATCTAATTCCAACCCCCCTGCTAGGGGCAGGGACACCTCCCACTAAACCATGCCACCCAAGGATGATGGCTACTTGCACAGTGAGCTTCCCCTCTTCTGATGAGCTACCTGGCAGCTCTTCAAACAGGATGGATGTTGATAGGAAACCTGTGCAGGGACCCACGGTAAGAACACACCACTCATGTTTCACAGTCAGTGGGCCAGGGGACCCGTTCAGGAAGAAAAGATCCTTTGTTAGAGCTGCCCTCTTATTTCTTAGCCCAGGCTATGAGGCCATGAGAAGCATAAAAGAAGTCTTGAAGCTGTTTTGCCTCTTCCCCAGCTTTAATACCGACACTGGGCATAAAGAAAGCATGAATTCAATTCTGTGAATGAAAAAACAAGTATATTATATGAGCCTCAGAGCTGTGAGGGGACGACTGCCTGTTGCTCTGCAGATGTGAGGTCCTGAGAAGCTGCATAAAAGTCACAGTGCTAGCTAAATAATGAAAATGTAATGTGGGCATGGTGGTTTGTAAGACAAAATTGAGTTGTAAACACAGGCTACAGGAGATCATAGTTCAGGGCTGATAATGACTTCACAAACCAGTGTAACCTTCAGTGAATTGGGTCAGGAAAAGAGGGAGAATCACATTTGTTCCCTGAAAAACTGGTGCAAGGCTGTTGATCCTCATGCACTGATGTAATCTGCTGCAAGCACTCCACATAGCCTTGTGTTAGTATAACCTCATGCAGCGGTCATGTTTGCGTTTGTCCCTGCGTAAGCCTTTGGTGACTGTAAACATGTTTTCAGCCAAAGTGTAAGACCAGAACATTTGTGTATTTATTTATGTTGGTAGAAAAGAGCACCAACCTTTTTTAAAAATTAGATTTAACAAGTTTCCATTGAACATTTGTCACTTTTTCTAATCCCCCTATACATACAGTGTTTGTTTTTGAAAGATAAGGAAATCAGAATAGGTGCTCAGAATACACATTGTCCTGAAAGTCAGCTTTTAGGGCTGAAAAGAAGCAGGACAGAAACAAAGCATCAAGCTGAACCAAAAAGCTGAACCAAACTACTGATCTGTGTGATCAGATTTTGCCTCTGTAGGACATGAGCTTTCACAGATTATATGTTTATAAGTAGACCTTCTGTCCATCCCCCAGTTTGCTTTTTGCCTTTTGGAATAAAAATACAAGACTCACTTCCTCATTCAAATGTCAGTTAAGGCCAAAAATTACTCTTCCAAAAGTTAGGGGAATATGGTGTTTGGCACTTAGAATTGTCATGAGAAGTCTTCTGGAAGGCAGAGTTGGGAAGAGGCTGTGTGGACAACTAATGTAAAAATCTCATTTTTTTACTTGGTTTGCAAAAAAAGCTATGCTGTATAGTCAAGCAAATTTATTTATTTTTTTTAATAATAAGGAAACATGCAGAATTACTGATCTTTGTTCTATGAAGAAATACAAATCCCAATGTCCTTATTTCCTGCTTGTGTATCTCAGCATCAGGTTTTCTCTCAAGTCAGCCAACTGTGGAAAACATCTGTCATTGTTTCTTTTCAGCAGCTACAGATCCTCTCAGCAAACCACTTGTGGCTGTCCTCTAAATTATGATTGATTTTTTAAAAACAGAGATTGAAAAGGGAAGACTCTTCAGTTTGTCTCTTGGCTCTCTTCTTCAATGAATTAGGTCCTTTTTCTAAAGCTGCATAATAATATGTTGACTTCTAAATGTCAGCCAGCCAGCTTCTCATCTCTGTTAGCACCTGAGCCACAGCATCCTCTCCTCCTCTTGTGGTTTGGCCTCCAAAGTGCTGCCTCTGAGGAATAATCCCTTTTGCCATGTACTGGCGGTAACGGCTCTCTGAGTGGTTTCCACTGGTGATGACAGCTGTTACCACAGTAAAAGCTAAAATCCAGTAAAAGAGCCTCCAGGTAAAATGCCTGGCTCTTAGGAAAGAGCATGTGTGTGTGGAGTGTGTGGAGTCAGCTGCTTCAAAAGGAACTCAAAATACTTGCAATGAAAATTTTACTGAAGCAGACAATAGAAAATACAGGGTATTCCTCTGCAGTTTTGGCACTGCAGCAGAGCTGGCACCTTTGGATTCTTGCTGTGTAAAGCCCAAAACAATTCTTTGGGAAAAAAACCTGCGTTCTTCCAAAGAACACAACTTTCATCCTATTCTATCATAATTTAATGGGCCGGGTATGGGAAGCCCGTGCTCTGTGTGCCCACCTGATGGGAGGGAAATGGGCACTTCAGTCCCTCCTCAGGTTTCTTCTCTGTTTTATGTATCAGTAAGATGTAGAGCTGAATGTAAAATACACCCCCCTGAGGCCCGAGCTAGCTGTCAAGAAAGCTTACCTAAGGAGTGCATGTATCTACACCCTCCTTCTCAGGCAGAGGACTGAATCTGGCTGGCTTGTGTCTTACTGAGTGCATTAACCATTTAAACTGTACACAGCTCAAATTAATTTTTCTTCTGGACTCTTTTTTTTCCCTCCCAAAGGAAGCTACCCACAGATAAATTTCTGGTGTGCAGAAGGATGATGAGAGTTTTAAAGAGAGAGAATTGTAAAGTCTGCTCTCCCCTCGTCAACCATTCTTGCCCTCTTGGTAGATGGGTGTGACTTTGCCCTTCCTCCAGTCATCGGGCATCTCTCCCATTTCCCATGATTTTTCAAAGATAATTGAGAGCAGCAGAGCAACAACATCTGCCAGCTCCCTCAGCACCCACTGGTGCATCACATCCAGGCACATGGATTTATGGGTGTTAAATCTGTCCAGAGTATACCTAACCCAACCCTCTACAACCAGGGGGAAGTATTCCCTTCTCTGGCCTTCTCTTACCTCTGGGATCTGCGACCCCCAGTGGCTGTCCTTAGCAGTGAAGACTGAAGCAAAGAAGGCATTCAGATATTCCTCCTTCTTTGTATCTTCTGTTACCGGAACAACTCATCTGATTCAGCAACAGACCCACATTTTCCCTTATCCTCCTTTTGCTGCTGATATACTCGTAGAAGCCCTAGCCAAGTTCAAAGTGTAACTGTAAATTATGTCTTCTGTCCATTCATGATTTAAGCCAGCCTAAGAAAAGAAAAAAATATTGTGAGTTGTTTATCATGGTCATCTAGAGAGTAATAGGAAGTACTGAAGTAACAAATAAGCCTGTTGCATCTATCAGTGCGTTAGAAGCCTGTGTCAAATTAGGTCTTGCTGGAGATGGCAATGATCCAAAGTTACTTTAATGTGAATTATCCTGCTTTAACAAACTGAGTTGGAGGGTTTAGTCTTCTTCGCTAATCAGCACTCCTGTTGCAAAAGAAGATATTTCAGAGGCAAGGAGTGGGTTAAAGAAAGACAGTTTACACTTGCTTCTCCTTGAGTAAGTGGAGGAAATTATGCATAACTGGAGGCATTATATTACAATGCATACTAACATCATAGAAGTTACAGTCATTGACCTCTGCTCAAAAATTAAAGGCTCAGATGGAAAGAGCTGTCAGATTTAGCCTTTCCAGCAGTCAAATATTCACAAATAAATTTAGAACTTCAAAAAGGATTAAAACAAGGATTTGCTTTGTTTGTTAGGTGGAAGAATGACTGCCTTCTCATCTGCAACGCTTTCTGCCTGCAGGTTTGCACTTCTTTTTGAGCTTTGAATGTGATTCAAATCAATATGTCAATAAAACTCTTCACTTTCCTGTACCTGTTCTTGTCAACTATGCCAGTGCAGTTCTTGGAAAAGAATGCCGCACTAATTTGGTTTTGGTTTGTAAGCTGGATGGCTGCCTGCACATTCATATGGTGCCATAGAACAGTATTTGCTATTGTTCCTTGGCTTTATTCTTAATTTCCCAGTCTCGTGAAGCACCATTGTTTCCTCATTTTACATTTTGTTCAGTTCTAATAGGTTTAACGTTTTAAATTGCTGACACGTTACATAGCCTCCATAAACTGGAAAGCATGTTCCGTGTCTGACATAATCATAGCTCCTTGCTGCACTTTCCCGTTGAAGTAAATAGACATTTACTTTATTTTGGACCTATAAATGGCACCATGAACTCTGAGGGAACATTAACATGTAAAACTTCAGTGCAAACCGATTAGTGTGACTGGTTTTATTTAAGTAAGTTTTATTTGGTATGCTGTAGTTTGTTGCCAGCAGCAGAGAAATGAATACCTGCAGATACCTGTATTTATTCTGTGTTTTTGAGAACACAGCATGTGTGTGGGTGTGTCTCAGCAACCCACTGGAAACGCTTCAGACTTGTCACTGCAGGATCCAGTCAATAGCCACGGAGTGCTTTGGTTCTTCCCCCCTCCCCATCACTGCTGCAGCTCTCCACGCTGTTACCGGGGTGAGACTTTTGTAATCTGTGTCAGGCCTTTAAAACTGTATGTGAGGATCCCCTGTGCAGCATTTGTCAGGAAAGACTAGTTAAGTATCTTCAAGGACACAAAGCAACCCGTTTTGCAGTGTCAACTAGACACTGGCATACGAAGTCTAATAGTGACTGAAGCTCTTTCTATAACATGTTAGTCCCATAACACCTGTCTCACTATTTCTTTTAATCTAGTTTGTTCCTCTTCATGCTACGTTGAAGGATATTCATGCTGCTGATAGTCTTGTCCTTATCTAAGTATGTGTTAATAAAGGTGTTGTGAGCTGTGTTAGCTTTGTCTGTGATGGTTTAGCTTTTGCAACATAGATTTGTTCACTGTAACTGAATGGCAACAATGAATCATCTTGTTGATTTCACATAAATGACTTCCCTGAAATCATACTTTACAGCACACATTTATCTACTATCTTTCTCCCTTTTACAGTAGACTTTCATTTAAAAGTGTAGTACTCTGCGTTTGCCCCATTCTCTTATCCTGGTAGATAACAGTGTCAAGCATAAACAGGGCTATGAAATAAAAGTGTGATAACCATAAAGTGTGATTGCACTATATTAATTTGTTATTAGATGGAATTGCAAAACTGCTGTTGAGACAGCGTAAGTGTGGATTAAAGTCCCTGAGGTTAGCAATTTCTTCTGTCTTGTTTTCCGGAAACTTAGGAGTGGTGAGAATGGCTTGTAGTGAGCCAGAGTAAGGATGAGCTGGGTTAAACAGTTTATCGACTCTACAGACTGATTATTGTAGTTCAGCACTGGAGGAGGTCAGAGCAGACAGCCTGCGCTGCAGTGGCAGATATGGCAACTGCTTGCTACCCATAGAGCCTCAACTCAGACTGAGGCTGCACAGTAATATTTTGGGGGTTTAGGAGATTTGAACCAGCGACTTACATCAAGTGTAACAGAAAATTTGAGGAGTTATTTTCCCCAGATATTTTTCAACCTATTCTTTCCTTCTTTCCCCATCGCCTGTGTGCGTCAGAAAAACTTTTCCGGTGCCACTCACAGAAGCATTTCAGAAATCATCAGCCTTCAAATAAACATCCTTTATTTTTAACCCACTGAAAGCTACTTGTTTGTTCAGATTGAGAGTTCCTCTGCCATCACAGGAAACTGTGAAATGGGTTGCAGAGACAGGATTCAGGAAGAAAATGGAGGGAGATACACTAGTTGCAGATACAGTAGCTGCAGTTTCTCTCCAGCTGTTTTTTACCAAAAACATTGCACAGCCTCTTTCATGAACAACAGGGCTGCTGCATTACAGGGTGTGAGATGTGCTAAATAACATGGCCCTTGCTCATACAGGCTGAAAATGCATGGGCCAAATGCAAAGCTAGTGCAAAGCTACAGTCATCTTGGAGTTGAGCCTGTTCATACTACAGCAGGTCTGGCCCACGATGTTGCATGTTTAGGTTTCTCGGATATGATTCCTAGTAGGAGAAAGGTTTTATTCTTCTACCTTAGTCCTGCAAATATTTGCTTCTGGAGTATTTCTACCCTCAGCATTTCTACTGTTGGAGAGCCTCATCGGTGAGGAGGGCCGGGAGGATCCAGCCATACCGCAGTATGACCTGGGGGTACTGTGTGAAAAAGACCCCATTCTCCCATTGGGCAAAGCACTTCACCACGCAGGCAGAGGTGAGTGGAGGAGCCCTGCTGAAGTCCATAGTACCACACGGGACAGAGCCGACGTCGAGTTGCTGCTCAGGGTGGGGCTTTGAGTCACATTCATCCCCAGCAGCCAGGAGGTAGGGTCAGGCACCAGCTCCTGCAGCTCATTGTCTACCCTGTGGCTCTGCTTCCGCAGCTCCTAGGAGGAATGGATATGAACTTGGTCACAGTTCTGGCTGTTCTGGCAGTCGCGGTTGGTCAGACGTCTGAGAGTAAGTACAACTGCGCTGTGTCTACTTCTGTGCTTCAAACTCCTTAAAGTAAACGGATAAAAGGACACAAAGTGTGTCTACCTGGAATTGTGTCTGCTTGAGCTTTTGCAGCTCTCCATGGGACAGCAGACAATAGTTTAAAGGTCTGTGCTGTAGCATGGGAGGATTTACAAAGTGAAAGCCGGCTGTCTTGAACAATTGGCATTTGTTTCAGTAGAGTTAGGGCTTCACCTGAGCATTTCCTCAATGTTTCCACAATAGATAGGGTGGCTTTATGATTCTGTAAAATGCCTTAAACAAGGAAAAGCCAGGTGAGTTTATCTGCCATAGCAACCATTATCAAGAACATCGTGGCTGAGCGATTTTAACTTCTGAAGGTATAGCACCTTTAAAGCAGTGATTTCCTGAGGGAACACCTAATAAGATGTCACTGTTTGTTTAAGGGGATCTCTGTAGTTCACCTGCAAGTTCCTCCTTTCCAAGCTTCTGAAGAAGGAATATGTTTAGAAATCACTTGCTCTTTCTCCTTTAAAGTGAAATTGCCTTGGATGGCAAAGATTTCCAAAAACTTTTAACGACATGTAACTGATTTCTCCCAGCAGAAGAGTGGTTTTGCATGCTCTGTGCTCGATGCAGCATGTCTTGAGGACTCAGAAGATCTGCGTTTTCATTGACGTTTAAAACATTAAACTTGATTAGCCAGTGCTGTGCTTGAATTCTTAGCTTTTCCATGTAAATTCCCACTGTAAAATAAGCTGTGTTCACAGAGAAGGCAACTCAAATTCCAGAGCACTTCAGCCTTTCAGGTTTTCCTTTCTCAAGCTCCTCTGGCTTCAGCAGGAGTAGGAATTGTGAGGTTCTTTGGGATTTAGACTACATGTAGGCAAAATCTGCCTTAAAATTCTGTCCTGTTAAAATGGCCACTGCACCTGCTGGCATGGGAAGGCTCTGCAGGAGCTCTTCTATTAGATTTGTGATCTGGCCAGTCAGCAGTATCTTGCACAATAGAACTGGCACGTACACGCACAGGTTAAAGTAAAGGTTCTCACAGAACACATTCTTTTATACTGAACCGTTTGGCACAGGGGAAATACCTTCACCACCTAACTTTCCCCTTGCAAACATGCTCCATACTTAGCAACAATATTCAAACAGCAGAGCCCACAATAAAAATGGGGAGAACGGAATGTGGGTGTCTGGGTACAGGCACATCGTACCCTGATCTGAGCTGGATTCAGGGTTAATCCTAATTAGACATAGGCTTCTTAGGCTGGCCATTATACATCCATTTATTTCAGCGTCACAGTACACATAATACCAGTAAGATTTGGGCTGCTACATGCAAACTTGCAAAAGTTTCCTTTGCTTAAGGGTATGAGTTGGTAGCCTCTGGCAGAGGCCAGGAAAGCAGTCCAGGAGCCATAATGAGACCCAGCCACAGGCACGAACATGACCATGCCAGGCAGAGCCAGAAGAGAGATCTAGGTTGTTCTGTGGGGTGTAAAGAGAATTTTTTCCCCTATAATATAATTCAAAATAAGTTTTTGCAATTTCACTTTAAAACCCCCCTGGTCATCTTCCATCGTCCCATCGCAGTGCCAGGTATTTACAGAGCCATCTCTCCTGCAGTGAGGTGGGCAGCACTGCATGGCAGAGTATGCAGCAGGTTGGGCAAGGGGACCTATTTCAAAGGTGGTTGGTTTGAATCTCAATGTGAGAAGACAGAAGTTCTCTGTTAGAACTCCTACATGCATTTCATCTTGAAGTTAGGAAGAGAGAAATTTGGTAATTCTTGTACAGTAAAAGTATCCAAGCCAAGTGGTGAATGCTACAGGGTAGGATTAACAATTAAATAAGACTGTCTGGGTCTTCCCAAAGGAGGTAGATGGACTTATCGTGGCCAAGTTATTCCAGTGATGCTGCTCTGCTCAGAGTGAGGGTGATCTGTGCAGTGTGGGAGATGGGTTCCCTCTCATCAAATTGTATTGCTTCATAAAAAAAGCCCAGATGTATGTTCTCATGACAGCTGCTTTTTGCATCTTAATGTGCAAGTCATTATGTGGTTTGTTTTTGCAAGGGATAGCAGAAATTTCACCTTCTTATAATTAGTGTTTGTTTGACCACAGCGATATTACCCTCTGCTTTGCCAATTTTTAGCCTCCCTTTCCTAGATGCTTTGATTCCAGAGCATCAAGGATGCTGTATGGGGACAGCCAGCTTGCAAACTGATAGAGATATGATGAGAAAAGACCCATTTGAAAACCATGACCTATATGACAGACCCATCTGTCTATCTCTAGTCAGCCTTCCAGCCTTGAAAATGTCCATGTTATCAGCAGTTGTCATAGCCGAATGGGAAAAGCATTACTGTATTACTTCATTTGTATTTATTCTTGGTCATAAAATTATATGGTATGATTTATATAGTTGTATGTAACAATGCTTTATTTATTGTTGGTTCCACCACTTCAGTAGGTATTGCTTAGAATCCCTTCTATGTTTTCTTTATCTCCTTCTCAGAATTATGCTTTAACTGTATTACCATGCACCCAAAATAGTAGGATGCATTAGAGCATTTTTCAGCAGTTTACTTCCCTTCTCATCTCCAGCTATTAAGCAACCTCCTCGCTTTTACAGAGTACAGCTATGTTACATCTGCCAAGGATTCTATCATCCTGCTTTGTTCACCTGCCAACCTGGATCAGAGCCTTCTGCATAATGAAATACTGACTTGCTTTAAGATGAAAAGGCCTGATTTGAGATACTGAACTCCTAAAATAGCATCAAGTTTGTTTTAGATGAGAGGAACATTTTTCTGGCAGCTTCGTGCGCAAAAGAATACTAAATTATCTGCCTTAGAGTAGTTAATATAAAGTGTGGATGTTGTGACAGTAAATTTTCTTCCAAGGACAGAACCTGGATGCTATTCATATGCCTACAACACCAGATTAAGACCTTAGACGTTATGGAAATGGGTGTTTTGAGACCAGAGCGTTTAAGTACGTATCATGTTCTGACTAAGCAAGACATTCACTGGATTAATCAATGCAAAGGGCTTTTTCCTGATGTACAAAACCTACCCTGTAATCACAGAAGAATTTCAGCAGAAAACACTAATCCCTGCTGTTAATAGTCCCAGGTGTGCCAACATTGTGCAATAGGTGCAGAGCTGCATCGGTTCATTGTGAATCTGAGGCACACTATCAGCAGGTCTCACATTTCAGCATAGAAAGTCTCAGGTTTATGGATCTCGCTGTGCAAGAGAAACTGTCCCAGACCACACAGTATGTTGGGAGAACCCATTCTGGTTAAGAACTATAGGTGTCTTTGCTGGGCTCCCTTAGTTTGTATAAGTGCAAGAGCTATCTTTCGGGGGGTTTTGTTACACAGAAGGATGTCTACAGCAATGCCTTTTGTTCAGCAGTGTATGAGTCACACCCAGTTCACAAAGGTCACCCGAGGGCTCTGCCAGCAGTACTGGCAGTCTTTCCAGCGCTGCCAGCAGAGAGAGCAACCAAGTCCTACCTCCCTAAAAGTTATAGCCAGGGAGCAGAACAGACACCAGCTGCTCCTACTGTATGCCATAGGAGGGCTCTTCATCAGGCATCAAAGTGTCCCTAAACGGGTAGGCAAATCTAAGAATATCAGCTCAAAACTGAAGAAAGGGGAATGTTCTTTGTTGCCCCAGAAACTGAGCAGGCAGCAATAATTGCTTTTCATATTTCTTGCCTGCACCCCAGATGATATGGCCTTCCTCAGTGGTTTAGTATGTGGCTCTCAAGTTTGATAATGATGATGCAAACCAGAAAGGGTGAGAAAAGTTTCTGTGGACTAAGTTTAGTGAGGTAGCAGGCAGGAAATGGAAACAAGAAACTTTTGCGAGTCAAAGAGACTTGATAAGATCAGCAGAAGCTTAAAGACAGGTACAATGAACAGTACCCATGGACTGTCACAGACTTTAGGGACTCTTTTCCATTTAGGAGCAACATTTTACTAAAAGAGCTTCTAACAGGTCTAGCTGAATGCAGGTGAAAACAGACATCTCTAGTTGGCAACTGCTTTTGATCCTTTCAGCACTAAGAAAGTGACTGAATATTGTGCCACCAAGATTTGAAGGGTTTCCAAGAAAACAAACCACTGTGGGAAGTTTAAATTAAGTCCTTGGCCTACATTGCTTGACCAACCAGCAGCATTTCAAAATAATTCAGAATTTAATGGATTTTTTTCCTTTTTTAAAGACAAAAAAGTCTTTTTTTTTTTTTCCCAAATCTTCTAAACAATTTATTCTCAGTAGCAAGGCAAAGCTTTCTCTTCTTTCCACTTCTTTTGAAATTGACAAAGCTATACAAAACATGTTAAATGAACCCAGTATAATGAAAAGATCAGCACTATTGTATTCCACAAGATACATGTGTCCAAAAAGGAGGTCCTTTCTAAGCAACTTTAAAGAGAAAGCGGGGTGAGTGAAGGTATTTTTCCAGGTAATATCTTACTTGCCCTCCACCAAGGTACTTAACTTGCTCCAGTGGACTTTTCTGCAAGATTGCAGATGGCATTTCAAGATATGAAACACAATGTTTAAAAACCAATACGTCTTCCTCTGGTGAGAGTTCCCAGGGAAGAAGTACCAAACCAGATAATACCACCTGCTGAAGTAAGGACAGGGCAATCCCTGAGTGACCTGTCTCAAGGTCCATCACTGAGCTTGTCAATCCTTTCAGCAGCTCCATTAGCTTTCTGGTTAAAGATGCTCAGTGTCAGACAACAGGTCTAAATGATTCTGGGTAAGCAGCTGTGGATTTCTGATTGTGCCACTGAGCAACAGAGACAAATGAAATGGGCAGCCCTGAAAAAAATCTCTTTGACTGATAAATAGCACTCAAAAGGCCATGCAAAGATCCTTACGGAAAACCACAGTTCTTTGCTTTTAGCCACTGTTTAGACCATTGATTACTAATAAACCTGATCTAATTGCTGAAAACACAGAAGATAGAGTTGGGCTGAAATCATTAGCTTTGCTTATTGTCTCCTGGTTTCTTTTCGCTTGTGCAATTATCATGCAGTTACGGCAGTAAGGGACTGGGCAAAGGAGCTGCAGGATGACCCAGTGCTCCAGGAGAGCAGCATGCCCTCCTCTGGGGCTCTGAGGAAATACAGGAATTCCTTGGCTCCTGCTCTAGTCCTTCTTCTCACTCACAGTTAAAAATCCCCAAACTTTTAAAACTGACTCGCATCTAAAAAGGTACCCGTTACCACAGTGCCTCTGTCAGCAAAAGGTTGCCAATGACACTTTTCATGATGAAAAGACCCTGGTGCTATGTGTTCATCTGTGATTCAAAGATAACTGATGTCTATTTTCCATATGGTAGCTGCACTTCCATGCACAGAACAACAACAACATTATTTAAAAGTGACATGTTCTTTTTTATCAGAAATCAGTGCAGGTCAAAATTTCTCAAGACAAGCATCCATACAGACCTATGAAAGCAAGACAGCATCCCTTGTCTTTGAGGCACACACCTCACATAAAAGTTACTAACAGCTTCTTGATCTCCATAAGAAACGCTTTTGCCTCTGGACAAGAACATAAGCATTACCTCATTCACATTTCATGCAAAATTTCAATCTGCTTTCTGTTGGTGTATTCACCAGTCTCCCATGGAGTCTGTTGCATGCCTTCACGTTGAGAGGCACAGCTTTTGCTATAGCTGCATAAATTAGATGCGAGTGCCCTCATGTTCCAGTTCAAAGATGACTGAGCATCAGGTAGTTGAGTGCACTCTAAAACTGTTATTCTAGTTATGTGAGTGATATATAAAGGTGCAATTGCAAACAAGATTCTGAAAGATGCAATTCCTGTTGGCTAAATTCCCTGCAAAAGGGCAGTCTCACGAGTGGTCAGTGAGATACTCATAAGCCCACTCAAGAGCTGTATCAAGAATTTTGCTTTATTTTCCTTATATGAGTTTTTGTATATTTTTCCTTGCAAAGCTATAAAAGTACATCAATATTAATTTCGTAACTTTCAGTTATACAGTGAGCAAATTACTAACATAGTGCCATATACTAGATGACCTTTGAAGATCCCTTCCAATCCAAACTATGCTGTGATTCTATATAGTGATATATATTGCACTATAAAGTGACATACAGAGGGATCAGATCTGAGTACTGAAGAAAGTGATTTGTTTAAGTACGTAAAGTGGGATGATGGCAAAAGATTGTATCCAGGCACTGGGCAAACCAGGTAAGGAAGAGTTCAGGAGACAGCTGCCTCATCCTAAGACCTTCTGTAGTGTCCAACCATTCCACAGGAGGGTGGCAGTGGTTGCCTTGTCCAGTATTTAAGTTCATTATACCCCAAAGAAGCACAGGGCTAGACCTCTCCAAAAAGCACAACCATCAGCCTCAGATAAAGTTCAAGGTATCAGATAATTGCCCTTCCTTTAGTTTTTATACCACAGAGTCCTTCTGCCAGGAGTTGATGGCAACAATAAAAGTTCATATATCAGTGTCACCAGTGCTGTCTTGAGTCCTCAGAAAAAATTAAACTTAGTGGTGCTCAGTGAGCTGAATTCCCATCTACAAACACCAATTAATTGGCTTCACAAGCAATATGTTGTTGAAGAGAGAAAAGCAAGGGGCAACAGGGAAATACTACAGGTAAAAATGAATTAATCCTTTTGCACAATGTGATTATTTACAGCCCTCCTCTTGGGGTGCTGAGGAGGTAACTGCTAGCCCAGCTGCATTCCTACACCCTCCCTTCTGGCTGCACAGTCCCAGGGCTGTGCCACCAGTCCCAATGGTACAAAAGCTCCCTGCAAGCTGCAGCCGACTGGTGCTCAGTGACTCCTGCTGCATTGCTGGCTCAGCCAGCATCTGCTATGCCAGTGCTCAGAGAGCACTCTCACAAGGAACAGAGCACACAGTCTTCTTACAGGAAAACTTTTACACAGTTCCTGCTTACAGGAACTGAAATTGATTCTCCTGCTTCTTTTTATGTTGCTCTATGATTCTTGTGCTCCAAGACCAAATGATTACTTAACGAACAGCATGAATTACAGACTAGGAAAAAAAATAAAAAGTCAAAGCAAAGAGGAAGAAGACTTTCTCCCTACTTTTCCCAGATGAGTTCACAGACAAGGACAAACACTGGAGTCCCTGCTGTGCTTGATTTGATTCTGAGACCTTCACATCCTCGATAAATCCCTGAGCCACACAGCTTTGCTCGTCCTTGAGCAGGTGAACTGAATCCCTTTTAGAAAGTCTCTTTCTGTGGTAGAGCAGAAGAAAATCGAACACCAAAATGTTAGTATTTTTCATCTAAAAAGTTGTGAGTTATGATCTGCCTTTTAAGGTTCAGTGGTTTTTTATTTTCAAGATGCCATTAGCAAGCAGGAAAAAATCTGCAGGAGATCATTCCCTAGTGAAGATACATTCAGCCATGGGAGCTCTTGGGACAAAAGAAAACACAAAACCCAGCAGCAGCATTAATGATCTCAATCAATAATCAACCTGATTCAACCTCACAAGGCAGAGCTTTTAAATTAAGCTCCTGTCACTTCCTGTGTAATTAATGTTGGTATTATTTTTCCTTTCTGTAACAAGCCTTTAATATGTGTACACAAGGAGAGGTGGAGGAAGGTGTTCTTTAGACAACAGAAACACTCATCTATTTTGTGGGAGAAGGTGAGGAATAAAGCCAGGCAGCACTATCTGCTGTGGGTCAGTAAGAAAAGGAAGAAGAAACCTGTTTAGTTTGTCTGTTCGGTTCACAGGATCATGAGGGCCTGATAATGAGGGAAAATGAACAAATACATAAGTCGCCTGGCCACAGAATGGCTGCTTCCCTCACTAAATGGCATTCGCTATGCTGAGCACATCACCAAGGGATGCAAGCAGGGGACAACTGTCACAGGGTCAATGGAGATGATCCTCCCCCTCCATTCAGCACTAGTGAGGCCGTATCTGGAGAGTTGGGTCCATTTCTAGGCTCCTCAGTACAAGACAGACATGGACTCACTGGAGAGAGTCCAGTGAAAGGCCACAAAGATGATGACGGGGCTGGAGCATCTTGCATGTGAAGAAAGGTTGAGAGAGCTGGGACAGTCTAGCCTGGAGAAGAGAAGGCTCCAGGGAGTTCTCATCAAGGTGTTGCAGCCATCATTCCCATACCTGATGGGAATGCAACAGGAAGGTGTCAGGCTGTCTGCAGTGGCGCCCACTGACAGTGGCAATGGGCACAAATTAAAACACATTAAACAATCTGAACACAGGAAATGATTTTTTTTTGCTGTGAGGGTAGTTAAACACTGGAGCAGGTTGTCCAGGTATCTTGTGGAATCTTCATCCCTGGAGATATACAGAAAGTGTCTGGACATGGTCCTGGACAACCAGCTGCATATGGCCATGCCTGAGCAGGAGGGGTTGGACCAGATGACTTCCAGGGGCCCCTTCCAACCTCAACCATCCCTTGATTCTGTGAAGTACAGCTATGACTTCTCCCCTTCATAACTCTGTTGTTTCTAACATTGTTGTTACTGTTTTTAGCTTTGTTTCCTGGGGCCTTTAACTGTTGCACGAAAATTTCAGATGAAATTCCCAAAGGGATTCTCCAAAGAGTGGAGAGGTTTGAAATCCAGAAAGCTGATGGCCTGTGTCACCTAGAAGCTGTTATGTAAGAGATGTTTTGGGTCCTTCACTGTGTAACAGATACTGTTTAGTTAAAAACTATTAGGTGCCATTTAAGCAGAACCTTAGAATGCTAACAAATTCAATGAAAACAAGAGCTGGGATTTTGTGTGATTTCAGAACTCTCCTTCCTTATGCTATTTAAACTTCTGACTGCTAAAACTGAATTTCCTTTCACTAATAATATTATTGATCATTATTCAGTCTGCACTAACTTTGACACTGCTTTATTTTTAGAGCTGAAGAATGATGCATGTACCTTAAGACTTCTGTTGAACTATGATCAATCAACTACTGATCCTCCACAAGCCTTGCCTAAATTCATTAAATCTTCTTTACTTTTGCACATCAGCATTTCTTTTTTTTTTTTTTTTTCTTTTTTTTGGCTAGTACCTTTTGAGCTAAATGGGTAAATTTCAAAGAAATCCTGGACATTTTTTATTTCTAGATATTTGAGTGTTGATTGTAATAGGAATAGGAATAAGCATAAAAATAAGAGTAAGAATAAGAATAAGAATAAGAATAAGAATAAGAATAAGAATAAGAATAAGAATAAAAATAAGAATAAGAATAATGATGTGGTCTACTTAGTCATTGGCCATAGAAACCTTAGGCCCTAGCTTTTACATATTTGAAATCAGACAAAAGTGAATAGCCATAGTATAAAATGTAATTTATGATTAACAAGTTCTAGCTTCATGGTCTTCATAGATGAGTGATAAGTATGATCATCTTTTAAATGTTTGGGGGGTTAAAATTTTTTCTTTGAAACTAACAACCGTGTTTTGCTCTGGCAGTCTCTACATAGAAGGGAGAAAGTTTTGTGTGAGCCCACGGATTAGAAAAGTTAAAAAATGGATGAAGAAGAATAAGCACAGGACTCCCAGAAAGAAACTCCATGGTAGAAAGCAGAGAAGAATCAGAATTATCAAAAGAAAAGGAAAGAAGCAATAACAGGATAAAGCAAGCTCCGTAATGAAGACATCTGTGGCATATGGCATTGTGAACATAGATACCAGACTTTGTCAGTGATGGATGATTGTAGCATTAAAATGACCGTTTAAGTACCTATGTGCTAGAGAAACCAGTGGCAGAAAACATCACCTGTATGTAAGAATTATGCTGGTCAGATTACCAGCCAAATGATAAGGTGTTCCTGACAACGCCTTGTAGCAAGAATCCTCTGTACCTAAATTCAGACCTAAATCCTCCTCTCTCCCGCCCTGCTTTAATGACAATCTCCCCTGTAATTTCTGTTTTAACATGCCAGTATGCAATTCCTTCTCATTGCTCCATTTTCCCGGTACTGTTCTTGGTCCTTCCTTGTCTGCAATCATCTTTGTGCTGTTGCCTGTTTCGTTTCTATTCTTCCAGCCATTTTTTTATTTCTTCTTACATAACTTTACAGATAGCTTTCCAGATACTAGTTTGGTTTAACTGGCCAAAACCATGTATCTTTTTTCTATTCCAAACAATCCCTGCTCCTAGTTATTAATATCATGAAATATCATTTCAGTGATAATAACTGAGCTTGTTTATCGAATCCAAAGTGTGGCATCTGGAGCTATGCAACAAAGATAATCTCTACTGCCTTTGTTCATTCAATTACCTCTTCAAACACTTCAGATGGGTTCTTACTACCCTCTTTGCTGAATTTCTAGTAACTAGCATTGAAAATTGCACATATCTGTCAAAGCCTTTTTTCATAGACTAATGGTGATGCTGGTCTGGCTAATGACTAGTGATTATGCCACTCCATAAACTTCCACCCACTGCTCTGCACTGCCTTCTCCTGTGTGGCACAGTCTCCTGTTCCCTTCCTCCTTCCTTGGAAATTTCAAACTAACTTACTATTTCCACAAAACCACCTCAGTCAAAAGCACTTTTCCTCAGAGGCATACATGGGAAGCAGCAAATGAGGGAAAAGAAAGGTCTTAAAAAGAGTGAGTGCCACAGAACACATACTTTAAATATTTACTTAGTTAGCAAAAAATACTCAGTATACAGCATAATTCTGTTCTTCATCCTCTTCCCCTGCTAATTACTGTTTGTTTCCATTCACTGCATTTCACTTAAATGAGCTCCTCAGAGTTGTCTCTTGGGTTTGTTCTGTAACTGTTATGTCTAACTACATACTGCAAACATGTGAGAAAGCATGGCAGATGACAGTAGATAGAAGCAGCCACTTTTGGTACCCTAAATAAAATAAAGATGGACATCTGTACAAGGCAACTAGAGAACAGGTAGCATACTCCCACAGATGCACATCTGATGAAAGAAAGTGACTCCTTCCAAAACAGGTATGAAAAAACAACAATTATCTTCCCTGCTTAACCAACAGCCTCCTAACAAGGATGAGGCAACTCATCTAACTCCTCTTCCAATTTCTAGGGAATATTGTGTACACCATTGTACATATGCCAACGTACACTGTTGTGTACGTTGGCATATCTACATCCTCTGCCTGCTGAAATGACATGCAGGAAGTCTTCTGCCAGGAGCAGGACCTGGGATTGCTCTCTCTAACTCTGAACATGCACAGAATCTCTTCTTCCTGAATGCTGCGGTCAGCATGCTGGGGAGGCAGAGGATAGACTCTGGCTGATGCAAGCTGAAATGACGCATGTTTGCCACCATTCCATCTGTACTCTGATGCTGCACTGCCTGTACACCACATGGATATAGTAAATGAGTATCAGACAGAATCCAATCCTCCTGTATCCAGGCCATCAGAGAGACAGGAATGCTAGATTGCTAAAATATATAACACTACAGTATCTACATCTTACTGTTTCTGACAGTTCTATTTATTGTCTTCCTTGTGTTCTGCTCCTGATTCCGGATATTACGTTCACACTTCCCTCTTGAATCACAGGTTTCTAGGTGGGTCTGTGATGGCACCTCAGCTCCTCATAGCTTTCCCGTCAATGCAACCAGTAGCCTTTCAAGTGTACACAGTGTACCCGAAGTACTGACTAAAGTACGGAGTGTACCCTAATTTCCATGCTTTTGTGTCAGAGACTGTCAGTATTTCATAGGATTAGACCTGTGCAACTAGCTTTTCAGGCTGACAGGCATGTCTGACGCCCCTGTGGAACCGTCTGACTGTTTCACTGACAGAACCATTCAGTGTTGCCAATTGGTAAAGGCAAGTCAGGAAAGTCTGGGAGAATTGAGAAAGAAGGGAACAAAGTCAAGATGACAGTACAGATGAGAAAAAGTGAAACTATGGCTCTAGTTGAGACCACAGCAGCATCACCTCCATGAGTGGAGTCTGTTATGAGAAGAGGACGGAAGGGAAGACCCTATTGGTCTGGTCACAGGCTGCTGGGAAGACCCATGCAGTCCTGGCTTGCAGACCTGTCAGTTTTAAGTGTGCAGCACAGCTGTGGTTCTCTCTCTGGTTGGAGAACAGTATCTGCTCCCTAGTGGTGACCTCTTTTTGTACTGTCAGCTTTCCTGGGCCCCACATCTTCGATTCTTATCTGTTCAACAATTACTGCTTCACATCTGAAATTATGTAACTCTGGTGCAGTTGCCCCTCTTGCACATGGGGTGTAAAAGCAGCAAAGTGTGATCTAAACACAGTTTTATAGTTTTAATAACTGGAATTGTTACAATTTCACAAATATTCTAAAACCCAGCCATCTCTGCAACTCAGATATTATTGAAATGTTTGCATTTACTAGACCTACTTTAAGACAGGCTTTGATACATTTGTTTACATTTCCCAGTTCTTCAGAGTGTGTGTTATTGTGTATCAGGTTCTCCTGGAGTCAGCAGACCAAATCCAGAGATTCCCAGAAGGCAGAAGCCCTCTACCAGCTGCTAGCTGTATTTCAAGATTGGGCTCCTGTGCATTCTTTTGAGAACTGAGTTAGAAATAACTTCTACTAGTCATTCAATCCAGAAAACTCTCCCTTGATATTGGATTAAGAACAGCACTTGAAAGATCTACTGTCTGGTACAGTTTCATCTATCTCTGAACCCTAAAACATAAATACGTAAAAGAAAATCATTCCGGTTTCCAAACCTTCACTTGGGTGACTTCACACTCCCTTTAGCTGCGCGCTATTTTTGACCTTTGCTATTTTGTGCTTGGCAAAAAAATAAAATCAATACTTTTTCCAGTAAAATAATCTCAACATCTTGTTTTGTGGAAGAGATGACTGTTACACATGACATTGTTTTCCTTGAAAATGCTGGGTAAAGCTTTCTTTTCGCTGGGTTTAGGCACCTAAAGATGTAGTTGGCTGCATCTGAAAATCCCAGTGAGAATTTTAGTGGCTTAGAAGTGTAGCTCCCATTTACTTAAATCCAGATTAAGCCTGTAATTAATATTCCTGAAAATTCAAATGAATTAACTCCTATACAGTTTTAAGAAACAGCTTTAATCATCTGGCTGTTTATTTTAAGAGTTATTAACCTAATACGACAGTCTCTATCTCTTTAGGAGGCTCTAGGAAAAAAAAAAGTCATGGAAAGAATTGTTGAAGAATAACTAAACAGAAGCAAAGAACTAAACAGAAGCAAAGAACCTGTTTGGTCTATTGAGACAAAGTCAGCACCTTGAATTTGATACATTGGCTTAAAACGAGGTGAGTCATCAGACAGCAAACACTTCTCTTTCAAAACAGTACTGGATTAGGAGATTCTACCCACCTTTACACTTGAAAAATAGCAAGAGAGCCTCAAGTTCAAACTCCTCTTTTGGCAAAACAGATTGGATTTTAATGGACAAAGATGCCTCCTAGCAGCATCTGAGCATGTTTCTGCTCCAAGGTCATTCTGGGCTAGCAAGCTGAGTTTCTTCAGTAATACCATTTCTATTAAATGGACCTCTCCTGTCTCAGGTTTCCAGTTCTAAGGTTACCAAGGTGCAGGATTCATTTTTGTACACTAGTCCCATACAGTCGCAACTGAGAATCTCACTGGACAGATTGGTCAAGCTGTAGGGCCACGAAAGGAGAACTGTCATTCTCACAAGCTGAGCTGAAAGTAGTGGCAATCACATGTCTGGAGCATAGTATGGTTCAAGGACTATAATTAATTACCTAAGAAGTTTGGAACAAGATTTACTGAGATCTTTAATGTTATTACTGAGACCTTTTTTAGATATTCAGATAAATCAATTGTAGTCTGTTGCAGTAGCAGTACAGGCACATTGCTTCTTGTGAAAAAAATAGTATTTTTTTCCATGAATTCTCTTGCAATATACTCAGTGACAGGAAAAGCAAATAGGAGCCTCATAAAGCTGAATAAAAAGAATAATACTACTGGCAGCAACTATAAAATAAATTGTACTGATTAATAGGAAAAAGCAGTACATATTAGGCTATAAAGAGCTAGTCATCAAACCAGTCTGCAAGACGAGGACTGCTTCAGTGAGTCCAGAAGAGGCCATGGAGATGATCAGATGGCTGGAGCACCTCTGCTGTGAAGGCAGGCTGAGAGATCTGAGTTTGTTCAGCCTGGAGAAGAGAAGGCTCCTTAAGGGGAGACCTTAGGGCAGCTCCCAGGACCTAAAGGGGCAGACAGGAAATCTGGAGGAGGCCTTTTTACACGAGCATGTAGTGACAGGACACGGGGGAATGGCTTTAAACTGACACAGGGGAGATTTAGATTAGATATTTGGGAAAAATTCTTCACTGTGAGTGTGGGGGGTTGGTGCCCAGAGAAGCTGTGGCTGCCCCATCCCTGGCAGTGGTCAAGGCCAGGTTGGATGAGGCTTGGAGCAACTTGCTGTAGTGGAAGGTGTCCCTGCCCGTGGCAGGGGGTTGGATGTAAATTTAAATTAGCATCTGGATCCAGAAGCATCCCAGTGAGACAAATACATTGCTCTTAGCAGTGTAGGTCAGATGCCTGGTCTCTGAAATTAACTTCAGACAACTATTAAAAAAATGTGACTGCATTGTGTCCTTAACCTCAGTTTAAAATTCTGAAAATCCAGCAATTGTCCATCACATTTTACTTTTTAGCTTTCCTTCATCATCTTCAGGGTGTAATCTTCAAACACGCTTCAGTACTGAAACCATAGGAGAACAAGGTTACAATTTTATTGCCTATAGATTGTTAATTTGTTAAGGTTTGATTGTTTGGTGTTCGGGTTTTTGCTTTTTGGGTTTTTGGAGGTTTTTCTTTTTTTTTTGCACATAAATGATTTTAAATTGATAGCAATGATTTCATGCATGTCTATGTCATGCTATCTTCTACAATACAGAAAGTTAATGTCAAAGACTATGGGATGTCTTTCATCCTGTTGGACCATGGAAAAGAAAGCAGTGATATGAATCATCTCCCCAAGCTGATCTTAGTCATTTTGGTAGTTTTTTTTTGTTAGATCTGTAAAGATGTAATAAAGGTAAGAAGATTCATGTTTACATCTGTGTTTACTGTTGACTACGCACCAAGGCAAAGAATCACAAAAACCCATTCTGCCTTTACCATTTTGAAAGCAAATATGACATTTATCTGAAAACAAAACAAAACATGGCACTATAAGCGCAGGCTCACAGGAGAGCAGATTTAAGCTGCCAGGGAGCAGCAAGGGCAGGTGAGCCAGGAACTGAATGTGACAACAAAGAAGGCAGGGCAGTGACCTCGTTCTGACGGTGCCCAAACAAAAAAGCAGAGTGGGGCCAGCAATAGCAAGCAGGGTCAGAGCCACCCCAGGTTTCTAGAGGAGTCCATAGTGACGAGCAGGCTGGAGGTGAAGCTGGGAAGTCAAGTCAGTGGGTCAGGATCAGCAAGGAACGTAGCCAGGCACAGGCATACCCGCAGTGCAGCCCAGGCAAGGGCCCAACCTTGAGGAGAGCTTCAAGTGAAGGGGAAGAGGCCACCCAGGCAACAAATCACAGCTCTTCGTCACACATACGTTTTCACTGCAGCCCCATCCCAGGCTACATGAACGCACTGCACCGGAGCCAGCCTTGCCCACAGGCAGCTGAGCCCCCAGGGAGCAGTGAACAGGACTGGGACTGCACAGTATGAGGGCACACTCACTGCCTTGACATGAGATCCTGCATGGACTGCTTCATCTCCTCCTGCACGTCTGCTCTTCTCTAAAGCCGGAACACACCAAGCACCCCAGTGACAGGAAACAGTTTGCCACCACAGCATATAATGAGAGGCTGGCATTTGGGACTCATTTTAAAGTCTAGAACAAGGACACAGTTCCAGCTTCAGTTTTGTTTTGGGTTTTTTTTTCGGTGGTAGGAAGGGAAAAGAAGGAGGAATTGAAGTTTTAGATTCCCAGAGCAGAAGATCAACTTCTAACAAGAAGTCCATTTGGTCTGTAGGCACAGAAGATAGCAGTGTGTCTGCATGATGCAGCTATGCTATCGTCTATTCAGCTTGTATTTTGCCAATGTGTTTTTTTCAGCATTACGAATGGAACAAGCTTATCAGAAGACTGCAGGGTGACACATGCAAACAAAACTCTCGGTTTCTCAGCAGTATTTCTCAATCCTTGCACTACAAAGAGTTCTACAACAAATCTGTGATTTTTAATGATGATAGCAGCATGTTCAATGTCTCAAGGACAGGAGTTAACACTTTCAACGATTTTTTTCCTTTCTTTGCATTATTTTTACCTGCCCTAAGATGGTGGAAATAAGAAGGGTTTAACAGCCTTATACAACGTGAGTTGAGCAAGGCAGTGTCTTCTGCTAGCTGTAGCAATCTGATCACATAGAAACTGACACCAGTTGCTAAGGGCGTTTTATTATTTTGAGAGGTGTTTTACAATCAAATTATCCAGGCTTTAAAATTTGTGTTTTCCATTGACCAGCTTCTCATCTGCAATAAAAGTTTGTACTCTCCGTGACTCCTCCGGGGATGCTCAGTACTCTGTGCAGCATTAGAAGCAATAGATTAGATGGATATAGATTAGCACAGGGCCTAAAGGCTACAGAGATTGGCATGTGGAACCCATACATTAGCTAACTGTTGATGTCCCAAGTAACACCACCACGAGGTTTGGCTTGGCATGCTGTGGGTCTAACAAGTTGGGAAGATGCTCCCTTAAGAACAGGACATCGCATCCTCCGTGAAGCAATTTCCCTGGCAGAGCCCCCACGACAGCCCCGAACGCCTCGTCCCAGCCTGCCAAGGGTTGGGGCTGCGGACCGGTTTTGTAAGCCTAAACATGGGGCTGGCTCCCTGATGGCCGGCACCACGGCCCGCGGCTGCCGGCAGCCCCCTCAGCCAGCCGCAGCCCCCTCAGCCAGCCGCAGCCGCTGCCACGGCCACACGCGGGGCACCCCCGGCTGCCACCACCCCCCCGCCCTGCTGGCTGGGGCCGGGCGGGCCTCGCCTCGCGTTGCCGGGCAACCGCCTCCTCGCCTCGCCGGGGACCGGCAGCCGTCCTACTCTCACCCGCGGTCGGCAGCGCGCTCCCATTGGCTGCCCCCGCGCGGCGCTCGGCTCCCATTGAGCGCCCGCCGCCTCTGCCGCGTCCCCATTGGCGCGCCGCCCTCTGGCCACGCCGCGTCACTTTCTCACACCATTTCCCCCGCCTTCTCCGCGGGCCGCCGGCCGGCCGGAGGGCGGGACCTGCCCGGCGGCGGCTGTGATTGGCGGGCGGAGCTGCCGCTCAGGGGCCCGGGCGGCGGGGCTGTTTAAAAGGCGCCGCACGCCGGCGCTCGGCGCGTTCTCCCGTGCGTGAGGACGGGCAAGGGCGAGGCGCAGCGGGTGACACCGGTGGGCATTGTCTGTACCAGGTGAGCGCGGCTCGGCGGCGGACCCTGCCTCTCTCCTCGGCAGCGGGGCGAGGAGGACGCGGAGCTGCCCGCGGGCTGGGGCTGGGTTGGTATAGCTGGGAGCGGCGTTCTCAGTGGATGCAAGCGCCTTTGAAGTGCCTGCAGTGCGGCAAGAAGGGGGAAAAGAGTGAAAAAAAGAGACATAGAGGTGTGACTGGCTGTTTCTCCACGCCGGTGTCTCTCTTAACGCTGGTGCCAGCACACCCGCAGCGTCGGGCGCTGCCCGGAGCATGGCGGAGCATCGTCCGGGGCAGTGCGGCGGGGCCAGACTCCAGCCGAAAGAGTCGCGTCCCGGTGCCCGGGATGCTGCCCCCGAGGAAGCCTCTCCATCCTGAGTGAGCCGTGGAGGGCGGCTGCTGCAGGGCTTGACTGGCTCTGCCCGCAGCTCGCTGGTTGGGAAGGCGCTGAAAGCATCGACACCCTCCGCGTGTCAGCTTACCGCCTCTCAGTGTCGCGACAGAGCGACAACTGGGAAAGGCTGGGAGGGCGTATCCCCCTGCCCAGCCTCCCCCTCACATGCCACAGGTAGCCGGAGCTGCCTCAGGGATGCCGTCCCCTTCTTTCATGATGGCGCTTGTAGCCCGACGCGGGCTCCCCGGCACCCACGCGGGTGCGGGCGCAGTCCAGGAGGGTGCATATGGCGAGACATTGGGGGTGTTCACGGCAGAATTTAAGGCATCGTTCCCGCGGTTTGGGGTTGTTCCGCCGTTGGCCGGTCTCCCCGCAGTTTCCCCCCCTCTCCTGTTAGGATGAGCGGTGTCCGGTACCGCGGCGGATGCCCTCGACCCGGGTGGAGGCAGCGACCTCACGCGTCGTGAGCGCGGTCTTGCGAGCGCCCGGTGCCTGCCGGTGCGGCGGGGTGGCTGCCTGATGTCGCGGCTGAGGCTGCCGGATCATCGGGCGGTGACCTATGAAGAGCAGGCTGAAGTGTCCCGCAAGTATCCCTGCCGCCACCCGAGAGGTCGATCTGTCCGCCAGCTCCCCCTGAGCCGGGAGCTGCTCAGGGGAGCCGCTGAGCCCATGGCAGCGCTGTCAGTGGCGAAAGGCTGCAGACTCGGCTCTTAACTTCCAGCCAAGTGTTCTGCAGGCGTGAAGGACTTCAGCGGGAACTGATTAAGTCAAATTATTGGCAGAATAGTCACGATTATATAAATATTCTCAAATATATCAATATATGTACCAGTGCATATTCTCAAATATGCAAAATTTGACACAATAAAAAATACAAAAATACACAAAGACAATGTAAGCCACCAGTTATGGTGAGAGAACAGATTTATGGCAACACTAGCAGAAAGTGGTAGCTCTTTCATGCTGCTTGTTCATTCTCTAAAGAATCCTGAGGGGACACAAGACAAATAATTCTAAAGTGTCTATATGAAAACCTTTGGCATTCTCAATCTTTTAAAAGAAATCATATTTTTGAGAAAACTTTTAAGTCAAAACTGAGTAATGCAACGTTGTTTGCTGGTTGACCAAGAGGACAAAAGGCTGTTTGTTTTGCATTAAGTAAACAATTTTTTTCCTGTAATGACTAACTGGCTTTAGCTGTCCTGTTTCCTTCAGTGATCAGAACAACTTAATAAAGCCATGATTCTCCTTGCAGTACAGCTGGTAGCCCTAAGACTGCCACTATGTGAGGTATGTTTGGTGATCTTGGTATTAGGTGAGCCACAAAAACGCAAGAAGCCACAAGAAGGAGCCTCCCTTTAGTTGTGCTCTGCAGAAAGCTTTCCGATGAGAGAGGCCAAGTTCTTATGTGATGCATGCGTTGGCTTTTAGTGTATAACTTAAAGAAAATTGACCCTCTTAAGATTCTCTGCAGCCTCTTAACTTGTGGCTTTCTGGCTCCTGGAGCAGAAATAAACTCTGCTTTGGGCTCAAGGCTTGTCCTTGAGATGGGTGCCAGACACTGTCCTGAGCCAGCAAGAATCTGAATTTCCCTTTTGACCCCTGACCCCTTTTGAAGAAAGTGAGGTACATTGTGCCAGAAAGAGCTGGACCCCAAGGCCTTTTCTGCAGCTGGTACCTTGGGATTTCACTGTTGGTGTGTCTGCACTTGTACTGGGAGCTGGAAAGCTCCCTCCTCCCCTGCAGTGCCTGTGCATACATATCTGGGGTGAAATGGTGCTCATGGAGAAAGTTTTGCACCACACTGCTGCTCTGTGGCCCCACAAGATGCATATGACTTGCTCATTGTGCTGATGAGACGGGACCTAAGCTTGTCCCACAGGCCCAGGGGAGTCTCTGGACCATTACGCTCACTTCCCTGCCTGTGGCTTTAGGAAAGCTGTGATGCCCACTTCATTTCTAACAGTGTAAACCCACTGCTATGCTCTAACAAATCCTTAATCCTGCCCACCAGCTTCCTGGAGGCAGAAACATACAATGGTTTGGGTAGGAAGGAAACTTAAAGAGCATCCAGTTCCAACCACCATAGCATGGGCAGAGACACCTACTAGACAAGGTTGCTCAAAACCGCATGCAGCCTGGCCTTGAACACTGACAGGGATGGGGCAGCCACAACTTCTCTGGGCAGCCTGTGCCAGTGTCTTAACATACTTGCAGTGAAGAACTTCTTCCTAATGTCTAATCTAAATCTGCCCTTTGCCAGGTTAAAGCCATTCCCCCTTGTCCTGTCACTACATGTCCTTGTCAAAAGTCCTCCTCCAGATTTACTAGCCCCTTTAGGCACTGGAAGCTGCTCTAAGGTCTCTCCAGAGCCTTCTCTCCAGGCTGAACCACCCAACTCTCTCTCCTGTTTCCATAGCAGAGCTGATCCATCCCTCTAATCATCTTCGTGGCCTCCTCTGGACTCGCGTCAGCAGTTACACGTCCCTCTTGCATTCCCCCCGAGCAGGACGCAGTGCTGCAGGGGTGGAGGGTCTCCCCCGGTGCCCCGCCGGCCTCCCGATGCCGCCCAGCACACAGCCGCCCGGGCTGCAGGAGCTGCCGGCGCTCCCAGCGCCTCATCGGGCTCCTCAGGGGGGCGAGCAGCGGGACGGTCTCCCCGCGCCTGCGCACTTGACGCCTGCCCCATCCGCATGCGCGGCCCTCCGCGCCGGCGGCCGACGATGGGATTCCGCACCGTGTAAGGGCCGTGCCGGCGGTAGGGGGGTGCGGGCGGGCCGTGCGCTGCCGCGGGACGGGCCGTGACGCTCTAGCGCCACGCCGGTGGTTCCTGGCCGGGTCCCAGGCCGGGTCCCCGGTAACCTTGATCCGTTCGTGGGGCGGGGGGGGTGTTGCCCGCGGCTCTCAGCAAGGCCGCGGCGGTGCCTGAGAGATGAGGGGCTTCGGGACAAGGGTGGGCTGAGGGGACGAGGTGGCGGTCGGGCACGAGGTGTGGTGAGCAGACAGGAAAGCATGAGGTCGGGTGTTAGCGGGTGAACGCCAAACGGCTTTTTTTGCTTCAGACCGTGGCGGTGAGCTGTGCGCTCTGCGGTGCTTCAGTCGGCAGCTTTAAATAGCATTTTCCTCCCATTCATGCGTTTTAATACAGGCTGCAAGAGAAATACCTTAAAAATGAAGGTTTAGGTACCTTACAGGTATGGGTGAGTTTGCTGGAGGCAGGCGAAGTGGTGAGCCACACGCTTGTACTTCAGTTTCATAAGGACATATCTGTAACAGAAAATACTTAAAGTTGTCCTGACGCTTGTCTTAATATGCATCCTATGAAGTCGGCATTCCTGCAGGGAGCAGCTTTATTCCTGTTTAACCGCAGCTGTCAGCTAAGGACCATGCAGCTTCTCACTTCCCCCCCCCCCCCCCCCCCCCCCCCAGTGGGAAAGGGAGGAGAATTAGAAAAAAAGGTAAAACCTGTGGGTTGAGATAAGAGCAGTTCAGTAATTAAAGACAATATAATACTACTACTACTGATAATAATAATGAAAAGGGAAACAGCTAAAAAAAACCAAAACAAAACAAGAAGAAAACACTAATAAACACAAGTGATGCACAGTATTATTGCTCACCATCCACTGACCGATACCCAGACCGACCCGAGCAGTGATCTCACCCTTCCAGGTAACTGCCCCCAGTTTATATACTAGGCATGACATGCCGTGGTATTGAATAACCCTTTGACTAGTCTGGGTCAGGTGCCCTGTCTCTGCTCCCTTCCGGCTTCTTGTGCCCCTCCTCACTGGCAGAGCATGAGACTGAAAAGTCCTTTATCAGGGTGAGCACTGCTGACTTCGGTGTGTTGCCAGCATTATTCTCAGACTAAAACCAAAACAGCACTGCACCAGATATTAGGAAGAAAATTATCTCAGCCAAAATCAGGACAGTTCCTTTAAACAGCTCGTTAAGGTTTTATGGAAGAACTTGGGTCAGTTTGATGGTACTTGAAGCTGGGCATGAAGGGGACAAGTGCTGTTAAAGGAAATGAGCAGAACTACAGGAAGGTGGTGCATGGCCGTATAATGGGGATAGGGCTAACGTAACAGAATGCAAAATATCCTTGAGTGTAGTGACAATAAACTTGCCGAGTTAAAATAAAAAAACTTTGTCTATCAGGAGGAATCCCTGTGTATTCATTTTGGTATGTGAGATGCTCTTCCAGGCCTGGTGTTGGTAGTTCCAGTGTACTGGAATACCAAAACAGTGTGCTTAAAAAAAAAATGCAAAAAACAAACAACCCAACCAGAAATGAAGAAAAAAGAACAAACATCAGAAAAATGCCTATTTTTTATCTTTGTTGCAAGTATAAACACAAACTGGCTTGTTGTAAGGCAGAGATAAAGGCTAAATTTTAAACCTAAATTCTCAACTAGCAATGTCTAAAAAAAAATAAAAATAATCCCATATTTCTAGCTTGGTTGTGTAAAATTGAGAGTTTGTGTATAAGCAGAAATACAATAATGAACATTAATAATGAACTAATTTCTCAAACAACACTTGCTAAGCATGTGGTGTGCTTTGGTGAAATAACTGGGCTTAACCTTCATCTGTTCATCTCCAGGGCTGAAATCTGTGTTTTCACTTAAAGCTGCCTCTTAATATAAAAATGTTACAAAGCTTCTAGCAATGTTTACAGTATACTCAGGACCAAATTCTCCCCATGGAGCAGAGGGTTGTCTTTTGCAAATGACCTTGCAGAATACCTGAAATTAACTGCTTCTACAGGCCTGCAGAAAGTGAAACTAGGTCTCTCAAAATGATTGTGAATAAATCAGCCTTCTTTTTGTGTGTGTGTGTGGTTTTTGTTTTTTTCTTTAAAGATCTTCCACGATGCCTGGGTCTCTTCCTGTTAACGCTGAATACTGTTGGCCCAAAGATGTGGGAATTGTTGCACTGGAGATATATTTCCCCTCTCAGTACGTTGACCAGACAGAGCTGGAGAAGTATGATGGTGTGGATGCTGGGAAATACACCATTGGGCTGGGCCAGTCAAGAATGGGGTTCTGCTCCGACCGGGAGGATATCAATTCTCTCTGCCTGACTGTGGTTCAGAAGCTGATGGAGAGGAACAGCCTTTCCTATGATTGTATTGGGAGACTGGAGGTTGGAACAGAGACAATAATTGATAAATCAAAATCTGTAAAGACTGTCCTGATGCAGCTCTTTGAAGAATCTGGTAATACAGATGTAGAAGGCATTGACACCACTAATGCGTGCTATGGAGGCACTGCTGCTCTTTTTAATGCCATTAATTGGATCGAGTCCAGTTCTTGGGATGGTAAGTTCAGAGTATTTTCTTGGAAAAGTTAGAATCATAGAATAGTTAGGGTTGGAAAGGACCTTAAGATCATCTAGTTCCAACCCCCCTGCCATGGGCAGGGACACCTCCCACTAAACCATGTCACCCAAGGCTCTGTCCAGCCTGGCCTTGAACACCGCCAGGGATGGAGCATTCACAGCTTCCCTGGGCAACCCATTCCACTGCCTCACCACCCTTACAGTAAAGTACTTCTTTAATTACAGTGTTCATGTGTAACTATGTAAAACCCAGAGGTTAAACTGTTCTTCCCTTCTGAAGTCTTACTCTTAAATGCACTGGACATTAAGTTCAACTCCAGTGGGAAAAAAAAATGACATGGTTAATAATCACTGTTTTTTTCCTGTAAATTTCTGTGGCTGCTAAGTAATTAAAATATGGGGGGAAAGGTCAAGATGGAAAAGCCCCTTTAATAGGGGGGTCATCTCCTCTGTGACCAGCATCTGAAAATTGCAGATGGATATTAAAGTATGCTCAATTCTTGGCTATTTCTCATCATTATTTGTGCGTATTTTTCACAGGACGCTATGCACTTGTTGTTGCGGGAGACATAGCTGTGTATGCCACTGGAAATGCCAGGCCAACAGGTGGAGCTGGTGCTGTTGCTATGCTGGTTGGTCCAAATGCTCCCTTAATTTTTGAGAGAGGTTAGTGGAAGAAAAACAAATACTGTTCATCCAGACAGCTGGATCTGTTTGGAAGCCTGTTTGTTGTGCTTTGCTTGAGGGCTGGATTAACTCCCACCATGTCAGAAATTGTGCTGTGTCTGCTCTCACTCTGGTCCAACTTGGGCAAGTCCCATTATAGGGTGCATGAAGAAGCAACTAGAGGTGCTCATGTCTGCTTATTTCCTTGTGGATTCTACAATAAAGTTGTCAAAGAGTGGGCCTGAAGTGCTATGAAAACCTGCTTAAGGGGGACCAGATATTGCTTGTTTCCCCAAATGTGTTAAGTGATGCATTCAAGTTGGCTCAAAGCAGCTGAATAATTTTTGCCAATTTCTGTCCATCAGGGTTGCGTGGAACTCACATGCAGCATGCATATGACTTCTATAAGCCAGATATGGTCTCTGAATATCCTGTAGTTGATGGCAAACTCTCTATACAGTGCTACCTCAGTGCATTAGATCGCTGCTATACTGTTTATCGCAACAAAATCCACGCCCAGTGGCAAAAAGGTATGTAGCCTGACTTGGTGATACTGCAAGATCTGGCAAATATTGGAATGTGTCTCTGTGCTGGCAGTGTACTTTCAGAGTTTTAGCATTTGGTCTGAAGACTGGTCCCCATCTTGGTTTTGCATGTTCTGAGGCGTTTCAAACGTTTTGTCTCTCCCTTGAGAAATGTTTTACATCTGTTCTGGTATGGCTGAGTACCTCATAATAAGCAGCAGTCTCTAGAAGCTTATCTTGGTGTAATGGATAACACCTTGCTTAAAAGCGTATTATTTCCACCCCACCACATAATATGCTCTTAAGATATTGGGGTTAATATTTTAACTAAATATTTATACTGTGTTGGGTTTTTTTAAACTCATACATTTAGTAGTTGCTTTACTTATATTAAGAGGCCTAAGGGTGAAGATTAGCTAGTTAAATGAAGTAAACTATTACACCAAAATGCTGAACAGAAATAAGGAGATTTTGTTAAGCTTATAGCTTTCTCTTCTAGAAGGTCAAACATTCTTAGTTGTTGCAAAAGATCAGTAAGAAACTAGTCTTTAAATAGGAGTAGCAGCAATGTTTTAAATGATCTTGACAGCCATAGTTAGTCTTACTGTAGACTCTTTATGGTGATGTGATACGATCACTAGTACCCTGTCACCCTTGTATTTTATTTTCATAGTTGAACTAAGTGCTAAATATAAGTTGTAACACAACATTTCTGCCACTTCCAGAGGGGATAGGCAGACGTTTCACCTTGAATGACTTTGGATTCATGATCTTTCATTCTCCCTACTGTAAACTGGTCCAGAAATCTGTGGCTAGACTCTTGTTGAATGACTTTCTCAGTGACCAGAACCCAGAAACAGCAGATGGTGTTTTCAGTGGGCTGGAGGCTTTCAGGTGAGGATGGCTGCTATCTTCTTTATTCATGTGATCTACACCTCCAATGTGTGTCTTTACTTTCTGTAAAGTAATTTACTAACTGTTTGTGAACATCCTTTTTTTTTTTTTAATAGGGATGTAAAACTTGAGGATACATATTTTGACAGAGATGTGGAAAAAGCTTTCATGAAAGCCAGTGCAGAGCTCTTCAATCAGAAAACCAAAGCTTCGTTACTTGTGTCCAATCAGAATGGAAATATGTACACCCCTTCAGTCTATGGTTGCCTTGCCTCTCTTCTAGCACAGTAAGCATAAAATAATGGGAAAAAGTCATAGCTTTTTATATGCAGGGTTATAAAAGGTTTTTGTTTCAGAAAGCCTTTGGTAAAAGTACCATCTAGCAAACCTTTTCCTACTAGATTGCCTTAAGCAGAAAGCCTGAAGTTGAAAACATGATTCTGCATGCATAGTTTGTTCAGGTGACAAACAGATTCAAAAGTTATGTGTCAGAAGCTGATCTGAAACAGCTGCTTACTTGCTGCTGAAGAAGGATCTTATTTATGAGGTGGTATCTTTTTCCAGCCTCAACCTTCCCTACCCTGCCCCCCTCCAAAAAAAACCTCCCTCAGAATGCCTTCTCTGTTTCACTTATAATAAACAAAGCCAAATTAAATTAGAGGTTTGGGAGGGGGTTGTTTGGTTGGTGGTTGTTTAGGAGTTTTATTTTGTGGGGGTTTGTTTGGGGGTTTTTTTCTTTTTTTTTTGTTTTGGTTTTTTTTTTCCAATGACTTTTACAAAATCACATTAAGTTTAAACTAAGCTATTCCTCTTGGATCCTTTTTTTTGTTGTTCTGACTTTGCCTTCCAAGATGTGGTTGCTCATTTTAGGCTTTAGGTCACTTAAGAAGGAAAACTGTCTGCTTTCTGGATAATGGTATTCTGGGCATTTCCCTCCTCTGTTTTGCTTAGCCAGCTTTGGAAGTCATCACATAACAGCCATGCCTGATACTGTTTAAAGTCACATAAGCACATAGCATGTGAAATGTGTATTGTAGTCAGTGTAACTCACTGGCTGCTTTTGCTAAGCTAGCTGCACTTTCTAGTTACTTAAATTTGGCACTTTGTCTTAATTCTTACTTTAAACAACTGTTGTTTGGTTTGCAGGTACTCCCCAGAGCAGCTTGCAGGCCAGAGAATCAGTGTGTTCTCGTATGGCTCTGGGTTTGCTGCTACGCTGTACTCCATTAGAGTTACACAGGATGCCACTCCTGGTGAGTGAAAGGAAGAAATGTTAATTAACTCCCTTGCACAGCTCCCTGCTAAATGCCTCATGACACTACTCACCAGAACAAGTAAACCTGCAGAGCGACGCTTAATGACAGTAATACTAAATTGAAGATGTTCCAACTCCTGGGAATATTAAAGTGTCTCCTTGGGCAAATAAGTAATATTTTTCAAATTCCGTTAATGTTTTGATGGAGTAATTGGGAATATTTTCAATAACAAAAGGTTTAGCTGCTGTAATGCAAAACATTTTGAATGAGGTTGAAATGTTAACATTCTAACATGCAGTTCTTGGCACTGGTGCAACCTTACATGATGATTCTGTATTGTAGGTTCTGCACTGGACAAAATAACTGCCAGTCTGTCTGACCTCAAAACAAGACTTGACTCAAGAAAATGTATTGCACCGGATGTCTTTGCTGAAAATATGAAGATAAGACAGGAGACCCATCATTTGGGTAAGAGCTTCGTAACTGTAAATTGTTTGTAGTTTCACAGCAGAATGCTCATTGCTTAGTTCACTTGACTTTAAATTATTAGGGTGTAGAATAAAGGAAATGTCCAACTTCTGTCTACTTCTGACAGCTCGTCTTCATTGGTCCTGGTGAGGTTGACATGAAAATGTAGATTTGTTTTTTTCTGTCTTACTGCGTCCAAACTTCAAAGCCCTGTGCTGTGTAAAACTGTTACCAGGAACCAACTAACGGTGTGTCACTGGCTTTTTTACAGCTAACTATATTCCACAGTGCTCAGTAGAGGATCTCTTCGAGGGAACTTGGTACCTTGTGCGTGTGGATGAAAAGCACAGGAGAACGTACGCACGGCGCCCGCTCATGGGTGATGGACCGCTGGAGGCAGGCGTTGAAGTCGTCCACCCAGGCATTGTTCATGAGGTGAACACTCGGCACTCTTTTAAAAGTTGAAGCTAAATGGTGGAACGGTTTGTGTGTTTGTCGTAGCATGTGCATGTATGTTAAAGAAGGAAGTGGTTTAACAAGTTATATTGAATACTTCAGTAATCTATGTAAGTACAAGACAGAAGTAAAAAAAAAAAATTGAACATGGGATTTTAAAAATGTACATTTCAGCATAACAAGAATGAAACTGCACAAGAATGAAAGAAGAACAAAGTGGCTCTTTTCATGTTACCAGTTTGCATGAAGCATGACCGATTCAGTTGACTTAAAACCAAGCTGTCCATTGTAGCATGAATGTTGTTGAGAGTTGGACTAGCCATGAAGTATGGATGCCTGTGAACTAGAAAACCGTATTTAATGTTTTTTTTCCCTTCTTCTTAGCACATCCCAAGCCCTGCTAAGAAAGTGCCAAGAATCCCTGCAACAACAGAATCTGAAGGCGTTACTGTTGCCATTTCCAATGGGGAGCATTAAGATACCTCTGTGAGGTGGGGAATGAAACAAGGTGTGAGGGTAGGGTAAGAGAGGGAGAGGATTGCAGTAGTGCTCAAGTTTCAGTGCACAGTAGTACTTCATTGGAGAGTGGAAAACTGTTAAAGCTCCTTGAAAAGATTTGTCATAATATGGCGTGCTGATGTTTATAGTATTTTCAAGACACTAAATTCATGAATATACTGGGGATGGAGGGACTTGCCGGGGGCTGTGTGGATTCATTAACATGTCCAATTATTTTTTTTAATTGCTGAATAGTATGTTGTCCATTACAAGGTGTTTGTACACAGAAAAAAAAAAATCTTTTGCTTGCTCTTTCCATTCAAAAGGACTTGAAACCTACACTGTTAACTTCTACTTCAAACCTACACTGTTAACTTCTACTTTAAACCTATACTGTTAACTTCAGATGTGTGGCAAGCTAGTCCAGGCTTTTCATGTTTGGATTCTCAGTGCCTTGACAGTAAGCTGTCTTCAGAATACTGCACTTCTCTTTCTCTCTACCACCTTCCATCTTTTCTCCCAGTCTGCGTTCCATCACCCCGTTGCTTTGGGAAATACATACAACCAAGTAGCATTCATTGCTGGAGAAGAATCTCTCTTCCCTGTCAGAATGAATGGATCAAGAATGGCTAGACTGACAGGTGGTTTTCTTCCAAGAAACTTTGTGACCTGCTGTGTTAGTTACTATGGGATTCCTCTGAACACCCATAGTGTGTATTTTGTACCTGCTTTATAAATCACAGCAGCATGGGAGGAAAGAGAAAGAAGGGAGGTAGGGATTTTTTTGTTCCAAAGATGTGGATTCACTGATCTGGCGTCTTTCAGGGTTGTCTAGTAGATCCCATTTGTAGTACTGTGTGCAGTTCTGGTGTCCTCAACATAAGAAGGACATGGAGCTGTTGGAGCAAGTCCAGAGGAGGATGATAAGGCAGTTGGAGCACCTCCCATATGAATTCAGGCTGAGAAAACTGGGACTGTTCAGCCTGGAAAAGAGAAGGCTGTGTGGAGACCTCATAGCAGCCTTCCAGTATCTGAAGGGGGCCTACAAAGATTCCAGAGAAGGACTTTTCATCAGGGACAGCAGGGGTAGGACAGGGGGTAAGGGGTTCAAACTAAAACAGGGGAAGTTCAGGTTAAATATAAGGAGGAAGTTCTTTACTGTAAGGGTGGTGAGGCACTGGAATGGGTTGCCCAGGGAAGTTGTGAATGCTCCATCCCTGGCAGTGTTCAAGGCCAGGTTTGCCAGAGCCTTGGGCAACATGATCCGGTGTGAGGCATCTGTGCCCATGGCAGTGGGGTTCGAACTAGATGATCTTAAGGTCCTTTCCAACCCAAACCATTCTATGATTCTATGGTTCTATAATTATCGAAGGCAGCAGAATTTTCATATGGGACTTCTAGATATTATGGAGCTGTTTTAATTGGCAAACAAAGAAAGGGAGAAACATCACTGTGGAGCACTGGCCTCTCACTAGTCTTTATATAATACATTTCTGAAAGACTATTTCTAACTTTGAATTTGGCTTTGTACCTTGAAATCTTTCTGACTAATGGTGATATTGTAGGAGAAGGGTCTTTTTTTTTTTTTTTCTCCTTTCTTGTTTTTTTCCCAATATGCAAGCTAAAAGCTATCAATTTTGCAACAGGTAGATATACCGTACTAATGGGGATTCCATTCTGGTAGATTTTTAAAGCCCAGATTGGAAATTAACTATGACATGAGCCTTGTAAGCTTGTAATGTATACATATTTAAATTGAGCTAATGTACAGAATGAAATTTTGTTGGATTTATTTCTTTGCTAATTCTACAAAGCTGCATTATCTAATATAAAGTAGCAAAAAATTACTTGTCTGTTAAATTACAATTTTTTTTTGTGTGTAATGAAGTGTTCGTATTATCTGTCACTCACTAGGATTTGATAACTTGCTGTATTTGTACAGTCAAGCCTTGGTAAAATAGTTGTTTATTATAAATTGATGGATACTAATCTGTTTGTTCTGCTGAAGATGATGGAGCAATGATGCATGATGATAGTGTTTGCAAGTACTTTGGTTTAGGCTGCCCTCGTGAAACTTAATCTTGGCACCAGGAAAACAAATTGCCATGGAACAAAGTCCATTGCTGGCAGTGGACAAGCCAGGAAGTGAGCTACTGGCACAAAGTTATCACAGGGGCCTCATGGTTTGTAAGGCTGATCCTTTATTAAAATAAAGTTTGAGATATTTGAAACCTGTTGGAGTAGTGCTGACTCATTGGGTTTTCAGGATTAATTTTTATTTTCTTTAACAGGAAGAAAAGAGGAAACTGTCCCTGTGAAAACCTGAAGTTGTGGGTTCACCAGCTAGGTGGACCTTCTGGATCTTTCTGCGTAGTATCATTCCATTACAAAAGTGGAAAGGGTTGCTCAGGCTGGTGGGAAAACATTGTAGGGCTGTGTTTCAAGATAACTTAATGCTTTCAGAGGAAAACAGTTTATAGTAGAGGAATTCATTCACAGCTTATGAAATACAAGTCATCTTTATTACTGTCCTATGAAAGATGGTATTGTTTTATCCCCCTCAGAAAAATCTGTGAAGCGGTGTTGATTCTTGCTTTGTACTTACCTGAGCCTCACTGAATCTCTGTTTACCAGGGGTGGTTTTTTGGAGTCATTTTGTGGCTCATTTACATTAATTAGCACTTTTAAAGTCAACTTATCATCTCATCAGTCCCTCATAATAGATGAGACATCCTGCCCTTAAATTTGAAAGCACCAGCTGTACCTCTAAGCCTTGTATTAGTTTACCTGTGCTAACTAAAGTAGGATGGGCTCTACCTCTTAGCTTGGGCATGTCAGCTGTACCTGTTCAGAAGAGGACAGCTACTGCACTCTTCCACTGTTTGCATTGGAGCTCATGATGTTGAGGATGAAAATATAAACTAAACAATTAAAGTTGAAAATCAGAGTATCTACATCTTGGTGATGCTTGGAACAACTGGAGTTGTCACGCTATCCAACTTTTAACTTTAAGTGGTCAGAATCAGCTTTTGCTGTCAAAGTATAATGGCAGGACAAATTGGGAATGGTGGTCAACAACACCACTGCTGTTTTTTAAATACAATTTTAAAGCCCATAGAGCTCTGTTATACACTTATCCATGTTTAATTTGCTGAGAAGTTTTAAAGAAGAATTTACAGCTGTTTAGATTACAGTCTGATTTCTGCTTAAGTTTAGTTTTCTGCAAAAAAATGTCCTGGTTTGCAGTGGTAAAGTTGTGTCAAGCTGAGGGACAACTTTTCAAGATCTTAGCTGTAACATGCCTGTAGTATGTTAAACGCAGTACTGTTTGACCTTTACTAAAAGGTCACTTCAACTAATGATCTCTTACCGGTTTCACTTGCTGGGGTTCTTGTACTGGCTATACCAAGCCTCTGGAGCAAGGGGCAAACAAAGGAGTGAGAGCTCTGTACCTGAGCACTTCACTGTGAGTGGAGAAATGCAGAGGAGATGAGGCATTCTTAGTTTATTCAAAAATTACAAAAAAATGTAATGCCAGAACTTGTTAATAAAACCCTTTGTTAAATATGCCAATTATAAAGCCTGCATTGCAGTTTATAAAATAGAACACAGCTTGGATGTGTTCTTCATGCTGCTGTAAGAATGAATTCCTCCCCTCAGGTCTTGTTCTTTGGGATCTGGATGGGACATGATAGGAACACATTCAAGTGCCCTTTTCTTCTGAACTTTGTGCAGAACAATTCTGTAGACCCCTGTTACTGAGCTGCGTGCGTCTCTTCCCCGGTTGTTTTGAATGTGCTCTTCTGTGATTCCCAGATCTTCAAGAATATTTTTCACTTCTATATCTTCCTCCTTGAGTGTGCTGATATCTGATAAGTACCTTGGATCCAGTTTAAAGGGCTGTAAAGGTTTGGGGTACTGTACCCCTTGCATCCATTCACTGTTCATGATAAGTTTGATGGAGTATCGTTTGGTTGGTACTGGCTGAAGGACTCCTTTTATCAGTTTCTGGCAAGTTTCTGAGAGACAGGAAGGCAAACTGTACGTCCCTTCAAGAATGCACTTTTTCAGTTTGGCCACTGTATCTGCCCGAAATGGCATGATACCTGTTGTCATGAAGTATAACAGGATTCCCAGTGCCCAGATGTCTACATAAATGCCAACATAGTTTTCGTCTCGGAAGAGTTCGGGGGCGGCATAAGGAGGAGAGCCACAGAAAGTATTTAAAGTTTCATCTCTTTTACTTACTGTGCTGAATCCGAAGTCTCCCACTTTAACACAGGTGTTACTTGTGTAGAAGACATTTTCTGCTTTTAGGTCCCTGTGAATGATATTATTCTCATGCTGTAGAACAAGAGGAAGATTTGGTATTAGCTTGTTCATGGGAAAGTTCTCAATGAAATTTAAAAGTTAACATATTTAAAGAAAATTAATTCTCTACTGATACAAAACCAATAGGGTAGGTAGAAGAGATGGGAAGAAGGATGCTGAGGTTTTTAATGATAGCTTTCTCAACTTGTTAACTAGTATGGAGGATTTTCATGAAGCAGAGCTCTGATGGCATCATGGCTAATCCTAAAAGACTAGGTATCTTCATGTGCAAAATCTGTATTTTTTTTTTCAGGGTTCAGAACCCTTGTTTAGCAATTACTACATTTCTGTAATGATGCAACTGACAAAAATAATTGCAATTTTGTATATATTGTAAGCTTTTGGACTTACAAAGTGGAAGTGTTTGGTTTACCAAGTGAATGTAATCAGAGATAAAGTATGAAGGACGCTACAGTTCTGTTGCATGATCTAATGTCCTCTGAGGAACTGGTGCTGGCAGGACGAAAGGATGACTCACTTGTGCCTTGTGGTATTTCTTGTTGCAGGACACAAAGCTCAGTGGCATCTTCTAGTTTCAGAATCTAACTACATACACTGTAACTCGTACTTTTTTTTCCCTTGGAAATGCCAGTCGTAGCCAAGGACTCAAACTGAATTTTCTCTGTTGAGTGGTGATATACCTGTCTTGATTAAGTAAGGGTTTAGCCTCATGTATGAAACAGCAAGAGGAATGGATGTATCTGAGCACTCTGCCCTACCTTTGGAAGTAACAAAGTGCAGTATCTGGAGGCAGTAAGGAAAACCTTCAGCATCCTAGGTTTTTCAAACTGTCATCAATGATGGCAGAGATCTTCTGTCCTCACTGTGGACTGGCAGCACTGAGATGGGATTTAAGTAGCCTGGATTTGACAGCTTAGCAGAATGTTTTATAGAAAAGTCTGTGTGTACAAGTGAAGAGGTTGGCCAGCTTGGTAGATCTGGGCTTAACGCTAAGAAATAGATGTCATCTTAAAATGTAAGTTCCAGTAGCTGCAGAGTACCTGTCCTATGGAAAAGGTATTGCACCTAATCCAGCCCTTACAGGAGATCTTATAATTTTGTCAAAATATGTAAAAGATGCAGACTGTTTATACACAAACAGCTTGTACTGCAGTTTCTAGAAGCCTGACTGGTGAAACACCTTGCTTTTGACTTTGCTTGAGGCTATTATGTGGCAGGAGACTACAAGCCACCGGGGGGCACTCTGAGCCAAGTTTTAATGAGCACCACTTTTATTTCTCAGTCCTGCAGAACAGTCTTCCCCTGGTTTTATGCTGTTGTTTGAAGTAGCTGTAGTTACTACACAAAGTTCAGAGGAGATGGTACTGAAGTAGTTTATTGCTTCTCTTATGCCCTTACAAGGTGCTTTGGGCTCTACATAAAGAGCATCATACTATACCCCGCTACTGAAGACTAGGCAAGGAGGAGTGACTTGCTGGGTGTTAACTTCACAGATCTGTGTGAAAGGAAGGATTGTGAATCAACTGTCTAAAGTGCCAGTCTCCCACATTCATTAATATCAAGCTAGACGTTTGCAACACCTGACAAGCTTCTTCTGTGGAACACTTCTAGCAGAAGAGTCACTGATCCTATGTTTTGAAATAGCTGGAGGGAGGAAATTAAGATATGTTAGCTGGCACCTGCACTAACTTAAAGCAAACAACAGAATACTGTTGCTAAAGGGATGGTTCCACCCACCAGGTGAATCCCAGGTTGGTCTCCTCCCTGAAGCTGTCAACTGAGAGTTGTAAATGGAGGTGTGTGTGAAAGCTCTCTCTGATACCTTTAAGATATCTTTTCTCTAGCTATTTGCTCTTCAGAAACACTGGCCTGAAATCTTGGTAAGAGTAAACATACTAGTTGGAAAACAAAAAATACATCCACAAAATCTACTACTGTCGTGATGGGCAACAAATCTGTAGAAGATCAACTTACCATGTGCTTCACAGCAGACACAATCTGGGAGAAGATTATTTTACACTCCGTTTCTAGCAGCTTGCCTTCTGTACTGATTTTAGTGAAGAGCTCCCCACCTCCTGCATACTCCATCACCAGGTGCAGTTTTGAGAGCGTCTCCACCACTTCATACAGCCTGATGATATTTGGGTGGTGCAGTTTTTCCATGCTGGATATCTCACGAGACAGCAAACGTTGAGTCTTCCGATCTAGCTTTGTCTTGTCCAAAATCTTTATTGCGACTTTCTCTGAAAAAAAGAATGTTCTTCCATGTTGTTAATGCAACAGGCACGGATGATAATTCCATCTACTCACAACAATCCTTGGTTATAGAAGTGCAGTGAAATCCCTCTGATCAGTATAACCTAAGCTGCAGAGGTCTACTAAGCCCTGCAGATTTTCACACATGCCCATGCCCTTGTCTACAGCATCCTACCCACTGCTGAGATAGCTGAAGTCTGGTAGTGTATTGCAAGGGATGATCAAATCATCTGCTGCCTTAGTGTGCTCCGCTGCTGTCAGGCTAATGTGTGACTGATGGCCACAGCTGCATCATCTGCTTTTGGTGTCTAAGGCTGGTAGAGAAAGTCCATACTTTCCCTTTCATTGTTAGCTCTTCAGATGAGCCAGCCTGAGCCTGGTAATTCCAGACTAATGGAGGTGTCAAATTTAGGTGCTTTGTTTCAGAGCAGACAGACAAACTTGTGTGAAATTTTGGGTCTCTGGCAATAACCTGCAGGTTAATCATGGAGAGGTGTTTTTAAGTTGGTGCGATGCACAGAACTCTTCTCTAATTTCTTATCCTGTACCCCCCTTTCTGAATTCTCCATTACTAAAATCAGTGTTGTAGAGGTTTGTCTTTCTCAGGATAGCTGTGTTAGTTTTTCCAACAGGTTCATGTATGAATAGTTCTTGGTACTGTACAGAATACAGGAAAAGTACATTTTTATGTCTGTATGCCACAGTGGGCCATGAAGCCACATCACACACAGATTTTGAGGAAGGGAAAGAACACAGTGAGGTAGCATAGGTTCCAGGGATCCAGTAAGACACCAAATCCAGCTGTCTCATACTGGTCTGGTAATACAAAGCTGCGGTTAAGTTTATGTGTTTCTGCAGCCTATCTACAGTGAAGCCAAGGGCCACAAACCAGATACACATTTGCTGCTGCACCATATCATCAGAGTAGCTCAGAGCAGAATGAAAAGGTCAGTTGCAATTGCCCTCATGTTTCTGTTTTAACTAGTAGGTTATGGCTTTTTTTCTACACTCTACTGAATGCAGCTGGTATGTGAAGGATTAGCCTGTTTAAAATAGGTTTACAGTGGCTTTGTATAACTTGTCAGGACAGCAAAATTAAACTGGATCATGGCAATAAAAACAACTGTTTATACCTGGGAAGAAGGTTTTTCCCAAAGAATATCTTAGTTAAACATTCACAGATATCTTAACAATTAATCACTTCCATCAAATCTTTCAGGAAAAAAACCCACTTCACCTTGGTATCTAGTAAATGGAAAAAAAAAAAAAAAAAAAAGTATTGTTTACTTCCTGCTGTAAGAGTTAGAGGGCTATCACATTTGTGCATGTGTTCTGGTATAAAAGCATTCAAAATGTTTTTTACTAAATATTATAAAGTTATTTAACTCAAGTTTAGTATTTCATTGCTATCTAAAGGAAGTGTTAAGGATACATGTGGGTGAAGGGATAGAAATAGTTAACGAAATGGATTCAGGAGTTATCACCCTGGTCTGGCTTAAGCCCTGGGAACAGTGAAGAAAACACCAGGTGCTATTGCCCTGGCCCGGCCTAAGCCTTGGGAACTGCAAAGACAACAATGAAGGGTAAAGATCGGTTAGCAAACCAAAGCAGACAGTTTGTAAGATAAAGCAGGATGTGCATCTCAAAGGCAGACCAAACAATGTGAATATTTGTAGCCCTTAGTAGTTTTGCTAAATCGTGATGATAAGGGAGTGAGAGTGGAAAGTTATTGCTTAGCGCTTAGTAGACTCTAAAAGGGATGCGAGAGGTGAAATAAAGGATTTCGTTTGCAACCAGAAACGGGGTCGTGCCTTCCTTACGTCTCCACAAATCGCGCCCCAATGTGGGGCTTTAAAGGTGGATGAAGAGCCCCAGTGGAGAGCTGACTGAACGAGCCATGCAGACCAGAGAGCTGCTTCCGGGGAAAACTCGCACCTCTAAAAAGGCGAGCGGTCAGGACGATGGGTTCTCAACTTTCAAAAGAAGAGAAAACAGTAGTTACTATGTAACCAGCATTAAAGGGTCTCTTGGCTACACAAACCTACCACCTGGGGGAGGCGAGAGGAGGCCTGTGGGGGAGCACCAAAGAGGCGCGGACATAAGGATCACCTGGTAAAGGTGAGAAGCCGGGAAAGGGACTATAGGGGGAAATACTACTAAGGAAGAAGCCTCCGTTTTACAGATGTTTTCAGTCCTTCTTCAGAAGAAGGGAGCAACCTTTAAAGAGACAGACTCAAAGTTAATGTCGAAAATGTTAAAGACGCACTATCCAGAGATTGATGAGTCCACCGTATTTGAGGTCTCTCTGGGGGATGGTGCAGGAGTTAAATTGTGGGACGCAGCCACGAAAGGTGATGACACTGAGAAAAATTTGTTAGCTATTTGGAGAACTATTTTAGAGACTCTAAAGTCAAAAAATGAGATAGTGGAACCCAGTGCCACCCCTTCCCCCCTCCCCACAAACCTCCGCCGGTCGCCGCTGCGGCTGAGAAGACTGAGGACAGGGATGAAGACGATCCTTTTCACATGGGCCCTGTTAATCCCGAGAAAGAGCCTACTCGCAGATCACCTGAAACCTGTGGGAGGAAATGTTTTAATTGCACTTGATAACGCTGAAACTCCAGAATACATTAATGAGGAGCCTGTGCACGTTCATCAGACTGCTGTTGCTGCTCCTGAAGTTCTGATGCCTGCTAATTCTGATGCTGACCTGTATAGTCCTTTTGATCCGGGGCCTATTGATCCGGAAAAGGAGCCTGATTTTTATCCCCCAGATCCTCATGATAAACGGGCAGCTGTAAAGGGAGAAGTGAGATGGGTGGGGGATGCAGATGTATTGTGTGCTTTCCTGGTGGTGTATGTGCTGGATCAAGACCTGCAGTGGGAAGGTCTCTCCTATGCTCTTATCAAAGATATCAGATGAACGGTGATATACAACTCATTTGATACAGTCTCTCTGTGATGCTCATGTACTAGAAGTTGGCAAGTATAAATATGTTCATATTTCTGTTGACCCTTGGAGACCTTTATAGATTTTGCTGGCCACTTCTTCTGATGTAGGCTGGCCACCTGCATCGGAATGAGTGTGCATTTTGGTCAGTATAAAAGCCCAAGCCTCATGCGATGTGGGGGAGGCAGAGCCTCTGCAGGGGTGCCCACTGAGGTTGAGCCTGCCACCTCGCACTGTGATGCTGCTGCTCAGAGCTGGTTTCCGGATTGTCTTCACAGGGTCCTTGAGCCACGTACTGTACATGGGACCGTGTAGTGGGAGCAGTGATTGTCTGGATTTTGTGTTTCAAATACTGTAGTTGTATGGAGTGTGTTTGTGGCATCCCGTGTGTGTGTGTGTGTGTGTGTGTGTTGAGGGCAGACGGTGTTCTGTGTATTTTTTGTTGTCGGGTTCACCTAAAAGTTTTTAACTGGTAGCAGATTAACATTTCGGGCAAGAAAGGGTTAATGCAAAAGTGCAGTTGCAGGCAGGTATTTATGGCTGCTGCCTAGCAGGCAGGCAGCTGTAGCTGCTGTCGAGAGGGCAGGCATTTATAGCTGCTGCTGAGCAGGCCTGCATTTGTAGCCGGGCAAAGCAGGGTGACCGACTTTGGAGAAAAAAAATGAAGTTATTTGATATAGCTCGGTAACCATGCTCAAAAGAAGCTGCCCTCTGGTTCGGCTCCCAGTGCTCCACCGGTGGCATGGCTGGGATGGACACCAGAGCTGTGGAGTGAAGAAAAAGAAAACCCATCAAAAATCCTCTCGATCTATTGAAGTATTGGGGCGGTTCTCAGGGGCACTACAAACAAAGCTTTAAGAGGCCTGCAACACACTGGGTTCATGGGAGGAGTCCTGCTTACTGTGTTTAATGTAACCTGGGGGTGAATCCAAGACTTGGAGAAACAGATAGATCTGTTGAAACAAGAACTGCTAACTGAAAAAGCGAGAGGGGCAGCGCAACCACAAGCTTTATCAGCCGTCACCCAAGCAGCATCAGGGTGGCAGAGAAAGAAGAAAAATAAAGGGTAACGGCACAGCAAACTCCTTGACTGTTAACAGTGTGTAGTTTGCTTCTGCAGCTGCTTCACATTCCTTTCTCATCAGAATGACTCTGCTTTAAGGAATCACTTTAACCTTTCTCCTTCTCAAGAACTGACAACCCGGGAGAGGGGGTATATTTGTGTCCTCCTACCTACAGGTCCATGGCAGCTGCCTGCAATATTCATCAAGCCTTGCCATGAGTTGGACAGATGAGTGGAAGAACCCGATGCCTCATCTACAGGAGCTGACCATGAATACCCCGAGCAGAATGAGATAGTGGAAGAGAAAAATGAATGATCGCAAAATATCACTTGGGGGCAACTGAAAAGTAACAGCTTGAATATGTGTGCTTGTAAAGTAGCTATTATTAGAGGCTGTGATTTTGTGTATAAACCACCTGTATTTATTAGCCAGTTGTTAATAAGAAACTACACCTGTGTATTGTATGGATTTGTCACTTGTAAAAGAGATGCTAGAGCGTGCAAATTTGCAGCAGCTGCTAGAAAATGCTAAGGCAAAAGCTAGAAAGATTCTAATACAATAATAGTGTTATCAAGCAGGCAATGGAACAAATTAAGGGGGTGAGAGAACTCCACTGGTAAGAAATTTCTTTGGCTGGTCCCTCACTGCCACTAGCATCTTCAACATGCTGCTGCATCCCATAGTATACATACTGCTAATGTAAATCTGTATGTGCTTTGCCATAGTAGCGACTTCTAACTGGATGAAGCAGGTGAAACTGTGCTTTGGCAACAAGGTGCAAGGACTGAAGTTGGCCAAATGCCTCCTACCACAGTCAAGAGTAAGACTGGGTTGGCCTCTGTGTTTGCCACCAAGAAGAACCTTTAGCTCCACTGCTGGCTGCGATCCAGCAGGCGTTGAGCGGTGGGGAGACATGCCAAGCCAGACCTTGATGTGAGGGATGGCCTCCCCTGTTATCAGAGAGTGATCCAGGAGAGAAGGGCAGGCCAAGCAGCCTGTGGTTGGCGTGTGTTGGAGATATGATCTAGTCCAAATCCCCTGCTCAAGTAGGGTCATCTAAAGCAGGTATTATATATAAAACAAAAAAAGGGGAATGCAAGGATTTTCTCCACAAGAACAGTTAGCAAAAGCACAGTTTGTACTAAATTTTTTAAAGTTGTCTAATTTTGATTCTCTTTCCACAATACAGCACTTGTGACATCTGATGGATGATTCCTTGCCCAAACCACTGGTTCTATATAAAGACCTGCATGATAACGAGTGGAAAGGACCAGAGCCATTGCTGACATGCGGTCGAGGATACGGCTGTGTACAGCTATCGATAGGACCATACTGGCTGCCAGTGAAATGTACAAAGCCCCATAACTCAACAACATAAAGAAACAATGACAGCAATCTTTGTAATATCTGTTCTATCATCTATGACCATGGGTAATGGACAAGTATACTGGGCACATTTGTTAAATCCCCCATTATTCCGACCTTTTACATGGTGTGTAGGATTCACTGGTATGCCACATGCTATAAAAGTTCAAGTGACTTCAAATCAGACTAATCATACTGAAATAATGCTGCCTGGAGTAGTGGGTGGTTATGTTAATTACACAGGTCAAGCTGTGATAGAGCAGACACAGCAAATTGTAAAAAACATGCTAGTAAAACAAAAAGGGGAAATGATTGGGGAGATCCCAAATGCATGAATCAAGAAAGTATTGTTTGTCTCAAATTCTTTAACATTACCCAGTTCTGATTTATACACAGGCATGAATGTTCCCCCAGTGATCAGGCATTTTTCTGCATACAACAAAACTCACTCTGCATCGCAAAACACTGCTGCCATCTATATCCGGGGTAAGCAGAGTACGGCAAACATGTTAGCAGATGACATAGCAGATAATTCCGGAGGTATGAGTTTCTCTCAGTCTTTGGCAGTGGCGCAGGATGCTGATGATCTGAAAGCCAACTGTATCTTGGGCTGCATCAAAAGGAGCAGGTTGAAGGAGGTGATCCTGCGCCTCTACTCCGCTCTTGTGAGACCTCACTTGGAGTATTGTGTACAGTTCTGGTGTCCTCAACATAAAAAGGACGTGGAAATGTTGGAACAAGTCCAGAGGAGGGCCATGAGGATGATCAGGGGACTGGTGCATCTCCCGTATGAAGATAGGACGAGAAAGTTGGGGCTGTTCAGCCTGGAGAAGAGAAGGCTCCGTGGAGACCTCAGAGCAGCCTTCCAGTATCTGAAGGGTGGCTATAGGGATGCTGGGGAGGGACTCTTCGTTAGGGACTATAGTGATAGGAGAAGGGATAAAGGGTTCAAACTCAAACAGGGGAAGTTTAGATTGGATGTAAGGAAGAAATTCTTTACTGTAAGGGTGGTGAGGCACTGGAATGGGTTGCCCAGGGAAGTTGTGAATGCTCCACCGCTGGCAGTGTTCAAGGCTGGGTTGGACATAGCCTTGGGTGGGATGGTTTAGTGTGAGGTGTCCCAACCCATGGCAGGGGTGTTGGAACTAGATGATCTTAAGGTCCTTTCCAACCCTAACTATTCTATGATGGAAGCGCTTACCCATCTTCATGCAGGTGAACAATATGATATCATCCTCCGCAATAAAATAACAACCTTCTATGTCCTTGTTTTCTTCTTTTATATATCTGTAGTACAGGGTTCTGTCTGCTGTATTCACAGATCCTAGAACCTGATTGCAGATCTTGTATTTGGCATCATGGTTTATTTTGGGTGGCATGGTTTAGTGGGAGGTGTCCCTGCCCATGCACGGTGGTTGGAACTAGATGATCTTAAGGTCCTTTCCAACCCTAACTATTCTATGATTCTATGGTCATTGCTTTGTTTAGATTTTTAACAACTGCATTGATCTGATCATATGTTATGCGGCCTTTCATATACAATGGTAAAGTCTTTTGAAAATCATAACTGGAAAGGTCCTTTCAGGTTAATAACTTGGGAAAGAGGTTATGCTTGTGTCTCTATAGAACAAGGACCCCGATGGATCCCCACGCGATGTACCTATCTGTCTATACAAGAGATGGCTGCCAATGAAGATTAATGCTGATTTATTGCTGAAGTTAACCCATGGGAACTGTACAAAGTTAACCAGTCTCTTTTTGGAGAACCAGTCAACAAAGAGCGTATCTGTGTGGGAGCATATTACAACCGGTCTTTCCAGCCACTAGTAATAGACTGGGAACATTTAAGCCTGGGAAGGGTACCACTGGACAACAGGGTTGCCTTTAGACACTGATTCCGTGAGGCACACCTCACTACAGAACAGAATGACTGTTGATTTTTATTGTTAGCTCAATGCCGCAAGTGTGAAGATTTTGATGGTATGGGCTGCATGAACTTATCAGATCATCCATAAAAGCATTCCGGACTTAATAACAAGGACAGCACGCCTTCAGAAAGATGAGGGACTGAACTGTTTGAACAAAGTGTTTTCTGGCTTGAGCATTACAGCATGACTTTACTTTATCTTAATAATTTTGTCAGTCTTTTTAGGTATCCTAATCTGTGCGCCTTGTTTGCTACAATAGCTAATGGAGAATATAGAAACTTTGGCAAAAGTAGGTCATAAATCTATAAAATCTGTCTTTTAGTAAAACAAAAAGGGGGAGATGTGGGTGAAGGGATAGAAATAGCTAACGAAATGGATTCAGGCCTTATGCCCTGGTCCTGCTTAGCCCTGGGAACAGTGAAGAAAACACCAGGTGCTATTGCCCTGGCCCGGCCTAAGCCTTGGGAACTGTAAACCAAAGTAGTTTGCAAGATAAAGCAGGATGTGCATCTCAAAGGCAGACCAAACAATGTGAATATTTGGAACCCTTAGTAGTTTTGCTAAATCGTGATGATAAGGGAGTGAGAGAGTGGAAAGTTACTGCTTAGCGCTTAGTAGACTCTAAAAGGGATGCGAGATGTGAAATAAAGGATTTTGTTTGCAACCAGAAAGGGGGTTGTGCATTACATCTCCACAGATACATATGCATATATCTCTACAGATCAAGAAAACTCCATGTTTGGGATATTTACCTTTGTAACATACATGTAGAAATGGATCTCCCTACTAAAGTGCAGATTTCCAAGCGAATGTGATTCTTGTGAAAGGTGCTGAGTTGTCCCTTGATGTGCCTATTGTCAGCAGGAGTCTGTGCTGAGACTGGGCAGTCTTCCCCACACTGCTTCTCTCAGACCTGCTCCATGCTTTCTAGTGAGCCCCTTAGGAAACCAGGTGCATACTCCTGCATTGTGCTGGTGGTGAACTGAGAGGAAATGCAGCTATTGAACAGTAACCACACATGACACTGATCCTGGCAGAGCTCTGACTGATGACCTAGGGGTGAAAGACTAAAACCCTTGTCACATTGGTAGCCTATTGATCACCTAAAGCAAGAGGAAAGGGCATCCTTAGATAACATTTGCACAACAAAATGCTGAGATTCTACAAGATAACAATTCTTACAATCTTGAGTATGTAATTGCATCGTTACATCTTAATTTATAAAAGTTTGGGGCACTTAGGCTTTAAAAAATATAATCTTTTAGGTTAAATTCCTTCCCTTTATCTGGAATTCACTACTCCTCCTGGTCAGTTTTCTTTCAAAGCTTTAAAAGTGAAAGTGGGTGGAATAAAAAAGAAAGAAAGAAAACACCTAAACCAGAAGAGCCTGAAGCTGTTTGCACACAGGGACTGAGCTCCTTTAAATCTGCATCACTGCAATTGTATACGCATGATATGCAAAGAGAAAAGAAAACCAGCCCCCCTGAAAATGTAAAAACCCTGACACACTCCTTTTCTTTTTTTTAAACTCATTTCTGCTGCTTCAAAAAAAACCTTGGTCTACAAACCCTGAATTACCCTTGCATGGCAGCAGTGCTGAACAGAAGGGCATTTTTAGCAGCAAGCTTATATACCAAAATACTAAAACTGAGTAGCATGAGATTTTAATTGACTGTATGCGGTATATGTTGAGGTTTGAAAAGATCTAGCTGAAATCTTAAGAGAAATCACTTCAGGAAGAAGTGGTGTGTGCCGTGATGGCAAAAGGAAACAAAACACAAACAGAAGCAAGTTAAAATTGCTTGGCAGCAAGAAAATAAAAATAAGGAAACTAGATACCTGGACCTTTGCGATTGATGTTTCACATTAGATTGGGTTTTTACTAGCTGTAAATTTTGGATGCTCTTAACTGCATCTGTTCAGTTGTGCTTTCACACTACATTTGTCAGCTGGAAGGTATGTAAAATGAAGGTTACACAGAGCTTAGTGACCTAACAGTCCTTACAAGCAACTCTGCAGGTCTCTGGAGAAAAACTCTGCCAAAATTCAGGTTAATAAAGTGGGAAACACTTCTGAATAACTCAATGCACATCACAGCACTTAAGATTTTCCTGTACCCTCTAAGCAACCAAGACAGCCCTTGTGACAGAAACAAGGTTCTTCATCCCTTCAACCAGTAGGATACTGCAGTTTTTTCGTTTCTCCCTTTAGAAAACTTCTTCACAGACCCAGCTGCAACAGATCACAAGGGATACAGAACAGGACACATATGTAATTGTTACAAAAGCTCACTTAGTAAAGAACAGGATTGCTTCCTTTTTTTCGTATGGGGTGACATGGAAAGAGAAAAGACCATACTTAGAACTTGACACCATAACAATAACCGAAAAAGCTAAACAGGCCCCCCCCACATGCTCCTTCCCCTATCACAGGGACTCAAACATCAGTGATAACAAAGCCTTTGTGTTTGTATAATAAGAAAAAAAAACCAAACCAACCACCTTGTACTCATTAGCACTCTGCAGGAACATCACTTCATTAACAGCACAATGGTGTGCATCCACTGGAAAAAACAGACTCCTCTTTGTGGGTGGTGGGGTTGTGTGTGTGCGCACAAGTGCACACGTGTGTGCACATGTATGCATGTTCCCATTCTCCTATCCACATACTGCACGTTATGAGGACAGACTGAGTCAGATGTTTATCTTAAATCCTTCCTTCCTCATGACAGTTGCAAACTTAATATCAAGAAATTAATTCCTTGAACAGTGAACATTTTAACAAAAAAGCTACTAGCAAACATAAGAAAACATAATTTGAGAGATTTCTGTTGAAAAAGAACTTTCAAAAAAATTACTGGTTTTATTTTGGTATTTAGTTTATCCAAACTACTGTATTCATTGAAGTTCAAAATTTTTCAATCAATCAGCTCTATTTTAAATGTTTAAGCATCCTGTCTCCTAACTAAGTTTGACAGGTAAAGGGTTCACCAGATCAAATTTATAACTTCCTTTCATTAGCATTCCTCCTCTTCCCAGTACAGGAGCAGCATTTCCTCCAACAGTAAACACAGTTTTCTCTGGAAGAAAAAACCAAATCACAGAAGAGGAAATAACTCTCTGTGGGCCAAGCAGAACATAGATGCTTTTCTGAAACAAGCAAAACCAAAAATGCACACCCTGTTAAAGCAATCCTCAGGCAGGCTTAGATTTGGAAAAAAAAAATACCATCAGTTCCTCACTTAGATTTCCAGCGCAGCAACTGCTGCACACAAGGGACGAATGTGAGCTTTCATACCTCTGCAGTCAGGGCTGAAAGAGGTGGTTACAGAAAACAACAGGTAACAGTGTGTGAAGGCTTTGGGGTGTATCATCTCATTCTCTTTTCTGCAAGATGATGGAGGGAAGGAAAGTCTATGAGAAAAAAGATAGTAGAAACCAGAGATATGGGGAAAGCCAGTCATCCCTGAGGGAAAACAGGAACAGTTTCTGTTATTGTCAGACAGTCAGAAGCAAGAGAGAAACAGGAGAGATGAAGACAAGTTCTTAGTTATACCTACAACTGAAGTGTCTCCTGCAGTTACCTTGCCTTTCTAGCTCTTCCTAGAAACAGTATATAGGGTGCTTCTCTATACTAAAAAAAATCATTGATAATTCAACAAAAACCCTGGGTTGGCTGTACCAGAGCTCATTTCCCTGCCCCTGCTCAGCCTACACCTGTTGCCCTGTCCCAGCTTTTTACAGTATTGATCCACCTGCACGAGTCAGCAAAGCAGACATTTCTCACCAAGCATACTGTGACCAAATAAAAGCTTTGTCCATACTAGTTAAAATGGCAATGAAACAAAAGCAGCCTGGCTAACCCTGTCAGTGGGCAGGAGCACCCCCAGATAGGCTGCCCTTGGGGGTTCACCAGGTACAGCCCTGCAGCCCATGAGCTGGGGCAGGGAAGAGGGCAGATGGGCAGGACAAGTTGTACGAGGGTAAACACAACACCATGCTTCGAAGTGTGGAGTGTCTGAGGCATGGGATGAGATGCGTCAACTCCAGAAACTGCAGAGATAAGCTTTAGTTTAATAGTTGCTATCTAGAGAAAATGCTTATGGTTTCTTTAAAAGCTGATCCAAATGTAAGCATTTACTTGCAACTGTACTGCAGATGCACTCAACAACAACAACAAAACAAGAAACATAAGGTTCAGACAGCATCTTTCTTTCCAAAGAGGGCCATTTGCATACATTCAGAACTAGGGTATCAAGAACACAGGTGACCCACACACCAATGCCTACCTTTGATGAGGGAATGAATTCCAATCTTCACTTGTGAGAAACTGCCACTTCCTATTTCTCCTCTGACTCGATAGAAGCCAATTCTCTTTCCCAGGGTTAATTCTTTCACCACTTTTTCATTCTGGGACATGTCATGCGTTAGTTTCTCAAATGGGGTCAGTCTGTCCTCCCTGCCCTCTTCCTCTCCTCTGCAGCACTCCAGGTGCCCATCGTCTTCTCCACTGTCCTCATGATGCCACCTGAAATAGCAATGTTTTCCAAGAATTCCTCCATTCATATATCCTGTTGTCATAGCCTATAGGATAGTCACTTCCCCATTTAACAAGATGTTCCAATAAGGAGTTTAAATGAAATAATTCTGTATGAATATGCAGTCCTGAACACAATGAACACTGTGACAAACTTAGCAAAAAAAGCAGCTTACTGACAGTCCAAGGATTAGTTTGGAATCACTTCAGAAACAAATCTGGCACATCAACATATTGCAGTTCTGCTCGAAATCAAACATAAAACTGGAAGCTGTTTACATCCATCTCTCACTAATGGATTTAATACATCAGGATCTTAATCTACAAGATAAATGAGGCTTTGCAACTAAAACTGTAAACTTTGTGCAAGAAAACAGCAAGTTGCTGCTACTATGCAGTACATTTGACACATGCAGAACATTTGACACAGATTTTCAGGTGTTAGCTTGCTGCTCTGAAAACTAACTTGATAGACAGAAGTCAAACAAATAGCTGATAAACTGCTCTGAATAAATCCAGATGTTTCCAGTTCATTTTGAATAGCTGACTTTAAGAGAATAGTTCTTCTTGAGTCTGTTACCAGTCCAAAAGCTGAATGTAGGGTTTGCCTTTGATTCATTCTTCAGTCTGTGAGCTTGTCAGCGTGCCTTGGAAATGTCACTGCGCCTCGAAGCCTTGCTGTAAAAAGTTTGCTGCCCCTCTGTTTCCTTCCCATTGCAGTTTTAACAAAGAAACTGACAATGAGAGATGACAAGAAAAGCATAATCTGTGCACCAGGCAAAAGAAACGCTGCACCTCAGTATCCCTGCAGTCACATGGCAGGACAATACAGGATTAAGTAACTGCAATGTCACGTTAACCCTCCTTTATTTAGATGAGCTTTCTTTAACGCCTTGAGCCTTCTCAAAATTTTGCCAGACGCATGTTTCTCCTAAGCAGACAAATGAAAAAAGTCATTAAAACCTTTACATAACAGCCCTTCACTTCACTAAATGACAGCACATCACACTTCACCACTTCAACTCTGTTTGGCAGCACAAATGAAGTCCTTATTCTATATACACAAGCATTCACTTACCTTTAAAGCAGTACACCATTTTTTTCTTCTTTACCTTTCTTCCATAACCTTAAAAATCAGGAGCTGATCAGCAACTGCAGATCATACAGCCGTGTGCCTCAGGGTGGTGAGCTGGACACAAAGGCAGTGCAGGTTATGGCAATGCTCACCTTCCCTGCTCTCAGCCTGCAGCACTGGTGATGCAGGAGACACCCCACTGCTGTTGTCCTGTATCAGATTGAGGGGGAGGGAGTCAGACCAGTAACTCAGTGCCTGGAGCTCAGGGAAGGTAGACAGTCACCTAAGGCGCCACACTAAAAAGGGTCATGTGACACAGCCGGGAGGAGCTGCCCTCTAAACCCCGATCTGAGTGATCAAGGGGAGCAGAGGCCAAAGGCACCACATAACGGTAAAGAAAAGGCAAGTGGTAGCAATTTCATTATATGGGAACTGGAGTGGCACAGAAGCAAATGCTGCTTCTACAGAAAGGCCAAGGTGACCGACACAGCCTCCCAGAAGCTCCTCCTTCCTCCAAGACGCATATAAGTATTTTTGATAGTCACATCACCTCTCTGTGCTGTGTCCAGGTTGCCTACAGCTCTGCCTGGGGAAAGGCCCTCAGGGACAGGAGAGTCCCCCCACTTCTCTGTCACTGCTCTGAGACAGGGATGCTTCTCACTGTGTGGCTGCAAACTTACATCTGACACAGTTTATAACTGGAATGGAGGGAAAATGCACTTGTTCTATGACTCCTTTGACCTCTTATTACTTTTTCTGATTTAGTCCTGTTTGAAGAAAAGGGCCATTTTCATAGTTGACAGAAAAAGAGCATAAAATAATAATAAATAATCGTATGTTACTCTCTGACTCTAAATAGAGTTAAACCCCCAACAAATACTGTATGTGTGCAAAAACTATTGGCTAAATCTTGAAATTGTTAGTAGCAGAGAGACTGGGTGCCAACTGAAGAAAGTCTTCAGCATACTCCCATCAAACCAGCTGACTTAGCACCAAATGTTCCCTCTAACTTTATTATTTGATGCCAAGGAAGAAAAATCTGTGTGGAAGGACACCTCCTCCTCAAGCAAACCAAAATCCCATCTAAACCCGAACCTTACATTCTCTGTGTGTTCTCCTTCTTTATTTGGGGAAAGGACAACTTCTTGCAGGATTGCCTTAATCCTGGCCCATGGCTGCTTTCTATTTTAACCCGTTTCACATAACAATTTAACAGTATTTTAGGTAACAAAAAACTTGCAAAATGAAACTCAACTGTATCTGAGAATTTCCACAGTGGATGGCACTCCACTGTGCAGGTCTTTTGAAAGACATTTGTCTGCTGTATACCAACACTGATCCAGAGATTAGAAAGGCCAAACTCTCTTCCCATTCTGCTGTTTGATCTTGAGGCAGCTCAGGTTGTCCATACGAAATGTCTGGAAAAATTCACAAGCAATGTCAGAGGTGCCACGTACAAGCTACAAACCATTATTTAATAAAGTATCTTTGGGCACGCAGTGACATCCTTGTCACCTTACCAAAGAGTCGCTGTAGCTTACTGCTGCAGCCTGAGCACTTCAGAGTGGCAGGTATGGATAATTCTGTTCTTGCAGAAGGAGAAACACGAAGCTGCTACTAATGGCAGGGAAACAAATAACAACAAACCAAACCAGGATGCTCCTGATAGCTGAGTCTTATGAACACCAGCTTATTCAGCATTAGCAGTCACCCAGCTAAAGATCATCCTCTGCAAAAATAACCAGGACCTTTGCAGTTCACTGGCTGTACAGAAAGGCTGTCTTCTAAGATGAGCTACTTCAGTATTCCTGGTGTTAGCAGAATATAGACCATCTATTTATAGCCTCTGCTCTTCCTGTAATCTAAATGAGTAAAATCCACCCTGTTACCACACAAAAGGGCACTGACTGTAGAACAAAATAATTCTAAGAGAGAAAGGATTAACAAGGAAATCAGAAATCATCCAAACACAATGAGGGACAATGATTTAATTTTTCTGCAGTATGGCTGGCTGTGACCTGAAAAACCTCAGGAGAATTTCTTAATAACTTATTAATAAATTATTTAAGTATTTATGACTTTAAAAAACAAAATATACAAGGAAAAAAAAAAGCCCCACAAAAACAAACCACCCAAACCAACACCTCCCAAAAAAAAAAAACCAACCGCAACCAGCAAAACCAAAAAAACCAAAACGCCCCCAAAACAACCCACAACAAAATGCAACACAAAACAGAGTGAATAGATGTATAATTCCTTTAAGGACTGTGCTGCTCTTGTTTAACTCTGTTTTTCAAATATTTCCAAGTATTGACATTCTGGACCTATTCTAAAAAGTGCTGAATACCCTCAGGCTTCAGCTGCAGACTCAGTTAAAACCCTGCATCACATCTCCAAGTACATTTAGAATGAAAGGAAAAAGGATCATACCAAAAAAGAGATCACTGGATATATAGACTTCAGTTCCTAAAATCCCATCTTGGCACATATAGAAAAGTCACCTGGTTTTAAGCAGCTTTGACTGCAGCATATGTGGAAACATAAAAATAGCTATACCAGGGCTCTGAGCACTGTGTTTTGCAAATTGGTCTCTTTTATTAAGCCTGTCTTTCAAAGACACAAAAACCCATTCAGCTTTGCCTGCTTGAACTGCTGTAGCTCCTATTCCAGTGAATGTGAAAGAAATCATAGTGGATGGTCTCCTACCACTCAGATCCTCAGAGTAACAAGGTTTTTCTTTAACGAGGATGCCACTTGATATTGCAATACATTATTATAGTTCCCTTTTCATCCTCTCTGCTGTCTAGCCTGAGAACAGTAGGATTTTGGAGGTATTTCCCTAGGGTAGGGGATTAGCTTGATTTGTTTGACTTACTTTCCCTGAAGAACAGCTTGTCTCCGGCTTAGAATATTTTACACACCGGGAGTCAACTGTGGAACCAAACTGAATTTGAAGTAGCAGGCATTTATTTTTTATGTCATCCATAAGAAAAACATTGACCCTTTTTTTAAACCATAGCCTTGAAAAGTTCACTTATTGCAGGAAAATACCAACAACCTAGTATATTCTTATGTTTAGAAGACATGCCTTTTATGAAAAAGATGACAGCCCAGCAGAGAAGTCCACAAGACCTGCACCACAGACCAACATGGCACAAAAGATTTCCTGTGCAGCCACACACCGTGTTTACCAACACAGGGAAAGTCCAAATAGCTGCACTTTTGTATCTCTGCTCAAGTAGTACTAGTTCAGCGCATGGCAGTTGTGCACAAAGGAAATCAGTATTTGTTCAAGGTTTCCTCTGACCAGATTTTTTTGGATTTGAGTAAGAACCACCCTCAGTGTTATTTCTATGAATGACAGAAAACACAGTGACTATGTAAAATGAGCACCCCAGAGCATCATATGAATTATTAAAACAAGATTCAAAACACACAATACTGCACAGTTACAGGCTGAACACAGACCTGTGCATTCCCAACTCAGCTAGGAGGAAATACGGGCAGTGCATTGACTGTGGAGAGCCTCCAAAACCAACTTCCTTTCTCTGTCCAGGCTCACATGCCACCCATTTCAGTACATCCAAGAATTACTACTGTTAGTTAGCATAGCATTCAGTTTGCCTGTTACTGTTTAATGGAAAACAGACATGATCAACATCACTCTTAACCTTACAAATATCCTTGTCTAAGGCACAACAATGTCTGTCTGCATATGGAATATTAACATAGGCAGCCAAGGCCAAGGCAATATAAAACAGTATTTATATTGCCTGGCCAAAAACATAGCCACTCTTGGCAAGCTGTGCAAGTATAATAACTAGTCAAGCCAAAGCACTCTGCTGTCCTCTATGCACATCTTATACAGACCACAGATGCAAGACTATCTTCAAGATGACAAAATGAAAGAGAAGTCTAACGAAAAAAATAATATTAAAGGTCATGGTATCTGTTATTTTTCCTGCTGCACGTTACTTGGTGAAACAGAACACAAACACTTTCAATAGCTTCCATGCAAAAGCCCACCTGATGGCCACAGCACCAAGAGGGGAAGCAGAAGGAGATAACAAATGGTTGCACTTTATTGACTCGTTCACTATGACAAAAGGCCTATTCTACATGCTGATGCCAAACCAAGAAAATAAGAAATCCTGGCGTAAAAAGGGGAAAAAAAAAAAAGCGCCAATCAAAAAAATTCCAACTTGGACCACACTAACACTAGCCCGCAACTTATTCCTCAACTGTAACTAAGAGGAGAAGACATCGCACTTTGAAACCTACTCAGAAGTTTAATAGGCCTGAGTCCTGCATACTGGAGCAGAATACAGGTGAATGTTTGGTGAAGTGCCCTCCCAGCCTCATCAGAAAGACAGAAATCCTCATCTTTTGGGTTGATCCCACATTCATTCTGGGAAGGACCCCTAAAGACAAACATGGGTATTTCTCTGACGGACCTTACCAGAGCCTTGGACTGGCGATGGGCAGGCACATGGAGAGCACCACTCAGCACAGATCACCATGGTGGAAGATTATAGATCCAAGCAAGCTCCCATGTTCATTTAGTCACACTTCCTTCTCACCAAGAGCAGAAAGAAGAAACAGGAAAAACCCACAGGTGTGCCCTCATTTGTGATCCACTCCTAAAAGATCTCACCATGATCTCT